>OY796664.1:28273733-28949346 GCA_963680705.1 Rhagium mordax
GAAGTGAATTGTGTATTGTGCAAAGTGTTTAGCTAGTGTTGTATCTTTAGTTCAGGACGTTGCGAAGCCTGTATACGAGGAAGCATTCATTGTCGACAGTTGCCGTTAATCTATCGATTTCGAGACTTCGATATATTAAGGGTTTGCCACGACCTGCGTTGAATTCAACGGCCAAGAGTTAAATCAGATGTGGTGATAGCGATTAATTGACTTAATACGAATATCGGTCGTTCCCTCCCACTATCACTGGTTATAACGAATGGTTAACTAACGTTGACACAGCCTTAACAAATTAGTTTAGTTATTAAACGTTGATATTCCAACCCCCGAGACACAATGAGAACCTGACGAGACTACGGAATCGGGGGAAGACTATTTATTCGGCAGTATTATTATTGCCAAAATTAAGAGCAAGTGTGCCCTTGATAACATGGAAACGGAACAGGCGAAAAGCTCTTTTGTTCTTGCTGTGAGACGCTCCTTGCTTATTGAATCAGGGAGATGTACTGCGTTCCAACCCCCGAAACACAACGAGAACCTGACGAGACTACGGAATCGGAGGAAGACTATTCATTCGGCAGTATTATTGCCAAAATTAAGAGCAAGTGTGCCGTTGATAACATGGAAACGGAACAGGCGAAAAGCTCTTTTGTTCTTGCTGTGAGACGCTCCTTGCTTATTGAATCAGGGAGGTGTAGTGCAAGACTGTTACGACGAAAATCCTTCATCTCTAAGGAAAAACGGCAACAAGCATAAGAAAAAAACGCCGCAATGATTGCAGAGTTAGAAAAAGCAGAAGAAAAAGCCGACAATGATATGGACAATATGAAATGTCTTTTTCAACTCTTTCCATCGCAAGAATGAGTGGTTTTGTGCTTTTTAAATTCTTACCTTTGTATATGTGTATTAGTATATAGTTTTAATATTAATATTACTATTGTCAATTTAAAAAATAAATGCCTTATATAAAATGTGTGCGTTTTTTTCAACTTAGCAAATATAATTGACCTTACAGATTACGTAAGTTAAAATAAATTATGTAAATTATAATTAAATACTTTTCAAATTAAAATAAAATTATAGTGTGATAAAAGATAATACTCCATGAAGTTTTTTTAAAAATAATATCTGAATCAGGAATGATTAGATGTTTTCCTATTTAAAAGAAATAATTTGAGCGAAATGTGTTCTTAAATAATCAGTTCAAGTTCACTGCTTTGCTGTAAGAATAATTGCATTGTCAATGTATGACCTCGGATAGAGATAAAGATATCTGCATTGGTTTTGTCGGCCTGACTGCTTTCGTATTACAGTGTTGATTTAATTAGATTTGTATTTAAATAAAAGACATATTCATTTGTAATTGTATTTATTGTTTTATTAAAAATGATTATAATTCATAACTTACAATAAACCACATTTTTGTAGTCCCCATTTACAGACGTGGCATTTGGACTGTTGAGCTGGAGAAACATCTACGTGGGTTTGTCATTCAGGACGATTGTAATGTACAAAGCAAGGTAGTTGAATTTGTAATTCAAACTTGTCTCTGGACTCCCTTGGTAATTTGGGCCATGCAAATAAGAGTTCAACTGGATCAACTCTTTCAATCAAATATTTCAGTGGAAACTTCCTTAGTTCTTCCTCAGTAAAATCACACAATTCTTTTCCGTTCATATGCTTGTTTTCTAACTCCATTATTAGACAATTCGGACATCCCACCTCAAGAGACATGATATCCTATACCAATCAATATACCAACAATGATTATGCAGCAGGCGCCCTTTTACCGGGTAGTTCACAATTATCACAGTAGGTGTACACTTTGATATTTTTTTCTGAGTTGTATTCTTCTAATACACTTTTGCATCTGACGCATAACCATGTACAAACGGGCATAGTGTTTTGAATAACAAGTAAGCATTACTTCATTCACTTTAAAGGACTAGTTCAAACGTGAAGGGTGGGGAAGGGTTCGAGTGGGGGTTGCTTACAAGAGGTCAAGGTCATGAGAGTTCAAGGTCGTTGGACGTCAAGGTTATGAGAGGTCAATGTTATGAAAGGTCAAGGTTATGAGAGGTCAAGGTTATATGGTGGGGAAAGGGTTGGGTCAAAAATGGTGGGGGAAGGGGCGTACCTGGAGTGGGGTGTCAAAGTGGAGTGGGAAGGGGGCGTCTGGAGTGGGGGGAGGAGTAGGGGGTGATCACAGAACTCTCATTTTTAACCTACTCGAATACTCGAATATTTTCGGCTATGTTGAACTCACTGACGAAAGCATACTTTTACTTTACTTTACTATACTTTACTTTTACTCTAGTTTACCACAGAAGTATCAGCAGCCTTCTGGTACATTCAACGCGATTTTTGCTTTTTCTAAGAAATCAACCCCCAAAAGTGTGTGATTATTTTCCTGGGCAGAATAATAAAATTTATATCTGCTATCCTGTTTTCAATAGTAACCTTAATTTCAGTTATAAGTACATATTCTCGCACATTACCGTGTGCATACGACAACCGAACTTTTGCCGACGTGAACGCATGATCTGCTTCTTGCAAAACCCGGTATAGTGTGTATTCTGCTATGCTTACTTGAGCACCAGAGTCCGCGATATTTGCAATGGTAAGGGGCAGAAGTGGTCTAGATGATGTTGTAGATGTAGAAACTTGATAAAACCCGAGTGATTTAACTTGCAGAGGTTCTGACGATTCACCACCTTCACATTTTGGGCACTTCGAACGTACCACACCAGGCTTGTCTCTTGCCTCTTCAAACCAGATTCCGCGGTATTAACTTTAGCTAGTCTTCGACAGTAGTTTTACAATAGCTGCATCGTGGTCTGAGTTTTTTTTTTCATACTTTTCAGTTTTGGGACTTATAGAACGATTCTCGTTTTCGTTGAATATCGGCGACTCTTGTATAGATTGCTCTACATCACATGCATTAGAAAGTAATTCCTTAAAATTACAGAAGTTACCACGCGGATATCGTTTGCGAGGTTTACGTTGCAATAATCCATATACAATATCTAATTGCAATGTAAGCATTTTAAACTTTAAAATGAGAAATAAAGTTTGTGAAAGTCTGGTGCCACCGATTGTAAATTATTGTAATATAGTATATTTTTCATGCCTAGATAAGCTTACGCAAACTCGTTTACAGTAAATGCAAAATAGATTTGTGTTCAGACTAAGGAAATACAGTCATGTATCCTCTAAAATAAATGACTTAAATTGGCCGAGACTTGAAAATTTGTACAAATACAATTTATCAGTTTTCGTTCACAACCTCTCTTAACCTCTTCACCCCCTTATCTTTTTGAAACATTTACTTTCAGACGAGATATTAAAAATGTGAATTTAGGATTTGCAGATAATCTCCTCATCCCCAAATATTCTACAACAATTTTTCGGCGTTCGTTTATCTAGAATGCCATTTCCATATATAATAGTATTGACGATCAATTTAAACAAGTACCTGTAAATAAATTTCGAGAAAATGTAAAAACTAATTTCCTACATCTACAGTTAATTATCTAGCAGATAGCTATGTCATGTAGTGTATAGAATTAAAACAATCATACTTAATTATAATTTGCTTATGAAAAAAACAAATGTAAGTAATTATTATTGTTGTTATTATTATTTAATACTTCTATTTTGTTTTAATTATAAAAAATATTATTTAACATATTATAATATTACATAGGTTAAGTTGAGTAGCTTCAAGCTAGACTTCGCCTTAGCTTAGGATAAAATATGTATATTTTCCTAATAAAGTCATATTATTATTATTGCCAACAAAACAAAGAAAACTTGGGATATTGTAAATTCTAGGCTAGGACGGAAACACGTCTCAAGTAATATACATTTATACGAAAATAACGAGAAAATTACAGATCACCATCGCTTAGTTACCATGTTTGCAAATTACTTCTCGGCAGATGTTCCTAATAAACTAAATCAACACTTTGGTTCCAATTTACCGTGCACTATTGCATCATATGAGGTCCGCTCCATATATTTTGCACCAATTACTCCACAAGAAAGAAATGATACTATAGACAACCTAAAAAATAAATCATCTGCTGGAATTGATGGTATGACAGTAAGCATTTTGAAAATTATCAGGGAAGACATACTAGAATACTTAGTCTATCTGTTTAACATATTCATTTCACAAGAATGTTTTCCTGATATACTTAAGATGGCCAAGGTTATACCTATATTTTAAACAGGGTCACCAGAACAAATCGATAACTATCGCCAAATTTCCATACTAAGCGTAATTTCCAAACTACATATTTGAAAAAATTGTTTATAACAGAATCATATCATTCAGCAACAAATATAATATTCTTACTGCTTTCCAACATGGTTTCACTGGTGAAAAATCAACAGAGACGGCCATATGCCATTTATTAAGTTATGTATACACTGTAACCCTCTACTGTATACTGGGTCTTCTACCCTACCCTGTATATTGCGGGTGTACTATTTATTTTAAATTTCGGGGTAGATGACGATTGTGTCACCCACGGGATAGCCGTATGCTGCCACCAGAGTTAATACGTAGGCTTGGATGCCTATCGTTAACCCTCGGGATTATCCTAAATATCCTAGTTTACTACAAATTCCTACCCTTCGGCTACTGGTTTATTATTAGTAAATTTTTAAATGATTTAGCTAACTTCTTCGGCGGTGAGTCCGGCCAACCAAACCCGGAATGGATTGTATAGGTTGGTCTTTTCTTTTTGTAGAAGGATGTTTAATAGAAAACGCGTTTTACAACAAACAATATATTGAACTATAATAGTACAGTAAAACAAACAAAATATCAACGTTTAATAACTAAACTAATTTGTTAAGGCTGTGTCAACGTTAGTTAACCATTCGTTATAACCAGTGATAGTGGGAGGGAACGACCGATATTCGTATTAAGTCAATTAATCGCTATCACCACATCTGATTTAACTCTTGGCCGTTGAATTCAACGCAGGTCGTGGCAAACCCTTAATATATCGAAGTCTCGAAATCGATAGATTAACGGCAACTGTCGACAATGAATGCTTCCTCGTATACAGGCTTCGCAACGTCCTGAACTAAAGATACAACACTAGCTAAACACTTTGCACAATACACAATTCACTTCTGACACCTGCCCAGACAGGTCTTGCTCGTTCACTCTTCTTTGGCTTCAGCCGAATGGTCAAACCGACGCAATTGCGAGGGTCGTTAGCTATGGGGTCAACACAGATACTAGATTATTACTAGAACGCAATAAGAAGACATGGATAATAAATAAGTGTATATATTAAACAATCATCATAGTACGTATAGAGCCTCACCTAGCAAGGTCTGCCACCATAACCACGATACCCCCACAAGGGGTCAGCGACCGCGACGGCCGCGCTTAAAGACGAGTGATCGATTGCCGAAAGAGAATTATTACATGGACGTGACTGGCAATTTAGTGAGTGGGTTTTATAGATTTACTGTTAGAATTAGACTAAAAATTTAAGGTAATATTCTCCAAAAGGGGTATATGCCGTTAGACGTCTGTGGATATTTCAGAAAGGGGAAATCTCTTCGAATGCTATCTCACAAGGCGGTCACCTGGTAATAATGGGGAAGTGCCCCGGTACCCGTGCGTACCGCCCTGAGGCTTATCCTGGCTTGATTTAATCAAAAATGGCGGATTTCCATTTTGCGAGATCATTGGGAGGTCTCCCACTATATATATGGAAATGACCCGAGACCACTTCATGTCGCCACGTGGCGTCGCAAATTCCGCTATTTCCAAATTTTATTCAGTTCCTAAAATTTCAAAATGGTGCTATCAGACACGATCCCGGTAGAGACGATGACCAATGGGTAGGCGAGGCCAGCTCAACCATCCTTGGAAGCCGTAGGTCACGGACTCACTAGGAATTCCAGAACGCGAGGGTAGAGTGAACCTATGGGTCCGTAGATCAGTGCGACCACGAAGGTGGATCAGTCTATGGTAGATCAGATCAAGAGCTACCGATCTACGGTAGATTCACTCTCGCGCCTTTGTGGAGTATTCCTGTGATCTGTTAGACCGGCTTATGAAGATGATTACCTGCGCTGTAATCATCATAATTAAAACCCCAGTCCGTCCATAGAGGATTCGGCACTGGCAGAGGATAATGCATATCCTTGGTCGTCTCTACATGCTGCATCGTGCCTGGATGCGTTCGTTCAAACATGAGATATGGGCCGAAAAAGATAAAGGGAATTTTGGAAACTGTACTGAAAATCGTCTTATAAATTTTATAAAAAATCCTGATATGCATGGATTCACGCATATCAGGTAAAAAAGAAGGAATTTTGGGTTTAGGAACTGACTTGAAATTCGACATATTTTTGATAAAAAAATGGTGTACATGGAACAGATGTTCCACATACACCATTCAAGCCTTAGCTTGTGTGCTTATGTCTAATTGGGATCTTTTGCTTAAAACTACTTTCACAGCATCTCCTGGGTTCGATAACACTCCCCTCCTTTTGAAAATTCGTCTTTTGGAATCGATCACTATTACTCTTTGTCACTGCTTAAGATTACTTAATATTTTAAAATTAATTACTTCCATCAGGAAATAAATAAAAGAAATGGATATATGGATCATAGGATTTATTAACAACTCTTGTGGGAATATGGTGGTGGTGGTATGGTTAACATTGATAGATAGAACACAATTCAATTTATACAATTATTGGCCGAATGGTAGTATGGGACTGAACATTTAGAATTTATAAAATTATTGGCCTCATAGGTTTTAAAAGTAGAATGGATCATAACATTGGTAATTTATAGAATTATTGGTCAAAAGTGGACTTAACATAATTATCGAATGAACATATTAGGAAAACATGATAGTGTCTTTATGCACTGTTTTCCGGGTCTTCTGTCTTGCTCTTCGATCTTCGTCTTCTGTCTTCGTCTTCGTCTTCGTCTTATGTCTTGGGAGTCCATCCTCTTGGAGAATGCTGCACTCCACTGCTTGGCTCGTTCGTCTGGAATCTGCCAACATACCATCGGGACTGGTGGATCATTGCATTGGGAATTTATGGTTAGGATCTCAGGATAGGATCAGCATGCATCTATTTATGTTCAGGCTGTGAACATAAATCAGTACGTATTAGTTAAAATTGAAACAAAGGATACCGCACTATCCGACTGTAAATTTGGACTTTAAAATTTCTGGACATAATCTCATCACTCTTATTTTCTCCTCGCGTGTGGACAGCGGGAGGAGAGACTTCTCTACGGAACGTCTTTTGGAAAATTACTTGAATTTGGGAGTTTAACATTTGTCAAAGGAATTATGAGTCTTCGCTCTCTCTCGAGATTGAAAGGATTACAGCTACCCTTTGTCTGCTTCGACGCAGGATGCCTCCTTACATTCGAGACAGCTACGCTGGCTGTATTAGGGGTATGAATTTGGACTTGGACGGAAATTGGATCATTGGTATGCTCTGGTCCATCGTGCGGATCGCCCATTGAAGAGTCATCGGAATCGTCTTCACTGGATGCAAATCCTACTTCCTCCGTTGGTTTCACAAGTCTCAGATCGTTCACATGTAATCGGGATAGATGTTGGTCTTTCTGGATAATATAAACCTCATTTGACACTTTCTCTGTCACCCTATGTGGCCCAGTCCACGAAGGTATAAATGCTTGCTTGTCTTTCCGCATATTTTTAGCCATAACTCTGTCTCCAACTTTTAAAACGATAGGAGTGACTGCTTCCTTAGGGGCGTATTTTTGTCTATACTGCTGTGAATTTTGACTTATATTTTGAACGATAGCTGGTCTGGTTAATGTGGGTTGCCTTTCTTGAAAATAGCTTTCTATCTGCCAGTCGCCTGCTTCTGCTAGTTCGTAGCCTAGAACTGCAAAGCTTGGGGTATATCCTGTGGAAGCGTTCCTACGTGTTCTTAGATTGTAAAGCATTTGTACAATGTACATATCCCATGTGTCTGTTGCCTGATTGAACATAAGAGATTTTAAAATTTTCTTGGCTTCTTGGACCTGCCTTTCTATTGGATTTGCTTGTTGATGATAAATGGGCGTATAAAAATTTTGAATATGGTTGCGTTTACTAAACTGAGTATACCATCCACTTTGGAAATGTCCTCCTTGATCTGATATGATAGTCTTCGGCAAGCCAAACCGAGATATCCAGTGCTCCTCCAGAAATCGGACTAAAGTTTCACCATTCACCTTTACGAAAGCTTGCGCTTCGGTCCACTTGGTAAATAAATCGACCGTCATGACTATAAATCGATTACCAGTGTCCTTAGCGCGTTTGTATGGTCCCAAGATATCCATACTGATCACCTCAAAAGGGTATTGAGGTTCATGACACCGTAATGGGGCTTCCGGCTGCACTTGTCGTCCTTTAACAGATTTGCACACTAAACAATTTTGAATATATTGGCCTACTAGCCTGGACATGTTGTTAAAATAATAGGTTCTAGATATGGTCCGAAAGGTTTCATCTCTTCCTGGATGGCCGACACCAGTCTTGTCGTGAAAATGTGAAATGCTCTTTGATTTTACGTTTAGGAACCACTAAATAAATTTTGTCTGAAATCAATCTCATAAGTATGCCATTTCTCACTTGATGAGTTGAGTAAAATCTCTGGTCTTTAACCGATCTCTCATTTATAGTTCGTTGACTGAGTTCAATCCAACGACTAACTTTCTCCCTGATGTTCGTAGAATCCTGTTGACTTTCTATAATTGATTGATAAAGTTCCAAATGGGTGATAGCCAAAATATTTTCTTTTGATTTGAATTTAGGCGGAAACATTCGCTCTTCATCGAGATGCTCCAAACTTGAATTTTGAGGATTCCTACTGAGATAATCGGCCAAAAGATTTTCTTTGCCTGGACAGTGTTCAATTTTGAAAGAATATTCTTGCAACAACAACGACCATCTTGTAAACTTCGTTTTCTCATCTCGGTGCTTATCCAACCACAGGAGAGCCCTATTATCAGTTCGGACGATGAAAGGTTTGTCTGCTAAGTAAATCTTATATCGCTTAACGTAAGTAACCACACTTAGACATTCTAGCTCGTTTATGTGATATTTTCTCTCTGTAGGAGACAAGGTATGACTTGCATAAGATATAATATGTCTTTCACCTCCATCGCCGAACTGATATAAAACTGCTGCCATGCCTAGTAGACTAGCATCCGTCTGAAGAATAAAAGTTTTGTCCAAATCTGGTCTATGAAGTTCCAAGGGTTCTGCTAAGATTTGCTTAATATTCATAAATGCGTTCTGGGCCTCCTTTGTCCATTTATAGCGGACGTCGTTCGAGAGTAGTCTGGTTAGCGGCTTGGTAATGAGGGCTGCATTAGGGATGTATTCTCTTACCCAGTTGCATAGACCGAGAAAACTCTGAAGTTGTCGTTTATTGTTAGGAACAGGATAGTTCTGAAGCTGCAATTTATGTTTATCAAGTGGTCTAGTGGTATCTAAAGTAATCTGATGCCCAAGATAGGTAATCTCATTAGTAGCGATTACACACTTATCCGGAGAAACCTTCAAGTTATGTAGCCGTAGTCGTTCAAAAATCAACCTGAGATGCTCCACATGTCCTTCCAAATCTTCACTATAGATGATGATGTCGTCTAAATAGACTTTACAGAAATGGTGCAAATATCCTGTTAGTACATCTTTGGCCATGAATTTTTGGAATGTGCACGGGGCAGTCTTCAAGCCGAATGGCATAACATTGAATTGATAGGCAGCTCCATCGTGAGTAGTAAACGCTGTGTAAATTTTGGATGAATCATCTAAAGGAATTTGCCAATATCCGCTCTTCAAATCAAGTACAGTAAATACTGTAGCTTTCCCCAGGTCCTTGATACTTTCATAGATTTTTGGTAAAACAGAGGCTTCGTCAAGCGTGACTTCGTTTAATCTACGATAGTCGATACAGAAACGCGGTTTCTTATCTTGTCTCTCAATGATGACTGGGGGTGAACTATATGGTGATGTGCTTGATTCAATAACACCGGCTTTTAACATTTCCTCTATCTGATCATACATGATCTTCTTTTTGCTAGGCGACATGGGATATGGCTTTACATTGAATGGACGATAGTCCTTAACGATAATTTTGTGTTTAACACTTACGGTGGTTGCTTGAGTCAATTCCACCGTAAATAGATCAGAAAATTCTTTGAAAAGTGAATTGAAAATGGAGTTAGAAATTTTTAGGGTTTCCGGCAATTCTTCATTAGATGTTCTATCGGTTGCCTGATTCCAGAACACGGTTATACGTCTGTCTATTCCCACATACACACATTTCCTATGATAGTCAAATACGACATGTTGAGAATAAAGGAATGGAGCTCCTAATATGATTCCTTCGTTCAGTTCTTCTATAACTTGAAATGGTACATGGAAACGAACATCCGATATAAAGATGTCTAGAGAAGTAGTGCCTTGCGAATCAATAACTTGATCGCCACAAGCAAGAGCGAAAGTTTGAGGATCTGATAGATTATTCATCGATGAGAGAAATTGCGGATGAATGATATTCCTTGTAGCACCGGTATCAAGAAGTGCGAACACAAGTTTATTATTAACGATAATTTTGATTCGAGGCAAAGGATAAAAATTTGATAAATGGTTAATGGCTTCTGATAGGATTATAGGTTGAAAGTTGGCAGGGTCTTTGGCATATTCTGGGTATTCTGACGTCAGGTCAGGTAAGTGGTCAAATGGGTTTATAGTTTGGGATTGGTCTATTGACGACGAGGCGTACTCGTAGGGCCGACTGGAGGTGGATTGCGGGAATTGCCCTGTTCCCGAACCCCCGAGAAGTTTCCCTGTTGTCGTCTCTTATAAGGATTGTTTGGACAATCGGAATGGTAGTGCCATTGGACATCAGGACAGAATCGACATGGAGTAGGTGGAATTTTCTGATTGTTGGAATTTGGACGGTTTTGATTGCTAGAGGTTGCCTGCTCTTGGAAATGGACTTGTCGGTTCCTGACGTCTTGAGTGTCTCTATTGTTATTCTCACTTTGGGAAGTATGCCAAACACGGCCATTATAGGAGTTGCCAGAAGATGGTTGATTATAATTTTGTGTATATGATTTTGACTTAGATTTATTTTCATTTGAACGCGCCGCAGATCCTTCATCAGCTATATCTCGCTCTACCCTAGATGCTATCGATACAAGTGACTCAGTGTTAAAAATATGTGTTCCGCGTAAGCGAGAACGTATCTCCGGTCTGAGTTGGTCCAGTATGATACTGGCCTTCAGAGCTTCCGGTTTGAAGGGGTCGACCCTATTAAAAAGACATATTTTCTTGGTAATGAATACCGCTGATGAATCACCTGCATGCTGCATCTCTCCATAAAGTTTTGTGATTGCCTGGGTGTAGATATCGCCTGAATCAAATCTATTGCGGAAACGTTCAATGAATACTTCGTACGAAGTAATGAGAGTTCGATATTGATCAAACCATTTTCGGGCTTCTCCTTTTAGTTGCTCAGTTATTAAATGGAAGCGGTCTGTACTGTTATTAATTCTTGCTCTGTGGCAATAGTCTTCGAAATTTCTGATGAAAGTTTCGGGACTCTCATGGTCTAAGCCATGATATTCCACGTTAGGACTACGTGGTCGGTCATAGGTAGAAGTTGTGCACTGTGCTGCGTCTTGCATAGCGTTTACAAAAGTTTGTGCCATCTTGGCGAATAGATCTTCCATTGATGGAGGGTTTTCAGGGGACCTCAACGAGGGAGAAACATTACTGATCAGTTCCGGCTGCCGCTCCGGCACTACGGAGGAATCTTCCATCAACCCGGTCTCTTGCTCGTAGAAGCCACTAGGGGTCAAAGATATCAAAGGATTGTCGTTCATGACTACGATTCATGCAAGAGATGAGGTCAACCGAAGCACAGCCCCACGTTGGGCGCCATATCAACGTTTAATAACTAAACTAATTTGTTAAGGCTGTGTCAACGTTAGTTAACCATTCGTTATAACCAGTGATAGTGGGATGGAACGACCGATATTCGTATTAAGTCAATTAATCGCTATCACCACATCTGATTTAACTCTTGGCCGTTGAATTCAACGCAGGTCGTGGCAAACCCTTAATATATCGAAGTCTCGAAATCGATAGATTAACGGCAACTGTCGACAATGAATGCTTCCTCGTATACAGGCTTCGCAACGTCCTGAACTAAAGATACAACACTAGCTAAACACTTTGCACAATACACAATTCACTTCTGACACCTGCCCAGACAGGTCTTGCTCGTTCACTCTTCTTTGGCTTCAGCCGAATGGTCAAACCGACGCAATTGCGAGGGTCGTTAGCTATGGGGTCAACACAGATACTAGATTATTACTAGAACGCAATAAGAAGACATGGATAATAAATAAGTGTATATATTAAACAATCATCATAGTACGTATAGAGCCTCACCTAGCAAGGTCTGCCACCATAACCACGATACCCCCACAAGGGGTCAGCGACCGCGACGGCCGCGCTTAAAGACGAGTGATCGATTGCCGAAAGAGAATTATTACATGGACGTGACTGGCAATTTAGTGAGTGGGTTTTATAGATTTACTGTTAGAATTAGACTAAAAATTTAAGGTAATATTCTCCAATAGGGGTATATGCCGTTAGACGTCTGTGGATATTTCAGAAAGGGGAAATCTCTTCGAATGCTATCTCACAAGGCGGTCACCTGGTAATAATGGGGAAGTGCCCCGGTACCCGTGCGTACCGCCCTGAGGCTTATCCTGGCTTGATTTAATCAAAAATGGCGGATTTCCATTTTGCGAGATCATTGGGAGGTCTCCCACTATATATATGGAAATGACCCGAGACCACTTCATGTCGCCACGTGGCGTCGCAAATTCCGCTATTTCCAAATTTTATTCAGTTCCTAAAATTTCAAAATGGTGCTATCAGACACGATCCCGGTAGAGACGATGACCAATGGGTAGGCGAGGCCAGCTCAACCATCCTTGGAAGCCGTAGGTCACGGACTCACTAGGAATTCCAGAACGCGAGGGTAGAGTGAACCTATGGGTCCGTAGATCAGTGCGACCACGAAGGTGGATCAGTCTATGGTAGATCAGATCAAGAGCTACCGATCTACGATAGATTCACTCTCGCGCCTTTGTGGAGTATTCCTGTGATCTGTTAGACCGGCTTATGAAGATGATTACCTGCGCTGTAATCATCATAATTAAAACCCCAGTCCGTCCATAGAGGATTCGGCACTGGCAGAGGATAATGCATATCCTTGGTCGTCTCTACATGCTGCATCGTGCCTGGATGCGTTCGTTCAAACATGAGATATGGGCCGAAAAAGATAAAGGGAATTTTGGAAACTGTACTGAAAATCGTCTTATAAATTTTATAAAAAATCCTGATATGCATGGATTCACGCATATCAGGTAAAAAAGAAGGAATTTTGGGTTTAGGAACTGACTTGAAATTCGACATATTTTTGATAAAAAAATGGTGTACATGGAACAGATGTTCCACATACACCATTCAAGCCTTAGCTTGTGTGCTTATGTCTAATTGGGATCTTTTGCTTAAAACTACTTTCACAGCATCTCCTGGGTTCGATAACAAAAACACGGTCCTAGTGACCCTCCAATAATACAACTAATTGGATTTGTTCGTAAAATAAGCTACACAAAATAATGCACTAGAAAAGTGATTCCCCAAATTAACCTTCCGAATGTGTGGGCCGACCTCCCCAAAATAGTAATAATACTAAAAAACTTCAGTGTCCCACACTGAGGGAAGCGATTGTGTTTCTGGAACCTGAAAATCCGCAAAATAAACACCTACTTTGATTGGAAATACGTTACTCTGACCACAACAAAATTAATTGGTTAGTACAATTTTAAAAGCACTTACTACTTAGGCTGGCTCGGTTAATCCTTATAGCACTAAAATGCACACTCCGCGCCTCAGCGAAACAAGGCGCCGGCGTCCCGACGTTGCCTATCAACAAGTAACACAGCAAAAAATAAATCAGGCTCGCTCTCCTCGCGATGTAAGGTTCCCGTGGACCTTTTGAGCGGTCTCCTTTCGCGACGCTCCCGTTCAACACTTAAGAAAAAAATAAAATTAATACCGTCCTGGCTCTCGACGGCCCAAAACTCACGACGGCTCGCTGTGGACTCTGTCACTGGACTCCGTGCCCTACCTCGCCTCGCTGTCTTTATCCTTTTTGCTAATTCAGCAAATCTCCGGAAGCTACGGCAAGCGGAATATAAATCGGTCCCGTATTAATTTCCCTATCCTACTCTAGCTCGCGAATATTCCTCCTAAGGTATTAACCCCCTTTCTCTTTCTTCAGCTTCTAGAACTTCGGCTTGACCGTGGGAGCGAGGATCATTTTTCGTACCCAGGCCAGCTCTCTCCGGATGCGATATTTATATTAACAACATAAATCATTTCCCTCAGATTTCCGTTTCATTTGATAAGTTACTCTTATAATTTCATATTTTAAACCATTGGTTTTCATCGGTTCCTACAGGGCGTCCCAAACATTTAGAAGATTTGTTTCAAATTCTTACAAATTAAAATTTAACAAATTAATAAGGACCACTTATTTATTGCAACACCTGTCTAGACAATGGCAAGTATGTTGTCTCCATTATGTTCGATTTGTCAAAGGCTTTTGATACTGTAAACAAGTGCATGTTAGAACAAAAGCTCTACAGTATGGGAATAAGGGAAGATTTGCTAAAATGGATATCTAGTTATATGGAAGGGAGGACACTGAAAGTCGAATTAAACAGGGTTCAGTCTGATACACATATCATGTCTGACGTTCCTCAAGGATTTGTTTTAGGGCCATAACTTTTTATGTGTTATATCAACAACCTCCCAAACTATTTAACTATTGGTCATCTAACGATCTTTGCCGATGACATAACGGTAACATTATCAGCGGATACAATAGAAGAACTACATTTACTTGTTGACCAAATATTCCTAGAGGTCAGAGCTTGGGCGCAAAGAGATAGGTTGATTTTAAATGAACAGAAAACAGTCATTATGAACTTTGGATTGCAAAAACAGTTGCCACCCGATATATTATTGCATGATAATTACCTTGTCTCAAAGTACAAAATTGCTTGGTACTTACTTGGACAATAATTTATTATGGAGCAAACAAACACATTGAGTATATATGCTCACAGCTTAATAAGGCTTATTTTGCAATATTACAAATGCAAAGTACACTAGACGAAACAGGACTTTTGAACATATATTATGATCTAGCTTACTCTCATATTTCATTGAATATTATGGCCTGGGGTAATTCAAGGGACAGGGACAGAGTTTTCATTGGACAAAAAAGGCTCATTCGGCTCATATTTAAAATGAAATATATTGAGAGCCGCAAAGTCATGTTCCAACGGAAAAAATTCTGACTACACCATGTATTTTCATCTTTAAATGTTTAACATATGCAAAGAAAAATATAACTATTTACAAGAAGGAAAAATTATCATACGTACAGTACAAGACATGGCGATATGCTGAGTATACCCGCGCACCGCTCAGCTAATTTTAAACATTCGACACAATATAACTGCATCACACTTTTTAAAAGCCTCTCTATCGAAATTAGACAAATGCAGAATTATCAGAAATACAAAAATGCGGTTAAAGATATGTTGCTCAAAGGTGGTTTTTATAGTGTCCAAGAATTTTTAAATAGAGAACCTTAGGACATACTTATCTGTATATACTTACTCCTATTATATTTATGATAGATTATTTTACTTTTTTGTTTACAGATTTTACTACGTCTTTTATAATTTATTGTAATATGGATACATTTGTTGTTTATACTTGTTAATTCTATGTTGTGTCAGGTATATTATATTGTATACTTTTTTATTTATTTGTATATACTCATGTGTTATTTACTACACATCCTATAAATGACTTACCATATGTACGCTTGTATCCGAAATGGTCAATAAATAGTATTATTATTATTATTATATTATTATTGATTGTGCAGCAGCTGGCAAATCATAAGGCAGTTGGGCAAGTAACGCACACACATGGTAACGAATGCTTCCGTTGTCTTATCTACCCGTTGCTCGCGTGAGAATATCTCGCGGTAAATCAAATGAGGCGGGAGTTTCCTTGAATAAGCGCCTTCAAGCGCCGCGACGGCACTGTCCTAATCTGTAATTGACTGTTTAATCCTTTGCCACCATGTAGCCGCGATTCCTTCCAAGAGCATTAGCATCCGATATGTTTCTAGAGTCTTTAAAAGTAAAAATATTATCAAGAAATGCGTCGACATCTGCTTTATCCGAGCCGTCAAACCACGCCGAAAATTTGGGCAAAACTACCACCAACCTGTGGAAGTAACGACGTATTACCCTGGGGCGTTGACGTGCTTACACGTTCTAAAAGTTGGTAGCTTGATTGTCTTGTAACTTCGCGCACTTCGTTGATTAACGTAAGAAAGTGTATTTGTCATTGAAACCGACGTAGGAGTGATCGCATCGACATGCTGCCTGCTCTTTGAGAAGCTGCAGATTCATGCACAGCGATTTGTTGTAAAATGCGCGAGGTAACCGATAAAAGAAACCGATCGCGTTTTCTAACCCAACGAGAATATACACACTGAAAACAGTTTTACAACATTTCAGGGCTTTTCGGCCCCACGTTGGGCGCCAGTATAACGCAATGTATTCAACGGATATGGAAAACTTTAATAGACATATACTAAGTTACAAAATAATATGTGCACTCTACAAGAAAACACTTTCACACACAACGCTTGACATTCTGTCTGTCATTCTCGGTCTCCCGACTTGCGCCCTCTGACAGACTGCACGGGCAGCAAATACCCAGATCCGGTGCGAGTCTAAAAGCTATCACTACATATGTCATTTATTTTCTTCACATATTTAAGTATGTATTAATGTTAAACATTATTTTATAGTTTACTGAAGTTTTTTTTTAATGGCATTTCTTTTTCCATATGTACTTATGTATAAGAAGAAAAATTAATAGTGCCGCAGACCAAAATGAAACATCACTCTTTTATTTATATTTGCCTAGGTAGAAATAGAGCAGTACACATAGGGCTCTATGTGCTGACTGCTGTCATTTGAGGCCACAATCGTGGTCCATGATACACGAAAGCATGCTTTGAGTACTGTGTACTGTACTTTCTAACCTTTAGTTATTGTTTCTGATATTATTACACAGATCCATTGTTTAAGCTACGCTACGCTGATGAGCAATAACTCCGAAACTCGTGTCCGTAGCTGCATCTTGTTTCATTTTCGGGGTCTGCGGCACTATTAATTTTTTTTGTATTATTGAACCCTGCTAAACATCACTCTTGTACTTATGTATTTAAATGGATATACTAATTTTTAGGTGGCAAGCGAGGTTTTCTTCGAAATTTCTTAGCAAAATAGACATCAGAAATTTATTAGCGGCAATTGGAGAATATAAAGAGGTGCAAACTCTAGAATTTTTGGATATTATAGAATACATTAATTCTCTCATAAAAAAAGTAAGTATTACAATGGTGCATTTAAAAATAATTATAATAATCATTTAAAAATAATTATAATAATTTTTAATATTTTTAGAATCTTTAGACAAAAAATATTGATATTATAATACTATCTGAATGTTGGCAACAAACACACATTGAATGATTTAATATTCCTCATTTTCAACTATTTTATAATAATGCAGTGTATAATCAAAATGATGGCTTAATGATATATGTAAAAATCAATATTTCTTATACAACTGAACACTTCACTTTAAACAAAGTAACTTTTTCAAGAACAGTTTTTCAATACAAAAGAATTGAGTTCTGTATAACTAGTTTATATGGATCACCTTCAATTGATAAGTTGCAATTTCTTGATGACTTCAAAGATTATAGATTAGCCAATATGGTGGATAGTGAGGACGAACCGTCAGAGCTCTCTTGTACAAAGTGCAATAAATCAATAAATGATGACAATTTTATCGTATGTGATGGATTGTGCAACGCCACTGTTCATGTAGAATGTAGTGATTTAAAGAAAAGTGTCGCAAAAATTGTTAAATCTTGTAATTCTGTCAAATGGCTATGCGAGGTATGTAATACTGCAAATTCATTTATATTGCCATCAATTGAACGTGCTATTGAAAAATTATTAAATATTAAATTCTCGGAGCTATATAATAAATTTGAACAAGACAAATAAATTATTTTGGAATCGATACTAAACAATTCCAGCAATTTTCAAGAAAAAGTAGATATAAACAAACCTTCAACAAGCAAAAAACAGTTCGATAGGATATACCAACAAAACATTTAAGTGAATCACAGGGGTAGTACTCAACAGCTAACATTCAATAAATCTGACTATAGTACGGTCGCTAAGACTAAAATAGTGCCAAAACAAAACAATTCATTATTTATTAAATTGCGAGATTCAACTCAAAGCTCAGAAGAACTCTGCAAAAAAATTAAATCATCAGTAAATCCTGCTAAATTATCGATTGCAGTCAACAGAGTTAAAACTTCAACTAATGGTATTCTCATAAATTGTGAAAATGCTGAATCGGCCAACAATTAAAAGATACTTTAATGCCCCAGTTGGAAGCAAATTGTGACCTCACATTGTCAAAAAGTATAACTCCCAAGTTAATAATTTATGGTACTGAAAAAATTGATGAACCTGTGGATGATGTTTCTCTCGCCAATGACATAATAAAAGCCAATAATATTCCTACTAATCAAACCACCTTCATGTTCAAAATTGTTAGGAAAATAAACAGGGACGGTCTTATAAATCTCATTGTTGCTGTGGACTCAAAAACAAGGACAGATATTCTTAAACTGGGCCATCTTTATGTAAATTGGACTAGATGTCGTGTAAATGATTCATATCATATTAAAAGATGCAACACTTGTTGCAGTTTTGGTCATCTCTCTGCAAATTGTACTAGTAAATTCCCAATTTGCAAAAATTGTGCTGAAGGTCATGAAGATAAAGTTTGCAGTTCTAATATAAATAAATGTGCAAATTGTATACGTTCGAATAAACAATTTAATACTTCTCATGATATATATCATGCAGCAAATTTCAGCAAGTGCCCATGCTACTTAAACAAATTAGATATAATAAAAGCTCGAACTCTTGGATCTCTTAATGACTAGCAATTAAATCAATCAAATAATCTTTGTGTTGTACACCATAAACTGCAATGTGTGAAAAATAAAATAGAAGAAACTGAAATATTTCTGTCCCAAGAAAATATTGACGTACTTTGCATCTCAGAAACATGGATTCAATCCCAGGAAATCAATTATACATCCTTTTCTGGATATAATATATCTAGTAACTATTGTAGAAAATCTTTTTTGCATGGAGGTACTATGATACTGACGAAAAACTATCTAATGCCAAAAGAAATAACTCAGTTAGTAAGTCTAAGTATAGATAAGGTTTTTGAATGTTCAGCTATAGAAATTAAGATAAATAATATCGTGTATTGTATTATTTGTATATACAGAACGCCAGACTCGGACACTAATACTTTTATGTCTAAATTGGAGGAGAGTTTAAATTTCATCTTTAGCAAATATCATATTTCTCAAACAATTATTTGCGGTGATTTCAATATTGACTTTTTATGTAAAGATAGAGACACTTTATACCTTAACGATCTTATAAATTCCTTTTGTATGCAGTCTGTTTTTGAAGAACCTACCCGTACTACAAATAATACTAACTCGGCAATTGACTATATACTCACAAATTTTAATGAGAAAATTTTATATAAAAATATTTTAAATACTGGATTATCAGATCACTCTGGTCAAAAAATTATTATTGATGTGAATGTCCCAGAAAATACAAACACATACAGATTTAGATCATTTTCTAAAAATAGCATTTTAAAATTTAGAGTTTTTGAACATGGAGACGTGGAGTGACGTTTATAATAGTGAAACAGTAGAAAATAAATATATAGCATTTCACGATAGATTACATATTATATATGATCTGTGTTTTAAATTTGTCAGCAAAAACCTCGATTTTGAAAATAACAATAGTTGGATAACTACAGGCATCAAAGTTTCTTCAGTGCATCTAAAAGATTTATTTAGTTTACAAAAACATGGATTTATCACCTCTGAGTATTATGGAAAATACAAAAAAATCTACAAGCAAGTTATAAGAAAGGCCAAAAAGTTATATTTTGACAATATAATTAAGAATTCTTCAAATAAATCAAAAACGGTATGGAAAATAATAAATCGCTCAATAAAAAATGATTCAAAAAACCATAATATAAACGAAACTATAGAATTTGAAATAAATGATCAACTAATCACAGATAAATCAATAATTGTAAATGAAATTAATTCCTATTATGTAAACCTACCAAACTCACTCAATATAACGCCACAATATAACATTACTGAAACTGTACAAACTGCCAACGAAAATTCTATTTACCTTGAACCGGTCGCGATTGCTGAAATTATTGACATAATTAATAATTTAAAAGTTTCAAATTCTGTGGGCCCCGATGATATATCAATAAAAGTAATTAAGCAGTGTGCACATCAAATAGCTGAACCATTAACTCATATTATCAATGAATGTTTCAAGGAGGGTATTTTTCCCAGTTTTCTAAAATTATCCAAAATTATTCCTTTATTTAAAAAAGGAAATCATAAAAAAATATGCAATTACCGCCCAATAGCCATATTATCGGTGTTCTCGAAAATATTTGAAAAAATATTAGCTAAGCGCATAAAATCATTTCTAGAATCTTGTAACATTTTATCTCCAAATCAGCATGGCTTTAGAGAACAACATTCAACAATAACAGCACTCACAAATATTTTAGATTTTATTTACAAAAATTTAGACCAAGGGCATAAGGTAGTTGGATTATTCATTGATCTCTCTAAGGCTTTTGACTTTGTAGATCATGATATCCTTCTAAAAAATATCGAGCATTATGGTATACGAGGTACATGCAGTAAACTTTTAAAATCCTATCTTTATAACAGGAAACAATTTGTAGATTTTTGTGGTGTTAGATCTGAAGAATTGCCTATAAATATTGGTGTACCACAAGGTAGTGTACTTGGACCACTACTGTTTATTCTATACACGAATGATTTAGATAAGTTCATTACTACATTTTATGGTGCTTTTGCAGATGATATATCTATTATTGTAAGTGAGAAGCAAATTGCTGATTCTGCTGACAAATTAAACACAAATCTACAGTCTATATTGCAATATTTTAACAACAAAAAATTAGTCATGAACCAAAATAAAACGGTCTTGATGCAATTCCATCCTGTTGGAAAAAACTATACCTCAAGTTTATTAATCAAGCATAAAAACAAATCAATTCAGCAAGTAACATCGCATAAAGTTTTAGGCATTCATTTAGATCTATCTTTGGATTGGAGAACACATATAACATATATATGTAAAAACTGTGCATGTACTTGTTTCGCATTGAAAAGGATGCGCCACGTTACCAGTACAGAAACTCTTAAAATATTTTACTATTCTAACTTGGAATCAAAAATTCGATATGGTATTATTTTCTGGGGTCACTCAACATCCGCAAACAGAGTTTTTATATTACAAAAAAGAGCTATTCGCTGCATGTTTGGTTTACACGCTAGACAATCCTGTAAAGCAACATTTGCTAAATTTAAAATATTAACCCTACCTTGCTTATATATACTGGAAATATTAAAATTTGTGAAGAAGAACTTAAGTAATTTTAACCTTCAAAATTCGTATCATAATTATTCTACACGACATGGATCGAATCTCCAACATGATCTACATAGACTAGAGCTATATAAATCTAATCCTTATTATATGGGATCAGTGATATATAATAAATTATGCAATAATGTAAAAAGTATAGTTAGTGTAAAAAAGTTTGTATTAACTGTAAAAACATGTCTTATTGTAAATAGTTTTTATTCTGTAGAAGAATTTCTTAATTACCAATATTAATTTAAAGCTTTTTGTTCACATACTTACCTGTACCTGTTTCTTTACTATAGATTACTATTAATTGTAAATATTGTAATTGTATACACGTTTTTCTGATGTACTGACTTGTCCTATATCATATATTAATATGATCTCTTGGATTAATAAATGTATTCTATTCTATTCTATTCTATTCTATATAGAAATTAAATGTTCAAAAATGATAGAAATTATAGGAGATATAAATATTAATATTATTAACTAATTCCAAGAAAATAAATCAACAAATGATGCAATAGCATGTAACGGTTCGGCAACCCGCAATACACGGGCGAGTATGGATGGTTGCAGTGCCCGTCTGCTTTCAGGGCCAGTCTGCTTTCAGGGCCCGTACTGGCTTTTCTAAATAAGGCCCTAAAGGCTCGTAAAATAAATCTAGTCACTTGTCGCAGTGCACCCTCGTGTAATTTTCCCTGGCGTTGGGTACTTCCTAGGATGTTGTTTTTATTTGTCGTTCATTCTTAAATTGTAAGTAGCTCCGTTTATGTGAGGGGAAAACTGTTGTACCGTGTCCTAACAGTGTTGAGATCGCCTTCTTCCTGTTTCCGGGATCACCTGAAATGATGTGGTGGTTAGAGCAAGTTTCGAAGCCACCGAAAGAGAATGAGGTTCGTTGTACTGTACTAAGCCAGATTTGATTTGGAAATAATAATGATTACGGTTTGCTGAATAATTTAAACGGGTTAAAAGTCACTTTAAGTTGGGTTGCTTCAATTCATAATTGGTGCTACCAATCTAGGGGAATTTTGATAATGATTATCAGTGACAGAATTGTGAGTTTTTTTGTGCACAAAAAATGTGAAAGTAAGGGTCTGACAAAAAGAGGGTAGACATATTTGAAATTTCCAATTGCTGCCATTTAGCTCCTGATTTTTACAAAGTAGAGAAACCTCATAACACCTAGGGTGAGTTGAAAAGTCTTTTTATTTTAGTAAGAATCAGAGGGTGATGGGGAATAATTTGTTCTTGGTTTTTTTTTTCTTCTGCCTTCTCCATATACGAGATAATATTTTTTGTGCACTCAAAAAGCTAGTCAATTTTGCAAGTTATTGACCTATCTTTAAGATACTTGCCTGGAGTGGCTTAAGCCTCCGTGAAGTCAATAGCGGCCATTTCTGGTGTGGTAGGCAGTACACGTAATGTGCTGAAGCTGAAAGGTTATCGCAGTTCAACTTGCTGAAACCACGACATTTAGAGTTCCAAGTGCAGAGAGGACCATTCGGCCTCTGCGCTCATCTTGCAGTTTGAAGGTATCGTGTGAACCACAAACGTGAGTACCTGTCTGTTAGTTTGCGTCCGAGTTGAGGTAGCTGAAAAGCCCACTTAAATGCCCAGCCCAATAGTCTCAGTCCAACTGTGAGGAAGCTCAACGTTTCAATTTTAACTACATTTGCTATAGCGTAGTACTAGAATTTTTGTAAACTCCGACGACAGCTGTCCTCTGAGGAAGTAAGTTTGGCCCTCCTGTCATTTCCTTAAGCCAACAGAATTGTAGAGTCAGTTAAGCTCTAGCTATTTTTGTTACATAAGTTCTCTTCATCTGACTTTGCCATCTACAATAGATTTATGTTATACGTTGTAACTTTTTATTAAATTGGTGGAAAACCCAAACTTACGATTGAGAGACTAAAATTCCATCATAATTTAAATATTTATTGCACTGTGTAACCTGCATACTTGTCAGGAATTTTTTTCTAAATAAGCGATCTGCATTCTGCAATCTAGGGTTAGGTAATATAATATTCACCGGACATGCGATATTAACGTCCTTGACAGTTCGAGGGTACGTTCCCTGGTCATTTCCTGCAGCGAGTGGGTGCACTAATCACCAACGCAACCGGATGTGCGGAACTCGCGATTTATATTGTACAGAGTCATATTTGTTATTGTTTATGTTTATTTCAGGGTATCTTTGCCCGCCCAGGTCAGCTTGGGTGATATATGTTTATGTATATTAGTTATACATCTAGGTATATTTAATATTATTGTAACTTAATTTTTTTTCTAGTTATTAAACACTTTATGTTTACTTGGTGTTTGAAACCATTTTGTTCGTGGTGTCTCTCCCCACTCCCGTCGATTTTTATTGGCTGGCGCCCGCAAAGATAGCTCATTAATCAGTTTTTTAACATCTAATTTTCAACAACTTTGAACAGTGAGAATAATAGTAAAGACCACCAGCCAAGAATTGCTTACCCACGACCAGCTACGACTAATCGAGCTGCCGCGCATGACAGTCCTCGATTTAGAGGCGATTTACGTCACAAGCAAACATGATGACAATGATGTGTAAAGCTGTTGATCGGTCAAAGCCCTCGCTATGTGTCTTCTTAGACTTAACGAAGGCTTTTGACACGGTCTCACACAAGCAATTAATATCGAAATTAGAGTCAATAGGTTTCAGAGGGGTGGTTTTAAATTTGTTCAAAAGTTACTTACAACAGCGACACCAATATTCGAGAATTGAAAACACAATCAGCTCTTACAATATAATTAAGTACGGCGTACCACAAGGGACGGTCTTAGGACCTCTATTATTCACCTTATATATTGATGATATACTTACCACACCATCTCCTGGGTCCATTATATTGTCACGACCTGCCCTTTGGACTGCCTGACTACAGGGGTTACTTGGCTACGAGAGGTTATGGAGTAACACCCACAAATGAGAATCGGAGCTATCATCAAACATAATTTATTAAAATCAGATAAAACAACTACAGTCAAAAATTAAACATTACAAGGGCCTTACCCAATACATAACATCTTGGAGGGAGAGACGTGTCGTGTTCAAGTGATTCGGCTGAACTCCCCGTATCATTGATTTGTTGTTTATTTATACCATTCCTAAATACCTAGTCAGCATTTTCCATATAGGTGAATCCTATGTTCCATCTTTGACCGATTGTTGTGAAATGCAACATTTGCAGTTTTGGTATTTGGTTAGTAATAATAATGTTTACATTTTTGTATCTAGGCTAAATAAAGCTTAAGAAGGATTAATGAATATGTATATAATTTTGAAAATGAATTTAATTAATTGGTTTAAGTTATATTTAGGTATTTCTTTGACATGGAATATGCCAACCAGTATTCTATTTTCTTATTTAGGTGATGCATATATTGATTCATGACACATCTCCCCTACCTAGTAGAGCTGGCCCCTAGCTCTTTCTAAGAATTACAGGAAGAAACTGAAAAAGTATTAAATCTATATACATAAGGAGATGAGGGGTCGTTAACAGAGCGTAATTTCTCTTATATTACTCATCGTCTAGGAGTACCTCAATGTTTATGAACATCTTGCTCGGTAGACGATTCCTCTAGAAAAGTTTTAAATATTATGTCGCAAGTAAAAGGCAACAAATGAAAGAAAAAAAATATATATATATTGTATATATTGATATGATATCTTGTAGACGTTTTTAAAAATGAATAAAATATTTGAATTATATTTATTTTATAATAGAATTAAAATAGGAGAATAGTAAGTAAATAATAGAATTCAATTGAATGTTTTTTGACAGTTAATAAATATTTATAGTATTATAGTATACAAGAGTTGTTGAATGATGTTCAATGAAGAGAACATGAAGTTTATGTAGAATATAGTTTTGTTGTAAATAAGCGTTTAATATAAAAGATACAGAACAATTTTTGAAGTTTCACACATGTTGTGAAAGATATGTTGAAAGAATATAGTAAACGGTTTTGAAAGTAAATATAATGTATCAAAAACTGTTTAGTGTTGACTAAGGAAACGATATAGAGTTAATTAATTGTAATATAAACAATGTTAAAAATGTTATACACTATTGGTAAGGACGAATCTGGGAGGCCGATATAAATGCATCAGACGGAGATAACTTAAAGCATTTACAAGTTAAACAGACAACGCGGTATCCCCTATCTCCCACCTTCCATTCTTTACAACACGCAGTCGAAGGGGACAACGGAATCGGCCAAACGTGTCGTCCGGCCGCGATGTCGCTCCCAACAAAGTTATTCATCAATAAGCCTTCCTCCTGCGAAGTACAAACTGTTATTTTTAAAATACAAGTTTTTATTTCGTTTTTAGGTTTAAGGCTAATAAATAACATCAACTCTTAAACCGCTGTTGTATTGTCAAATGCGACAGCGATAAACATGATAAAAATATGAAAACATCGTAAAAATATCTCACGGCGGTAAGCTGAACCGATGGCTGTCGTCGCACACATCCCCTCTTTAGTAGGAGTGTAGGAATGCTTAGGCGTCTCTTATTAACTGAAGGCTTTGCCTCTATGTACCTTCTCTCTTAGTTGCATTACAGATTTCGCACTCCTAAATTAATACTTGCCAATAGTGTATATAAATTATTGAGTTGACATACAAAATTTTGAATATGGAATGTAAGCAGATAAAAGGCATATCAAAAGGAAGCTTAGAAAACAAGGATTTAGAAAATAATATTAGAAAGGAGGTTTAACTTCCCAGAAAGTAAAAATTTGAAAAAGAAAATATTTGTCAAACAAAATTTATCAAAATCAAAAAAGCTGTGGACGATTTGATGTCAAGAAAGTCAGAAAATAATAATGGATTCCGTTTTGAAACAGTCGCTTTCCAACCGTTGAAGGGTACACATCGTTCCGGTGGCTAAGGTGTAATATAACCTGAAAGAAAATAATAATTATAATAAAAGAAATAAAAGCTATAAATTGTAATATAATACAAGATTACTGTTTGATGTTTGAAGTTTGACAAGACAGAATATTAATAAGGAAGTAGAATTGACGAGAAAATTAAGAACTTTTCCATTGAATATTTGAAGATTAAGAACTTTTCTATTGAAGTTTAACCTGGTTAACCAAGGTAATATATTGCAATATAATTAACAAAGGGTACCCGGACAAAGAGTCCACAATTTTTAATTATTTAGTAAATTTAATATTATAATAGTTATTTGTGTATCAAGGCCAAAAAGTTGATCTTTCTCGGCTGAATCTGAAGTTTGCGGCCGAGGCGAAGCCGAGGCCAAGTAAACTTCGGATAAGGTCGAGAAAGATCATTTGGCCGAGATGCACACAACATTTTTAGGCAGCTGTCTCAAAAAGTAAAATAAAAATATTTTTAAAATTGTTTCGTACAAACTACTGCAGACATATGGACAAATTTTTGCGAGAAGCCTAGTAGGCTGACATTTTTAATTCGTTTGACAAATGAAAACGTCACTGGATAGTTTATTGACAAGCCGTGCCGCTTCTGTCATTAGTAAAAATGAGTGATAGTGATAGCGATAATCCACCGGAAATTTATGAAGCTGCAAATGCAAGGTTGGAAATCTACGTCTGTTTTAGTTTTTCTTTAAGCCTAAATCCATTTCAAATATTATTATTAGTGATCAATCAATACATGAGACCGTAAAGAAAATGCGGCCGTGAAGTAAATGCGGCCGTGAAGTAAAAGCGGCCAAAAATACATGAAACTGACAAATGAGTACAAAAAGATGACACTTTAGGAACGCTGTCAGATCCGTAAAACGTCACTCTATGTGACAGCTGCCTAAAAATCAATATTTGTAACTTATCTTCTAATTTGTTCCAATATAAAATTAATAGAAATTTCAAATCGATTGAATTTTATTATTTAAGTTTTGAGATAATAATTTTAAATTGCTATAATTGAACCCCTGAGAGAGAGAAGGTAAATATAATAATATATAAATTTGATATTATAAATATAATATCTGGCACCCAAAATAAAATAAAAGATTAATAAAAAAATTTGATATAACATTATTTCAAAGATATACCAAAATCATAATAATATACACATATATATCTCGTTTAATCACACTATGTCTAAATAAAAAATACAAGCAACAAGAAAGTCACCACGAATTGTCTTAGAGGCGCACGTTGAAAGTACTAAGCACTGAGTCCGGTACTGTTCATCCGTAACGTTATCTGGTCCATTTGGTGACGCA
Source organism: Rhagium mordax (assembly GCA_963680705.1). Taxonomy (NCBI): domain Eukaryota; kingdom Metazoa; phylum Arthropoda; class Insecta; order Coleoptera; family Cerambycidae; genus Rhagium; species Rhagium mordax. Next base: position 28,301,828 of record OY796664.1, read on the forward strand.
TGGTTGGTACTAGTGACAAAAGTGACAAGCGATAGTTCTGGTGGGGTTCTGTTCAGTGTTCTGTGATGAAGAGATGGTTGGTAGTCGGTACGACAGTTTGTGGTTCTATCAACGTTTAATAACTAAATTATTAAGGCTGTGTCAACGATTCAGTTAACCATTCACTATAATCAGTAATAGTTGGAAGGAACGACCGATATTCGATTAAGCAACTCGGTGGCGCAGTGGGCTAAAGCGTGGGTGACAGACATGGCTCTGGCTACACTGCCTATCGAGTCCCGGTTCGAGACCGGGCACCGGCAAATGGCAATGTCGGTGGGTATGGATGTTTGTCTGCGTTTTTTCAAATGTGTAGCCCCCTTCCGGACAGCCTTTGGCTTTGGATTTGGGGGTTGTCTAATTTCTGTGGTGTGTTTTAAGTCAACCAGCCGCTATCACAACATCTGACCTAGCTCTTGGCCGCTGAATTCAACGCAGGTCGGGACAAGCTTTTAATATATCCATATCTCGATATCGATAGATTAACGGTAGCCGTCGACAATGAATGCTTCCTCGTATACAGGTTTCGCAACGTCCTGAACTAAAGATACAACACGATATAGACACTATGCACAATTACACAGTTCACTTAGGACTCCTGCCCAGACAGGATTCGTTCACTCCTCTTTGGCTTCAGCCGAAGGGTCTCCGTCGCACAATGCGAGGGTCGTAAGCTAGGGGGTCAACACAAATGCTTAATTACAACTAGAATGCAATAAAAGACAAAATAGATATATAAAGATATATTGTATAATAATCAATCTACATAAGAGCTTCACCAAACAAGGTCTACCACCATAGCCACGATACCCCCACAAGGATCAGCGACCGCGACGGCCGCGCTTAAAGAAAAGTGATCGATTGCCGAAAGAGAATTGTATTACATGGACATGAATTGGCAATTTAGTGAGTGGGTTTTATTTAATGCTTGAAATCGATACTAGAAATTTATTGTAATACTCTCCAAAATAATATACACCGTTAGACGTCCGTGTATTTTTCAGAAAAGGAATTCTCTTCGAATGTGATTTCACGAGGCGGTCACTTGGTATATATACGAAAGTGCCCTGGTACCATTTCATACCGCCACGTGGCATCGCAATTTCCAGAAATTTCACTTTTCAAGTCAGTTCATGAATTTTAAAATGGTGCTAGCAGACACGATCCCGGTAGAGACGATGACCAATGGTAAGGCGAGGCCTGCTCAACCTTCCACTGAAGCCTTTGGTCACGGACTCACGAGGAATTCCAGAACGCGAGGGTAGAGTGAACCTATTCTTCCGTAGACCAGCGCGACCACGAAGGTGGATCAGTCTATGGTAGATTTGATTAAGAGTCAACTGATCTACGGTAGATTCACTCTCGCGCCTATGTGGATTCTTCACTCGTGATCCATTAGACCGGCTTATGAAGATGATTACCTGCGCTGTAATCATCATAATTAAAATCCCAGTCCGTCCATTGAGGATTCGGCACTGGCAGAGGACAAATGCATATCCTTGGACGTCTCTACATGCTGCATCTAATTTTACATTTATATTGCATTCTCTATTCCATTGACAAACACTACGGTACCATATCATATTTTACTCTATACACTATATTGTCAACAAAAAAATATCTGGGTACCTGTATACTGCATCCCTTACTTGATATGCGTATTCAGCTTTTATTTCATTACGAGTCTTGCAAAAAAAAAAATATTAAATTACTTGTATCAAGTTTTATAATTGTTTGCACTTTATTATGCTATTCTTATTTTTATTATGTGCATATTATTATGCCTCATGAGAATATACCTACTGTTATTTTGTGCATTTTATTATGCCACTTAACAATATTCCCAATTTATTTATGCCTTTCATTCTGCATAACAGTTTATTACTCTTTTACCCTTTTTAAGGAAATCGTCACATTGCAGTCATTGTCCACAGGGTGATACATAAGTAATAGTAGATGCTGACCATCATCAAAACCATTAGTATGAGCCACCTAGGGGACAGTAGCTGTGATGTACAATCCGATTGGTAAATAACCAAACGTAAGCTTATTCTTACGTTTCCATACCATACTTACATGTATGTGGATAAAACAGGAAAAAAAAATATATAAAATACCCAAGAATGCATACATTGAGTAAAGCCCTTGTCCGTTCAGCACCGCTTACTCATTCATGGTCATTACCGAACAACCGTCTCAGTTTAGCTTCTAACTTAGCCTTAAACCTAGTATCCCGAACCCAGTCCGAAATGTCTGGTGTGATTGGTCTTTCCATTGCACCTAACTCACTACGAGACTTTTTAATAGACAGTGAAGGTTGCCTATTATTCCGTCGGTTCTGCCGCCACGCTCTATTAGCTTTTACTCTCGGCATTGAGGGAAACTGTATGGACAGTCACAATTTACTTCAGGGTTTTAGTTTAAAATTAAACTTTCCCAGAACATTTCTTCCGCCAGTCTGAGACTGACTAAAATGAGGAAAAATTGCCCAAGAGGTCAGTTTATTTCTTTGGCAGAGTTTCTTCTACCCTGCCAGCCAACGACTGACTAAAAATGAGAGGAAGATGAAAGAGACCAAGCTAATAACCAATAAAACTTATTATATTTTTTAAAAACGAATTTTTACCCCTATCAGCACCTTTTCCTGCCAGCCCAAAACTGACTAAAATAAAGGAAAATATAACTGGCAAGTGCAAAAATCCTTCCAAAACACTCTTTCCCCGCCAGCCTGAGACTGACTAAAATAAGAGAAAAAACATTTTGATTTTTAAAATATACATATACGTGTACCCTCACCTTTCAAAAGCTAACTAATTCTTCTTTTTAGTTGCCAGGATTGAAGCTGGCGCCTCCACCATATGTCACGACCTGCCCTTTGGACAATGTGGTGCCATCTATTAGCATTAATGGCGTTCTTGGCGCTAGATTGTTTTAGTGCGGTTCAATCCCTTGCAATTTGCATATGGTGTCGCTAAGGCTGACAGGTGTCGACTGATTTGAGAGATTTTTGTGATTTTTTCAAAAAAAAACGTTGAAATACTAGCTGGTAAGTATATAATATTAAACGTTTATGTTATTTATTCTTGTTGAATCGTATTTACTGGGGATTTTCAAGAATTTCGTTTACAAAGTGAAATTTTAGAAAGTGGTTATGCTGTATAACATTTCATACATTTTTGCAAAATATTTAAAAAAAAATAAAACTCGAGTTTTTTGGGCTAGAATGTTCTTTAGAAGATCTTTATTTCCTATTTTTTTTTTACTGAAAAAGAAAAACGATAATGACAATTATTTCGTTTACAAAGTGAAATTTTAGAAAGTGGTTATGCTGTATAACATTTCATACATTTTTGCAAAATATTTAAAAAAAAATAAAACTCGAGTTTTTTGGGCTAGAATGTTCTTTAGAAGATCTTTATTTCCTATTTTTTTTTTACTGAAAAAGAAAAACGATAATGACAATTATTGTATTCTTTTTGGATGAAAAGAAATGGTCTTTTATGGATTTACTCCAAATGAATGAAGGTGCTATCAATGACCTCCTTGAAAACATTCCTTCTGATGCGGAATCGGTTGTATCTGATAATGAGGATAGTGAAAACGAAATCATGATACAAAAAGTTTTTGAAAAAGCTGACCTGAACAGTGACCCATTGTTGGACATAATTGACAGTGCAGACGATAATATTTTACCGCAACCAGAAAATATAACGACAATAAATAGTAATGATGCAGACTCGGATTTAGAGCATCTTACAGACAATGACTTTGATAGCGATGATGATATTCCATTATCTGAACTTCGAAGCAAATTACCTTTTGACTGTAACGTGATAAAATGGGCCAAACAAAATACAAGCACTGCGTTAGAAGCTTTTGTAGGTACTCCTGGTCCACAAAATATACCCCATGATTGTGAAAATCCGGTAGATATATTTTTATGTCTTTTTCCCGAAAACCTAATTGAACACCTAACCGAACAAACTAACCTGTATGCCTTTCAAAAGTTCAAAGACGCAAATAAATATAAAAAGGTTACAACTTTAGAAATAAAAACGTTCTTGGGGATAAATATTTTGATAGGGGTAAAAGAATTACCAGCACTTCGAGATTATTGATCTTCACATGATGAACTTCGGGACTGGTACATTTCAAATATTATGCCTCGTAACAGATTTATGTGGATACTAGGTAACATTCATTTGAGTGATAATGAAAAAATGCTAAAAAAAGGTGAAAGTGGTTATGATAAACTGTACAAAGTACGCCCTCTACTTGATAGGCTAGCTAGGCTAATAAACATAGCTGAATGTTATAGGTGGGGGGTAGAAAAAATTAGTAACAAGCTGATCTCAACGGGATTGAGTAGATAATAATCTCCTGTTTAAGCAGTCAAAAGTCCCATTTGGTCCTAGTCGGGGAAGATCGAATTAAATGGCCGCCATGTTCGATTTTTCGTTTTTTTTTCAAATTTCTCCGTACGTATTAGTTTTTCCAAAAAGACTAAAGAGGCATTTTTTATAGAGAATAGAATTATAGACATTTGGTTGAAATAACTTTTTTTTATAAAATGAAAAATAAACGAGATATATGAGTTTGAAAGCCTTTCTTTGAAGTATTTGTTTTATTTTACTGCATTTAGAACACATTATCACTAGACTATTGACTAAAATTATTCAATAAAAAAATTTATTCGTTATATATATTTTTTAAAGAAAACGAGGTAAAGATGCGCATACCTACATAATTAAACTTATATTTCCCTAATTAACAGAGCCAGAAACAATCTCGTTGTTTGGCGCTGCGCAACATATTTAGAGTCGCGGTGGAGGGGAACCGTGTCCACTCACTGATTTATAGTTTTAATTGTTTCTTGTGTAAAGAACGCGTCGGTGTGATTTGTACACGACACTTTGTGAAACCATACTTATTTATTAATGTATGAGGAATACTAAAACTGTAATAATACAATGTTCTGCGTGGACATATTACGTTGTAGGACGATTATTAACTGAGTGCGAAGGCGACTATGGCTTCGTTGAAAAACATATGTGCTATTTGTGACAAAGACACTAGTGAGAAGACAGTTCAGGTAACTTCGAAGGGGTTTCCTAGTTTAGTGAGAGCAAGTCATGTTCGCGGGGACGGTAAATGGGAAAACTTTAATAAAGAGAATTTCCCGGTTGTTCATGCAGCATGTAGACGGAAATACACGCATCCAACAGAACTTTCCAAATTTAATGTAAAATCTCGTAATGAAGAGTCAGAATCTTCAAAAAGTACACTCCGATCTAAGAATGATGAAGTTTTTAATTTCCAAACCCATTGTTTTTTTTGTGCGAAATACATTGACCTAGTAGCACTAAAGCACAAAGGGAAATTGCAAAATATTCGCTCAGCTGCTACACTTAATTTAAAAAGCACGATTCTTAGATGCTGCAAGGACAGAAGCGATGAATGGAGTAGAGAAGTACACAGAAGGATATGCAACGAAATAGATCTTGTAGCAGCTGAAGCAAAATATCATGCCAGTTGTTACAGCACTTTTTTGAAGAAAAAAACTAATGAAAAACCAGGAAGACCGTTAGATAACACTCTTGAACACGCATTTGGTATTTTATGTTACGATATTGAAAATGACAGTGAAAATTGTCAGTTTTCTATAAAAGAATTGGTCGACAAACTAAAGTCGTATTTACCTGATGGCACTGAGTCATGCTCAGAAAAAATCTTAAAATAAAGCTGAAAAAAAAATATGAAAATAACATAGTAGTTACGGAAATTCCTGGAAAATCTGCAGTGGTATGTTTCAAGAAAAATTGTGAACAGCTTGTATCTGATGAGTGGCTTAAACATAAAGACAATAGAACAAACACACCTGAAGAAGAACGAATTTCCATTCTTAAAGCAGCTGCCCGAATATTGAAAGAAGACATTAGGGGAATGGTTTGTAAATTAGACGAGTATCCTTCTTGTGATCACGTTAAATCAGGAGGAAATAGTTTTTTTCCCGATTCGCTTAATGTATTCTTTGATGAACTAGTATTAAAAGAAAAAAAGAGTCCTCAAAAAACTAAGCTGTATGAGACGAAAGTGTGTGCAATAAAAAACTTCATAATATCTTTGGTACGCGTCAGGTCCTTTTTATCACCTGTGATGTTCGGTCTAGGAATTCAACTCCATAGAAAATATGCATCAAGATATTTAATTGATGTACTTGCAGCTCTTGGGGTGTCTGTCTCTTATTCGGAATGTCTAGCATTTGAAAATTCGGCTATTATTAATCATAAGGACTGTATATCCGAAGAAACTTTTATGCAGTTCGTATATGATAATGCAGACTTCAACATCCGGACAATTGATGGGCATGGAACTTTTCATTCGATGGGAGGAATAATGTGCTGTTCACCTTCTAATAGTACTAATATGCAAAGTATTCCTAGACCAAAAAAACGAACTTTGGCATCAAATATGGGAAAATTTGGCACTATAAGTCTACAGGTAAGATCTGAAATACGTTCAGTTATTAAATTATCATTAATTTTTATTATAGTTCTACAAGAAACATGCCAAATTCGGACTTAATCGTATTGTAATGAATTTTTTTCAAGAGGAACAAAGCTCTAAGGATTTACAGTTAGCATTACAACTAGACTCTTTGTGGATAATGAGTAGAGTCCTGTCTTTTCCATCACTATCTTGGAGTGGATATATGTCTACTCTTAAAGCTGATACCTTAAATATCGATACAAATATTATACCTTTGCCTTTTATTAATTTGGACCCTGGCAACTTAAACACAATTTATACAGCTCTTGTTTTTGCGGCTGAAAAAAGTAAGCAATATGGAAAATCATGTATTGTAACGTTTGACCAACCACTTTTTCAAAAAGCCGTAGATATCGTAGAAGGCTCAAACACAAGTGATATTATATCCTTTGTTGTTGTAAGACTTGGAGGATTTCACACGTTGATGTCTTTTATGGGAAGCGTTGGAAAAATTATGGCAGGAAGTGGCATAGAAGAATTGTTGGAAACAGTATATGCAAAAAATACTATACCATACATGATGAGTGGACATGCTTACTCTAGGGCACTACGAGGACATTTCCTGATTTATGAAGCCTTAAGTTTAATTATGTTAGACGATCCTGAAATAATATTCTCATTAACCGAAGACGATATTCAGAGTCTTCGACAATTAAATGAAAATCCTATCTTAAACGTCATCAAAGAAAATAAATTGCTTATTCAAATTCAAGAAAAAATTCAGAAACAGGTTGACAGGTTAGCTAACACCAGCAGAACGGGAAAGTTATGGGTAAATTACTGGAATTTTATAAATTTAATAAAACTCTTCATACGAGCTGAAAGAATGGGAATGTGGTGGCTTCACATGCACTGCATTAAACGCATGATTCCCATCTTTTATGCCACTGGACATTACAACTATGCCAAATGTGCGCACCTTTATTTACTACAAATGGAAAAACTAAAATCTATCAATGAAGAAGAATATCATCATTTTGTGGGCCAAGGATTATTTACCATTCGCCGAACAGATAAATTTTGGTCAGGCACATGGAGCGATATGGTTATCGAACAAAGTTTAATGAGAGCGATGAAAACCCAAGGAGGCCTTACTCAAGGTCGTGGATTTACAGATTCCTCTTTGGCCAGATGGATATCAAGTATGTCATCATGCATCCCTATTTGTACGTCTTTAGAAGAATTTGTTGATGTAAAGTCAGTATCTTCAGATCAGCACGTCGGAGTATGTAATGCCCGACAACGACGAAATGAACGCGATTTAAAAATAATTGTTGAATGGCTACAAGATCACAACCCATTTAAGTTCTCGGAGTTTTTGTCCCTTTCAACAGGAATAATTGCTTCTTCTAATGTAAATTGTGACAAAACTAAAGAAATTGGAGAAAACCTTTTCAACAATCATATTGGAAAAAAGTTTACCGACATCCAATGCAAAAGAAAGGAAAATATAAAAAATTTTACTTCTATGAACGGTACCATCAAAGTAGATAAGACATATGTAGATTTCAACCCTATGCAACTTTTTAACAGGATAATTTGCTCGAATAAAACGCCAGAAGAAATAAAACATTGCTTTAAGTTTGAACTATCTCCGTACCCTTTGTCACTATTTAAAGATGGGAACTTAAGAAAAGGAACAAAATCCCAACTTCTTCAGGAGCTTGATAAGATTCATATTCCAGAAAATACTCCTCAGACAGACACAGTTTATGTTATCGATGGTGGATTTCTTCTACATAAGATCTCATGGCAAAGGCCTGCCACATATAATGAAATATTTCTGCAATATGTGAATTATGTAATTCACAACTATAATAAAAATTGCGTAATTGTCTTCGACGGCTACGATCAGGAGGCAATATCTACCAAAGAAAGCCTACAAAGATGTAGATCAAAGGGAAGCGTAGAAATTTCCATACATGTCCAGGCTTCAGTAATTACACCACAAGAGGTTTTTCTAAAGAACAGTCACAATAAGCAGCAATTCATAAGGATCCTTCGAACCTATTTCGAAGACTTAGGTATAACTGTGCATCAAGCCCCAAGGGATGCAGATTTTCTTATCACTTTAACAGCTGTAGAACTATCCGTTTCAGCAAAACACGTCACAGTTGTATCAGAGGATACTGATATAATGGTTTTGCTTATATATCATTCAAAAAATAAAAACATTTGCATGCTTCGTCCGGGCAAAGCGGCAAAAGCTGATAAGATATCAAAAATATCTGACATACAGGATAAACTAGGATATTTAAGAAAACAAATATTATTTTTACATGCTATATCAGGATGTGACACTACATCTTTTTTATTTAATAAATCAAAAAAAACATCTCTCTCGCTACTACAAAAGGACAGCGATCTTTGTCAAAGCGTTGAAGTTTTTTTGAATAATAACGCAGAAAAGGAGGACTTATTTCAGTCGGGATTAAATTATCTTTTGAAGCTATATCGCTGTCCACGACATATTAAGGATATCCACCATTTGAGGTATACTCTATATAACAGGATAGCGTCAAGGCAAGGACTTAAGTCTACATTCAATTTAGCGACTTTACCCCCCACTGAAGACTCTGTACAGCAACACCTACTCAGGGCATACTTTCAGGTAATTTTATTTGTAAAAATATAATATAAGTATTTTTGAAAATAAGTTAGGTATGTTATATTTTTTAGATTCAAGAATGGATAGGCAACAATTTGGATCCTTTGCAATATGGGTGGAAAAAGGATGAGCTGGGTAACCTGATACCTGTACAATACACTCAAGCTGTAGCGCCCCCTGACCTTTTGAAATTAATTTTTTGTAATTGCAAAGAAAGCCAATGCTCGAAAAACTGTTCCTGTAGAAAACTGGGGCTTAAATGTTCCTCTAAGTGTGGCCAGTGTTATGGAATCAGTTGCACAAACTTTTGTTTTTTGGAGGAGGCGGAGGGGGAGGACGAGGAGGACCTCATTACAGAAATTTTCGAATAGTGTGGCGTGATTAATATTGAATAATAAAGAGTTATGTGGAAGTAAATATATTACAATTTATTCCAAAATTATATATAAAAACGTGAAATGTATAAAACATATGCAAAAAATATCTCTATTGCTTTTACCATTCACTTTAGAGAAAAAGTCTAGAAAAATAAAATATTCATAATTCTATTCTCTACAAAAACTACCCCTTCAATTTTTTGAAAAAAATCTATTCGAACGGAGATATTTAAAAAAAAACAAAAAATCTAAGATTGCGGCCATTTTTTTTACTTTCCCCCACTTGAACAAAATGGGACTTTTGAGGGGTTAAATAACAGATTAATATCTACGCATTTTCGCTGAAATCAGCTTGTTACTAATTTTTTCCACCCCGACCCCCTGATTGACCAGCCTAAGCCGAAACATATAAATATTATTATAGTCCTGATGAATATCAATCTATTGATGAATCAATGGCCGAATTCAAGGGCCGTTCATCATTACGGCAATATATGCCCCTCAAACCAGTAAAACGAGGATACAAAGTTTGGGTTAGGGCTAACCGATCCGGTTTTGTGTCGGATTTTCAGATATATACGGGCAAAGTTGATACAACTGAAAAGCAATTAGGTACCCGAGTTGTCATAGAACTATCAAAAGATTTAGAAGGTAATTATCATAAAGTATACTTTGATAACTACTTTTCTTCATTGCCTTTGATTGATTCCCTAAAAAAATCCAAGATATATGCTGCTGGTATCATTCGCAAGGACCGAAAAGGCGTTCCTACCGATTTTTCAAATGATAAAGGCATGAAAAGAGGTGAAAGCGACTGGAGAATGACTAACCAAGGTCTTACAAGCATTATATGGAAAGATAAAAAAGCTATATATTTTGTTTCCAATTTTCACAATCCCGAAGAATTGACAACCGTGAATAGACGAAATAAAGAGGGTAATTTGAAGGAATTTCCATGCCCCATGTTAGTCAAGGACTACAATGAAAATATGGGTCATGTAGATAAGGCAGATATGCTAAAATCCTTTATGAAATAGACAGAAAGAGCAAGAGATAGTGGTTGAGAATCTTTTGGCATTTTGTGGATATTACCGTTGTGAATACTTATCATTTTTCGTCAAAGAAGTCCTGGCCGTTCGTTGGTACTGAAGGATTTTAGGATTGCAATTGCAAGAGGCCTCATCGGTATCACTAAACGTGAAAAGCGTGGAAGGAAAAGTGAAAATGGTATGGGAATTAAAAAATTTAAACGTAATGTTCCGCCTGAAACAAAATATCTTCAAGCATCCCATATGCCTATTTATGGAACATCACTTAGGTGTGCTTTTTGTAGTACGAAGCAAGAACCTCACCGAACCAAATGGAGCTGCACGATTTGTAAAGTGGGATTATGTCTAAATGACAAAAAAAACTGTTTTGCTACGTTTCATAGTAGCCTGACTACAGGGGTTACTTGGCTACGAGAGGTTATGAAGTGACACCCACAAATGAGAATTGGAGCTATCATCAAACATCACTTATTAAAATCAGATAAAACAACCACAGTCAAAAATTATACATTACAAGGGCCTTACCCAATACATAACATCTTGGAGGGAGAGACGTGTCGTGTTCAAGTGACTCGGCTGAACTCCCCGTATCAATGATATGTTGTTTATTTATACCATTCCTAAATACCTAGTCAGCATTTTCCATATAGGTGAATCCCATGTACCATGTTTGACCGATTGTGAAATGCAACATTTGCAGTTTTGGTATTTGGTTAGTAATAATAATGTCTACATTTTTGTATCTAGGCTAAATAAAGTTTAAGAAAAATTAATAAATATGTATATAATTTTGAAAATGATTTTAATTAATTGGTTTAAGTTATATTTAGGTATTTCTTTAACATGGAATATGCCAACCAGTATTTTATTTTCTTATTTAGGTGATGCATATATTAATTCATGACAATATAATTTGCAGACGATACAGCAATTTTTTATTCAGGAACTTTTTGGCAGCAGTTAAAATCTGGTGTTGAAAATGACCTAAAAAATGTAAAGAAAGAATTTTATACAAAAAAAATAACAATTAATTACAACAAAACTTTCTATTTACCGTTTACATCGTATAAAAGTAACTTACCGGATTTTAATAAACTAATAATTAAAGACGCATACAGAAACATAGAAATAAATTCAGCAGAAAAAACTAAATATCTAGGTATATACCGGGTGCCACAGGATACTGGCTCACCCCTATATTTCCTTTATTTTTTAACTTATCCATTTGAAATTAGGGGGGCATAAACTACCGTTTAAAATGTATTTCTGCACATTACAAACACTATGGTACCACTTCCGGTTTATCCGGAAATTACCTCAACTTTCGATTTTCAAATGGAACACCCTGTATATTTTTACATATTTGGATGCAGGGCAACATTCTGTATACACCATGTTAAGTTTCGCGAATTTTTGAGCCGATGTTCAATTTTTTCAAGCATTTTCAGAAATCCGTGAAAGTGGATTTTATACTTTTAAACGAATGAAATAAAATTGAAAATAAATAGCACAGATATGAAAAAGATATCAATGAAATCAGAAAGAAAATTATAATTTTTCAAACACTATGAGCCACCACCTTCCCATTTGAAAAAAAAAAGTTTTCGATAAAAAAGTGATATGTTCAACTGGAGGCTTCGCAAACAGTTGTTAGTGAAACGAAAAGAAAAATTATATTTTTCCCTTGAAGTTTACCTACCGTATAACGAATTTTGGAATTCCAAAGCACTCTAGACGGATTTCTTAAGATGCTTGAAAAAATTGAACATCGGCTCAAAAATTCGCGAAACTTACATGGTGTATGCAGAATGTTGCCCTGCATCCAAATATGTAAAAATATACAGGGTGTTCCATTTGAAAATCGAAAGTTGAGGTAATTTCCGGATAAACCGGAAGTGATACCATAGTGTTTGTAATGTGCAGAAATGCATTTTAAACGGTAGTTTATGCCCCCCAAATTTCAAATCGATAAGTTAAAAAATAAAGGAAATATAGGGGTGAGCCAGTATCCTGTGGCACCCGGTATATTGATACAAGTCTAAATTGGAAATATCACATACAGTTAGTAGTGCAAAGACTTAGAGGCTTAATATATAAATTTAAGCAGCTTCGGCGAATTTTAAAAACAAAAGAGCTTGTAACTTTATATAAGAGTTTAGTTGAGTCTATTATAAGATACGGCATCATAGGATGGCGTGAAGTAGGTACTGCTTATGTAAAACCATTAGAAATTATTCAGAAAATGATAATTAAAATAATATTTAACAAAAATAGGTTATAACAGACAAGACAACTTTTTGCTGAAACAAAACTATTTGACATTCGGGAAATATATTGTTACACTTTGTTAAATTTTCAACATCAGAAAAATAATTTAAATCTGGACACTATTATTGACTAACAAAAAGTTGCAAGTAGGTATCTATAAATATTTAAGATAAGTGTAAAAGTCATTCTTTATTGCACGAATGGCTAGGTTAAAAACAAGAGCGAAGCGAGTGTTTTTAAGCCATGAGTGCAAGTGTTTACAAGTATTTACTCTAATTGTAAATTAGATTATTTGTTTTTGTTACATTAAAAGTTGCTAAATTTTTTGAAACTTAACGAACAACTTCACTTTTCATTTTAAAACAAAACAATCAAATTGTTGTACAAAGGAATAGTTGTTATTATTTGTTATAAAAACATAATATATAAAGTTGTTACACGTACTACAACAACTGCTTCAGTATCAAGACCTTCAATACGTAAATCGGCTTTGTTAACAACAAGATCTTTGTAACGAAGTGATTTTTTCCGAACAAGGAATGTTCAATTTTGCTTTAAATATTACCGTCACTTGGGTACACCCTGCCGCTGTTTTAGTAAGTAAGTCCTGTTTTAATTAAGTTATTAATGAGTTGTTAAAAAGTCCGCTGGTAAACAAGCAACCAAGTAATTAATTGATTAATTTTCGACAATACCTCGTATAAGTAAAATCCGAGAAATATTATAAATAATGGCCGAGTCGGAAATAAAAATCATTCGTTATTAAAAATGTTAATCCTTGCCTGTTTTAATCCGTTTCTTTTTGCAACATAGTATAGAAATTGCAAGTAGCGCATTTCCGGTTATCGACGCTCTGAACGAATACTCCAAATTGCATAATCCGCTTGCACTCTGCAACGAGCGTCGTGTTGAGCACACGATCCCATCGTGTCAAATCAGTACGCCCCTCTTAACATGTCATATGGGCACGTCAGAAAGGTCATAAAAAGGAAGAATCGCCCTGGAGTGGACATCAGATCCGATCCACCTTCAGAAGTGCCAGATCGAACCAGCCGTCTACAGTTTCACGCCGCCGCTCCGAATTAAATAGCAAATCCTATCAGAACGTGATTCCGAAAATTATTTTGGTAAGAATACATCGTCGTGCACTGTATTTTGCAGGTACTGCTTTCAGTTAAGTATAGATATTCAAAGGTTCTTGTGTCCACACGTATTGTTGTATTATACTACTCAATCAAACCAGAGCTAATTAGTAATACCTCCGTTGGTCTTTTGTTTGTTAATATATGCAGCAGCCGCTGAGGTCTATTCGCTAGGGTCACCTCAAAAGTTCCACTGCATAATAGGTTACCGGAAAACCTACGATAAATCTAATAGCCATTATATGCATCAACTGAGAGGAATTGTTCGCTAGGGCCTTCCAAACGGGTGATCTGCATAGAACTGGCTCGCGAAACTTACGTAATAATATAATAATAATATAAGCATTAGCAAATCGCTCTACGTTTGTGGCAGTAGTTTGCCGTGTATGTAAAAATTCCGTATAGCCTAGAATATCTATAGCTAATCGATTGCCCGCCGTGCATAATACATCCGAGTGGAAAGGTCCGTTTGCTTGTCGTACATCAGAATTCATTAATCTCACGTATCCGAAAATTCAGACGTAAAATCACGTAAACATTCTTGATTGCCAGCACGACTTATTTTTATCATTTTTGAAATAATTTTATACACACTCGACTGTTTGTACAGTCGTGGAGGTTTAGAGTAAATTAATTTGTTCATTATTATCCTTGAATAAATCCATTATTTTAAAAAGGTAAAATTCACGAGTTATTATTTCTGTCATTTTAATTTCTGATTAATCCGTTTGAGTAGGGGTTGAAGTCCTTTAGACAGACCCCCAACTTGCGACCTCTGGCTATCTGTATCTCCATCTGTTAGCTACCCCGGATTGTTTTCCCAAATAGGAAAGCCAAAAAGTGCTGTCCTTTGCACTCAAAAGTTAAAGGGCTGGCGCCCGAGATTTCCGTATAAAAGATTACGTAAGTATCTGGAAAAGAGCGGAAGCCATTACATCTTCTCAAGGACATCAAGGTGAAGATTCTACAGACACTTAAGATCTCCCACTAGTGCCCCAATAAGGAGAACTGAAGCGTTACGCACATCACGAATTTCACATTCTAGTACAAAGACAAACATTTCAGTTTTATGTGTGATTTAATTTTTTGGTTTATCTTCTCATGGACATCAAGGTGAAGATTCTACAGACACTTTAAGATCTCCTACTAGTGCCCCAATAAGGAGAACTGAAGCGTTACGCACATCACGAATTTCGCCTTCTACGGATTCTACCCAAAGTTAGTTAAATAGTAGGTACATGTGTGATTGAATTTTTAGGTTTATCATGGAGTGATACTTTAAGACATCCTGAAACATCAAATGACATTGAACTCGAGGTTCTAAATGAAGGTAACATAAAACGAGTGATGTTAACATACAATCAGCATAACTTAAAGGGCGAAATTATATTGCAATATATTGTAGTTTTATTTTAAATTCTTAAGGAAAACTTTTTTCTAGCATAATCTAGATTGTGTCTGTGACGGTAGACTAACTTTATGTATATTTATAAACTATATTATTAATAGTGCAGTTTAAGCAAACATTTTGATTCATTTAGTTTCACATAGTAAAAAGGTTACAATCAGCAGAAGTAATGAAACTAGAAACAATAAACATTGAGTGCTGTGATTAAAGTGCAGCTTTAGTTATTGTCTTTATTATGCCATTTAATTTTTTTTTATTTGTGTCATAATTATTATGCAGCAGTTAACTTGCCTTGCCAGAACTTATTTAAATTTGTAAGCATTACAACAGAAAAAATATTTCTTTTTGGCTCGAGTATCATTACTTTTCTGCTGCTGATAATGCATTAGAAAACATGTGTGATTTTTAGGTTCTTCGACTAACATGGGTAGACGTGAGGCTCCAAATAGAGGTAAGATGAAACAAGTGATATTAATTTTTAATTTATTTAAAAACAAGAAATACTTATTATTTTGTTTTTTGATATTTCGTGATAAATGATAGATAGTCGAAGAAATTTAAAGCACTGCCTAAAAGATTTTTATAAAATATTTTTTAGATTTTCAGAGGATTGTTCTAAGTGAATTGAGCTTGTTAAACCTAAAAATAAATGCGGCTTTGGAGAAAATTGACACTTTAACAAAAATACGAAGAACTGAAACGGAATTCCCCCTTGTGAGTCTTAATCATGTTCCTAAAATTTTATACTTACTTTCAATTCAGAATGATTCTGACCTAAAACAATTGGAAGATTGGATAAAAGAAAGAAACAACCAAAAAATGACGGTAAGTTATTAATATTAATAACTATGATTTATAAGTAGAATTGTAATAATAGGTGTTCCAAATATGAGACCCCTAAACGTCTAAAATTCAACTGGGGGTCTTGAAACCTACGTTTATTTCTAGAATTTTCTGGACGAAGATAAATTTGACTCAGTTTGGAATATCTTTATAGAATATGTAATAATTGAAAAATTAATTTTTGGAATCTAAATTAATCCTATTAAAATTTTATTTTCATCTTAAACTTAGAATTCCGATTTTATCTTAAAATTAAAACATCGCGAAGTATGTACAAGTTTTTCGACTAGATACATCGATTAATACATTTAAATTTTAAACCTGAAATTTTAATTGCAACCAATAGAACATTCTCATAAAGTTACGGAAACCACTTCCACCTTCTAATTTTAAGTCGATCATTAAATCATTGTCATAATTTACTCCTTCTTGTAGAATTTTTCTTTGCCACATCGTCTATTTTTGTTTTTTTATTTTTTATAATTAAATATGCAGCGCAAACACCAGCAGCTATTATTACATCTGTTAATTTTTGAGGCTGGAAAATATTGAATGCAGCGAAGAAATGAAAACATACTTAATTAAATTTACAAACGAAAGATCTGATAAACCTAGATTGCTGCCCCGTGAAATGCAAGATTTATTAGACAAATATCAAGAATATACGCAAAAAACTCTTCAAGGAGAGCATGGCAAAACTCCCCAGATTTACATGATGTACATTAATTTTATAGATTATTATTTAACACTAAGTACAAGCATACGAACTGGAAATTTTGAACTGTTTACATCTGTATTGCCGAAAATATCAAACTTATTTTTTGTTTTCAACCAACAAAATTATGCACGTTATTTAGTAAAATATCATAATAATTTGCTTAAAGTTGATCAAACTCATCCAGGATTGAAAGAGCAACTAGAAAAGGGATCATTTGGTGTGAAGAGAACGGATAAACAAAATTCAAGACAACCGATAGATTTGACACTTGAACAAACAATTAACGCAGATGCGGCTAATAAGCTAACAGGCGTGAGTCACACGACAAATTCGATTTCTGCTAGACAGCGATGGTGCAAAAGTCACACTTTCAGATCGACGATCATCACAGTTTTATAATGGAGCAGACAGGGCTGAGAAAAGCTCAAAATATTACTGCTGACTTGCAGAAGAGCAGAATTACTAAAAATTCTAATCAGCTTCAGAATTTTATTGCTAATATCGAACAAAATATTAATCCGTTTGCTGCTGATTTGGATAAAAAATTTTTATTCAATATTTCAACAGGTCAAACAGTGCAGGCAAATATCGAAAGCTTTTTGGTTAATGTCGAAAAAATGGGTAACGAACAACGAGAGAAATTCATCTTAGAAGGCACTGTAGACGAAAACAGATTTGAAAAACCCATAAAACAAAATAAAGTGCTTAATTTCACGAACAATATTCAAAAGAAGAAGATGGCAGTCGCAGGAAAAGTTGTTGAATTGCTTATGCAACGTGATTTGTTTGGTCAATTTTTATGTATAGCATTGAAAAAATCTCTAGATATAGATAAAGTGCTAGCATACCCTCTAACACCGGTGCCGTTATCAATGTGCCACATAGATGGATCTATTTGTAAAACAAATAAGGCAGCTTTGTTAAAAGTACTCGAGCAACAAATTGAACCCCATACGCCACAGCGTACCAATGTCAAAGTATTTGATGGATTTTTTTGTGTTGCATTTAATGAGGGATATTCCAGCTACGTACGGAAACATATCAATGAAAATTTTGCCTATGCTTTGTTCAAATGATGCGGAAGTTATAGTTTTAGTTTTTGATCGGTTTCCTTCAATCAAAGATAATGAACATGCTTTGAGAGGAATGCAACTTGCACAATTTCACATCGAGGGACCTGATCAAATACGTTCATCTGATTTTAATAACGATTTGAAAAATGTCAATTTTAAAGAAGCACTAGTGAATTTTCTAATACAGCACTGGACACTTGATCATATAGCGCCTTTAATTGGTAATAAAACTATTTATATTAATTATGATGAATGCTACAAATATGTTGTGAATAATGGCCGCATAAGAGGATGGTCGAGCGCGATTTAACCTGCCTAGCACACGAAGAAGCAGACACGAAAATCGTTTTCCACGTCTGCCAAATAAATTACGACGCGCATGTCACAATAAGATGCTCTGATACTGATGTGGCCGTAATAATGTTAGCTAATATGAGTGCCTTAGCTAACGCAGATGTTAAAATTTGTATGGAAGCCGGAGTTGGTAATAACCACCGTTTTATTAACATTGGCCAACTGTATGAAACTTTAAGCCCGAAATTAAGCGCAGCCCTGCCGGCATTTCATGCCCTGACAGGTTGTGATTATAATCCATCATTTTTTAAAAAAGGAAAAAGCCGGCCTTATAAACCATTACACAACTCTACAAAATACATGGATAGTTTTATTAAATTAAGCAACCCACCTGAAGGAGATTTGTTGAGTACATTTGATGTTATTGAGGAATATATTTGTCGAATGTACGGTTTTAAGAAAATAAACACAGTTAATGAAGCACGAGTTGCAATATTTATGAAGACATACAATATACTACAAAACGACGACATATTCCGTCTACCAAAAAATAACATCGACGGATCAGCTCTGCCGCCCTGTAAAACAGAGCTGTACCAACATTTGCTGCGAACCACCTATATTGCAAATATTTGGTCACACGCGCATCTTCGGATTCCAACGGGATTGCATCCAACAGAATACGGCTGGGAAGACAAGGACGGCAAATTTCTTTTTCAATGGTTTGAAGGTGAACAGCTGCCCTCTACCCTTGGAGATATAACCATCGAAGATGATCAAACAAGTAGTGCAGGTTAGAATTTTAATGATATAATGCTCTTTATAATAACATTTCATTATTTCGTATAAATTATTGATTATTTCATTTTTAAATTTAAAACTTACAATTCGAAAATAAAATTTGATAATATTTAAAAGAATTTCGCAGTGTAGCGTGTAAACTTTTTTATAATTCATATACTTATTTGTGTACAAATTTCGCTCTCGCATAGTTATGTTTTGAGAATATAAAACTTTTTTATGCAATTATTTTGTATATCTATTAATATATTATTATTATGTATGTTTACAGATGACGAAGAAGAAATATCGAGGATCGACACGAATGTAGCGATCAGGAGAGCGACAATGACTCTGAGGGAGATAATAAATTATTAGAAGATTAAATCGTAAATTAAATTTGAGATTAAATTGAATTTTTAATATATTATTTTACTTTACACCTTTTGTATATAAATACGATAATAAATGTTAAATACTTTAGGATAATAATTATTTGTCAAAACTATTTTTCTTGATCATATATGATCCAAATATTGCATGCACCTGCTACGTTTAGTGACAATAAAACCATAGATATCTAATACCGCAAAAGCTGAAATTTTATAATTCGACAGCTAAGTTAATAAGTTAAAACGAAAAAAATACTCCGCTTCGTATTGAGCGAAGGAAAAGTGCTCAGCTGATGCAGTCAAGGGTGTGACGCACCCGCGCGGATAACGATGCGCTGCGCCTTTGACTCGTCAGCTGAGCACTTCTCCGCCAAAAAATCAGCTGACTATTTTTTACGTGTAACTCATTGCATTGGCTGTTACTTTGCCAAATTTGAGCTTTTGTGGTATCAGCTTACTCAGCGCATATTTTTCACTTGTTTACGTGGAAAGCTGAAGCACAATCCCGCACTCCAAAGTCAGCTGATTGTGTTTTTTAGTTATTTTTCAACATTATGAACATGTCGACAAAGTCTCGGCTTTCGTTGTATTAGTTTTTTTTTCATCATTATTTTACGTGTGTGGGAGGCCGCCGCAGCTAAACTCCGCCGAACCGCGCAAGCTGATGGTTCATTCCCTTATGTGGAAGGCCGAATAGAGCGTAGAAAAATTTTTTAGCTTTTGCGAAATGACTAACTATAAACTGTCGCTGGCTCCCGGACTATTATCAGCGCGTGGGAAAACACTCGGCCAGCGAGCTGGAGATTAGGACGTCCGCGAATTGAATTTGAATTATCAGTCTATATCGACGATCGAAACGTTCCTGTTGTATTTAGGTAAATATGTATTAAGCAGTCGGCATATTTACGGTACTTTTACGGAAGTAAAAGATAAAACCGCGTTAATTATTTGCTTTTCGACTTAGAAATAATTTGCAAATTATTTCAATATTTTGATAGAGAAATTTATAGTCAATTATTAAAAAGAATTAATTATAAATTCAGTCCGTGCGTTACAATTGATTTATAATAAATCACTGTGTATTGTAATAGCTGTATCTTTGCGTGTTTTAAGTTTAAGTGAGGAATAAAATATTTTATTGGTTTTGAAACGTGATAGAAGGTATTAGAGCTAGTCATTTCCGTAATTTATTTAATTAAATAAATTTAGTAGTCCGTCTGTCTGTCTGGTGGCCCGATAGAATACGAGACGAAGGAGGTGTGTAATTACCAACGCATTTATCCGTTGAGAGCGAACTTGTCAACAACTGATAGTGCAAGGGTTAACACAATCCTCCCCTCAGGTTCAGAGGTTTGTCTTGGGGTGCCAGTAAAGTTGTGTTTTATTAATCAGATCTGTTTGTAACTACTAATAATAGTTTGTGGTAAAAACCCCAAAACCTTGTGGAGACGAGCGCGAGTTAGCCAGTGTCTAACAGGTTGGGTTTTGACATAAACGAATCAGCTTGCCGGCGTACGAATCTAAAAACACCCTGTCGTAAGTGCGCTGGTCAGCGTCTGGGTGATTAGATTAACACGAATAAACCTGGTTTGAAAATTATTCCTGAGATAGTTGTATAGGGGTTGGTTAAAATAAACAATCGAGGTTGCCAGAGGTAGGAACCAAAAACATCCTGTCGTGAGCGCGCTGGCCAACGTCTGAATGACATGGTTAACACGAACAACCCAATTGTAGAATTATTTAAATTAAATATTTAGTCTGAAAATCCGACCTACTAGTACGATAATACTGATTAGGTTTTTTTGGTAATTTCTTTTGTTACCGTTGGAAGTTTTTATTGCCGTTTCTTTTACTGTACTATCACATTTCAACACACACGTTTACCGTTTGGAAATAAAATTCATTCATGTTATCAAAGGTAGTTTTGAAAACACGTACCGTAATTATTCCAAAGCTTTAACCATCCTGCCGCCTGCTTACTACTGCTACCGCTTTTTAGTTACCTGCATCCGATTAATTCTAGATTAATACCGTAATTGCACATCCGTTTACCCGCTTTAGTACTTTCCATAACTGATAGTCGTTTAGTTTCTTCAAAACTAGAACGCCGCTTGTAGTTAGTTTTGCAACCGGTTTGCTTACACACACCTCCGCTTGAGAGTTGTCTTTTGAGTAGTTAATTTTAAGTAGTTTCTTTGGGTGGAATTAATTTTTATTAAATTATTTTTGTAGTACATACTTTAAGTATTGTTGTAAATATTTGTTGCTTGGTTTATAGATGTTTTAGAATACATATTTAGTTGCTAACATACTGCTTTGTGGTAAATTACCCGTACTAATATCTACCACGTTGATTTGCTTTCTTTTCGTTTATCAAACGATGTACAATAAATATTTATTGTAATAAATTTGTTTTGAAGTGACATTCCTACAAGTTAAACAAGGGATTGGCGCCCGAGGCAATAATATTAGCGATAGTCATTTTGTGTAACATTAACTCGATATTTAGGAGAAGGGACGTCACAAATGGCGTCCGAATAGAAAGACCGCGTCACAATAAGGCCAAGCTGTGTCGGTGGGCGCTGCTCCTGCAGGAGTATTCGTATACCGTGGAGCATTGTCCGGGCAAGAGGAACATGCTAGGCGATTTCTTGAGTCACCCGCAAGATCTCGAACAACGCCAACCATCAGGCGAAGACCGCCTAGTACTCCCGGTAATGTTAAACGCCGTCAACCACGCGGCGCTATTCCAAGACGTCTCTCGTGCGCAAGGACATCCACGGTGCGTTCAAACAACGTCACCCGATGGAAACGACTGGACGCGGAAGAACCCGAAGAAGACAGGAAATTTCTCAGCCATTACGCGGAAAGAACTAACTGCTTTGGCGCAGACATCCCAATGGAAAACGGCTGGTAGTGTTGCCACTCCGAGCCGAAAATATCAAGGACACAAACGACGGCAACGAAGAAGCTGCAGCAGACAATGGTCAAACAAGGCAAACAGATAAGTCCAATTTAAATATCAATACATTAAAATAAGAATGTTGGCAGTTTATACATGCAGAAAGTTCCGGTGGGTCTTTGAATTGAGATTAAGTGGAATAATAATTGTTGGAAATATTAACGTCACAAATAAAGAGAAATAAGGACATGGATTATAGCTTAGAATAAGATCTAATTCCCATCGAAATTATAACTGAAATATTTATTTTATTATTTACAAGTATTTGTCAAGACGTGACCGCATATTATGTTCCATGGTGTGTTAAATTAAGACACGGGATAAATAGAATAAATTTAGAAGTAAATCGTCGTATACATTGACATGGACTTCTTCGCTCAGTTAAGTATTATTTATGGAGGAACGACAGCACCGACGATGTCATCATCAGTTTTGACTTTGCATGGCTTCAAACAATTTGTCGAAAAAAGTAATAAACGAAGGATAAATATGAATTTATTGCAGATGGTTTAGGATAAAGTTTCCCTCAAAAGAGGCAACGTTGCTCTCGGAGGTAGTAAAGTTGCTTTCGAAAGAGGTAACGTTGGAGAAGAGGAAAGCCGCCGCCGCCGCCGCCTCCCCTAAAGTAATGAAGAAAACAAAGGTGGGGCGGAGAATAAACAAAGAACACCTGATTTAGTGATTGCAGAAATCTGCAGGAATAGTCGCGGTGCCGGAATCGTTAACGGGGGAGGTAATATTTGTGACTGGGATTTTCACATATTTTAAAAATATAAGGGAAGTTTGTGAATTCGTCGAGAGTTGCAGCGCCATATCCGTGAACCATAACGTCCGCAATCACCCTTATGGTTTGCGGAAAATACCCCTACAGATTCCCAAAAAAAAAAAAGAAAAATAGTAGCTTTGAAGGGGGAAGAAGCAAAATTCATAACAGAAGATTTTTTCAAAGTACGGTCCTGGAAGCTAAAATACGGTAATATGAAACTACCAGTCCGGTAATTTCGCTTCAACCATTTGGCAACCCTACTGGAGTAGCAAGTGGTTCGACAGTTCGGCAGTTATAGGAAAGGAGAAAGGACGGCATTGGTTTCATTAATTTTAATGGTCTTAAAAGTGTGGTTATAAGTAACTTATTTTTTCTATTATTTAGATATGTAAGGCTTAGCTATTAGTCGTTATTTTGAAATAATAAATATAAATTTTACAATCTCTATTAGGTGTAAAAGAAATAAGTTATATGTAACAAACATACGTTTATATTCGCAAATTCCATACTCACAAAATGTGAGGCTCCCTACAAAAGTTGAAGAAAATTCGTTGTGTGCCTGAAAAATCTAGATTTGTAATTAGAAAAGAGAATAAATATACCGATATCCAGTAACCGCCCTTCACCTTATTCCTGCTCCTCGTGTCAAAGCTAAATTGGAACAAATAAGTGTTCAACTGAAATTGGTGTCGAGTCAATAAATGTCCAAGTAGATGTACTCGCCAAAGTGCAAAAAATTATTCTTGTTCTTCAAACTTTACACCCCTCAGATGTAGCACGCCCAAAGGAACGAAAAAGAGAAATAAACGTAAAAGCAGGACAAAGCTGAAGATGCCTCTGCTGCTGGTCCAAGTCCCACTCGACCAAGAGAAAATCTTGGAAGTTAACAGATGTCGCACACCCGCTTACGAAGAATACCCGATTTAAGTTGAACTACGAGGCCCATAAGAGTAACTAGATAAGAGGGTTTAATTGGATAGGGCGGACTGGAAGTGCCAGCGCCAGAGCCATCTCGTGTCGTCGTGGAGCCAACATTAGAAATTGTTGTACAGAAATCTGTGACTACCGTTCACATAATTTTATTGATTGAAGTTCAATCAACGCACAGACCATAGAGTAACTAAATATCTATGGCACAGACGATTCAGGAATGGTTTTATCTCTTAGTACGCCTATTCCGAAATTGTGGAAAAGAGAAACCTATATTTTGGCTTCTTTGAAATGGATGGCAATCCTTGAAAATATAATTTGAGGTTATAGCACAGTAGCTTTGACAGTAGTTTATGTTCAGCGTGTGTTTCAGCCAGGTGAGTTGTAGCGGTTTGTGCATTAATAACTTTTTTTTTGTTTTAGATTAAAGTAATGCAAGGGATTAATTATTAAATTGTGGGGTTGTCGGTTCGTATGGAAAGACTGAGCAACGAATCAATATAATTTATTAAACAGTAACACTATAACTACTACACACAAAAGACACAGATATTTAGCAAATCATCCGATCGGGTTGAACTGTCGTTTCGAACTGATCTCTGGCTGGTCTTCTCTTCTCCCCTCTACCTAACCTCTAATCTACCTGTGACCATCGTCTCCTCTCGGTATTTCCGTAATTTAGGGGGATACTCGTTCTTGGGAAATACCACCCTTATCCGGTGGTCAGACCTACCTAAATAGCTATGGTAAATTCGATTCGGAGAAATTGCCGTTCAGCGGAAGACCCTAATAAACTTTATGGTGTCCTACTTAAATGTAAATTAAATTTAAACATATTACAAATAACTGTACTAAAATTTAATTACGATCCACTACATCACCCCCTCGCCAGTGATAACGTTACGAGCAAGAAAATATAAATACGTTTGTGGTATCAAATTCATTTCGCGGGACAACATCCTCTTAAGGCGATCGGGGAATCGTACATGTCTGCCTGCCCGTGTACGGGGATTGTGTGGCGCCGCAAGCGCGTGTTGGTCCTCGTCCTCGCTGTCATGCGTTTCGGTGTCGGTACTTGTATTTGTCTGCCCCCTGTCGTCCTCTGATAACACGTGGGCCGGTTTTAACCTATCGATGGTGACTCGCACATCCTTTCCCTTGATGCGTACCACGAAATTATGTGTGGATCGCCTTCGTACCTCGTATGGTCCATCGTACGGGGTTTGTAATGGGCCTCGAACAGCATCGTGTCGCACAAACACATATGGCGACGTTGCCAACTCTTTGAACCAGAACGCTTTCCTTGTACCATGCCGCGACGCTGATGTTGGCTTTATTCTGTTAATATTACGTTTGAGCTGTGCGACGTAATCTACCTCGCTAACGTTTTTGGAAGGTTCGAAAAATTCTCCCGGTAAGCGAATTGCAGATCCATAAACCATCTCAGCTGCGGTCACGTTAAGGTCATCCTTGATGGCGGTTCGGATTCCAAGTAGAACCACGGGTAAAATTTCTGTCCAGCGTTCTGTTTCGTGACACTTGATTGCGGCCTTAAGCTGACGGTGGAACCTTTCGACCATCCCGTTTGCAGCGGGATGATAGGCGGTCGTGCGTAGATGAGACGCTCCAATCAACCGCAGTAGTTCTTTAAAAAGTTGGGACTCGAACTGGCGGCCTTGATCCGTTGTGACTCTGAGCGGAACTCCAAAACGTGCGATCCAGATTTCCATGAAAGCTCTGGCGACTGTTTCCGCCTCAATGTTCGCGAGGGGTGCAGCCTCTGGCCAACGTGTGAAACGATCCACGCAAGTAAGGCAATATCGGGATCCGTGCGAACTTGGTAGAGGACCTACTATGTCTATGTGCACGTGTTCGAATCTGTCGCCTGGATTCACGAAATCTCCAACTGGCTTGGATACATGCCGCGTGGTTTTGGCGCGTTGACACGGGATACAGCTTCGCGCCCATTCGCGACAATCCTTATTCATAGATGGCCAAACGAACCGCTTCGTTACTAATTTTTGGGTCGCTCGAATACCAGGGTGCGATAGTCCATGTAGCGAGTTAAACACTTGACGGCGTAGTGGTTCGGGTACGTACAGTCTAGCTGATTTTTCGCTACACTCATAAAACAAATCGCAGTTGAAATCTGGCACGTGCATTTTACGTAACTTTAACGAGCTTGCTTTATCGCGTAGAATAGTCTGTAGTTCGGGGTCGTTCTCTTGTTCTTCTGCTAGCGTCCGGTAGTCCACGGCCTGCGAAATAAACTCCACTCGCAATGCGTCCGCCACCGTGTTATTCACCCCCGCGATATGACGTATATCTGTAGAGAATTGCCCTATAAAGTCAAGGTATCTAAACTGTCGCGGGAAACACTTCTCAGGCTTTTGTCGAAAAGCAAAAGTTAATGGCTTGTGGTCCGTAAATATTGCAAACTGATGTCCTTCTAGCGCGTAACGAAATCGTTTCACTGCCGCATATATCGCGAAAAGCTCGCGGTCGTACGCGCTATATTTTCGTTCGGCATTTGTGAGTGATTTCGTGAAGAAAGCTAGTGGTTGCCATGCCCCGTTGTATCGCTGCTGCAGAGTGGCACCGATTGCGTAGTTCGATGCGTCGACTGTCACGGAAAGTGTGGCTCCTGGAACCGGATGTGCTAACATGGTAGCTTCCGCGAGTCCATTTTTCATGTTCGTAAAAGCGTTTTCTGTAGCCTCCGTCCATTCTACCGGTGCGTTGTTTCTTACCTTCGGCCCTCTTAGTAATTCGTTAAGGGGTTGTTGTAGCTCTGCTGCCTTTGGTATGAAACGTCGGTAAAAGTTTACCATTCCCAAGAATCTTCGAAGCTGTCGTACTGTCGTGGGTCTAGGAAAATCGTTAATCGCTTGTACTCGGTCAACTAACGGTCTCGTGCCATCGTGGTCGACACTATATCCCAGAAACTTGACTTCCTGGGCACCAAACGTACACTTTGATGGATTTATTACGAGTCCATATTCACGAAAACGTTCGAAAAGTATTTTTAAATGTCGGCGGTGTTCTACCTCGTCCCGTGAGGCTACTAAAACGTCGTCGATATAGGCGTAACAAAAGTCCAATCCTCGTAACACGTGGTCGATGAAACGCTGAAACGTTTGCGCTGCGTTACGCAAACCGAACGGCATGCGTGGGAATTCAAACAATCCAAACGGTGTCGTGATTGCCGTTTTCTCTATATCTTCAGGTGCTACTGGAATCTGATGATACGCTCTTACCAAGTCGATCGTGGAGAAAATCGTCGTGCCATGCAAAGACTGCGCGAAATCTTCGATGTGCGGGACAGGGTAACGGTCGGGCACTGTCCTCGCATTGAGGGCTCGGTAATCGCCGCAGGGCCTCCACTCGCTGCTTTTTTTTTTCAACTAAATGTAGAGCCGATGCCCGTGGGCTTTTTGACTAATGTACGATACCCTGTTCCAACATATGTTCGAATTCTGTCTTCGCAGCCTTTAATCGATCGGGGGCTAGTCGTCGCGGGCGGCAAAACACTGGCGGTCCAGGAGTCGTAGTTATGTGGTGCACGACGTCGTGTTTAATGTTCACACAACTGTTTCCTGGTGGTCTGGTGACGTCAGGATACTCACTAAGTAAGCGATGATATTCTGAATCCACTAGCACAGTTTTTATCGATGCGATTTCCCCGTTAACGGATTCCCCTGTCGCCGTTAACAAGGTCGTCCGATCGATTAAGCGTCGCGTCCGCGCGTCCACAAGAAGGTCGTAATATGCCAAAAAGTCTATGCCGATAATAGGTCTGTCCACATCCGAAATTATGAAATTCCACTTAAAACTACGTCTAAGTTTAAGATCTAGATCTAGAGTCACTGTACCGTATGTATCGATGGGAGCTCCGTTAGCAGCGTATAGCGTGTAATCGCACTTTTGTGTTCGTCCTCGCACCCGAGTGCGGGGATACACGCATAAATCGGCACCAGTGTCCACGAGAAATTGAATCTTTGTCTTTTCGTCAGTGACAAAAATTCGACGAGCCGCGGGACCGTCGTTGATATCTTCTATCAACGACGGTTCTATTCGTTTCCCTGTGGGAAATTGCAAGGTGCGCGACACTTTGTAGCATTGGCTCCGAATTTCCGGTGGTACCAGCAATTGCCGTCATGTCCGTTTCCATCACTTCGTTTTCGGCTATTACTACGTGCTCGAGAATTACTGCGTTGTCGTGGCCGCGTATTTCGTTGGGTGTTGCCCCAGGCTATTTCGCGAATCATGAGTTTTAATTGTTCTACGTCCTCGCGTAATGCACTTATTTCACTGTTCGCAGGTGCCGCAACTTGTGCTGATGTTTGTATCTGAGGCGTGGGTTCACCACCACCAGACACTTCTCTAATTTGACTCCTTACCGGGACGATTTCGTGTACGCGGTCAGCTAACTCTGACAGATTTGCAAGGGGTTGCTCCGCCGATGCCGCTAACACTCGCTGTGTCGACGTCGGCAAACGATTCATCCACAAAGTTTTTATAAAATCGTCTGGCACATTTTTACCTGCCAACTGTCGCAGATGTCGCAGAAACTGGGAAGGTTTTCGGTCTCCCAATTCTTCGCTTTCTAACAGTTTTCTTACTCGCTGACTGCTGGAGTCCGATAGCCGCTTGACTAACTCGTTTTTAAGTTTCTCGTACTTGCCTTCGTTTGGTGGGTTGCTAACGATATCTTCCACTAAGTCCATCTGTCGGCTGTCTAGACTTGCTATGACGTAACTAAATTTCGTAGCGTCCTGTGTGATCCCAGCGATTTGGAACTGTGCCTCTAACTGTACAAACCACAGGTCTACTCTGTCGGTCCAAAACGGTGGCACGCGGATGCCGACGCGGTGTATTTCGGCACCATGCGTTTCCATATTGTTACTTTTCGTTTTTCCGTTCTCACTGGTCATTGTGCTTACGGTAGTTTTTGTTTTAAACTCTGTTACTTCACTAACACACGGATAATGCTTTTTACAGTCCTTCGTTGCTGATCACGTCGGGGTCACCAATTGTGGGGTTGTCGGTTCGTATGGAAAGACTGAGCAACGAATCAATATAATTTATTAAACAGTAACACTATAACTACTACACACAAAAGACACAGATATTTAGCAAATCATCCGATCGGGTTGAACTGTCGTTTCGAACTGATCTCTGGCTGGTCTTCTCTTCTCCCCTCTACCTAACCTCTAATCTACCTGTGACCATCGTCTCCTCTCGGTATTTCCGTAATTTAGGGGGATACTCGTTCTTGGGAAATACCACCCTTATCCGGTGGTCAGACCTACCTAAATAGCTATGGTAAATTCGATTCGGAGAAATTGCCGTTCAGCGGAAGACCCTAATAAACTTTATGGTGTCCTACTTAAATGTGAATTAAATTTAAACATATTACAAATAACTGTACTAAAATTTAATTACGATCCGCTACAAAATCAATAATATGAACTGCCTTACTGTTTTTCTTGCTTTATTTTTTATCCGAAATGAGTCCAGCTGGTAAAAGTTTACGTAAATGTTGTGCACCAAATTGTCACTGATGTGTCCTATAGAAATAAAGGTTTTTTTCAAAATTACAGCAGACAGGCAATTGTTTTGGGTAGAATTAGTTCGAAAATTATGTAAACTAGACTTTACTCTAACAAACATGGATTGCTATTTTTGTAAAGACCATTTTGAGTTACAATGTTTTAAGAATACTTTAAGGAATAGCCTCAACAAAAGTGCTGTGCGACATTATTTTTTGAATCAAACACAAGTTCATCTATTAACTGTAATAATATAGACTCGAGTAGTATCCAACAGTCGGTGAAACAATTTGTTAATGTAACATTACAGAATTTTCAAAGTACTAACTGCCAAACATCAATTTCAGATGACTTCTCACCTCCTCCTTTTAAAAAACCAAAATACACTTATTCAAAATTATCATATAAGTACCACAGCGAGCACCAGTGCCATTAGTGAGATTACTGAGAGCAAGTTGCATAAAGCGGAATCAAATACTGGTTATGTAAGTACCTCACTCGATACCTCATTTTGTCAGAACCCCACATCTTTTCAGTCTAATACTAAAAAACGAAAATTTTTAAAACTCTCCAAGGTACGAAGAGTATCTCAACTTTCAGATGAAAATAAAAAGTTTTATTATCTAGATCGTCAACAAAAAATTCAGATTTTGAAATTAAAAAGGAAACTGTTAAAATTTAAAAAAAATTTGTCCAATGTTCGTAATATTACCTATTCCAATTTATTTAGAAGAGTAAGTCAACGTCTTGATCCGATAGGAGTAAAAAGAAAGAAATGACCTATTTATAATTCGGAAAATAAAGCACTTGCCTTAGCTCTTTACAAACGTGGTCCAAGGTGCTACCGTTTTCTGCAGACATTTTTAGTACTACCCTCTAAATCTTCCATAAGGAAATATTTAGGACAGATACCTTTAGATGTAGGAGTTAATCAAAAACTGTTATGTAAACTATCGAAACATGTAATAATAAGTGAAGGTTGTACGAGGTATTGTACGAAGTTTTTTGCATTTGAAATAAAATTAAAATCGGGAACTCACTATGAATTTAGTAGCATCGAAAAGAAGGAATATGGGAAACTTTTAAATTTTACCACATCCAATAACTTGAATGAATTGAAAAACAGAAGGAAAACCGTAAGTGAAAATTTAACCTAACGAGTTTCAAATTTTTATCTCCTTGTTTTTTAGGATAAAGCAAAAGATGACTTTGATAATTCGGATTATGGACAAAACGATAATGATCAATATGTACTTCTCAATTTAAGTGCCGAAGAGAATGAGAGTGAGGAATATGATTGTTTGTGAATTCGTCGAGAGTTGCAGCGCCATATCCGTGAACCATAACGCCCGCAATAACCCTTATGGTTTGCGGAAAATACCCCTACAGATTCCCAAAAAAAAAAGAAAAATAGTAGCTTTGAAGGGGGAAGAAGCAAAATTCATAACAGAAGATTTTTTCAACGTACGGTCCTGGAAGCTAAAATACGGTAATTTGAAACTACCAGTCCGGTAATTTCGTTTCAACCATTTGGCAACCCTACTGGAGTAGCAAGTGGTTCGACAGTTCGGCAGTTATAGGAAAGGAGAAAGGACGGCATTAGTTTCATTAATTTTAATGGTCTTAACAGTGTGGTTATAAGTAATTTATTTTTTCTATTATTTAGATATGTAAGGCTTAGCTATTAGTCGTTATTAGAAAATTAGAAAATATCAGAGAAAAATTTTCTAACTTTATTCATCCCCATAACACCCGACATATTCAAAATTTTAGAATACCGCAACATAGAACGACTACTTTTCAAAAATCATTTGTGTATACAGCTATACATTTGTGGAATGATCTTGATGATAGTATAAAAAAGTTATCTAAACATACATTTAATGCACATGTTAAAAAAAGCTTCTTCATCAACAAATTTCGTTGACCTAATGGTAAATGTTGACCTAATCATAAATGTCGCCCTGCGCTGTCTGTTTGTCATTTGTCACCTCATGCCGTTCCCCCATGTCAGTGTGTCGTCGGTGGTATAGCTTTAATGTAATTTTATTGTAATTTTGTTATACTATATTTTTCTTTGAAATATTATGAGTATGACTGTAATTTTCTTTTCTTGTTTTTCTCTCATTTTGTGATATATTAATATTGTCATTTATTGTAATTGTAATTGTAATTGTAATTCTGTTTAGTTTTAGCTTTGGTTTTAGTTTTATTTTATTTTGTATGCGGGCCATAGGAAGACCACCGTATGGTGAAGTATGGTTCGGTTTTACCATAAAATGTATTTACTACCAATTTTGTATTTTGTGGTAAATAAATGGATTATTATTATTATTTTGAAATTTTACAATCTCTATTAGGTGTAAAAGAAATAAGTTATATGTAACAAACATACGTTTATATTCGCAAATTCCATACTCACAAAATGCGAGGCTCCCTACAAAAGTTGAAGAAAATTCGTTGTGTGCCTGAAAAATCTAGATTTGTAATTAGAAAGAAGAATAAATATACCGATATCCAGTAACCGCCCTTCACCTTATTCCTGCTCCTCGTGTCAAAGCTAAATTGGAACAAATAAGTGTTCAACTGAAATTGGTGTCGAGTCAATAAATGTCCAAGTAGATGTACTCGCCAAAGTGCAAAAAATTATTCTTGTTCTTCAAACTTTACACCTCTCAGATGTAGCACGCCCAAAGGAACGAAAAAGAGAAATAAACGTAAAAGCAGGGCAAAGCTGCAGATGCCTCTGCTGCTGGTCCAAGTCCCACTCGACCAAGAGAAAATCTTGGAAGTTAACAGATGTCGCACACCCGCTTACGAAGAATACCCGATTTAAGTTGAACTACGAGGCCCATAAAGGCGGGTATCCATTTGTTGCAAAATCACGTATCGTGTCATCGTTGCGTATCAGTGGAGACAGGAAACCGTTGCATAGTAACGTATCAAAATGAGTAAATAGAAACGCAACGGACTTGATCGCTCAATTGTCGGTTTTTCGCCGACACATCAAAGAAATGATACGATACGAGACAGTCACAGTGTGGACGGATGTTTTTTTGACACAACCAGTCGTTGCATATTCGCTTAAAAATGATAAAACAAAATATATTTTGTGTGCAGTCACTAGTCAGTAGTCGTCTGAATTCCACTGGGGATGGTACTATTGTTTTATTTTTAATATTAAAAAATAATATTATGGAGTGGAATAAAGAAGAAGTAATAAACTTTATAGAAATTTACCGTAAATATGAACTACTTTGGGACCCGAAACATCGAGATCATTATAATAAAATTCTAAAACAAGATGCTTGGGAGGAAATCGCAAAAGAAGTGAATAGGTCGGTTGATGAATGCAAGAAAAAAATGGAATATCTTTTGGCAGCACTTAGGAGAGAGAAAATGAAAATGACGAAGACCACCGGCACTGGAAAAGGTAGGTACCGAAAATTTACTTTAATTTTTTTTAAAACAAACCTTAATTAAATGAGTGTATATAATTAGTTTTATTTTTTTTTTTAGGAACAACAGAAGTTTACAAAAGCTCATGGTTTGCCTTTCAAAGTATGATTTTTTTATGGGACAAAAACAAGCCGAGATCTACAATGAGTACAGTAAGTAGATTTTTTCTTATTGTACACTGTGGGTAAAATGAAAGTAGCATCCTTTTTTAAAGGTTTTATGTTAAATTTTTATTTCTTGGCCAATTTTATTAGTTAAATTTTGACAGGGTATGCTACCAACATTTCTTAACACAAGTACAAATATTTATTTAAATATAAATTAAGCATAGTGTCTGCAATTATTTGTGGGTTAAGTTATAAGTATTTAGGTTAGGCATATTTATGTTGCCACGGTACTTCGCCATCATTTATAAAGTATTCTGCCAGTTCGTCTCTTATATTTGACAGAGTAGATTTTGTTCTACGTGCAATTCTTCTCAACGGGAGGAGTGAAGTACTACCATCAACATCTCTTCTCCAGGCTCCTTCTCTAGTGACACCTTCTTCTTCAGAATCAAATACTCCATTGGGAGTGTAAATATGAACCGACTGCGGTCTTCTACGTAAAAAGTTATGTAGCAGAACAACTGTCATAACTATAAGTGACGCCTTTTCTGGTTTTAATAGCATTGGTTTTCTTAATATCCGAAACACTGCTGAGGCGATGCCGAACACATTCTCAACCACTCTGCGTGCTCTACAAAGTCGGTAGTTGAAGATTCTTTGTTTTGACCCTTTAGTGTAGTAACCGGGATAAACTTTCATGAGATTTTCCGCCATAGCAAACGCTTCATCTCCGATGAAAAAAAATGGCACGTCTTCTTCCCTACTGTTTAGAGGAGTGGGCGCTGGGAGATTTAATCGCTTTTGCTGCATTAGCTTGTACAACTCGGTATTTGAAAACACGCCACCGTCAGATATCCTGCCTTGGCAACCTATATCCACGAACAGGAAATTATAGTTAGCATCAACCAAAGCAAACAGGACAATGCTGAAAAATCCTTTATAATTGATAAATTCGCTGCCACTTCCTATGGGACACTGTAATGTAACATGTTTGCCATCAATGGCTCCCAACACAATGTGGAAAGTCCCATTTAGTGTCAAACTCTTTCACCACTTCCATCCACTTTTCTTGAGTTTTTGGTATCTACAATAAAATAACCTTTATTTAGTTGCTGAATATTATTATTATTTCTTTGAAGTATTAATTTCTCAACAAACTTTAATGTTCATTACGGAGAAACAATAATTAAACAATACTCACTAAACTTAAATATTTCTTTCTTATTTTCAAAAAATCTTTGAAAGATTTTTTCGAAATCTTTCATAAATATTAGAAAACAGAGCGAGGTATATAAATAACTGTAATTATTGTTTTGTTGTTACAGTTGCCCATAGCTGCAAATACCCAGGTCAACCTAGAAGAAGAAGAAGAAGTAACAGCGAATGAAGAGATAGAGGATGTGGAAATACCAGCGGAAGAGAATTTCGAAGAGAGTATGGACTCCGTAGCAAGTACAAACCGCCCCGGACCAGTTACAACCAATGAAAATTCCCAAATAAGTACAAAGGCCTCAGCAGCTACAAAACGCGTACAACCACCAACACCCACTAGTTCTCAAAAAAAGAAACGTCAGAAAACTACAACAGATGAACGCCTCGACAAGGCTTTTGAGATATTAACGTCAACATCAAGCACGCCAATATTAGACGATAGTTACCACTTTGGTAACTTAATTGCTTCTAAGCTGCGACTTTATAATGATGATGTTCGATGTGCAATTCAAAGTGACATTTTCAATATTTTCCTTCGGGCGAACAGAGGTTATTATAATAACAGAGTAAGCGTTTTACCGGACCATGTACACTATACCAACCCACCTACTTCTCACACATACACTTCTCCGCAATCTTCTTTATCCAGCTCCTCCTCTCAGCCTCCATGGCAATCATCAAAACATTCGCAGTCTCAAAATCAATACCAATTTCAAGATCAATCGCAAAAATCAAATCAATCCACCCACACATATCAAGCCTCGAATGACTATGGCGAAGAATCTGGTATTCAAAGCCCAACAACATCGGCGTTTTTAATTAATACTCCTTCATATACATTGCCAGTTGATGAAGCATTACAACAGTTGTAAAGTCGCTTGTAAATAAAAATAAATTCAACTTACCTGAATGTAGTCTTTCAATACTTCCACAATAGCCCCGCACACCTCTGGAACAATCTTACTGATGGTTTGCTTTGCGATTTTAAATAGATACTGAAGGCTGGAGTAGGAATCGCCAGTGGCCAAAAAGCGTAAAGTTAGAGCCAATCTTTCTTGAGCGGGAATTGCTTTTCGAAATGTAGTATCTTGTTTAGCAATTATTGGCTCAATCGATGACAACAAAAATTCAAAATCAGTAGGATGCATTCTAGTGAAGTTCTTGTACATGCCGCTAACAGCTTGGAACTTCAGGTCAGCCATTAAACTTGTTCCACTATATTGCTCCCTGCTGGCGTACAACTTTGACATCCACCAACGCGGTGGTTTGCGTCTTTTCTTCTCTTGCTGCAGAGCATAGTGAATAAAAATATACGCGGCTGCCGCTTGCTGAGGTCCATTCATTGCAGAGATGCTGAGAGAACTATTTTGTAGTTATCAACCTGATGCTTCCACCAAATAAGTCAAACTAGCAACGTCCGCACGACGTATCCCTCCCGTTCGCGCAATTGATACACAGATACGCAGTGAATCTGGGCTGAAAAAAAAACTGACTCGTTGCAGCGTATCGTACCAAAATGAAACGATACGCTGATACGATACGTTGATACGATACGTGATTTGGCAACAAATGGATACCCGCCTTAAGAGTAACTAGATAAGAGGGTTTAATTGGATAGGGCGGACTGGAAGTGCCAGCGCCAGAGCCATCTCGTGAATAATGTACGCATCTCGATGGTGTACGTGACCTTGCTGCCAAGTCAGCATCCTCAACGTCAGCATTTCTGCATAGATGCACTATTTATATTAGAAATAAGTTAGTTAGTACGTAGCCATTGTCGAAAGTAGTTACACGTATTTTAAAATTGTATCGAACAAATAAAATCCGTAACGAAAGTATTCTTGTTCAGTTTTTAAAAATCGTATCTTCGATCCACGATACATCATTGGCGCAGTCGGTAGGATTGCATAAAGGACTTTCATCGTGAATAGTTCCGTCGAAATCATTCGTTAATTTGTGCAACGTCCTAGTTTTTCAAAAAAAAAAAACGAACCAGGATACCCAACGACAACCGTTCTCCAGAGATTCCAGCTCTACAACCATCAGGGTAAGTCGAGTTTGTTTCCTCTTTTTCCATTCCTCAACCCTGTATTGTACAGATCTGAGTCGAAAATAGTTTAAGAAAATTTCGAATTTAACTTAGTTTTTATTTTCTCTCAATTTATTAGAAGTTTACTCTACATTTTGCCTTTTACACTTATTAATATTTTGTTAATAAGGAGACGTGTGGTCAGTTCCAACGTACCAACGTACAATTAATTAAAAGTCTTGAAATTACATTAAATTTTGATTTTATATTTGCACTTTTGCTACACTTATTAACACTCTGTTAGTAAGGAGACGTGTGGTCAGATTCCAACATACCATCCTATAGTTAAAAATACCAAAATTACGTAAATTATAGATTTGTATGAGTGACATATCTCTTGACGACCTTAGTAGCTGTTTAGACTCTTTAAATCTAGATAACTCAGATTTTGATTCTGATAATATAACCCCGAAAATGCCGGAAATTAATACCAATATTTTCAAACTTTATGCGGATTCCATACAGGTTTATGATGGCTCCGAAATTGAACTCGAACCATTTATAAACGCTGTAGATGAATTTCATGAATTGTACCATAGCAATGACATAGCCTTAAACAAATGTATAGAACGCATTATTTTCGGAAAACTTATAGACAGAGCCAGAATGCTAATAGGCGCGAGACCCGAACTGAATACTTGGCCCCTTGTTAGACAATTTTTGCGCGAAAGTTTCGGAGACAATAGATCACTAGATATACTCGAACAACTACTTTTTACTATGACAATCAACAAAAACGAGACACCCCTAGAATTTGCCAGAAGGATACACAAACTATCCGTAGTAAATTATGCTTTAAACTAAACTCGAGACCGATAACGGAACTCACGAGGGAACAAAAATTAATATACATTCAGCAATATGAATCACAAAGTCTAAAGGTATTTTTGAGAAATTTAGCAATCAGAAATTGTGATTTTATTCGAGCACGCAACCCTAGTACTCTAGAGGAAGCGATTAACTTGCATATCGAAAACGAAAACTTTACTCAATCTCAACATCACAAAGCACAAAACTTAGTTAATAAAAACTCGCAATCACCGCAAAGACAAAATTTTAATTCCCAACTAAATGCCAATAGATATATCAATAAAACGCCAGCTGTTCAAAATCCAAATTATTCACTGCAAAATACTTATGTACCGCAATACCAAAATTCATTTCAATAAATAAATTCGAATTTCAGTAGATAAGCTATGGGCGTATGGCCTCAAAATCCCATGTTATTTCTTATGGAGGTTCATTCTGCTCATTTTTGACGAATTTTACCCCCTCCACTTTTATCAACAACCAATCAGAGAGCTTCACAACCAAGCGCGGGAAATTCAAAATTCCGAGGCCCCCTTTTTCGAGGCCCCTTTTTCGAGGCCCCCTTTTTCGAGGCCCCTTTTTCGAGGCCCCCATTTCGAGGACCCCTTTCGAGGGCCCCTTACGAGCCCCATATTTGTATTGAAAAAAGTTGTTGAGTGCTGGGAGATTCGAACCGCTGACCTATGGATTGGTAGGCAGACGCTTTACGTGTTGTGCTACTGAGTAACTTGGATACAAGATGCGTAATTGATATCTAATTTGGAAAAAACATATGTAGTGGGTATTAGGGCTGATATTTAAAATTTGAAAAGCATGCGCAGTAGGTATGAGAAAAAAACATGCAGTAGGTATGGGGAAAAAACATGCAATAGGTATGAGAAAAAAATACGGCGGTGTAGTGGGTATTGGTGGCAGGTCTGATATTTAAAATTTGAAAAGCATGGGTATGCGAAAAAACATGTAGCAGGTATGAGAAAAAAACAACTTCCGGTCTTCCGAAATACCTGATGTATGGGATCAAATGAATCGTCTCAGCGTATAGAATACTAATTTTCAACATTAGAGTAGAATTAGGTGTTTGGGGCTTGATATTTGAATTTAAATTATATAGATATGTTCCTTAACTAGAAATACGTCATAAAACAACAACTTCCGGTCTCTACTTCCGGTCTCCTGAAATGCCTGATGTGGGGGGTCAAATGAATCGTCTCGATGTCTAGAATACTAATATAACAAAATTTTCAACATTAGAGTGGAAATAGGTGTTTAGCGTTTGATATTTGAATTCAAAGTATATAGATATGTTCCTCAACTCGAAACATGCTAGAATCTGCAATAAAATAACAACTTCTGGTCTCTACTTCCGGTCTTCTGAAATACATGATGTGGGGTATCAAATTAATCGTCTCGACGTCTAGAATACTAATTTAACAAAATTTTCAGCATTAGAGTAGAATTTGGCGTTTGGGGCTTGATATTTGAATTTAAAGTATATGTTCCTCAACTCGAAACATGCTAGAATCAGCAATAAAATAACAACTTCCGGCCTCCACTTCCGGTCTTCCGAAATATCTGATGTATGGTATCAAATGAATCGTCTCGACGTCTAGAATACTAATTTAACAAAATTTTCAGCATTAGAGTAGAATTTGGCGTTTGGGGCTTGATATTTGAATTTAAAGTATATAGAAATGTTCCTCAACTCGAAATACGTCATAAAACAACAACTTCCGGTCTCCACTTCCGGTCTTCTGAAACCCGTGATGTGGGGTATCAAACGATTCGTCTCGACGTCTAGAATACTAATTTAACAAAATTTTAAATCCGAGTGTGAAAAAATGGGCTTTGGGGCTTGATATGTGAATTCAAAGTATATAGATATGTTCCTCAACTCGAAACATGCTAGAATCTGCAATAAAATAACAACTTCCGGTCCCTACTTCCGGTCTTCAGAAACCCGTGATGTATGGTATCAAACGATTCGTCTCGACGTCTAGAATACTAATTTAACTAAATTTTCGTCATTAGAGTAGAATTTGGCTTGATATTTGAATTTAAAGTAAATATGTTCCATGACGGTCACTGAAAGGAAAAAACAGGTGTGACGCTATAGCTCAAAGCTGATGAGGGTGGCAGCCCTGTATCTAATGCCCAACAAATGTTTTTAAACGCTAATTCACCTTGAAACGATTACGTCGCAAATTCTCTTATATAATTAAAAAATTTTTGCAGCCTGTGATAAGAAATGGCAGTTATTGTGAAAAAGACCGTTACAATTTTGCGGTTGATAACAAAAAAGCCGTTAGAATGAACGACTGTAGAACGGAAGTAATATCCGGTGATAAGAAAATTTGCGAAATAAACCGTTACAATTTTGCGGTGATAACAAAAAAGCCGTTGGGATCAACACATGCAAATTTAATACGTATGGTGTGGTGGGGATTTAGTATAAAACCGCTAGCGACGCGATAAAGTCATTTACTTTCAAGTTTTTCTTCGAGTAATAGGCCATAATTTTGTGCGTGCGCGTGTGCCCCATTACTGAATACAAAGTAAGTTAATTTTGTTTTATTGCAATTTATTTAGTAGTTTCATATAGACATTAGGCTAACAAAAATATTTCAATTTTTCGACTTATGGAAAAGCATAATTATATATTTTATACCAGTGAATTCAATAACTTATAGTTTATCAACAGTAAAACCACAAGAGCTTTTTTATCAGATAAATTACAGACAGAATAGGTGAACGAACAACAACAATAATTATTTTTATTTATGTAATTATTTGAAGGAACAGTTATTAAAAATACAGTTGTTATAAATGGTTTGGTGTACCGATTTTAAAGTGACGTGCGACTACTAGATGTACACTGATTTTAAGGAGGACGATGCACCTTTTTATTGCTGTCAAAGGGACAAAATGTGGTGCTTGCAAGCTAGAATTTTATATTTTAATTAAGATGAAAGTATTTATATTTAGGGGCTAATTACCTTATAAACCCTCTCAGCTAAAAACATTTTATACAAAGTAAAAATTTTAAATAACCGTAGCAAATAACTTTTAAGTGTGAATAATAATAATAATAATAATAATAATAATGTTTATTAAATGTATAAGAAAAGTAATACAATTTAAGAAGACAAGTGTACATTTAAATAAACATAATACACCACAATAAATATCGACAGAAAGCATATTATAATTTTGAAAATATATTTATATTCCTTTTATATTTAACGCCTAAGACTTAACTTATAGTTTGAGAACACTTCATATATTACATTCAATTTGATAATAAATATACGGTGTTTCTAAATAACTTTTATGTGATTTATAGAAGCTTACATAATAACTTTTAGTTTTGAAATCATTTCATTGCTAGTAATAAAAGTTTGAATACTGAACAGTTTAGGCTTTGAGGTTCGACGGTAATAAAAATCTAATTATTAGATGGTATACTTTTCTCAGAGTTTAAAAACATGCATTGGCTATAGGTATATTATAAAATTAGTATTTATGGTCGAATCATTTATAGAATCCATTTAAAATACATCAGTTTTAAATTTCTGGATAAAAAGCTCTTTTAATTTTAAATTTCGCGCCAAAACCAAGCATATTTCATAAAAACTCTTTTAATTTTTAAATTTTGCAATAGAACTTTTCTGAATGTCTTTTAAATTTCCCGCCAAAAATCGTTCTAGAATATTTCAATTTAGCAATAAAAATTTCTGAACGTACTAGAATTTCTGAACACGCTCTAATCACGTGATATATTTTCAGGTTATATCTCACCGCTACTCATTGACTGAACATTAATAAAACTAGAGAACACGAAGACGTCTCCTCATTCATCAGTTTGTCATTGCAACATGTCTGCTAAAGATATATTAAAATATTTGTGTGTGAGCATTGCTGCTCTGCTTGGTATTCTGTCTACAACATATAGCGAGAACGCTGCTAGAGATGGTCTTAGGAAATGTACTAAGGCCATACGGAATATAAAAGACCAGCTAAAAAC
The DNA here is from genome assembly GCA_963680705.1 of Rhagium mordax. Classification (NCBI taxonomy): domain Eukaryota; kingdom Metazoa; phylum Arthropoda; class Insecta; order Coleoptera; family Cerambycidae; genus Rhagium; species Rhagium mordax. The sequence goes on from OY796664.1 coordinate 28,343,276, forward strand.
GGCTAAGACAATCGGCGAGAAACAGAGTTTGGCGTCATCCCTGGCCCAAATTAAAAGTTTTAGGGTTCAAATTAAGTTTGAACAGAAACGTGGAGAAGGGATGGCGCCAAGAAAGGAAACTGCATATCGGCGGGTTCATTGGGATGATACAGATGCGGCGTTCACTAGTCGCATCCGTACTGGAGTCATCACCAATTTAAAACATACCGATTCCAAGCTGTTCCTCAAAGACTGTTTTGATTTGTTTAAACGTCGCATTGCCAATGCTCTGAAAAAGGACGAGACCATTAAGGTTAATGCTGTGTTTGGAGGACAGTTTATCCTTCAGAAAGCAGATAGGGTCATAGAGGAATTTAAATACTTCAACACGAAAAATGCCCCAATCTACAGAAACACCGATCTGTCTGCATGGTTCCAAAAGTATATTATTGACCCAATTTTAACACAGCTGGAAGAGTTCCAGGAAAGAGACTCTGGATTTTCATTGAAGGCCATCATCAATTTAGGCATTAACATAAACAAATTTACACCCCAGCTTGGTTCATCGTACATTCCATTACCAGGAAAAATTGCTAAAAAGCGGGCATGCATTAACATAAAAAATGCAGACAACGCCTGCTTCGCTTGGAGCATCGTCAGCGCTCTTTATCCTGTGGACTGGAAAAATTCTGATCGCATATCCTCCTACCCCCAGTACTCTGAAGTTTTAAACCTAACCGGTATCCAGTTCCCGATGACTACTAAACAGATACCGCGTTTTGAGAAGTTGAATGATATCTCCATCAATGTTTATCAGCTACAGAAGAAGAAGAAATCATTTGATGTTTGTCCTGTTTATCTAACCAAAAATAAAATGGCAAGGCATGTGAATCTGCTTCTTCTCCAAGACCAATATTATGACGATGATGATGATGATGATGGCAACCCCCTCCAATACCACTATGTATGGATAAAGGATCTGTCGAGGCTGGTATCCAGACAGCTAAGTCATCACAATAGCAAGAAATACTTTTGTGACCGCTGCTTACATTATTTTTATACACAGCTTGGTTTGGATAAACACACGGAGGACTGCATAAAAATGAATGAATGCAAAATTAGGTTGCCTACTGGTGACCAAAAAATGGTACAATTTAAAAACAACAAAAACAAAGAAAAAGCGCCATACATTATTTATGCGGATCTCGAGTGTGTGCTGAAGCCAACTGATGGAGGAGGCAAATACCAAGACCATGTGCCATGCAGTGTAGGCTACTATGTAAAGTGTTCTTACGATGATTCCTTGTCATTTTACAAATCATATCAGGGGACTGACTGCACTAAATGGTTTGCGAATGAACTTAAACAATTTGCCGAGGACGTAGAGACGACATTTTTATGCCCTCTTCCCATGAATGAATTAACTACTCAACAACAATATGAATTTAATGATGCAACACTCTGCCACATCTGCGAGAAACCATTCAAGGATGATAAGAAAGTTCGCGATCACTGTCATTTCACTGGTGAGTATCGAGGCCCCGCACATGAGAGCTGCAACCTTAATTATCAGGATAGTCACGTGGTACCGGTGGTTTTCCATAATTTAAGCGGATATGACGCTCATTTCATAATAGAGGATGTCGTGACAGGTGTTGAAGGTAAAGTTGAAGTACTTCCGATAACAAAAGAAAAATATATATCATTTACTAAAAATATCGATGAAAATTTAATTAATTTCAGGTTTATTGATTCATATAGATTTTTAGCTTGTGGGTTAGAAACATTGGCCTCATATCTGACCGACTTTCCAATATTAAAAACAGAATTTTCGGAATATACTGATGAACAATTTGATTTATTGAAAAAGAAGGGTGTATTCCCATACGATTTTATGGACAGCTTTGAAAAATTCAATTTTGGCGCTTTACCGGAACAAAGTCAATTTTATAACCGTTTAGAAGATAAAGATATAACAGACACACAATATGAGCATGCGCAACGCGTTTGGAACGCTTTTAATATCGAAAATTTAGGCGAATATTCAGATCTGTACATGAAAACGGATATCATTCTTTTGGCCGAAATTTTTGAGCAATTTAGGGAAACCAGTATAAAAAATTATGGGCTAGATCCGGCACATTATTATACATTGCCCGGTTATACGTGGGATTGTATGCTTAAATATACCCGGGCAAATCTCGAGCTCATAACCGATATCGATATAGTCATGTTTATCGAAAGGGGTATTCGTGGCGGGCTAAGTCAATGCTCTAAACGCAAAAGCATTGGCAACAACAAGTATTTACAAAATTTTGATCCCAGTAAACCGACTAAATATATATCTTATTTCGACATTAACAATCAGTATGGTTGGGCGATGAGTCAGTATTTACCATACGGAGGGTTTAAGTGGGTAGATCCAAACATCGACGTTACAACTGTGTCAGACACATCGAGTGTGGGCTATGTATTGGAGGTGGATCTCGAGTATCCCGAAAATCTCCACGACCTTCATAAAGATCTGCCGTTTTGTCCTGAACATAGGGCTCCTCCCGGCTGTAAAAACAATAAACTTTAAGCTACTTTACACAACAAAACGCGGTATGTTATTCATTACATGGCTTTAAAACAAGCATTACAACACGGTCTAAAGCTAACAAAAATTCATAGAGTCTTGGCCTTTAAACAGAGTGCCTGGTTGAAGGATTATATTGATCTTAACACAAAACTTCGCGCGGCGGCTAAAAATGAATTTGAAAAAAACTTATTCAAACTTATGAATAATGCTGTTTTCGGCAAGACGATGGAAAACATTCGCAAACATTCAAATGTCAAACTGGTAACAAAATGGGAGGGGCGCTATGGAGCAGAAGCTCTCATTTCCAAACCAGAATTTAAAACAGCAACCATCTTCAATGAGAATTTGGTTGCGGTGGAGTTAAATAAAACTGATATATACTTCAATAAACCTATTTACGTTGGAATGGCGATTTTGGATCTCGCAAAAACCACCATATACGACTTTCACTATGATTACATGAAACCCGAGTTTGGTGACGACTGCAAGGTTCTGTATACAGATACCGACAGCCTTATTTATGAAATTATGCACGATGACGTGTATGAAGTCATTCATCGCGATTGTCATTCGCGATTCGACACCAGCGATTACCCCAAAGACAATAGGTATAACATCCCACAGGTTAATAAAAAGGTTTTGGGTATGATGAAGGACGAATTTAACGGTGTACCAATCCAAATTTTCGTGGGGCTCAGGGCGAAAATGTATACTGTTAAACGAGCAGCGAATGATGGCGAGACTTTATCAAATAATGTTGGGTTAACCAAAAAGATAAAGGGTATTAAGAAATCTGTAATCAAAAATGTCATCACACTCGAAGATTTTATAGAGTGTGTTGATAATTTTAAAAATAAATTTATCACGCAAAATCTAATTAAATCAGAAAAACATCTAGTTAGTTCAATTACGCAAACCAAAATAGCCCTCAGCCCTCATGATGATAAGAGGCATTTGATTGAGGGATCATATGACACTCTACCTTGGGGCCATTATTCCATCATGGCTACATGTAATGATCTTTCTTAAACCTCTAAAGAATAGAGACAACCAGTCATTTTTAGTCAGACCGCCAAACAGCCAACATGCCTAGGGAGTGTGATTGGGGAAGAGCCTGCAACTGCTTAGAATGCACTCCTAATCTCAAAGATGTATGTGAAAAATGTGGAGAAAAAGCTTATGGCGTTACCTCCATATACAGACGCGATAGACGAAACATTGGCTATTATGATTTCACGACATGCTGTTATAATTGCTATCAGCTAAATGAGGGAATAAAAAAAGCTTCCAGATTTCGGGATATGTGTAACCAGGTGCAAGGATTACCTCTAATTGAGGAAACGGACTCTCTACCTGAAATACTTAAAAAGCATTTTGCTTTACAAATACTGTTGATTGAAGATTTTCGTAAGATTACCAAGGAGATGCTCTATATAGAGATACGTATGATGCTTTATAATAGTAATAAGATCAAACACAGCACTGTTTTAGCACCGATGATATTATGTAGCGACATGGATCCAATGCAATGGTTTGAGAGTATTGTATTGAGTATGGCAGTTGAAAAGCTGCAGCAATATAGAAGCCCTATCACATTATTATCAATGACTGCGAATGTTTTACAATAAACGTTTTACTTTTTAACTGTATTTTACATATTCTCTAATCACATATTTCAATATTTTGATATACCTTTGTATTTTATAGTCTCTGTAAATATGTTTTTAATATTTATTCATCTTTATTAAAACCTATATTTTATATTATACAACCTCCATAAATTGAGGACTCTGTATTTATTTATATTAAAATTAAAAAAATTGTATTATGTATATACTTTATATTTATTCATGTTATTATATTATTTAAAATTCATATTATGTATCCTCAGCAAAATTGATTTTAATAAATTAATCTAATTATTTACGTGTGTTTCATTTAGAAAACATTATATCCTCTCCTCTTCTAAATTTATGCATGTCTTTGAACCTCTTGTGATAGACTTGTGATCTGAAACAGAGAGAGAAAAGGTTATAAATCTCAAGTTGTTAAATGATAATAGACAAAATCATAAATCCCATAATACAATCTTGCAAAACATACACTCAATATCAAACATAAAAAAGAAACCATCTAAGATGTGAATATGTAAATGAAGCTGAGTCAATGCTCTAAACGTAAAAGCTAACAAGTATCCTCAAATAAGATGTTTTTCTAAAGACCGAGACATAGGTTTCCCAATGTCCATCTAAAACATAGTACTAATGGGGTAATATCCTCTTGTACACCACTAAGACCTTTTATCAAAGATTTTTCCATGAAACAACTCAAGCAATAAAGATAATGTTAAACAGGCATATTATTATTATTATTATTATTTATTTGGTAAAATTTTTGATTTTTAAAATTTATTAACAGATAGATTATAAAAACTTGTCTTGATGGGTATTAATAAAATACGGTGAACAACGTAGCCGACTAGAAAAAGGAAATTGTCGGCAAAAACAAACAAAATTTGTGTGTGTGTTTACCAGCTATTATCTTTAAGGGAATGAATGAAGGCCCCGCTCTGAATTTACTGTATCACGAAGGACATTTTAATGTTATTACGTCCCTCACAGCTGTCTTTTGCTGTAGTTATTTCTGCGTGGAGTGCAACATGCCATATGACCACAAGAACGATCATAGGGTTGGGGTTAAGTGCCCTAGCTGTCAACAGAGCCTGTTCTCAAGCATTGAAAATTACATACCAAGATTGTAAACGGGGGGGTTCAGAGGTCAGAGCTGTTACAATAATCACAAACGTACAGGATCTCTAGGCAAGAGCACTATCTGCGAGCTAATAACACGGTGCGAGCAGTGTTACAAGACTGTACAAAGCAGCAGAACACACACTTGTGGCGAGGTGTACTGCAAAATATGCAACGGCCACATGTCACAAGACCGCCTCTGCTACATTCGGCCGGACACAGGAAAGCCAAAGACCAAGGATACCTTATTTGTGTTACAATATTAAATTCATTACTTGTAAATATACGTGATATATTCGGATTGGACGCTTCATATAATTATAATCGAACTTCACTTAAGGAACTCATAAAGTCTTTCAAAAACTATGCTTGATAATGTGGAAAAATATAAAAAAATTAGAAGTGCTAACTTAAGAACTCCAAGTTAGGAATAATATTGATTAATTTTTTTATTTGCTGCATAGAACAACAAAAGATTTAATAAGTAACCTGAGCAATTTTCATTACCTGCTTCCCACTCCTCCCCCTCCTCCTACGTCTGAACCATTCCTCTTCTCTCTTCAGAGGTTTCAGTTAAAGTCTTGGCTCATACATCTGGTAGAACCTCTAGTTATCTTTCTGTTAGCACTCCATACAACATATCTGAAAAATAATAGAAGTTAGATGTCTGGTATTGACTTACTAATACACTGTTCCTGTAAACAGGTAGGGATAATAAACAGCAGCTGTAAACAGTTAGGGATAATATTGCGAACAGTTAGGGATAATATTTCGAACAGCTAGGGATACTGTTGGAAGAGGGAGGGGGATAATATTGGAACAGGAGGGATAATAATGGAACAGGAGGGATAATATTGGAACAGGAGGGATAATATTAGGGGATAATAAACAGTACCTGTAACCCAGTCGGGGTAATATTAGGGATAAATTGGGATAAAATTGTGAATAGGTGGGATAACATTGAACTGATGAGGACCAACGAAATGAAACAGCATGTTGAATAGGGATAATAAACAGCAGCTGTAAACAGTTAGGGATAATATTGCGAACAGTTAGGGATAATATTGCGAACAGTTAGGGATAATATTTCGAACAGCTAGGGATACTGTTGGAAGAGGGAGGGGGATAATATTGGAACAGGAGGGATAATAATGGAACAGGAGGGATAATATTGGAACAGGAGGGATAATATTAGGGGATAATAAACAGTACCTGTAACCCAGTCGGGGTAATATTAGGGATAAATTGGGATAAAATTGTGAATAGGTGGGATAACATTGAACTGATGAGGACCAACGAAATGAAACAGCATGTTGAACTGGAAAATGATAACTATGATGTACTGTTTATATATATGAGTGTTTAATGTTTATGGATCAATTGCAGTTAGTAATGTATTCGTGCAAGACGTGTGATGAAACATTCGCCTGGCCTAGTGGGTTATGCAGGCATAATAATGTCAAACATAAAAACCTCTCTTACCAATGTGAATCTTGTGATAAAACATTTAAACGAAGTGATCATTTAAAACAACATATACTAGGAATACATGAGTCTAGCAAACAGGATCCATCTAAAAGAAACTTGGCTTTACTCGAGAATAATTCTGATATAGATTTAAAACGTGAAATGAAACTTGAAAACGTTAATGATTCGGCTAGGTGTCTAGATTTAAGGGGTACAAACAGTAAAGATTTATCTGAAAGTTTAATTTATCAGCGAAAGGTGCATCCGCCCTACAGCTGGCTAGAAGGCTCATCCAGTTACCCAAATCCATTTGGAATACCTCAACATTCATTCGATAACTACTTTTGAAACTAAACCAACATATAACAGAGGGACAAACGTTCTAACATGATGAAATTTATGGAAGCTTTACTCTGACTAAAAATTCTATTATATAATAGAGAAAAATTATTGTTTCTAAATTATAAAACTCTAATAAAATTGTTAAACTTGAACATGTTATGAAATTGTAAACTGTAATAAAATTGTTAAAACTTAATAAAACTGTAAAAACTTAAACTGCTTTTTCGTTCGATCTGTACCATTAATAAACTTGCCATTTATTATTTTGACGCTATATGTTTTAAATAATTACCTTTTAGCCTTTAAAGATAGGTCTCCCTCTCCTCATATACTCCTGTTCCATGTCCTCCTTTTAGTCTATCTCTCTCTCTTCACAATATGATTCTGCCTCTTTCTCTATCCTCTTTTCGACATAGGTAGCATCTGTTTGCCGTATATCTAGAAAAATTTAAAAAGCTTATTAATGCAAGCCATAGCAATATTGTGAAAACAATCTCCCTGTAAATAAAAAATATTAGCTGTCATTAAACGTTAATAATCACCAAGTAAATAAAAATATTGGCTGTATCGAGATGACCTCTAAACAATCTCCATGTAAATACATCTAAACAATCTCCCTGTAAATACCAATAAAATATTAGTTGTATCGAGATCTCCTCTAAACAATTTCCATGTAAATACCGATAAAAATATTAGCTGTCATGAAACGTTGATAATCCCCATGTAAAATTATGTATAGCTGTAACAAAACGTTGATAATCTCCCTGTAAATACTAATAAAATTTACATCAGGCATGAAGCGTTGATGATCTCCTTGTAAGTACCAGTAAAATTAATTCATAGCTGTATCGAGACTATGCAGAATACCTGTAAATACTAATAAAATTAATTTATAGTTGTATCGAGACTATGCTGAACAATCTCCCTGTAAATAAAAATTTTCGCTAGATAAAACATATATTACCTGGTTCAAAGCATCCGAATGTACTGCTTTTAGATTATCTACAGGGTTTTCAGCTCTCTCTAAAGGTTATCTCTCTCTCTCCATAGGGATTTTAGATTCTCTCGATGGGGTTATATCCCTGCTAATGTTTATACCTAGGAAATTAAAAAAAGTTAGTTAATTCATGTATGAAACTCCAGAACCATGCAGAGCAATTAACTGTATTGAAAATAATTTATCTATGACAAAAACTAAAGATCTAAGGCTGAAATATATACGAACGTATGCTCGGATATCTTCGGTAAAACCCGTATTTTTTTAAGTATAAGTTAAAATGCATTACAAAAATTAATCATTCTACCTTTGTTCATCGATTAGCCAAGATGCAGTCTGAAGAGTAAATTTTACAAATAATATGCAGAATTGTTGGAGAAGAATATTCCGGTGCGTATTTGCCTTCTTCACTCATATTTTATGAGGTAGCTCAAAAGTTTAATATCCCCAGTAGAATTGTATATTAGCAGAGATATAAGTGCAAGGATAAAATACATATAATAAGTTCACATTTTTGGAATGAATATGATAACGCGATGTATGATCCTACATCAGTACACATCATTATCCCGAACTGGATATTTCCAAACTTACTAACGTTGAGGGCCTAACCAGACTGAATAGTCTTGATGATTTGGAAATGGTTGAAATTCTTTAGGAAAACAGACGAAACAAAATCCACGACTCATTACTTTTCTAAAGCACCTCGTATGCTATTAAGTATAAGAAAAAACATCCATCATAGAGTGAGTAAAATTGCTAAATCGAGGCTATAACATATGTAATACCACCCTTTATAATTATTATTTTAATAAGCATATAAATCCATTAAAGAGTGAATAAAATCGTTAAACCAAGTAAAATATATACCACCCTGTATAATTATTTTTAAATCAATTTGAAAGGATATCATTATTTTCTCAGTTCATTTTAGTTGTTATCATATAATTAACAAAGACGTTACATTGGTGTTTTAAAAATCAAATATAATAAATTATTACCTGTAGCATAAAGGTTATCAAGTTACTAACCATATGTTACTATATCCCTGCTGTTACAGTTTATATGTATCTAACAATTTTTAAAATCTCCTGGTAATAAATAATCTTTTGTTCTATACATAGAAATCGTTTTCTAATATTATAAGACATAACCTAATTAAAACTGAGATTAAAAAAATATTTAAAATTGGTGAAACTCGTAATATAGAAAATATTTGTAAGTCTTAAATGTTTAAAAAAATATATATTTTCAACAGAATTTTAGCTACTTATAGTTAATGAAGTTCACCCTGTAATTTTCGTTTCATATTTCAGATTAATAATTTCACATATTTTTTAAATTTTAAATGCACTTAAGAAGGTCACCCTGTAATTTTCCTACTTTATTTTCTTTATGGTATGTGTGTGAGGTAGACAAAACATTTATATAATACATAATTTTTCATTAAAATAGTTTTATCCAATTTTCAGTTTCTTGATATAGGCTTTCTTATTAATTTTTCATATATCATTGAAACCCTCGTTGAAACCATATGCAATCTTTACGCTAATAATTCGCTATGTTACATATGAAGCAAGACCATAATAACAAATTTCTTAAATCATGTAAAAACTATCTCTTCTCCCATCAGTAAACTAACATACACTCCATTTAAATCTTATAAGTAATTTTATTGACTGAATATGTAATTCACATATTAATTTAAAACTTTATTTCTAATAGCAAAGATAAGGATTTTATACTATATTTTAGCATGTATTTCACAATATCACATAATTGTGTCGAAACATTACCACATAATGCGATTTTTGCTCTATATGTTTTATATACATTACACTCTTTTCGAACGTTGAATAAACTTCTGATGTTAAATTTTCTGTAAACGGCTTCACGATAAAGTATTTATTGTTGTCCTACAAGAACAAATGATTTTTTGCTTAAATTATTAATTAAAGAAAATGAGTCTCTTATTAGCTATCCGATGCATACGTTTTTTACTTTAAAAATTCAGAGCCTAATCCTAATATTGAATTATTAAAAATTTCTGTAAGACAAAACATGGCTGCATGATGTAATGGAATAGTTAATAATTCTATAAATCTTGGCATTATGCAAATTATGCCTAAATATAAGTTTCTCTCTCTTAGATATGGCGGAGATGCAGTTAATAAAACAACAAAATACAACTAAATGATACTTAGTTATCTATTTTAAACCATCTCAGCTCATTTATTTTTGCTGACGCTCGATCAAATACAAACCAAATACAAACCTGACACAAGTGTTTTGGATTTTTTGAGTTAATTTATCAGGGATAGTACATTATAAGACAGTAATTGAAAATTGGAAGGACCCCTGATTCACATAACTTTTTCTCATCTTAAAATTAATTATATTAGTATATAAAAGTTTCAATGCATGATAAGATCTTTTAACTAGCAGAGCAACATGACTTTTGAACCTAAGGCCATCTTCAAAATAAATCCAAGATTTTTTTATTTTATGAACAAAATTTAAATCATTGTTATTTATTGTTAACTTTAGATGAGTCGACAGAATATTTTTTAATTGAGCAGTACAACAATACAGCGCATTTATCGGTATTTAGCTTTAAATTATGATTAGTTGAATAGCATGATATTGAGTTGAGATCAGAATTTATATTATCACAAGCATTTATAACATCAATTGGATTAAATGTATAGCTCAGTTGAGAGTCATCAGCAAAGCATTGTAACTGACAATGTTCCGTTGTATTAAAAAATATCTGCGACATATATTAAAAATAAGACAGGGCCCCAAAACCAAACCTTGTGGAACTCCCGAGGTAGCAGAACAAGTATTTGAATAAATTCCATTTAATACAACCATTTGATTTATTTAGGTAGGATCTAAAGAATTTTATAACATTATCAAAACCATAAAAATATAACTTAGCACTGTGACGCTATCTTATTCGGACGTCATTTGTGACGTCCCTTTTCCTAAATAGTGAATTAATGTTACACAAAATGACTGTCGCTAATATTATTGCCTCGGGCGCCAATCCCTTGTTTAACGTGAAGGAATGTCACTTTGACCTATCAACAGTATGATAGGGCCGGATAACTTCAGTGAAGACACGGTATGTCCGGGTTCGAGGTTTGCTGGTCGCCGCTCTACTGGAGCGTCCCGACTGCTGACTGTATAAACTTTGAGAGTTAGAGGCTTATACTGATGTTATTATAAGGTATAGTAATGTTAGTGATATAAAAAGCAGAAACTATCTGACAAAACACATTTATTACAATAAATATTTATTGTACATCGTTTGCTAAACGAAAGAAAGCAAATCAACGTGGTAGATATAAGTACGGCTAATTTACCACAAAGCAGTATGTAAGCAACTAAATATGTATTCTAAAACATCTATAAACCAAGCAACAAATATTTACAACAATACTTAAAGTATTTACTACAAAAATAATTTAATAGAAATTAATTCTACTCAGAGAAACTATTTACAATTAACTACTCAAAAGATAACTCTCAAGCGGAGGTGTGTGTAAGCAAAGCGGATGCAAAACTAACTACAAGCGGCAGGTTCTAGTTTTGAAGAAACTAAACGACTAGCAGAGTTATGGAAAGTACTAAAGCGGGTAAACGTATGTGCAATTACGGTATTAATCTAGAATTAATCGGATGCAGGTATCTAAAAAGCAGTAGCAGTAGTAAGCAATGGCAGGATGGTTAACAAGCGGTGACGGAACTAAGCAAGATTTGAAGTAAGCTTTGGAATAATTACGGTACGTGTTTTCAAAACTACCTTTGATAACAATGAATGAATTTTATTTCAAAACGGTAAACGTGTGCATTGAAAGGTGATAGTACAGTCAAAGAAACGGCAGTAAAAACTTCCAGTGATAACAAAAGAAATTACTAAAAAAAAAACCTAATCAGTATTATCGTGTTGGCAAGTCGGATTTTCAGACTAAATATTTACTTTAAATAATTCTACAAGTAATAATTAACCCCTATACAACCACTTCAGGAATAATTGTTAAACCAGGTTTATCCGTGTTAATCTAATCACCCGGACGCTGGCTAGCGCTCTCTCGACAGGGTGTTTTTAGATTCCTACGCCGGCAACCTGATTCGTTTATGTCAAAACCCAACTTGTTAGACACTGGCAAATTCGCGCTCGTATCCACAAGGTTTTGGGGTTTTTACCACAAACTATTATTCTGAGTAGTTACGAACAGATCTGATTAATAAAACACAACTGTACTGGCACCCCAAGACAAACCTCTGAACCTGAGGGGAAGATTTGTGTTAACCCTTGCAATACCGTTGTTGGCGAGTTCGCTCTCTCAACAGATAAATGCGTTGGTATTTACACACCTCCTTAGTCTCGAATTCTATCGGGCCACCATACAGACAGATGGACTATTAAATTTATTTAATTAAATAAATTACGGAAATGACTAGCTTTAATACCTTCTATCACGTTTCAAAACCTATGAAATATTTTATTCCTTACTTAAACTTAAAACACGCAAATCTACAGCTATTACAATACACAGTGATTTATTATAAATCAATTGTAATGCACGGAATGAATTTATAATTAATTCTTTCTAATAATTGACTATAAATTTATCTATCACAATATTCAAATAATTCGCAAATTATTTCTAAGTTGAAAAGCAAATAATTAACGCGGTTTTATCTTTTAACTTCAAGTACCGTAAATATGCCGAATGCTTAATATTTACCTAAACAGGACTGGAGTGTGTCGATCGTCGGTATAGACTGATTTTTAAAATTGATTCCCGGATCCTACTAACATCGGTACGGCCGGAGCGCTTCGCTTCTCGCGCTGATAACGTGAAATGTATGTTTCTTGTCGCTATCTAGTTAAGTCGCGTTCTGGCTCATTTATTTATTAATCCCGAACGGAAATTGTTATTAACAATTCTAGTTCGGACTCCTGTATCGGCGGAATAGATTCTACTCATTTTTCTGAGCATTACAGTGAAAGAAACGGAATTAATAACACACGGATTACTTAAATAGAAAAATAAATAAGTTTATTTATTTATAACACGTTTAAATAAATTGAACAACTGTACACGGACCGGTTTTATAACACAGATAATTACCTGAATACGTACTGATATTACTCTACCCCTTTATACAGGGTGTACCCGAATTTAACTATAAATAAACAATAAATAAATTTATTAACTGAAAATTAACAGAACGCGGAATTCTAGGTTCAATAATTCCTGTATTTTTACTAAACTGGCTATACAGGGTGAACTCAAGAATACTAGCGGATAAGATAATAATAGTAACGAGTAAATTATTCAACTACCAGCTGAATCTGTAGGCTTAAAAATTTGCTTCGTTACACCACATAGTAAAGAATGGTCTATAGTATCAAGGCTTTAGAAAAGTCAAGTAGTATCAAAGCATCATCAGTATCCAATGATCTTAAAATGTTATCTGTAATGTTTACTAAAACTGATGTAAAATCACCGCGGATTTTAAAAAACAGCTGTTCCATTGAAAATTATCTCGTACCCTAGGTAATTATAAAAAATTTGTGTAGAGTAGTTGAATAATTACCTCATTGTGATAGATTCCCCCCACATCTCGCTTGTCCGAAAAAATAAAGTTCTCTCTCTACAGATATTCCTTAATTTGAAAGACATCGGTAAAAACGTATTTCTACAGCGCTATAGCTATTCCTTCAGAGAATTTGAAGTTCAACTGAAAAATATTATATTCTGAAAATTGCCCCTCAGGAAAAAATGAACTCACTCTACTAATATTAGCTATTGTGAACAGAAAAAAGCTATTCTGAAAATTTTGAATCGAACAAATTTTTACAGGGGAGATAAAACTGTTTATTGTCAACTTTTCGTGCAATGTTTTTATTTTACCATAGAATTTTCATAATTAAAAATTTGTAACAACATTTTTTCAACTTTTATATTTTTAAGTGAAAAAACAACAAAATCAAAAATATTCTACAAACAGAAAATAATTTTTAACAGTCATCGCCGCTCCTAAAGTATCACTACAACAAGCAAGTGAAAAAGCATGGTTTAAAACCTTAGTATACAAAATGCCATAAGATACCTTTCATGAACCAGTCAGTTAAAATATAATAAAAATATTTTGCACAAATAATAAATTTTTTCTCAAATATTTCAAATTGAAAATCCGTTAAATATTACAAAATTTTGTGCAGGAATTAATGTGGTTTTACAATTATCTCAAGCAGAAAATTCCTACTAAAATATTTTGCACAAATAATTAATTTTTTCTCAAATATTTCAAATTTTGAGCAGGAATTAATGCGGTAGGTTTTTATGAATTACAGCGTTGACTTACCTCAATTTTTCCACACTTCCACATTCCACTTTCCACCAAACACTGCACCTATCGTTGTTGCTCTATGAGAGAAATTTAGAATATTGAATTATACCACTGAATTTGGAATATTATCATTCGACTGTTTTGAAACCAATGTGCTAATATGAGAGTTGCAAACGAAAGTCGTAATTGCGGTTGTTATCTACTTCCGCAGCAGCCTACGCGGCGTTATTATATTTTAACAATATTTTGATATCATATAGGTTGACTGCAGTTGTGTAATTTTTGCCGGAAAAACATTTTGTTGCCAGCTTGACCGCAGTTTCATAAATCTGCACGCGTGGCGGATACAAGAGAGGTCATTTTGCAGATATCGTATGTGCGTTTTAACTGTAGAATTTCTGAGATTTGTTGTTTTCGTTGAGAATCTAACGATTTTATGTCTATTAAACCGGCATTATCATCTAGGAATTCCTAACGCTAAAAGCAATACTCCGGTAAACTAGGTAAACCATATTTATTCTTTGATAAATGCCCTTTAAGTCTATTAGAATAGAATAAAAATTTTGCTAAATTAGTATTCTAGACGCCGAGACGAATCGTTTGATACCATACATCACGGATTTCTGAAGACCGGAAGTAGAGACCGGAAGTTGTTATTTTATTGCAGATTCTAGCATGTTTCGAGTTGAGGAACATATCTATATACTTTAAATTCACATATCAAGCCCCAAAGCCCATTTTTTCACACTCGGATTTAAAATTTTGTTAAATTAGTATTCTAGACGTCGAGACGAATCGTTTGATACCCCACATCACGGGTTTCAGAAGACCGGAAGTGGAGACCGGAAGTTGTTGTTTTATGACGTATTTCGAGTTGAGGAACATTTCTATATACTTTAAATTCAAATATCAAGCCCCAAACGCCAAATTCTACTCTAATGCTGAAAATTTTGTTAAATTAGTATTCTAGACGTCGAGACGATTCATTTGATACCATACATCAGATATTTCGGAAGACCGGAAGTGGAGGCCGGAAGTTGTTATTTTATTGCTGATTCTAGCATGTTTCGAGTTGAGGAACATATACTTTAAATTCAAATATCAAGCCCCAAACGCCAAATTCTACTCTAATGCTGAAAATTTTGTTAAATTAGTATTCTAGACGTCGAGACGATTAATTTGATACCCCACATCATGTATTTCAGAAGACCGGAAGTAGAGACCAGAAGTTGTTATTTTATTGCAGATTCTAGCATGTTTCGAGTTGAGGAACATATCTATATACTTTGAATTTAAATATCAAACGCTAAACACCTATTTCCACTCTAATGTTGAAAATTTTGTTATATTAGTATTCTAGACATCGAGACGATTCATTTGACCCCCCACATCAGGCATTTCAGGAGACCGGAAGTAGAGACCGGAAGTTGTTGTTTTATGACGTATTTCTAGTTAAGGAACATATCTATATAATTTAAATTCAAATATCAAGCCCCAAACACCTAATTCTACTCTAATGTTGAAAATTAGTATTCTATACGCTGAGACGATTCATTTGATCCCATACATCAGGTATTTCGGAAGACCGGAAGTTGTTTTTTTCTCATACCTGCTACATGTTTTTTCGCATACCCATGCTTTTCAAATTTTAAATATCAGACCTGCCACCAATACCCACTACACCGCCGTATTTTTTTCTCATACCTATTGCATGTTTTTTCCCCATACCTACTGCATGTTTTTTTCTCATACCTACTGCGCATGCTTTTCAAATTTTAAATATCAGCCCTAATACCCACTACATATGTTTTTTCCAAATTAGATATCAATTACGCATCTTGTATCCAAGTTACTCAGTAGCACAACACGTAAAGCGTCTGCCTACCAATCCATAGGTCAGCGGTTCGAATCTCCCAGCACTCAACAACTTTTTTCAATACAAATATGGGGCTCGTAAGGGGCCCTCGAAAGGGGTCCTCGAAATGGGGGCCTCGAAAAAGGGGCCTCGAAAAAGGGGGCCTCGAAAAAGGGGCCTCGAAAAAGGGGGCCTCGGAATTTTGAATTTCCCGCGCTTGGTTGTGAAGCTCTCTGATTGGTTGTTGATAAAAGTGGAGGGGGTAAAATTCGTCAAAAATGAGCAGAATGAACCTCCATAAGAAATAACATGGGATTTTGAGGCCATACGCCCATAGCTTATCTACCCAGTCAACCGATCCCTTATCAACCGAGACAAGTCAGACATAATTTCCCGACAAACGCACAGACATTCGGACAGCAACATAACGTTTTTAAACCAAACCCATTCAAGCAAAACTTTAGCGCACCTCAGCCTATGTCTACTCAAAGTAGACAACCATCAATTAATCAAAATTCAAATTTTGCACAACAACCTAGACTCACTCCGAGCCAGGTGAATAGACAAATCCCTTGGGTTAAACAATACCCCACACCTAAATATACCGCGCAAGAGCTTCATGCCATCAACAACGAATCGAGCGATGACTATTACAACAACGCACACGCTATTGACACACAACTTGAATACCAACCTCAATATGAATTACCACAAAACCTAGAAAATGACTTAATAAATTCTCCAGAAACAGATTGTTATAATGAGCAACAAACGAGCAGCTACATGTCAGAAGAACATGAAAATTTTACTATGGACAGTCAATACAAACAACCCGACATAACTTTTAACGCATACATCAACGCTTTGCCGTATATCCAAATTTCTGACCCTAACCTTAAACTTTTAATAGACACCGGTTGTAACGTATCGATGCTAAGGCCTATAGTAGCCGAACTTTACTTCTCTGACTTCATTTACAAATCACCTTCTTTACTACAATCTATCGGACAAGCCCGCGAGGCAACTTTTAAAGCAAAAATACCCGCTTTCAGGGAACTCCAAAACAACTAAGAAATTGATTTCACGTTATACCCCTTTTCTGATTATTTTGACGGTATCATCAGCCTCGATGAACTCCGAAAATTAAAATTACAAATGGACTTTGATAACCAAATTTTATACAATGAAAACATCCGCATCCCATTTCTCTACAGAGATAAAGACAGTCAGACTCACATTACAGTAGAATTACCCCCATTTCAATCAATAGATCGATTATTTTATGTAACTCAACGTTCAGGTGACATAATAATTCCTCAACAGAAACTTTTCAACTTAGACATCCCAGAAACCCTAACTACAGCTGATAACTTTCGTGCTCGATTTGAAATACAAAATAAAACAGACAAAACGCAATGCATTACAATAAAAACTCCCTTTAAAGACATACCTTACGAAAATGATCACTTTGAAACTTATAACATAGAGAGCGCTATCCCTAATTATCAAAATCCGGTACCGCATAGTAAACCGACAGACAGCCTAAGCACATTAATCAGAACCGAACATATGAATGATGAAGAAAGGACCGTTATTCTAAAACTAATCAATCAATTTCCCGATATTTTTCATCATAACGAAGACAAACTATCATTCACAAACAAAATAAGGCATGAAATAAAAACAACAGACGAAATCCCAGTTCATGTTAAATCATATCGATTTCCGCACTGCCACAAGGAGGAAGTACGTAATCAGGTCAACAAGATGCTATCAGATGGAATTATTAGCCAAATGTCAGAAGAAAGTATCCCCAAGACCGCATTTAATGTCGAGAACGGCCATTTTGAGTATGTTCGTATGCCGTTCGGGTTGAAAAATGCTCCCGCGACATTTCAACGGGTAATGGACTATGTTCTCCGTGATGTACAAAACAAAATTTGTTTGGTATACATGGACGATATCATTATATTTAGCACATCCCTACAAGAACACATCGCCAACCTCCGTCAAGTATTTCTAAAACTCAGAGAATCAAAACTTAAAATTCAGTTAGATAAATCCGAATTTTTACGTCAGAATGTTGAATTTCTGGGCCATGTAATCACGCCCCAAGGCATCAAACCAAATCCAAACAAAATACGCGCAATCCAAAATTTTCCGATCCCAAAAACAGCACGCGAAATTAAATCATTCTTAGGTCTGTTAGGCTTCTATCGCAAATTCATAAAAGACTTCTCAAAAATAACAAAACCCTTCACAAAGTGTCTGAAAAAAAATGAAAAGATAATTCATAATCAAGAATTTTTAACAGCTTTTAACCTTTGTAAAAATATCCTAACAAATGAGCCCCTATTACAATTTCCGGATTTCTCTAAACCCTTCTTACTCACCACCGACGCTAGCAATTTCGCTATAGGCGCCGTGTTATCACAAGGACCTATTGGTCAAGATAAGCCCAGCTTTCGCCTCCCGTACTCTAAACGCGGCCGAAATAAACTACAGCACCATCGAAAAAGAGCTATTAAGCATCGTGAATTTTACCAAATATTTTAGGCCTTACCTCTTCGGCAGGAAATTTACGATTATCACCGACCACAAACCACTGGAATGGATAAACAACCTTAAAGAACCAAACAGCAGACTAATGAGATGGAGACTGAAACTTCTCGAATACGATTACAACATTGTCTACAAGAAAGGCAAAGAAAACAAAGTTGCCGACGCCCTTTCCCGCATCGAAATCCATCCCATTGACAACGAAAACCAATCAGTACTAGGTAACATAGATCAGACCGATGACAACAAGATTCAAACTGATTTTCCTGAATTAACTCTAGACGACCTTGTTATTCTAGATAATACATCAGATATAGAAATATCACCCAGAGACCTAGTAAATCAATCAACATCAGAAAAGACATCCGAGGAAAGAAAAAATATCATAGTACACTCAAACACTCAATTATGTCCACCAAGAATCCCTAACAGTAGTGAGACGGTACATTCAGCACGAGAAAACCCTATCTTTGAAGTCCCTATTTCAGAAGAACCTATAAATAAATTTCAAAACCAAATAATAATGGCGGTAAGCACTGATACCATACGCACACACGTCAAGACTTCCAAACCTTTCGACACAAGGACTCGACTAGAAGTGACCCTTCCATATAGGAACCAAGAACGATTCGAAGAAGAAGTAGTGGAATTTTTCAAGAATTATGTCAAACCCCGGATCGCATATGGCCTACTGATAGAAGAACAGTATATTCAAGAAATTATTCGTATCCTGCAAAAACACTTCCAACACGCTAGCTATCGCCTCATACAAACCAGTGACTATGTATTAGACGAAAAAAATAAAGACAAGCAAACTTCCTACATAAAGTATCATCATGAAAATAAGACAGGTCACCGCGGAATTTCGGAAACCATAAAAGCTCTACGACAAAACTACTTTTGGCCGCATTTAAATGAAGATGTCCGAGATTATATAAACGTATGCGAAGTCTACCAAAAATCGAAATACGAACGCAGACCAACACACTTAAAATTTCAACCTACACCTATCGGACACAAACCATTCGAACACCTCTATGTAGACACCTTACAAATAAACAGGGTAAAATTCCTTACCATAATCGACAGTTTTAGCCGTTACGGACAGGCTTATGAAATCACTCTGACAGCTAACCACATTTGTGACCAATTACTTAAATACATGACACATTTTGGTATTCCTCACAAAATAACGTGTGACCAGGGATCTGAATTTAAAAATAACCTATTTAAAGAATTCTGTAAAGTTCATAATATCAGTCTACATTATATAACTATAAAAAATCCGAATAGTAACTCCCCCGTGGAACGATTTCATTCCACCATTCTGGAGGAAATGAGAATATTGAAAGACCAACATAAAAAAGACGATCCCCTAGACAAAATAATGAACTATGCCATCCTCGGTTATAACAACACTATACATAACACCACTGGCTTTACACCCTTCCAAATAATAAAATCAAACTTAGATAATAGAACACCATTGGAACTAACTGACAGACTAATCGTAAATCAATACCTACAAAAACATAAAGAAAACGCCCACGCTATCAATGAACTAGTCAAAACAAAAAATGAGCAAGCCAAAGACCTAACGAAAACAAACGAGACTCGCACTGAACCAACCCCTATACCACCTGATAAGAAAGTGTATATCAAATTAATGCCGCGAAAAAAACTTGACCCGCGATATAAACAACTTACAGTAGAACACGATATCGGAGAAAAAATCGAAACCAATAAAGGGACCTATCACAAACACAGGTTAAAACCACCACGTAAAACGACTAAAGTAAACCCATCTGTTTCAGATGACACTAACATCACTAACCTGGATGACCTTGCTGATGAGCCTCGCGTCAGGCCAAATAATGCTGAAAGAACTTAATAATCCCATACTCCCATTTTCCATGGGAAACGCACAAGTAACAACACATAAACATTATTTTATTAAATATTTAAACTTAGACGAATTCATTAATCCATCAAAAGCCTAGAAATTAACTCGGAAACAATTATTCCATTAATAAACAAAAAAGACGAATGATACCCCCAACTACATGACGTCCATTCACACCTAAAATACTTGTTAAAACAAACTAGAATAAAATTTGAAAACATTCGACCCCTAAGTAACACACGGCAAAAACGAGGATTGCTAAATGTAGTAGGAAAAGCATATAAATGGGCATTCGGTACATTAGACTCCGAAGACGCAGAACGCTATGACAACGCCATAACAACCCTCGAAACAAACCAAAAAGACATACATACCGACCTCAATAATTATCTAACTATCACGAAACAATAGGCTTGTTCAGCATTTTTTTTTATTTCATAAATCGAAAGTACAAGTGAAAAATAATGGATCTACAAAAAATCAGAATTTTATTCGCACGTTTAATGCCTTAAAAATTATTACAAATCTCCACCGCGCGAGAGTGGGGGCGTGGCCAGGCGCTACGTCACTATACTCATACCCGGCCGGCGAGCGCGCTCGACTCCATGCTTTTTAGTTTTTACAGGTGTTTTCGGAGTGTTGTTTCGTTGTTTGTGTTGCGTACTGCTTGTTTAATTCAATATAAGTGCAAAAAAAAGAATATTAAGTATTGTATAGTTCCAGAATGCACAAATACAAGTACAAAATAACAAAAAACATATAAGGAATCTTAATAAAAAATATAATATTGACACAAGAAGTTAAAAATATTTAGACAACAAAGATTACATTAGTTTAAATTATGACATAAAATTATGTAAATTAGAGAATAAGACTACATTTTGTAATAATTATAGAGGTTTTTTTTTGTACTTTCATTTTTATAAATAAAAACTAGGGTACCTAGTCAGTTTTTAAAATGTTTTTCAATATAGTCAACAAGTAAATGTAACTTCTAAAAAACTTTTTTGTATCTATATTAAAAATATTTTTAAATAAAAGGGCTTTTATATGTACTAAAATTAAAATGGACACTACAACAAGTTAAAGGTAAATGAATTTTGATTTCATTATCAAAATTCATTTACTTTTAAATTGTAGTGTTCCAGAAATAAGTGCACAAAAAGAAACCACATATTCCCGAGGTCAAAATAAATCGATTGGACCCAACTTACCTCTATACCAAAATGCTTCCTAGGGGAGCTACAGGCCCCTAAATGTGGGCCCCTGAAGACGGTTTTTATTTATTATCTCCGAAACTGTTCAAGTTAAAGTAATGAAATTTTGCACATCCACTAAACTTTCTAAGCCTAACAAAATGAGGTAAATGTCATCTCAAAATTTTTACCAAGGGTGGGTCAAGCTGTAGGGGTGGTAGGTAAAAATTACCGCAACTTTTTTATTTGTAAATTTTGTTTTTCTTTTACTTCAAATTATGAATTGTAAGAGTTTTTCACAAAGGAAATGCCCTCTTGTGCAACTTGGATCGGAGGCATCGTTTTCGAGATAAATTCATTTTAATATTCAAATGCATGCTCTAAAATGAATCAGATCTCCGCATTGCACGTTGCCATGCTCTTCTTAGCTTTTGGTCGCTTGGCAAACAAATAAATAATTTTTCCGGAGCATTTATAGCATCCGGTGATGCCGCTATAAGTGGAAAATCTTTATACAGAAATATTCCAGCCTTTAAAAATTTTGTTGACATATCTTCCGACAATATTTTTAAAATATCGTTTTCTAACTTCAAACCACGCGATATGTCTTCCGTCTGAAATATTTTTATTAAAATAGTCCATAATCATAAACATGTCAACTTCAGGGTAGATTACCAGAATCAGCTTTACTAAATCCAACTTCAATTGAATACATTTTACCAAAATATTAAAAACACAACAAACAATGAAACAACAAAGCACGTTTTATCGGAACGGCTGTAGATCTCCGGGTCTAGCAGCGGCAAGTTGCGTATAGTGACGTCACGAGCAGACGCACTGTTTTGTGACTATTACAAATTTCAATCTCTTATATTTCGAAAACGGAAACAGTTAATAACATGAAATTTTAAGGGCATAATAAGAATATCGAGTACTATACAAAAACGTATAAAAACCATATAAAACGAATTTCACGGAACAAGCCTATTCATGAATGAAACTGTAACCACACTCGAAAAAATAATTAGTAATCAAAACGATCTTTATCACAGGGTTAAAATTATAGAACAAAATTTGAATAA
This sequence comes from Rhagium mordax, assembly GCA_963680705.1. Taxonomy (NCBI): domain Eukaryota; kingdom Metazoa; phylum Arthropoda; class Insecta; order Coleoptera; family Cerambycidae; genus Rhagium; species Rhagium mordax. The sequence continues at coordinate 28,366,356 of OY796664.1, forward strand.
ATTCACATTGTTCATTAAAATTCAAAACTTCTTAGATATCATGATCATAGACTGCATGTCACTAATAAATATCTTAGATAACATACAAAATGCCATTCTATTTGCACAGTTAGAATCTGTTCATAACAGTTTATTACCTATTAATGAATTGCAAGACTTAATAGATCAAATGAAAACATTATACCCGTATGGTTTATATAACTTTAAAAGTATACAAAGTTACTATGAACTTATTAAGGCCGAAATTTATTACAATAACCAATTAATTAACAACCCCTTTGTCGTGTGGCACACTAACTGTCAACCTGGAAAGAGACATAGTGGAACAAATTAACAATGCCTATTTAGTAGTCATACCAGTAAAAAATATGACTATAGAAAAAATGTGCAACGAACATGGATTTATTACCGTCCAACAACCTCATCTCATCTACCTACCTAATAAGTGCAGTGTAACAATACATGGCAACACGTATAAAAACTCTATTGGTTTCATACACGAGACGCCTCTCGAGATACTACCCATCCGCATGATCAACCCCGACTTGGACAGCGTCGATGCAACCCCCTTGCAACATATCAACATTGATAAACTTTCAAGTTTACAACAAGTAGCCGAACGAACACATCTTCACCAGTTAAAAACATTTAAAACAAGCAGTAACGAAAATAAACTAATTTCTTATATCTGTTTAGCAATAATTACGCTCTTGTTAACATTTTTTATTTTCAAAATCTTGAACTTTAACAAACAAAAAATATATGCTTGCTTTACACTCAAGAGCAAAACCAACAAGCACTTTGAAGAAAAACCCCATGTACCTTTAGATGACCTATCTAATGATAACGAAAAAACTTCATCCCTCGTTTTTTCATCTTAGAAGGGAGGAATAATGTACGCATGTCGATGGTGTACGTGACCTTATTGCCAAGTCAGCATCCTCAACGTCAGCATTCCTGCATAGATGCACTTTTTATATTAGAAATAAGTTAGTTAGTACGTAGCCATTGTCGAAAGTAGTTACACGTATTTTAAAATTGTATCGAACAAATAAAATCCGTAACGAAAGTATTCTTGTTCAGTTTTTAAAAATCGTATCTTCGATCCACGATACATCATTCGTGTCGTCGTGGAGCCAACATTAGAAATTGTTGTACAGAAATCTGTGACTACCGTTCACATAATTTTAATGATTGAAGTTCAATCAACGCACAGACCATAGAGTAACTAAATATCTATGGCACAGACGATTCAGGAATGGTTTTATCTCTTAGTACGCCTATTCCGAAATTGTGGAAAAGAGAAACCTATATTTTGGCTTCTTTGAAATGGATGGCAATCCTTGAAAATATAATTTGAGGTTATAGCACAGTAGCTTTGACAGTAGTTTATGTTGAGCGTGTGTTTCAGCCAGGTGAGTTGTAGCGGTTTGTGCATTAATAACTTTTTTTTTGTTTTAGATTAAAGTAATGCAAGGGATTAATTATTAAATCAATAATATGAACTGCCTTACTGTTTTTCTTGCTTTATTTTTTATCCAAAATGAGTCCAGCTGGTAAAAATTTACGTAAATGCTGTGCACCAAATTGCAAAGCATTTACTACGGGAATGTCACTGATGTGTCCTATAGAAATAAAGGTTTTTTTCAAAATTACAGCAGACAGGCAATTGTTTTGGGTAGAATTAGTTCGAAAATTATGTAAACTAGACTTAACTCTAACAAACATGGATTGCTATTTTTGTAAAGACCATTTTGAGTTACAATGTTTTAAGAATACTTTAAGGAATAGCCTCAACAAAAGTGCTGTGCCGACATTTTTTTGAATCAAACACAAGTTCATCTATTAACTGTAATAATATTGACTCGAGTAGTATCCAACAGTCGGTGAAACAATTTGTTAATGTAACATTACAGAATTTTCAAAGTACTAACTGCCAAACATCAATTTCAGATGACTTCTCACCTCCTCCTTTTAAAAAACCAAAATACACATATTCAAAATTATCATATAAGTACCACAGCGAGCACCAGTGCCATTAGTGAGATTACTGAGAGCAAGTTGCATAAAGCGGAATCAAATACTGGTTATGTAAGTACCTCACTCGATACCTCATTTTGTCAGAACCCCACATCTTTTCAGTCTAATACTAAAAAACGAAAATTTTTAAAACTCTCCAAGGTACGAAGAGTATCTCAACTTTCAGATGAAAATAAAAAGTTTTATTATCTAGATCGTCAACAAAAAATTCAGATTTTGAAATTAAAAAGGAAACTGTTAAAATTTAAAAAAAATTTGTCCAATGTTCGTAATATTACCTATTCCAATTTATTTAGAAAAGTAAGTCAACGTCTTGATCCGATAGGAGTCAAATTTATTGAGTCACAGATTAAAAACTGCGAAAAGAAATGACCTATTTATAATTCGGAAAATAAGCACTTGCCTTAGCTCTTTACAAACGTGGTCCAAGGTGCTACCGTTTTCTGCAGACATTTTTAGTACTACCCTCTAAATCTTCCATAAGGAAATATTTAGGACAGATACCTTTAGATGTAGGAGTTAATCAAAAACTGTTATGTAAACTATCGAAACATGTAATAATAAGTGAAGGTTGTACGAGGTATTGTACGAAGTTTTTTGCATTTGAAATAAAATTAAAATCGGGAACTCACTATGAATTTAGTAGCATCGAAAAGAAGGAATATGGAAAACTTTTAAATTTTACCACATCCAATAACTTGAATGAATTGAAAAACAGAAGGAAAACCGTAAGTGAAAATTTAACCTAACGAGTTTCAAATTTTTATCTCCTTGTTTTTTAGGATAAAGCAAAAGATGACTTTGATAATTCGGATTATGGACAAAACGATAATGATCAATATGTACTTCTCAATTTAAGTGCCGAAGAGAATGAGAGTGAGGAATATGATTCATCAGAAAAAGGTGAGGAAGGTGGCGGTTCAGGTCAGGGTCAATTTTACAGGGTTCGGCCTCGCCTGGAAAACCGGGATAACCTGGAAAAGTCAGTGAATTTTAAAATATTCGTAAAAGTCAGGGAATATAACTTTGTAACCTGGAAAATATTTAGAATGAAATAGAATATTATTTTATTTTTTATTTCCCAAAATTTCAATTATTATTAATTTGAATTAGACAGTTTTAATTCACGAGATAAAGTTTGTTGTTTAGTGTTTGATGAAATAGCTTTGTATATTGGTTTAAACTATGAAATTTCTAAAGACCAAGTAACGGGATATGTCGATCTTGGGTCCTTGGGCAGACAAAATGAGGTAGCAAATCACGTTCTAGTGTTTTTGGTGCAAGGTATTAGTAAACATTGGAAGCAACCTATTGCATATTATTTTACAAAAGACGTTATAAAAACTAATGACTTGAAAATTTTGCTAATTGAAATAATTTCAGCGTTACAGTCTTGTGGACTATCCGTAATATGTACAGTTTGTGATCAGGGTTCCACTAATAGATCAGCTATCAGACAGTTAGTTTCAGAGTCACCAAATAAATCTACTTTGAATGTTAACGGTGAGGAAATTATTCCCATTTTTGACGGTCCATTTGCTTAAAAATACAAGAACTTCTTTATATAATAATAATATCAAATTTTCACAGAATAAAACTACCAAATTTGACCACATAGTTAAATGTTATGAAATTGATAGATCCAGGCGCTTCCAAGGTTTACGAAAGATACATGACCATTATTTCGATCTAAATCGTAGTAATATCAAAATGAAAGTTAAAATTGTAGCACAAAGTGCATCTGTAGCTCATGAGATTGAGGCCATGGTCAGTATCCCCACTATTGGCATACCTGCTGAGGCTATTCATACAGCAGAATTTGTGAATGATGTGAATGATCTTTTTGATAGTTTAAATTCTCGTATTATTCAAATAAATGAATCTAGTTCTTTAAAATCATGCGTAACTGAGAAATCGGCACACATGACATTTTGGGACAATATGTTGGAAAAAATTAAGTCTTGGCAGTTTCAGTCTCATAAAGACAATAAAGTAAAAGATCTTCTTCCCGTAAAATCTGGTTGGATTTTTACTATCAATGGAGTTCAACAAATTTGGAAAAAATGTTCGGAGAAGCATGGTTTTATATATTTAAGAACTAGATATTTAAATCAAGACCCGTAGAAAATTTATTTATTGCTGTTCAACAGTCTAGGGGATTCAATGACAACCCAACACCGTTACAGTTTATTTCATCATTAAAAACATGTATAGTTAATAATTTAGTAAATAGGCAAAATAGAGGTTCAAATTGTGAAGAAGATGGAGCAACAGTTTTGGAAAACTTTTTTTGAGAATGATAGCCACACTAATTTGGCTGTAAATAATAGTAACACTATTGAAGAATTTGAAAATTTTGTACTTCCAGTTGTTGTAGAATCAGATATTTCAGATTCAAAATTTGATAGTCAACCTGTAGCATATCGTCGGTCTTTTCACGTAAGGGCGTATCTCAGAAAATTTTAAAATTGAGTTAAGACCGCCAATGGGCAGCTTAAGCCTCATATTTTTATCTCACGAACGGGCGTATCTCAATATTTTATACTTTTGCTATTCCTCACATATTTTTATGGTCGTATCTCAAAATATTCAAAATGTGAATCTCACGTATAGGCCTAACTTAGGATAGGCCCATACGTGTGATTTAAAAGCCATGCATGCGCGTAATTTCAAGGCGTATCTTTAGTGACGGCGCGTTACGTTTGATTTACAGAAAGATGACTGGCCTGCCGGAAGTGATTTAGTTCGCACGTTATTTTTTCGCAAATGGACATTGTTTGTGTTTTCTGCTTGATTGTGTAAAATTGTGATATCTAAGAGTTATTTAAGGTAAGTACAAAACTACAAAACTATTTAGACTATACTTAAGTATGACTTCTTGACTCTTTCATTAGTATTTTGGCCCAGAAAAAACCGTAGATAATGTGAATACATGGAAATATTTGAGGTTAGAATACTGTTTTATTGAAGTGTCTACTGAATCGTACGCCATGACATTAAAACATTACGAATAATGAAGTTGTACCGTACAAATTAGTATTTATTTTCTTCGTTTTAGAGCGTTTAAATAAAAGCTTGTTTTAAATGTTTTTTCTTTTTACTATAAATTTATTAATTATATAGCCAATAAACGTTAAGAAGGCATTATTTTATTATATTTGTTCCAGGATAGATGATAACCAAGACAATATGGATGTTCTTGTACTTTGGAAAGACAACAGTAAAAATGTAGTTTGTACCACTGATATCGTAAGTTTAGACAAACAAAAACACTTTAAAGTAGGTGCCAAAATAAAAATGAGATATGATCATATCTGGTATTATGGGACAATTATAGCCACTGAAAATGAAGGAAGTGATCAGATTTAGGGAATTTGTATCCAAATCAGTCATCTTCAGAATCTGATGACGATGAGCCCCTTAAGATGAAGAAATTAAAATTAATGAAAAGTCCGGAATGGAGTTACTCTGATGATGAACCATTAATTAACCTAAGTTCTTTGCTGCAACGCTCATCTACTGATTTAGGACACGAAAAAGAAAATAATAACGAGGAGAACAACGCACGAATTAATACTGAAGAGAATAACTCAGGAATCTGTGAAGTTATAAGCTGTAGTAAAGAAGTCTGGAGCTCATGTCATAGATGTCGTATTTTAATTTGTTGGGACCACTTTAAGGATAATGACAACTGTGTTGAACACATTATTCACGAGGAATACTCACAAATCAGAAACAACGATCACGAAGATGGAATTAAAGATAGTTGCATAGTTGTTGTCCAGTTAGATAAAAATCAACAAATTTTACCAAACAACTTAAACCCTCAACCAGAAGATTTTGTTGTAGAGGGCAATGAAAGGGAAGAACAGAAAAGGAGTAATGACACAAGAATTAATAAACAAAAACAGGCTAAAACGCTTAGGAACTCTGGAAAATCATACGTGAGTCCTGCAACAAAAAAAAATGTTCCAGCCAGAAAACTAAAAGATGGCTGCAATACAAATACTTACAATAAGTTTGGACAGAAAAAATGTAGTTTATTTACTTATTTAGATAGATACAATTTATTTGAAATGTTTAATAATTTAGGCGACTTACATAGTCAAAGAGAGTTCATTGTGCGCCACATTATTATAATGGATACAAAACAAAAGACCACTAAACAAGAACAATCAAGACGACAGAAAACAATACAGTATTATTTAACACTAGAAGGCAGTCGTCTTTTGGTTTGCAAGCGTTTTTTCTTAGCCACATTAGGAATTACTGATAAGATGGTGCGAATGGCTATTTTAAAAACTCACGATTCAGGAGTTATCGAAAAGGAAATGAGAGGTGGTAGGCAACGTTCTCAATTCATAAAAGAAAAAGAATGTATGATTCGCAATGCTATAGGCATTCATATTGACCGTTACCCCAAGAATGGAGTCCCATTACTGTCGTAAGAATACGTCAAGGCAATATCTTCACCCTGACTTAACACTACGTAAGATGTATTTGATGTTTTTAGCGGATTGGGCTATTAAGAATGAGGACAAGCCTTCCTTCTCGACTTATGAGAGAATCTTTAAAGCAAAAAAGTTATCCTTCTTTTCCCCTAAAAAAGATCTTTGTACTTTATGCACAATTGCCAAAAATGGAACTGAACAGCAAATAGAACAGTTGAGAGAGAAGTATAAAAAACATGTTTCAGAAAAAGATAAAGTAAGGGAAATTAAGGAAAAACAAAAACAAAATGCAAAAGAAGACCGAACTTTGCTATGTGGGTGTTTCGATCTTCAACAGATGATATATTTAACCACCTGCAACGAAAATGCGTTATTTTATAAAAACAGACTGGCTAATATTAATTTAACGTTTTATAATATTGCCAGTAGAGACTGTTTCTGCTGGACGTGGCATGAAGGCATTAGCAAAAGAGGGGCATCAGAAATAGCGACGGCCATTTATAAAGCTTTGGAGTATTATAATGACAATGGGGTAACTCAAAAAGTGACCCTTTTTTCTGATGGATGCAGAGGCCAAAATAAGAATACTGTCATGGCTGCAATGCTTCTCTATGCTGTAGTTCACTACGATAATTTGAAAGAAATATCTTTAAGATTCTTCGAGTCCTTTCACGGACAAAACGAAGGCGATTCTGCGCATAGCGCAATAGGCTATGCTATGAAACATTCGGGAAATATCTACGTTCCTTCACAATTACACCCAATTTTTTCTTTGGCAAGACATAATCAGCCATACAAAGTAATATCTCTAAATAGTGAAGACTTTCTTGATTTTAAACAGCTTTCAAAAGATGTAAGAATCTTGACCGTGAGGAAGAGTGATTTAGGAAACCAAGTAAAGTGGACAGATATTATGGAAATAAAAGTTAAGAAAGATTCTCCGGGTCAGTTTTTTTTTTAAAGAGAGCCATAATGAACAAAATTATGATAGCTTGTCACTGAAACGAAACAAACAGCATAATATTACAACGTATAGGCTTAGACGATTAAATGCAGGACCAAATAAGATAAGTAAAGACAAGTACCAAGATTTGGTTTCTTTGTGTTCAGGAGTTACGCCTGTGATCAGACAAAAAGAACACCAAGATTTTTTTAAATCTCTGGCTCATCTTGATAAGTAATAATAATAGGACCTTAGTTTTTATGTATTTTCAACCAAATATTATTGTTTTGTGAGAGTTACATTTTTGTTTTATTTATTTTTTAAGATACATGTAAGTTATTATACCCGCTGTTGTCAATAAATAACGTTATTTTGAATCTTTTTGTATTGCTTCAGTAGACGTATCTTATTTTTGTTGTGACAAATACATCACACGTAAGGGCGTAACCTTTTGATTATTTTTTTTCTACTACTTTTAAGACACCAAGCTCTGTTTAAGTGACAAATTCTCTAAGCTCTACAATGTTATTTGCTACATAAAAAAAATCACTAAGCTATAAAAATAATTGCAGGACTTATTCACAATAAAAAAAAGTAAAATATTTAAAATCGCTCTCCTGAAAAATCATCAAAACTGAGATACGCCCTTACGTGAAAAGACCGACGATATGTTTGTGGCTATTTAGTAAAAAAAATTAAATTGTCAGAGTGTATTCATTGTAAAAATTGTTTATTAACGGAAAATTTAGAACCACATCACATTTTAACAATGTTTAAAGAATTTGATGATACCCGTCGACTGAACTATGTTACTTGTAATTTGGTAATGTACATTATTAATATACATGATACAGTAATACAATTTTTAAATTCTTTTGGCCACATCACTTTATTGAGAACAAAAATGTTACCAATATTAAATAAAATAGATTTATCATGGTTTTCATGTCCCCAACACTTCGATCAAATTAAAGCTCAGTTGTTAGATACATCTTCATTATTAATAATTCGAAAGCATCTTGATGATCGGATTCGTAATTTTAAAATTCACACTCGTACAAAGGCAGTTCATAGAAAAATGAAAATTATCCGTCATATGTAAACTTTTACTACCTATATATTATAGTCATATATTTTTTATTAATGCACTCACCTTTAAAGATCCTCCATTTTATAGACCCCCTATTTTTTCCCTATTTAATTTTTCTGAGTTTATATATTTTTTTCTATTTTTTAAAGAATGTTTTTTTTCCAAGCTGCTACTTTCTTTTATTATTATCGTTGTTTTATTCGCAATTTGGGTTTTTATTTTTTATTGATTTTCTTTTAGAATTTTTGTTGCTTTTAGAGTTTATGTTTTGTTGATTTATTTAAAGTATATTTAATGTTATTTTATAGTAATAATTGTAAAACTTTTATTACTGGGCATATCTATTTATTCCTAAATATTTTTTCTCTATCATTTAAAGTAATGTATATTCATTTTAACGTTTATTTATGCAAAATTGAAGTAGATACTTATTTTGAGTTTAATTTCATAAGTGATGGATACATACATATGTCTACGATCCTACTAATTTTTTTCTGTGTTGCACGATGAGTATTTCAATTCCCACAGATAAAAGAAATCAGTAGTACATCGTACTGATGAGAACCAATTAGTTCGAAACAAATGTATCTAACCATTATTGTTAACAGGTAAGTAATTGTGCAATATTATTTTTAACATAAAGGCAGGTAAGTACAATTGTTTCTTTAAAATTTGCAGTTATTTAATGGTTTCTTAAAATTTTTTAACTAAATTAAATAGTCTTGTACATTTTGTACATAAATAAATCATAACTCTTTCCATAACAGAAAAAATTTATATACCTATATGCACTTAGAAATATTCATCGCTTTAACTTTTTCATTTAAACCAGTGACAATTAGTGTTTCATGAGTAATGGGTCACAGAATAGCTGTCAATAGTTTAGGTTCATTTTAATATTCAACCTAAACTATTAGTAGTGTTTGATGGCCTATTACTTACGAAACGCCCCCATTAACATATTCTATTATTAAATTTATTGCTTTTACTATCCTCTTGCGGCGACATCTATTGCGTAGAGTTAGAGGTTACTCCAATTATATTTTCTCCATACAGTTTCCATTGATAAATGTTTCGTCCACGACAGCAACAGATGGCGCCTTAAGTATTCGTGTTGCCCACGGAAAACATAGAAACAAATACTCTTATCTAGTTACTCTTATGACGAGGCCAAACAAACTTTCGAACACTTAAAAGACGCCGTGTCACCCCGCTCTGTCTGCACCGCCCCGACTTCACTAAGCGATTTAACTTACTTTATATTCGCAAATTCCATACTCACAAAATGCGAAGCTCCCTACAAAAGTTGAAGAAAATTCATTGTGTATTGCTGAAAAATCTAGATTTGTAATTCATAAGAAGAATCAATATACCCTTATCCAGTAACCGCCCTTCAACTTATTCCTGCTCCTTGTGTCAAAGCTAAATTGGAACAAATAAGTGTTTAACTGAAATTGGTGTCGAGTCAATAAATGTCCAAGTAGATGTACTCGCCAAAGTGCAAAAAATGATTCTTGTTCTTCAAACTTTACACCCCTCAGATGTAGCACGCCCAAAAGAACGAAAAAGAGAAATAAACGTAAAAGCAGGACAAAGCTGCAGATGCCTCTGGCTGCTGGTCCAAGTCCCACTCGACCAAGAGAAAATCTTGGAAGTTAACAGATGTCGCACACCCAGTTGCTTACGAAGAATACCCGATTTAAGTTGAACTACGAGGCCAAACAAACTTTCGAACACTTAAAAGACGCCGTGTCACCCCGCTCTCTCTGCACCGCCCGGACTTCACTAATAATAATAATAATAATAATAATAATAATAACTTTATTCACAAGTATATGTACATACAAGCAAAAAGGTACAAATTCGGCACAGATTGCCGGTCTTCCATTTGCCCTGAAAATCCCCTTAAAAAAGAACCCCTAAAAATTAAATAGTAAATACTAAATACTAAATACTAAAAATAAAACCAAGAACCAGGTATATAAGCACATTTACATGAATTCACTAAAAAGCATGTACGAAATACCCAGCTCGAGTAGGATAGGTTGCCTCGCAGTAAACATAGGAAATATAAGAGATCTAGGTGGTGTGGTCAGTATGATTTATTCATTTTGTTTAATAATTAACATTGTTTTTATGGCATTTCTGAATTTATTATAAGACAAGTGCTTGATCTCATTGCCAAGGTTATTCCATAACGAAGCAGCTATAAAACTAAATGATTTCTGAAAAATTGAAGTTCTATGTGGGTTTATTACAAAATTATCAATATATCTAGTGTTATGGAGATGGGCTTGGGTAACCAACTTTTGACGTAAATAATTTGGTTCACTTGTGCTTAATATTCTCCAGATAAAAATATACATATGTTGCAATCTACGATATTCCATATTTAATATTTTATATTCGCTTAGATATGGTGATATGTGGTTACGATATGGAATATTATAAGTGAAGCGCATACAAGAGTTCTGGACTTTCTGAATTGTATTTCTCATTAGAATTGACATAGTATTTCCATATACAACATCACCGTAATCAAATAAGGACAATATTAAAGCATTACAAAATTTTAGTTTAATATCTGAGGTTAAAATGTTCTTTAGATTATATAATTTTCTCAATCGAAAATTTGAAATCTTAACTTTATTGGCAATGTGTTTTACGAATTTCAGTGCGGAATCTTTTAAATTTTTTGACATATCGGAGACATATATGGAGAATAATAATGGACCCAAAATAGACCCTTGAGGAACACCACTGTTTAATGTTTTAAACTGTGAGGAATTTTTATTAATAGTTACACATTGTTTTCTTTCTGTGATATAACTGGACATAAGCTGTGTTGCATTATATGAAAAACCAAAATAATGTAGTTTAGCTAACAACATTTGATGATCTAGCATATCAAACGCTTTTGAGAAGTCCAACAGCACTAGGCATGTACATTTTCCATCATCCAATTTTATAATAAAGTCATCTAACAGATAAGTTAAGGCAGTTGTGCTATGATTTTTTCTGAAACCTGATTGATATATCGAATACAGATTGTTTTTACTTAGATATGCATTTACTTGGTTATGAATATGTCTTTCGATAATTTTTGAAACAGCACAAAGCAAACTAATGGGTCTCAAGTCAGTGACTTCAACGGGGTTATTAATTTTTGCTACAGGTTTTACTACTGCGTGTTTCCACAATGTCGGAAATTCATTTTGTGATAATATACAATTGATAATGTGTGTAACAGCAGGTAGACAATATGGAATGAACATTTTAATATCAACTATTGAAAGACCATCTACCCCCGATGCATGAGTTTTTATTGACCTTATTATTTGGAGGACATCTTTTTCTTCTATATTCTTAAAGGACAGTGACTCTGTAATATTTGAATGAAGATTATTTTGATAAAAATTAAGTGTGTTGTTACATATTGTAGATTGAGCATCTGTCAGTGAGATAAAATAATTATTCACTGTATGTGGATTTTGCAAGTTTACTGGCAATTCATAATTAGGTGACTTTGTTAAATTTAGTTTTTTTGCTGTACCCCAAAATTTCTTGCAATCATTTTTTATAGAGTTAAAAAATGCAATTTTTTCTCGACGTATAGCCGATTTAGTATAATTCCGTAAATCTTTATAATAATTATGATTTTCCTCTGTTTTATTTTGTTGATACTTTTTCCGCGCTTTCTCTCTTAACTTTATGAGTGTTTTGATAGTGTCTGTTATCCAGGGAGTAAATGGTCGTTGAATAATTTTCTTCCCCACCACCGGAGCATGAACGTCTAGTAGATCTAGAAATATTTTGTTTAAAAAATAGATTTTTTCATTTACATTATTACTTTGGTAAATAGGAAGCCAATTAATATTTTCGCAAAGTTAAATTGTTCAAGATTTATATTTCTGTAATTCCTGTATTCTATATATTTTTCATGTTTCACAGATTTGGGTATATTTATTTTTGCAAAAACTAATTTGTGATCCGTAATGTCCTCAGGAAGATTTAAAATGCCTGTTTCTATTAAATTTAATGAGTTATTTATAGCAATAATATCTATTAGACTATTTGAGTTCGTGTTTGGATTTTCTCTAGTTGGTACTTTTACTGTTTGCTTACAGTCATACGCTTCAAGTAAGTAGTTAAATTCAGTTTTTTCTTTAGAGTTTCCTAACAAATTTATATTTATGTCTCCTACTATGATTATATTTTTATAAGTAGGACGATTTATCTTACTTTATATTCGCAAATTCCATACTCACAAAATGCGAAGCTCCCTACAAAAGTTGAAGAAAATTCATTGTGTATTGCTGAAAAATCTAGATTTGTAATTCATAAGAAGAATCAATATACCCTTATCCAGTAACCGCCCTTCACCTTATTCCTGCTCCTTGTGTAAAAGCTAAATTGGAACAAGTAGATGTACTCGCCAAAGTTCAAAAAATGATTCTTGTTCTTCAAACTTTACACCCCTAAGATGTAGCACGCCCATAAGAACGAAAAAGAGAAATAAACGTAAAAGCAGTACAATGCTGCAGATGCCTCTGCTGCTGGTCCAAGTCACACTCGGCCAAGAGAAAATCTTGTAAGTTAACAGATGCTGCTCCCTGGTTGTGAAGATCGAAAGGCAGAAGGTCCCACAACCGGTCTCACAGTGTCACCAGTGCCAAGGTTTTGGCCATGCGCAGGGGCATTGCTCCGTGCAGGTCAAATGCGTGAAATACGCCTGTAAGCGTCACTCTGGAGAATGCCAGAAGTCAAGCACAACACCAGCAAAGTGAAACTGCCAGGAGGCCCACCCAGCGAGCTACAGAGGAAGGTCGAACTTCCCAGGCATCACAGAAGTCCGCAGGCAAATGTGCTCAGCGATGAGCGCATTTTTTCAATGGTTTATCCACGGTAGAAGTTAGAAAGCAGTATGAAATGTCGACGGTGAAAAACAAGATACGCGAAGTGAAATTTGCTAAGTATAATAATTCGGAACTACGCTACGGTCGAGCTGAAACAGAGATATGGATGCTAAAAATGCGCTGCTTTTATACAAATCGCGCCTTTCGTCAGCGCGTGGTAAGGTCAGTGGACGGCACGTGCTTCATCGCTGCATTAGGAACTGAATAGAGCACTGAGATACACGTGTAAACTATGTTTTCCCTGAACTTTATATAAAAAATGATTAAATTTGAATTAAATATAATTTAAAAAATTAACTTATCGGCTGAAACCCGGTCCGACGACATAAGTATCAAGCCAGTAGCTCAGTCTAGCGCCTGACATTGGACGGAGCAGTTCGCTCACAAATTACAGAAAATAACTGAATTTTTAGCAGAATTACAGTTACACTTGCAATAACTATCTGCGATAGTCAATTTCTCCAGTATTCTCGGGATTTTAAATTAATAACTAATTTACTATACTTGACTATTTATTTTCTTCACCAAATAAATAAGTACTTGAGCTTAACCAGGATTCACAGAGTGGAACCTGAAATAAATAAAATAAAAAATGAACACCAGGAGCCTACCTCGACCGCCTGCGAAGCATTGCCCATACCCTTGCACAGGAGGAATTCTACGCTTCACCATTACGCCTAACCAACCGCTAGCACCCCGAGGATCACATAAGTTCTGCATGAACGAAAGTATCTCGAAACTGCCCCTGCAGTTTCGAGATACTTTCTAGATATCCGAACGTCCACGAGTCACCGTCAACAAGAACCAAGGGGACGCAGGCAGATTTATACCCGCCCACGCTATGAAAACCATGCCCCACATGTGAACGTCCTTGTCACTATCAACGCTAGACCACATTCCGCTCATAAGGACCCGCCGTTCACTTGGAGGGAAATCCTCGCCAGAAGGGGTTTTCTCCCTCCGCTGCCGCCAATACCGCACCGTCTGTTCAGTTGGTTAACTTTATTTACAATCCTCAGGAAATTGTCAATGCGTTTGCAGAATTTTTTAAAACTGCATTTACTGAATTGTCAGAACTTGTAGATTCTGGTATTACTGATGTGAATGAAGATGAACATGAACTACAAGTAATCGAATTAAATGAGGATAAGGTAAATAAAGCTTTAAGGAAACTGAAAAACATATTTACAGCTGGTCCTGACGGTATACCGTCATTTTTAATTAAAGACTGTTCAATGTATTTGACCTCTGGCTATTTTATTTAATTTAGCCCTTAAAAATAATACGTTTCAAAAATTTGATTGGCATGGCTCTCCTATTTTACGCTTCCTCCTGTTTATACTCAGTTCGAATTTATTCCCATTTTCTTTTCATTCCTTTGTATTTTTTCCCGTACATTCTCCTCAACCTCTGTTTCTTCCTGTTACTACCATCAAGTATGGAAGAGCTCTAAGATCACTTCCGTTTTTAAAGAAGATAGTCGTATTGATTAACAATTATCGGCCAATTACTATCGTTAATAATTTTAGTAAGGTTTTTGAATTTGCTTTGTATGAATAATTTTATGAACATGTTAATGAACGAATATGTCCCAATCAATGTGGCTTTGGGACAGGTAGATCGACAATTAGTAATTTAGTTTAGGTTGATTTATGCAGACACATTTAACATATGCCATTTGGCATGTAACATTTAGCATTCAAGTAGGAGATTTAAGAATGCCAATAAGCATTTATGCACAACTCATTTATCATTTAACATTTAAGAGACATCCAATTAGGGTGAGAGTTTATGAGCATGCCCATCAGATGATAACAACTAAATAATTTAAATTTGGTTTGGGATTAAACCGTCATAATTGATATTCTGTGTTATAGCCTACAAAAGCGTGCACAGTGTGATTAGTGTAGAAGGACAAAACTAAAAATCCTTTACCTCCTGAACATAGATTAATGATCACTATTCAGTAACGACAAAGGTTTTGTGGGACATTTTACCCTTCCTATGTAAAAGCATCCACAAAGGAAAACTGGGCACAAGAAGTGGGTATCTCGTCTTTGAGACATATCTCAGAACAACTTGATGAAAATGTAACAGAGCCCAGTTAAAGGAGCGATTCCTGTGGGGGACAGAACCGCAACATCAAAATAGTATTATTAATGCTGATATGTGTACTAAACGGCCATTCCAAGTTGAAAACGATTAAACTTGAGGTATTTGGTTTCGGGTCACAGGTATCTGCCAAAGACGATGATTTTGGAAAAGTTGAAGCTGTAACCAATCTGCATAACCTGCATAACTTTTATCTGTCTTTTTTCAACCCGGCCTGAGATCGGTTGTATTAAACTAGTAATTGGGATAGCCTGTGAGGTTTCTGATAGTGAAATTCTCACCGGATACTGAGGTGACCGTCGAGTCAGCGAAGATTAACATACTGAGAGTGCGAGGGGTTTTTGAAGAAGTTGCGAAACAAAAAATAGGAACAGGGGGCAGTCAGAGAGTAAGCTTCGGACCGAAAAAGTCGAACTCAATACAGTTTTCGTGAAAAAAGACAAAATAAAGTGATAATTGTTTTTGGTTTGAAAAGAATATTAAAATAGATAAAAATATAAAAACCAACTAGAGTGTATAACTATAAAAACGCACCCATACGTCGTGTAGATAATTAGATAGTTTTGGCACCGCCGGAAGAAACATTCACCGAGTTTGGGCATAGAGCGCCCTGGATCGGTTGAGGTCTGGTAAGTGACGTATTCGTTCCACATTTTTCTAGCGTCACGTTGGTCGGGAAATAAACTAGATAGGCTATTTTGTAAATTTGCAGTCTTGTTGGATTTCATTCATACAATACCGAAATAAAGAAGGTTTAATTTCTTTAAATCAGTGGAATTATTTGGATCCTATCCTCCTGAGTTTGAGATTAACACCTATTGTAGGGCTACGAACTGGCTTAGGCCGTGTCTCTGGTCACCGTTACGCGACCTCTAAGGCTGCTGTCGAGGGGGTTTGCAACAAAATTGGTGGCAGCGGTGTGATTTAATTGTTTATAGTGCTCGCTGCGATTAAAAACGTCAAAAAACCTAAATGTAGCGACTTTTATGTTTATGTGTGAAAAAATAACTGAAATAAAACAACATTACTGAATTATTCTTATAACTTTAACACTTAAAGAAAATCAAGTGTACTGGCAATTATTAAGTTTTAATTCTGTATGTGCAGAAAAACTTGTTGTGAACTAACCCAGCTTTTATTTTCTATGTGTCTCCTACGGAAAACTGTGGTGTTTTTGTTCGCGGATGACGGTGTTGTGTTGTCTGGACCACCAATTTAATTAATTTAATCAGATGCCAAAAAAAAATGTAAGAGAAGACTCTCTACTAGTTCAAGTTCGAAATCAGTAGTACTGAAAGTAATTCGAGCAGTAGTACAAGTAGTAGTTCTAGTTTTGCTAGTGAGAAATCAAATTCGTTAAAACGTAAAATTAAGAGACTAAAACGTAAACTGAGTGTTAAATCAAATCGTTATCAAGGAAAAATCGACAGTGTTTCAGTATTCAATGGAAGAATAGACAACAAATATAGTGAAATTATGTGTTCGAAGCCGACAAGTCCGGTCGAACCAAAAGTTAAAATTGTCACGTTCGGGGAGATAAGTGATGACGACCCGACAGCGAGGTATAATTATTCAACGGGTTATGCACAAAATTTACATAAAAATGAAATAATAAAGATAAATAAGCAAAATAAAAATAAAAACCTAGAGCTAATAAGCCTAGAAAATAATGACGAATTTAGTCAATGTAGAAAGACAGCTATACCAGTTATAGACAATGACGAACGGGCGTTCAATACAACTGATAACAGCCGAACTAAAGGTAATGTAAATAAAAACTTTATCAGTTATATCTGTGTAATACAAGACGTTAAAATAGCGCCCAGATGTGAAATTTTTGTGGAATGTAATTGTAAACCAACACACAATGTAATAGTATGATCGAACGAAGTCATAGAGTCTTTAAAGATATTCTCAGTTAACTACAAAATTAGAGAATTAAATGGCAGAAAAGAGCAAGTGGTACATGTAATCGACTTAAGCTTTTTACAGAAAATATCCTGGAACGTCAATTTGGACACACGGTAGTTTCGTAACGTCAGTCAGACACAAACGACTTTCTTTAATGTTGAAAGTCGAACTAATCATAAAGATATTTCAAATAAATCTGACGTTATTAAGAATACCTTGAACTTGTTACCAATAGCGGCGTCTGCCCAGCATAACCAAAACTTACAAAATCGTCCTTAACATATCCCAATGAGGGGGGCGGGAAAGGAATAGTCCACCTATACCCGTCAGACGGTCAGCTAGATTAAGACGACCGCCTGACATATATGAATTTTAAATAACGTAGATCTGTACATAGGAGTTAATAATTTAGGTGTTTAAGGAAATATAACATTATACATTGTATATCTAGAAAACAACAGTAGGTTGTGTTGTAGCCTAAGTCAAAATAAAATAATAACCAATTACACTAAACAAATGGAAAATATGTTCCTTTCCAGACCCAGACGTTGAAAGTGTCGGACGTGTGTAAGTTAAGTGAGATTTGGAGGTTAATATAGTGCAAAGTCAAGATTTGGGGCCAAAAAGCTGAAATCCGCGAGAGAAGGCCTAATTTTGTGGGTGCTTCGCTGTTAAAGTGATTGCCGAAATATGTGCGCGGTCAGAACATCACGAGAGCTAGCGGAGATACAGAACAATGATAGGACATAAACTGTGAAGGAGTGTGGTTAGGAGCAAATGTAGAAGACATTGGAAACATAGGAACACTATAGACAAACATTTAAGGTAATATAGGTATAGACAGTATACAGATCGCGCCAGAGGACTAGGAACACGACTAGCGGTATGCGCAGTTTATAGTCGCCCGTCTGTTGTCAGAACGATGCGATGGGGCGGGCCATGCGGGGCCATTGCGGCATGAAATGAAATCTGCTTCTGCTCGTCTATTATAGGGACAAAAAACGTAGTGAAAAAGTGAAAATGTTCAGGAACAACACAGCGCGGGTGGTTTTGGGGTCACCCACAAAAACGAAGGGACAAAACGAACAGAGGGTGTTAGTCAGTGGAAGATAAAACCGTAAAAAGCTGGCCATAATTCAAAAATCGAAGGTTCTATTTCAGTGCTTCCACCTATCCCAACCGTTACTAGGAACCCCAACGAGTAAGAAAAATCGGTTTTGAAGGGCCAGATGTCGGCTAGCATTCCGCGAGGTGATTCGGAAGTCGACTGTTGACGTGAACGCATCGTATACACAAATCTTTTCTGTTAATAATGCTGGAGAGAAAGTCTCTGTCTGTGGTTAGATGACGATACATATACTTACCTAGTTATGGATTCTTCTCCACAAGGTATGTGAAATTTATTAAAATATTAATATTTGTTAATTATCGAATTGTAAAGTGTTATTAACAATTAAATAACGATGTTTTTTCTTATCTTAATAAGATAATTTGTGTATTCATTGGATAAAAAGTATACCACTCGACTTTTGTTTACTCCGCGACTTTCAAATCTGACAATAAACGACATCTAAAGAACAAATAGTACTTATTTAATAATCCACTTTGTGTCAAAAATCAATTATTTCTTAAATTATTTTCACAACAATTATTTTAATACTGATTTCTTCTTTCTTGATCTGGTAGAGAACTACGTTTCCAGTAAATTGGAAAGTAAATATTGTTTATCTGAAGAAGAGAAAAAATCTCTATCGTATCTGCTGTACAAATTTCGCTCTTTGTGGAAAGAAGCATCAAGAGTAGAAAAAACGTCTATAACAAAAAACCACGAATGGTTATGTGTTTTAAATTTAATAATTAAAGCAATTATCTCTGTAGTGTAATCTTTTACAGTTTCAAAAACCGACAAAACTGCTAATGTCCTCGAAAACAAATTAGTTACATGGCCAAATTGATCGTGTTTTTTTTCTGTTAAATCAAGTCGAAGCAAGTTTAAACACGAGGCCACTATGTCCCGCTAGTAGTGACCCAAACGATCTCTCCGTTCTAACACCAGGTAATTTTTTGACGTTTTGACTTTAAATTCTTTGCCAGAGGAAGATCTTCCACTTTCAAATCGATTATCACGATGGTAATTGATGCAGCGTTTGCATTAAGATTTTTAGTCACGTTGGAGCAGGGAGTACCTGCACACTATGCATCTACATTCTACACAATAAATGGATATAGTCGGGCTCATTTAAAAAGACCGTGACCGAAATAAAACGTGTTCCAAAAATAATCCTTGGGTTGGTTGGGGTTGGGAATTTCGTGTACCTGACAAAGACATTCAATAAAGGGTGGGTACTTGCGCATTTCTTGCCTATGATTTGTTTACAATGGAGAAAGATGATTCAAAGCTGCAGCTTTCTTTGACAGAACTGAGTCCAATTTCGAGCTCTTTTATAATTAATTTTCCAACTATAATGTATTTCAACTTTTGAGAAGAAGACAAATTTACGCCTCTGGCACAGTGAGGGCTAATAGATTTAGAAAACCACAATTTTCTTCAGACAGTGATATGAAGAAAAAAGAAAGAGGTTCGTGTGAAAAAATTATAAGTAATGATTGGGGAGGTGATCATAACAGAGTGGTTTGATAATAAATCAGTGATAATGGCTTCAAATTATTTAGTAATTGGTGAAACAGACCAATGGGACAAAACCCAAAAGGAGTATATTCCAGTCCAAAGGCTTATGGTAATAAAAAAATACAATGGGAGGCATAGATAAATTAGATTATCTAATTACAATCTATAGAACTTCAATAAGAACAAAAAAATGGACATTGAAAATGTTTAGTCATGCTGTAGATTTGTCATGTGTCAATGCTTGGTTGGAATATCGAAAAAAAAGCTGCTGCAATTGATGCCGAAAAAAATTAAATCCTGAATCGTCTTCATTTCAGGGCTTGTGACAGAGGTCCTCATAACATCCATGGAAATACCTAACAAAAAAAGAGGTCGTCCATCCAGTGTAGATCCGCAGCCTAGGCCTTTCACGCCGAAGACGTCCAGAGGTAAAGCAGTAGAAACTCGTCTAAAGGAAGCTAGACTAGACGGAATACAACATCTACCTATTACTGACAACAAAGATAATTCGTCAAGGTGTAAATCCGGGAAAATCGAGAGTATACTGTGCAATAAGTGCAATATCCATTTATGTTTGTCAAAAAAATCTAATTGTTTCCTAATGGTTCACACTTCTTGAAATGTAAACAATTTTCAATAAAATATTATTTCTTTAATTTGTTTTAAAATTTCTAATAAAAGGTTCATAAAATATTTACTCCGTTGGCTCACGCTGTCCTCATTTGGGGACATCACATACGGCCTAAAGGGTCAATTTTAAATTTTTATTTTAAAGATTTCAAATCGGGAGTGAGGTGAAAGCAAACACTTAAAATATATTGCCGATAAATTTATATCAAAGAATAGCCAATGAAGAAATATGTTTTATTAGTAAGTAATCGAAGAGGAGAAACCAATTTACCCGGCCGTCAAGGGGAGCGTAATGAGTCTAACTTCGCTATTAGGGGTTGTGTCACTTTCATATTTGGTAGGTGGCTATTTAGTTTATCCGTACAGGTACATGTACTGGGAAAGGGATAAAAATGAGGAAAACGGACAATAAAAATTTCTCGTGGAAAACCCAAAACAATAGTCATACTGGGACAGTTATCACTTTGAAGAATATACAATATATCAAAAAATTTTCGCAGGAAACGAGATTAATAGGAATATCATTAAAATGACACAAAATGCAAGGTAGTAGGTTAAAATATTAATAAAATCAGAAATAAGTGCTATAAGTAACATTTTTATTTTATGAACACGACAATAGTAAATCCAAAAAGCAAAAAGACTTTAATAATTCGCTCTATAATTTTAAAATAATTATTATTTAATAAGGTATTATCTACATTAATAATTGTTCTATATTTAACAATATCATTAACATTTACATTTGTTCAGAATAGAAAACAAATTTTGTTTCAAAAGTTAACACAACACTGTTGTGTAATCTGCAAAAAACTACTTACGTAGATTGTTTCGGTAAAGCTTGAAAATTAAAAATTATTCGAATAACAAAATCAGAATTTCAATGAAAAATTCCCAAAAAATTCATATTAAAATATTTGAAAAAATATATGAAACAAAAAGTATTTAGTTTGTTAGTGTCCACCATAAAGTTAGTTATATACGGAAAAAACTTGTATTATTGGCAGTTCTAAAAAACTCTATTTGGGGAGTTACATGACCAGTATAGGAGATAAGATCATTGTCCAGTAAACTTGAATCAGCGATATGCTCCCTAGGATTAATTCTTACCTTACTACTTCACTTAATATTCTCATCTAGTGTAGAACACAAGAGGACCCAGCTCACGCTGTCCTCATTTGGAGACATCACATACGGCCTAAAGGGTCAATTTTAAATAAAAAAATTGGAAAAGAAATCTTATGTGCAGCACAGAAAATTTCAAATTTTTATTTTTAAAGATTTCAAATCGGGAGCGGGGTGAAAGCAAACACTTAAAATATATTGCCGATAAATTTATATAAAAGAATAGCCAATATATTTTATGAGTAGTAAGTAATCGAAGAGAAGAAACCAATTTACCCGGCCGTCAAGGGGTGCGTAATGAGTCTAACTTCGCTATTAGGGGTTGTGTCACTTTCATATTTTAGTATGTAATTCTTTTGGTAGATGGCTATTTAGTTCATCCGTACAGGTGCATGTACTGGGAAAGAGATAAAAATGAGGAAAACGGACAATAAAAGTTTCTCGTGGAAAAATCCAAAACAATAGTCATACTGGGACAGTTATCACTTTGAAAAATATACAATATATCAAAAAAATTTCGCAGGAAACGAGATTAATAGGAATATCATTAAAATGATACAAAATGCAAGGTAGTACGTTAAAATATTAATAAAATCAGAAATAAGCGCTATAAGTAACATTTTTATTTTATGAACACGACAATAGTAAATCCGATAAGCAAAAAGACAAAAATTATTATGTCGCCTTTTATTTAATAAGGTATTATCTACATTAATAATTGCTCTATATTTAACAATATCATTAACATTTACATTTATACAGAATAGAAAGCAAATTTTGTTTCAAAAGTTAACTGTAATCTGCAAAAAACACTTACGTAGATTGTTTCGGTAACGCTTGAAAATGAAAAATTATTCGAATAACAAAATCAGAAATTCAATGAAAAATTCCCAAAAAATTCATATTAAAATATTTTAAAAAATATATTAAACCAAAAAGTATTTAGTTTGTTAGTGTCCACCATAAAGTTGGTTATATGCGGAAAAAAATTGTATTATTGGGAGTTCTAAAGAACTCTATTAGGGGAGTTACATGACCAGCATAGGAGATAAGAAGATCATTGTCCAACAAACTTGAGTCAGCATTATGCTTCCTAGGATTAATTCTTATCTTACTACTTCACTTAATATTCTCACCTCGTGTAGAACACAAGAGGACCCAACTGAGCAAAGTGCAGTGAAATACAGGGCAGGCTACGGTGGACTATCGAGCAATTCAGGCTACCTGTATCGGTGTATCTGCGACAGAAAATTGAATATTGGAAAGAACGAGCATCTAGGACTGCGTTGAATGTAAGTCTTTGTTTCCTTCTTTTCCTAGATCTAAGTGTGCATAAGGAACAAGTCTAAATAGTTTGAGTAAATTTTAGTATAGGAGAAATTTTATAAATAATTAATACAAATAAGAATTTAAGTTAAATTCAAATTGTCACGTCAATATTTTTAAATTTAAAAACACCTGTATATTTAAAAATTGAGCGCATGGCCGTTAGATTTTTATTTTTCAGTTGTGAGTAAATCTAAATATTGAAATATGTTTGTTATCGGATTCGGTTAGAAATCGGTATGTGGGGGTTTTCGGGTCGGCTAAAGACGAATATTACATTAAATTCGAAATCCAAGATGGCGGCTCCGAGATGGCGGACGAAATTCGACGTTTGTTATTACGGTCAGAAATTATTTTAACAGTACGTAATAGATGAGTGGTGTATAGCTTAAGAATAGACATTTCGCAGCATTCTTTGTATGACGAGACGTTTGCCAACTCGATGGCGCATAGCCGCCATAAATGTTTCCCATCGCCGTAACACACCCTTTATATACTTTTATTATGTTTCCTGTTGTGCTGCGTCTCAAATTCCAATTTCGGCCGTTCCATGGATCGTAAGTATTTATTTAGAATTTGTCTCTTTTTACATAAAAAATAAATTACATCCAATTATCATTTTCACTTGCGAATATGAATTATACGATTTGAGTGTATAAGGTTTCGCAATTTGTCGGTATATTTACATTTTCCTTTTTTTACTTTACACAAATGCCATTTCAAAAATTACTACCATTACTACTACTAGACGCGATTGAGCAAAGGCACAGCCTACCAATCAAATCAGCTCACACACTTCTGCTCAGAACAAAGGATTCGACTAGAAGTGAAATTCTGATGTCATAGTCGCCATTTCGGGTTAGAGCACAGGGCCGGAATAATAATATACGAATGTAGAACACTGTTAGACAGAATCGGACTTTCTTATATTACACTATATTATTTATTTATTAACTTATTATTTATAATAAAAAAATATCAAAATTTTTGTGTCATCAAATAAATGAGGCTATAAATTAGTTTTTTACAAATATTTATTTACATATAGTACCTACAAAAAATATTTTACAAAATTAATATTTCAAAAATGTTAAAATACAAAAAGCACATTTCTTTATTTACAATACATACATACATTTACAGCTTTTAACTGCACACGCATGTCCACCTTTAAGTTTTTTCATATTGGCAAATTTATATAGCTTCAATAAAAGCAATAAAACAAACAGACTATTAGCACTCTACACCACTGGAATCAACACACACAGCATCAACGCTAACTCGCAACTGATGCCTTCCACCTTCCACCGTCTTCTACGCTACTGAACTGATAGGTATTAACCCGAAATGGACGGTTGCGCGTGAATCGGCGCAAACTGTTCCCGCCAAGGAAGTCTGTGAGCTTATTTGTTGGTAGGCTGTGGCAAAGGCAAGAAGAATATGAAATGCTCGGCTTCTTCGTTTCTCCACTCTCCGGGTAATCTCATGTCCCTGTTCCTCCGTTAGCTTCTCCTCCTCCCTCTCCCGTAGATGTGGACGGGTTGGGCCTGCTGCCGCTCGAATATCCCCATATTCAATTAGATGAGGAAGCTGATAATCCATACCTCCCTCCCGGTCCGAGATATACATTCTCGGACCAATTCTTAGATCAATTTATTCCCCATTCCCGACAGGCGGTTATAGAACAGGAGATCCTAGACGAAATCGAGCAAAGGCGATATGAAGAGGAGATGCTTCTTAGCGTCTTCGCCCCTTCACACTCTAGACGGGAGACCCATGAGACGACTCCACGAATAATTTCTCCGTCCTCCTCCTCGCCTACTGTGTCGCCTCCCCGCAAATGCCCGCGTCGTGGCCGTTCGCCGTCGACGGACCGACAATAAGTAAGTACCTCCCGATTTTTTTTCCCCCTCCCCTTCATAACCTCTTACGTTATGACGGCGTAAATGGTATTTTTTTATTTTAATATTTATTTCTGTTTTCCAGGACACCAACATCATGACCGACCACCGCTCCTGACACGGACACGCCTACGAATTTTCCATTTAACCATCATCGGACCCTTTCGGGGCCACCCATTTTATCCACAAAGAATTCGTTAATTGCAATTTGCGTTTATTAAATTTAGAATATACAGCGTGTCCCACTCTTAAAAGCCGCCACCCTCTTCACGACTCTATTATTAGTTATGCAGTTTTAACCAATTTTGGATCGCTGTCAACGGTCTTTTTGGTGGGTGATTTTTGTGATTTAAACAAAATTTACTTTTGTGTCACAGTGACACAAATCGTTTTCAAGTTATCAGTTATTTACGACTGAAAAAATGTATTTCCACTGGGCCCGTCATTCGAAAATCCTTAATCGAAATTCGAAATGTAGTAAAATTTTGCACTTGGGAGTTTCAAAGCATGCTGATTAATAATTTTGCATTAGTTTTTCTGTAAAAAATGCCTAATACGACTTCTCGAAAAAGCGACCCCTTTTTGCTTAATAAAAATGCATGTCACTGGCAAAAATAAATGTTGTTTAATTAAAAAAAAATCACACCAAAGGCCGTTAATAGTAGCCCATGAAAATTGGGACGTGCCGTACTATACAGGGTGATTCAGAATTATGGTGCAAGAAAGTAATCACAGATAGAGGTCTTAAAATAAAGAGACACGTGTATTTTCGTTTTGGTCAATTTCGATTTTTACGGCCCGTACGGGCCCATAAATGGGACGTTGGGAAAAGTTTTTTTGAGATATCTCGATAAGTACTTGATCGATTTCATTGAAATTTGAAGGGTAGTCTCAAAATAACCTTTCCAATAGAATATTTTTAGACCTGCCGCAAGGGGGCGATACATAGAGTCACTTATTTTTTTTTTTAGGCAATCGAGTCATTTAAATTTTTCCAAACAAATTTAAAATGGAAACAATTTTTCTCCCGTTGACGCATCCAATGGCAATCGCTCAGTGACTGTTGACGTTTTTGTTAAAAATTTTTATAGTAGACGGTCGCGCTTGACAATTTTTCTCCCGTTGACGCATCCAATGGCAATCGCTCAGTGACTGTTGACGTTTTTGTTAAAATTTTTTATAGTAGACGGTCGCGCTTGATTATATTCGAAAAGACAATTGAAATTACTTTGACAGTTTTGTAATTTTTTTTTTAAGTAGAAGGTGGAACGTTCAGCGGAAAGATAATGAGCTCTACGTTCCGTCTGGCGTTTTCAACTTTTTCTGCACGGATGTAGAGAATAGCGAAGCCGGGGCCATCGAAACGCGTTCAGTCTCCAGTCCGACCCGTTTACGTTGGGATAACGACCTGTCTTCGGGGGTCGTAGGGGTTCGGGGAGCGACGTGCTCCAGAGGTCAATCCCTGGAGGATGCATCGGCCCTGGCGGTCCGCCAGACGCCCCAGAAGTTTGTTGGTGACCTTGCGGCCACGTGATATCTTCTACCACCGGCAGGAGTGACTCGAGCTGCCCTGAGAGCGTGCGATGCTCTTCTCTTACCGTGGCGATGGTCCTCGGAGAAAATCCGGGAAATGCTCCGGGAAATGCTGGTGGTTCTCTGCTCGGTGGACCTGCTGGATCGTTCTCGTAGCGAGGCATCGTCAGAGTGGTGTTTTGCGATGTTGGGGTGCTGCTGTCAGTCATGTTGAAACTTACTGAATTCTTTCGTTGCTTACTGAATTCTTTCGTTGCACTGTTAGTGTCTTTTTATTTAGGAATTTTAATAAATAAGACTTTTTTCAAAATTAGAACTAAAAGTTAATTGTCAAATTTCTTGACATAACGAAAATAAAATTAAAGTTCTTTAATTTAATGGAGCTCTAGGCACTGATTGTCTACTAGGCAAAATAAAAATTAACTCTTAATTTTTTCACTGAAAGTCTTAACTCGAAATAGTTATTAAAATTGTCTTTGAACTTTAGATAACCAAGAGCAATGTTTGTTGTTCAGCACTTATTAAATGGCATGAACTTTCACTTATTAATTTCGATGACCAGCCTAGGCTGACAGGTCTTGGCTGCAGGTAGGTGGTTGAAAGTTTTTTTAAGTTAAAGTCAAGTTCGATTTAAATTAGTATATTAAATGCAAAGTTCAAAAATACAATGGACAAATAAATGAAAATTATTTGCCAAGTTTCCAGTCCGCGAATTGTTGTTGAAGTTAGAATGCAAAGTCTGAATTGAGAACCGGAATGCAAGTCTCGAAGTGAAGTCTGCAAGTGCCGAATGCAAAGTCTTATGAGCGTACGAATCGGAGCGACTACTAGGAGTGCTGATCGAACTGACTCTAGAATGCAAGTGAAAGCAAGTGAAGTTTGCAAGTACCGAAGTGATGTCGCGAGTCTGAATGCAAAGTCGCAAGTGTCCGAGCGAAAACCGGAATGCAAGTGTTTCGAACAAACACCAGAATGCAAGTGAAGTCTGGCTGAAAAGCGCCGTGTATTTATACAAAATCGCGCAGTTCCCCCGGCGCACGTCAGAGTTGTGGGCGGAGCCTGTTGGCTTACCCCAGCGCGCTGTTCGCGACCGCGGCTATGTGAATATGGAAATCGAGGCAGAAACACGTTAATGAACTATTTCTGAAATTTTTTAGGTGGTTAATTTTGACTATTTGAATTTAATTTTCCCAAAAAAAAATTAAAAGAAATCGCAAATTATCGGTCCGATGACAGACCACCAGCTTTATTTTGGTAACTGGATCGAAAATGACTTTTTGAAATTTTGAACTTAAATTACCGAAATTGCTTTGTGGCGAGCAGAGTCTCATACTCCGTCGCCTAAATTGGTACGAAAATTCGTCTTATTTTTAATGGTTAATTTTGCACTTCAGTTCCTAATTAATTTCGTATCTTTTTAACTTAGTATTGATTCACTTTTCGACTCAGTTTCGAATAGCACTTGTACCTTTCTAAATTCTAATTCATTTCTGTTGTCTCGAGTATGAAGTTCTATGACAGGAACTGGTCTTTAAAATCTTGTGAGTGGTAGTGTTATCGTACCCAGGAGAAGCAGTAGAAGTAGTTTTAAGCAAAAGATCCTAATTAGATATAAGCACACAAGCTAAGGCTTGAATGGTGTATGTGGAACATCTGTTCCATGTACACCATTTTTTTTATCAAAAATATGTCGAATTTCAATTCAGTTCCTAAACCCAAAATTCCTTCTTTTTGCCTGATATGCACGATATCAGGATTTTTTATAAAATTTAGACGATTTTCAGTACACTTTCCAAAATTCCCTTTATCTTTTTCGGCCATTATCTCATGTTTGAACGAACGCATCCAGGCACGATGCAGCATGTAGAGACGACCAAGGACATGCATTGTCCTCAGCCAGTACCGATTCCTCGAAGGACGGACTGCGCCACAACAATGATCATAGCGCAGATGATCATTGTCATAAGCCGGTCTAACGGATCACAGGAATACTCCACAAAGGCGCGAGAGTGAATCTACCGTAGATCGGTAGCTCTTGATCAGATCTATCACAGACTGATCCACCTTCGTGGTCGCATTGACCTACGGAATAATAGGTTCACTCTACCCTCGCGTTCTGGAATTCCTCGTGAGTCCGTGACCTACGGCTTCCAAGGATGGTTGAGCTGGCCTCGCCTACCCATTGGTCGTCGTCTCTACCGAGATCGTGTCTGATAGCACCATTTTGAAATTTTAGGAACTGTATCAAAAAGTGAAATTGCGGAATTTTGCGACGCCACGTGGCGACGTGAAGTGGTCTCGGGTCTTTTCCATATCTATAGTGGGAGACCTCCCAATGATCTCGCAAAATGGAAATAAAGTATTTTTGATTAAATCAAGCCAGGATAAGCCTCAGTGCGGTACGCACGGGTACCGGGGCACTTCCCCATTATTACCAGGTGACCGCCTTGTGAGATAGCATTCGAACAGTTTTCCCTTTTCCGAAATATCCACAGACGTCTAACGGCATATACCCCTTTTGGAGAATATTACCTTAAATTTCTAGTCTATAATTCTAACAGTAAATCTATAAAACCCACTCACTAAATTGCCAGTCACGTCCATGTAATAATTCTCTTTCGGCAATCGATCACTCGTCTTTAAGCGCGGCCGTCGCGGTCGCTGACCCCTTGTGGGGGTATCGTGGTTATGGTGGTAGACCTTGCTAGGTGAGGCTCTATATGTACTATGATGATCGTTTAATATATATCTTTATTTATTATCTCTGTCTTCTTTATTGCATTCTAGTATTAGTCTGGTATTTGTGTTGACCCCATAACTTACGACCCTCGCAATTGCGTCGGTTTGACCATTCGGTTGAGCCAAAGAAGAGTGAACGAACAAGACCTGTCTGGGCAGGTGTCAGAAGTGAATCGTGTATTGTGCAAAGTGTTTAGCTAGTGTTGTATCTTTAGTTCAGGAAGTTGCGAAGCCTGTATACGAGGAAGCATTCATTGTCGACAGTTGCCGTTAATCTATCGATTTCGAGACTTCGATATATTAAGGGTTTGCCACGACCTGCGTTGAATTCAACGGCCAAGAGTTAAATCAGATGTGGTGATAGCGATTAATTGACTTAATACGAATATCGGTCGTTCCCTCCCACTATCACTGGTTATAACGAATGGTTAACTAACGTTGACACAGCCTTAACAACTTAATTTAGTTATTAAACGTTGATAGTAGTACGAAAAGACGGATTACGAAGTAAAATAAATGAAACATCTTTGGACTGGATGCCTCATATAATTCCGATCGAACTTCAGGTAAGTTCATTTGATCGTTAAATTCTGCGGCCAGAAAATTTTGGCATAATTGTCGAAGCAACAAAGAATGCCGCAAACTAAGATAACAACATCGAATTTTATAAATCGCCAACTTACGAATTGAATATTGGTACATCAATTAAACAATGATGCAATATAGCCATAACGCAAGCATTAAAAAGGAAAGCAGTTTACGCAAACATCTCAACTGCTGAAATTGAAGCCGACTTAAAAGACATTGATTCATTTAATAAATGAGAACTGGAAATTTGAAGTCTCCAGCCAAGCTGGTAATGATTTAAATATGAAAAAATGGAATAAAATTACAATAACCCCGTTAGCATCCGATCTACAACTATTCAAAAATTATTTATTCAACAAAGGAAGTGAAGCAGCACTTAAACTAAACAACTCCCTTCGCAGTGAAAATGATTATAAAATCTTAATAGAGACAGTATATTGCAGAATTATTCTATTAAATTGAATACCAGGAGAATTGCAAAGGCTCTTAGTTAGCACTTACGAATATTATTCAAATAGCAATGAAGAATTTGAAGGGGCTCTGTCTCCAACAGAAAAAATTTTGATGGGTTAATTTAAGCGTAGTAATTCGTGGGAAAAGGGGGTGTGTTGTACCAGTCTTAATTAATTTATTAATAAAATATAGAAATTTAGTTTTAAAGAAGAATAACCCATATTTGTTTCCAAATATAAATTCTTCCGAGCCAATAAGTGGTTAGAAAGTGCTACAGAAATATGCCAAATCTTGCGGTGCAAAAAAACCCTGAGGGCATAACTTGTACTAAATTACGTAAACATTTAGCAACGCTATCACAAATATTTAATATGGCTGAAACAGACCTGGAACAATTATAGTAAAATTATTTTATGAAAGCGAACTCGGCAATAAACCGACAGACAAAGATAAATGTATGTCTTACCTTCTTCCTCGTCAACAAAATTATACGATGCGCGTCTGACCCTCGCCTATAGATGCTAAGAGTGCCGTCGCGCGCCGCTTGTACTAATGCCATATGTACGTTTTATCTCTTGTCTCGCTCTTACTTAGTGAAGTAACAAGGATAATTTGTAAAATTGTGTGTAAATGCAATTGAGCCATAAAACCCAGGTAAGGATTAAAAAAGATTAGACCATTTTTGGAAATAGTTTTGTCTGAAAATAGTCTGTGTTGAAATGCCACGGGAAGTGCTGAATTGCCAAAGTAGGAGGTTAGTTTTAAATGTTATTGAATATTTTGAAGACAAGAAAGAGAATAGTATAGAAAATGTGTCGGTAATTAAATCTGCATCTGAGGCATTAAAGCTGAGTGAAAGGACGATATCAAGGATAAGACGAGAAGGGCCCACCAAAATAAACAAACTGGTAAGTTTAAAATACTTCCTACATATCCAGAGTGAAAAAAAAATTAATTTTGATGTTTATCAAATGCAGAGCAATTCCGCAACTATATGGTGCGTTTCTTTTTAGCATGTTAAAAGACGAAAGGCTCTAAAAAGTAGAGATATAACAGATGGCCAAAAATGGGAAATCCGAGGGGTACTATACAACATGATAGAGAGAAAACAACATATAACACTAGAAATACTACGACAAGAATTAAATAATAAACATATTATAGAAGTTAGTGTATCAAGTTTACGGAAAATATTAAAAGACGTAGGTTTTAAATATACCATTGATAATGGAAGACGGGCATTAATGGAAACTCCACAAATAATTTCAAAACGTGTGAAATTTTTAAGAAATTACATGAAAAATCTGTCATCTGATGATTCATTCGACGTGGTATTTTTAGACGAAACCTGGGTTTTCCAACACGGCAATAGTATTAGAACTTGGCATGACGTAAATCCTAAATCAGTTCTGAACAAAAAAGGAAACGAGGGTAAAAGATATATAATTTTACATGCAGGTAATAAGAATGGGTTTATTGATAAAGCTGGTATTATATTTTCAACAAAAAACAAATCTGCCGACTATCATGACAATATGAATGCCGAAATGTTTGAAAAATGGCTAGAGGAGCAACTACTACCAAAACTAGAAAATCCATCTCTAATAGTAATGGACAATGCTAGTTATCACTCAAGACTAAGTGAAAATGTCCCAAATACATCTGCAAGGAAAGTGGATATAGTTAAGTGGTTAAAAGATAAAAAAATAGAGTTCCCAGAAAATGCATTCAAATGTGAATTGTTAGAGCACGTTAAGAGGTATAAAGCAACATTACCATATGCTGCAGACGTGCTGATTTCTAAAATGGGGCATAGAGTTTTACGCCTTCCTCCGTATCATTGTATTTTTAATGCTATCGAGTTAATATGGGCACAGTGTAAAAAATTTTTTAATAAAAATATTGTAGGTGAACTATTCCATAATGAAACGGTGGTTTTAAATGTATGGAATCAAGCGTTACACAGTGTTACTAAAGAAAACTGGACAAACTGTATTAAACATACAGAACAAGTAATCGAGGAATATTGGCAGAAAGAGTGTCTTGTGCTTTCTGTATTTTAAATAAATAGGCTACAATTCATCAGCTTGTATTTAATTTAATTTGCACGTAGATGCACTATTTTAAAGTCCGCTCCTGTACTGCACATCTGAGGACAGTATAATTGTCGCAACACTTGATATTCACGTTCTTTGTCTAACTCATACTAGTTCACCAAGACGTACGTTCGAATGCATATTAACGATTTTAAAGGAAGGTCTAAAGGTACCGGTCCACTGGATACCTTTGTAGCGCAACATTCAGTCGACACAGGTGTTTATATGTAGCGCAATCTGTATCGTACGATACAAAACAGGATTGTTTCGCCGCGAGAGTTGCGTGGATAGTGTATAGGGAATTAAAAGATGGAGAAGTGGTCAAGAAATGAAACGCTGGCATTAATAGCCGAATATGAAAGTATTATATACATCAAATAATTATCTTTAAACAAAGTCAGTTGAAATTAAAATTTACCTTAAAAAGGTATGTTCTACAAAAAGGTGCATTTTCAATAAAAATTATGGAAAAGAGAATAAAAAGTTTGATAATTAAAAAATATATGTCCAAAACTTTTGAATGTATCTACATATTGTATACAAGGTGGTTGATTTATCGTTCTACAGCCTTTAACTTTGTTAATTATGAAGATATGACAAACTTTAAGAACAGGAGTACTGTATGTGATCTCTACCACATTTTCTCGTATCCAGAAGAAAAATTGACCATCGATTTCTTTCATCAAACAGAAGGCGTTGAAGAAATTGTTTTCATATCTATTAAATTATTATTCATAATTAGTATCAGCATGAAAAATAATGCTAATTACAATAAAGAAAACAATTGAAAAATCGAGGCTTACCGAGATATTAATTTTTTTCTCAATATCCTTTTTCGTCTCTTTATTTCTTTCTAAAATAGTTATAGGCTATAGAACAATAAACAACCTACGATCAAACTTACAATCAAGCTACAATCCAGTTTCATAGTATGTATTTGGAACACCTTGTATATTAACAATTGTCTTTCTTTAGTACACAAAGGTTTGAGAAAAAGGAACCAACTGTTGCAAGAATTAGCGGAGTTGTGCAATCGTTAGTGGACACACTTGGTGAAACATTGTATCGTGCATTTCTTCGTACAATGTTGCATATACATATGTAGCACGTAACTCGCTGCTAAGTGGACACATGACGGGAACATTTGTAGCGCAACAAACATATTGTTGCGCTACAAAGGTATCCAGTGGACCCGTACCTTAAGGAAATGTTTTTGATCGTATTTGCGTGGAATAAGGTAAGATATACATTTATCTTTGTCTGTCGTTTTATTGCCGAGTTCGCCTTCATAAAATAATTCAACTATAACCACATTCATGGGACACACAATCGGTATTCATCGTCAATCATACAGGCTGCCCGATGATGTTTACCAAACTTGAAAAATAGCAAAAATATTGCTATTAATGGAAAAAGGTGCTGCTGGTCAATATAAAGGGAAAACTCTTGAAGAAATCGATATTGATATGGAAGATCTTCTCTCTACCACTGAGGGCCTTAATGACACTGGTGCACCGGAAATCGAACCCATTGACGTTAAGGAGAAAACCAATTTAAGAAATGACAATGCCTAGGAAAGTAAAACTTTCAAAACTGAAAAACTTAAATGTCCTAAAAAAGGAAGAATTTTAGTAAAGTGGACGGAAGAACAAAAACAAGCAGCTACTTCATTTTTTGCTGAAAACATCAAACACAAGAAACTTCCGAAAAAAGCTTAGTGCGAACTCCTAATAGAACAAAATGAAGAATTATTTAAAAATAAAGATTGGTTAAAAATTAAGGTGTGTATCCAAAATAAATACACTGGTAAATATTAAAGATTATACAAAAAAAATAATTTGAATGTAAAGTTGATATCGTATGAGTTTCTTTTTTTATATACAGGAAAGGGACAAAATGTTATGGTAGATAGAGTTCACTTAGGTAAATTAGAAATGACTATTGAAAAAAGCCTGAGACTCTTTTTTATTGATCTACAGGGTGATTTGAGTTTTGCCCAATACTTCTTAAGGTAATATCTTTTAAACTAATCACTAGAATCAGCTCGTATTGTGGGTATACACTATTGGCAAGTTTTAATTTAGAGTGCGAAATCTGTAATGCAACTAAGAGAGAAGGTACATAGGGGCAAAGCCTTCAGTTAATAAGAGACGCCTAACCATTTCTACACTCCTACTAAACAGGGGATGTGTGTTGATGTGACGCGCGACGACAGCCAGCGGTTCAGCTTACGGCCGTGAGATATTTTTACGTTTTCATTCTTTTATCATGTTTATCGCAGTTGCATTTGACAATACAACAGCGGTTTATGAGGTTTTTTTTTTTTTTAATCACTTATTTAACGTCGGCCTATTTCCGCTACGGAGGCCAATCACCGACGCCAGGAGACGAGCAACCCCCAACCTGGAAATTTTGCCGAACCTCTTATCTTACTAAGAGTAGGGATTTTTTACTTGCCTAACATTTAATAGACAAGGGACCGACTGCTTTACATCCCCTCCGAAGGATGGTATATCCTCAATACACCTCTCACCTACAGTTGTATTGCTTCTGCGATATAGCTGATATACAAGCCGCTAGAAGTAGGGAAGCGAGACCGCGTCTTTCCATGGATAGTCCCCATCCATGTACTACACGCGGTAAATGTTGCTTTACTCCTAATATCGCTATGAAGTGAGTGAAGTCAGTCCTCCGCTCGCTGCCCGTTTAAGAGTTGATGTTATTTATTAGCCTTAAACCTAAAAACGAAATAAAAACTTGTATTTTAAAAATAACAGTTTGTACTTCGCAGGAGAAAGGCTTATTGATGAATAATTGTTGGGCACGACATCGCGGCCGGACGACACATTTGGCCGATTCCGTCGTCCCCTTCGACTGCGTGTTGTAAAGAATGGAAGGTGGGAGGTAGGGGATGGCGCGTTGTCTGTTTAACTTGTAAATAAATACACCACATGTAATTACGACCCCCTTTATCCCAGAAGGCTGAGCCTTGTGCGGGAGGGGGCTACACATTTAAAGACAAGGGACACACATCCAATATCCGTGTATAATGGAAAAATCCCTCTCACAGTATTTTCCATTGCCACGACCGGGATTCGAACCCGGGACTTTTGGGTGAGAGGCAGGTACTCTACCATCTCGACCATCAGTCATACAAATGCTTTAAGTTGTCTCCGTCTGATGCATTTATAGCGGCCACCTAGATTGGACCTTACCAATAGTGTATAATATACTATTATTTAACAAATTACAGAAAATTTGCACGTAACAGCGGTCCCTATAAATCGCTACCATAATGGCATAAAGTCGTATGTGCAATTTATGGTATTTTGAGATATTAGCACCCTCTTATGTAAAAGTACTCAATTTTCTACATGACAGAACGGTAAGTCATGCCCAATGGGAAACTCCAAAAATTAACAATAATCAAATTACGTATGTGCAAAAATGTTGTTTACGAAACTAAGGAAAGTCGCATGTAACACAACTTGTACTTAATGACCGATGGTCAAGTGTAAATTAATAATATGAGAATAACAGTAAGTCGTATGTGTTCGCGTGTTACGCATACTACCCTATAAATATATTAATATATTGACACAAAGTCGGATGTGTACACTTACAACCTTCTGTCACAGTGTTATTCCAAATTTAATACAAAGGAACCGAAAGAACATCGTATGTGCGCACATACGACTTTAAGTCATACATAATTTTATTTCATCTTGCCCGTCAAAGATGAGAATGTACCACTTACGACTTTGTGTGGTTGGTTTTTGTTTAGTTAGTATTGACCTGTGTCCCGTCGGTGTACGTTTTGGTTATTTAAAATAGTGTTTTCGCTTAAACAGGAACATTTTTAATGTTTATTTTGAATTAAAAGTGTGCATAATAGCTTAAGGTAACTTAGTTACAATTCTAGTACTAATTTAAAGCAAAAATTTATGTTTTATAAACTTTGTTAGTGTAACCTCAAAATTAGTATGCCGGGTTTATAGGAAGTGACTCCGCGGGAAAATTTATCAATTGAATTTCTCACTATATGCAAATTTCTGTTAGGCTAGGCTTAGAACTTTGTGTAATTATTACAATAATTGCAAAGACTCACTGATATTTTTGGTTTCTTTAAATGAGAATTGTGTTTTGTGATTGGGTTGGTAGTTGATAAGAGTTTTTATTGAAGTATTTATATAATTCTTATCGTTTTTGCTTTTACATCCGTCACATGAAGTAGGTACTGTATCGGCCATAAAATATTCATTTTTTTTTTGTTCTCAACACGTTTTAAATTTCAAAACCAACATCATAGAGAGAGTTTATAAATCCAACCTTTTCCCTCTTTCTAGATGAATCAGCGTACTCAAATAATTATTCAGAAGGCCGATGAGCTCCTTTCGCAGACAGATGATGAGTTTAAAGAACTTGAAAATAATAATATCATTGTGTCTCCTCTCAGTGAATACCCGAAATTGGATATAAATAATAGAAACCAAGTCACAATACCAACTTTAGACGATGAAGAAACTTCGTTAACTGTATTACAAAATGCCTATATTGCTGAAAAAAGTTTAGATGAAGATACTGTTGGTCAGCAATGCGATCAATTTCAAATCACGTATGTGATTTAGAACCTTTAATAGTTATTGATGTTATTGAACCGACTATCATACATGAGAACACGCCAATTATTTTCCAAGATAAGCTTGAAGTAATTAATGTCATGCATCTTGAACAAGCAACAACCAGTGACTTCTTACAACCTGATGAAGATCCTAATAAAATTAATCCAGTTCCATCAAGACGAATATTCTGAATTACCCGTTCTAGAAAATCAGTCAGTGTTATCCTCTTATAGTAATCAGCCAGATCCCAGTAATCCTGCTAACAGTTTATATTCTGATCTTGAGGACAGAGATGACCCTAACTATTTAATTGAAAATGAAGCTGACAATAGTGAAACAGATGAAAGCGTCAACAATTCAACTGTTGAAGACATGGAAATTGAGGATCTTGTCAATAGAGGTACTCGTAAAAGAAAGTGTCAACCCGAAAACTATAAAAGGGAAAAACAAAAACTTCTTCGCAACAGGGGAAAAGAATATGTCAACACTAGCGGAAATACAACGCCAAATCGAGCAGTAAAGCAAATTGATTGCTCTAAGTGTAAAATGAAATGCACGGAAAAATTTACAGAGGAAGAAAGAACAGTTTTACACGAGAAGTACTGGTCTCTTGGCTCTTATACAAGGCAACGGGATTTTATATGTCAAATGGTAAACTGCATACTGGTTGCAAGGAGACGTAAGACATCATCTGAAAACAGTAAACGTCAGTTTACCTACGTTTACCATTTTGTTAAAAAGGGAGCTTCCGAAAATATCAAAATATGCAAGAATTTCTTTTTAAAAACACTAGATATTGGCGAAAGAACAGTTTCTATAGCCAAAAAGAAACAGCATAATGAAGAATCTCCATTTATTGCAGATGATTTGCGTGGAAAACACCTCCCAAAGCATAAAATTTCACACGTTGCTTTACAGCGAGTTAAAGCGCACATTGAATCATTTCCACGGATTGAAAGTCATTATTGCAGGAGCAAAACTAGGAGGCAATTTCTAAATCCTGAATTATCGATTAGCAAAATGTATCAACTCTATAGAGTATTCCGAAGAGAATCAACAACCGGTTGAAGTGAAATTTGGCACTTACAGTAAAATATTCAATACCCAGTATAATTTAAGCTTTTTTAAGCCAAAGAAAGATACCTGCCGAATTTGTGAAAAGTACAAGAATATTTCAGAAACAGAAAAGGCCAGTGAAGAAGAGAATTATCAATTGCATATAAAAAATAAAGACCTAGCCAGATTAGAAAAAGAATTAGATAAAACTAAAGCTAAGGATGACCCTAGCTATAAGTCATTTACATTCGATTTGGAAGCTGCCCTTTACAGTCCTTGCTCAAACGTTTCTTCTTACTATTACACACACAAAATGTGTACTTATAACTTAACTGTAAATGACCAGGCAGAGAAAAAAGGATTATGTTTCATCTGGAATGAAACTGATGGTAAGAGGGGTTCGGATGAAATTGGCACTGCAATTTTTACCTTATTGACATCCCTTCCATTACATGTAAAATGTGTAACTCTGACATCGGATTCATGTGGCGGACAAAACCGCAACAGATACATGGCAGCTTTACTACTTTATGCTGTAAACACATTGCCAATAAAAGAAATTTATTTAAAATTTTTGGAAACTGGGCACACGCAAATGGAGGTAGATTGCATACACAGTCTCGTAGACTAGGTTTATTTTTTCAAATTCGAATCTTTAGAAGCAAATCATATTACTTTTTGCCAACCTAAGTTTATAGAGTAATACGACCCCGCTGATTCCGAAAATTCCGGTTGTCATCTCGAAATAAGGGTTGAACTACCCCAAAACCACCCCTAAAGGTACATTTTTTCAGTTTATCGAGAATATCTCCGTAAGAAGTGAATTGAGAGAAAAAAGTCGAGACGGCTGATATGTAGCTTATAAAATTTTTTTAAGATGGTGTATATAAAGTGATAACCCCACTAGCCCATTGGCGTACAATGGGGGTCTAAAATGAGATAATTTAAAAAAATTAGCGAAACAGTTAACCATAGTTGTTCAGAAGGTTATTACTTCACGTTACGTGCGAAATATATTCAGATTTTCATCACCTGTAATGTTACGATTGTCATGGGCGTAGAAAAGGGGTACTTGTCTCGGCTTGATTTTCAGGGAAGACTTCCGAAATGACTCCTAGAAGCAAATCATATCAGTTTTTGACAACCTATGGTTTAGGGGTAATTCTTTAAAATTATGTATATAAAGTGATAATCTCACTAGCCCATTGGCGTGCAATGAGGGTCTAAAATGAGATAATTTATAAAAAAAATCAGCGAAACAGTTATCCATAGTTGTTCAGAAGGTTATTATTTCACATTACGTGCGAAATATAAATATATTCAGATTTTCATTACCTGTAATGTTGCTATTATCATGGGCGTAGAAAAGAGGTAGTCGCTCTTATTGATTTTCAGTAAACCCTTCTTAAATACCCCTAGAAGCAAATCATATCAGTCTTTGACAACCTATGGTTTAAGGGTAATTCGACCTAACCGATTTCAAAAATTTCGGTTAAGAGTTCAAGATGGCGATAAAAAAGTACTATAAATTGAAAAAAGAAATAAAGAGTTTTTAAATGTGAAATGTTAAAAAAAAATTGTAAATAATTGGATTGAGAATCATCAGAATCATCAGTTTCATCTGCATCCGGATATTCGTGTAGCTGATTTAGCTCTACGTTCAAGCAACCAGGCGAACATGAGCACATGCTGGTTTCAAACCAGATTTGCTACATTTGCATAATCTGTTCGAGCAGAGACTAGTTTTGCATGAGCACGTGGCTATTTCTATATGAGCGCTGGTTACTGGTGGGAAGGTGGTGAGAACTGGCTTTAACCCTTAAAAATAACGTTAAAATGTACAAATAAATACGATACCAATATCGAGTCTCCAACCATTATCCGTCGGAGATATGGATACTTCAGGAAAGTGGGCACTTTCCCAAATAAACACTTGATAACGTGCTCTTCTTATGTGGAGATGTAAAGCATCAGATGTAGGTGGCATTTGCTCAGGTTGCTTCAGCTTTTCAAATAGAGTACATCTTGCTGCGTCCGCTGATTCAGCATCAATGTTATACAGTTTCACTACAAACTTTTCAACTGAATCTATCGCTGATGTTGTCAGCGGAATTTTACCCAAGTCACTGAGCAGTTCTGCATGCGAATGTTGAAACATATAAAGACTTAGGCGTTTACATCTCATCGGACTTATCCTGGTCCCACCACATCTCTCAATGTGTAAAACAAGCTAAACGCTCTCTGTTTCTAATTAAAAAAGTGTTCTCTAAACCCGATGTGTCGACTTGCGGTTGTTTGTATAAGACATATACCCGTCCTTTACTGGAGTACGGTTCTGCCGTGTGGTCACCCAAACTTGTGCGTGATCAAAATCTCATTGAAGCTGTTCAGCGTGCGGCCACCAGACTTCCATATGGTTTAGTTCGCCCATCATATGAAGAAAGACTTCACATTTTCGGTATTCCGTCGGAAATGAACAGACTTAAACGTGGTGACCTTATAACGACGTATAGAAAATTACACGATACTTACTCGGTCGATTTAAGTCACCTCTTTACCAGAAGCATTGATGAGCGTCTTCGCGGCCATAGTTTTAAATTGTGCCATGAACGGTATCACTGCACCGCTAGAGAATCTTTTTTGTGTAATCGTGTATTTGACTGCTGGAACTCTTTACCTGACTATATAGTGTGTTCGACGTCAGTTAATTCATTTAAAAACAATTTAGATCGCTTACTATTTTAGTTAGTTGATACATTTTGTTCACTTTCTGTTTTTTGTCTGTTTCTGTCCTAGTTCATATTTTCACTACTGTGATTTAATTCTATTTTTAACTTTTAGTTTTTATAGATACTTTTTGTTACTTAATTTTTCAATTTGTGTACATTTATATCTATTCTCTTTCCTTGAGTTTTATAGGTTTTCTAACCTCTACTCTTATCCTTAAAAAATAAATAAATAAAAAATGCAAAGAATGATGTTACATCACATCCGGTAAGCGCATGAAATGCCAGCAAATTGGATTTCAGAAGTGCTGCAAGTTTTTGACAAATGCTATGAATTAGAATGTACTTCTTCGAATGTGATGTACCAGCTATCATACGTAACTCATCGTAATTAATCTTCTCAAAATGATAAATTAATTAAAGCAGAACATCAGTATCCCTGCACATGACAAATGATTTTTCAGCTGAACTGTTGACAGCGTGGAGAATCAGACGGGTATCAGCTTCTACATGAGAAGCTTCTAGTTAAGTAAATAACATAGACTGGTTATTAGATGCTACTTTTCTTTCACTTTCAAAACCTCCTGCAGTGATAACCCCAAATTGGTAAAAATTGTTATAGCTCACAAGGAAGAAGTGCAAGGTCTGCCTTATTTTTCCAAACAGCTAGAAAATTAGCCCAACCCGACCCGATTTGCTGCACTTGCTGACTTTTGCGTAAGAGCTCCTCTACCATAGTTAACTATTTTGTTGATTTTTTTTTTAAATAATAAATAAATAACACATCATAAATTAGACAACCTCCAAATTCAAAGTCAGAGCTGTTCGGGAGGGGGTTATATTTAGAAAAACACAACCAACCCATTCGGCATTGCCATTGCCGAAGCTAGGATTCGAACTCGGTTGTGTGGTTGCCACACGCGCTTTAACCAACTGTGCCACCGTGCTAGGACCTCATTTTAAACCCACCTTACACGCCAATGACTTAGTGGAATTATAACTTTATATACATAACAATTTTAAACAGTTACCCCTAAACCATAGATTGTC
The DNA here is from genome assembly GCA_963680705.1 of Rhagium mordax. Classification (NCBI taxonomy): domain Eukaryota; kingdom Metazoa; phylum Arthropoda; class Insecta; order Coleoptera; family Cerambycidae; genus Rhagium; species Rhagium mordax. The sequence continues at coordinate 28,408,293 of OY796664.1, forward strand.
AAAAACTGATATGTTTTACTTCTAGGAGTTTCAGAAGTCTTTCCTGAAAATCAAGCCGAGAAGAGTACCCCTTTTCTACACCCATGCCATTCGTAATATTACAGGTGTTGATAATCTGAATATATTTCGCACATAATGTGAAGTAATAAACCTTCTGATTAATTATAATTAACTATTTCGCTGATTTTTTATAAATTATCTCATTTTAAACCCCCATTGCACGCCAATGGGCCAGTGGGGTTATCGCTTTATATCATCTTAAAGAAAATTTTATAAGCTACATTTTAGCTCTCTTGACTTTTTTCTCTCAAGTCACTACTTACGGAGATACTCTCAATAAACTGAAAAAATGTACCTTTAGGGGTGGTTTTGGGGTAGTTCAACCCTTATTTCGAGATGACAACCGGAATTTTCGGAATCAGCAGAGTCGAATTCCCCAAAAACGTAGGTTGGCAAAAAGTAATACGATTTGCTTCTAACAGTGATTGTTTAGATTGTTTAGTCTTAAGTTAAGCTAGATATTTACGCTCGTTTGGAGCACTTGTATGCTAACTGATGGATTCATCGTCGAGGCAACGATAAGTGAGCATGCAAAATAAATCAAAAGTTGACATGTTGTAACAAAAAGAAAAGAACAATTTTGTTATAGTCTTATGATAATATATGAAACAAAACATCATTAAGTCTTATCATTTATACAGTCCACACCCTGAGCCATCACCAGGAGTCCACTGGGTTACATACCAAGGCGACAGTAAAGGACGTAGCAGACAACTTTGCTATAACGTCAATATAACTCAGCGAGGACCCCAACATAATTTGGCCTTCGAGCCGGATGAAGCGAGCACAGCGATAAAAGTGATCCGTAACCATTACAGCAGCATCCCATTCTAAAAACAACACTATTGTGGTAATTGTCAAAATCTCCTAGTGCTACTGTGAAGCGAACGCAGCAGAACCCGAAACTAGATTCCACCCGCCTAAGCAGATCGCAGAGACGAGTAGAACGACGCCGAGAAGTGAATATTCCACGATAGGCAGCTACAGTAGCGGCTTCGAAGCATTTGCATCACCAGGTGCCGACAGGTACCCATTGCATACGCATCATTTTCCTTTATTAAGCTATTATTTACAATCTATCTGAGTTATTCGCGCTTTAGTATTTGCTTGTTCATATTGTTAATTAAGTGAAATGTCAGATTCAGATAAACTAATTGCCTTACATCGTAAAAGGGGTAACAAAAAGGCAACTTTAACGCGATTTTCCAAATTTTTAGCTGAATTTAAAAATGCACAACCGGACAAGGGTAAAATAACAGAATTAGAATTACGTGTTTCTAAAATAGAGGCTAATTCACTAGGGGAATTCGAACATATACAATTAGAAATAGAAAATATTGAGGGCACGACATTTGACATTTCAGAGACAGAAGAGTTTGAAAGAACATATTTTACTGTCTTATCGGATGCAAAAAATATTTTATCTAACCTTCGTAATGCCAATAAAGCTAACCGTGAAAATGCTCTTAGCCCCACCTCTAGTAATAACTTTAATTCAGGAATTAAATTGCCGACGATTGAATTACCAAAGTTTGACGGTGTATATGAGCGATGGCTAGAATTTCGAGATTTATTCGCATCCTTGATTCACGAATGCGAGTATATAAAACTTATATCAAAGTTTCACTATCTAAGAGCGTCTTTGGAGGGCTGCGCGGCTCAGTGCATAGAATCCATAGAATTTTCGGCTGAAAATTACCAACTTGCGTGGGACATTTTGAATGAAAGGTTCAACAACAAGCGGTTAATGGTACATAATCACATTAAATCTTTATTCAATATTCATGATCTCAAATCAGAATCGGCCATGAGCCTACGCAATCTAGTTGACACTCTAGCCAAGAATCTGCGATCTTTGACCGCGCTAGGGCTCCCCACTGATCAGTGGGATGTTTTAATAATTTTCATCACAGTAAACAAGCTTGACCCAGCTACTACACGAGAATGGGAGGAACACAACTTAGAGAGTGATCTGCCGACTCTGGAAGAGTTCACAACCTTTCTAAAAAACAGAGCTAATTTTCTAGAGAAAATCGATTTGCATAAATCCAAATTTAAAACACGTGAGCACCAAAAAACCTTTGTGGCAAATTCAAGCCCTGTCAATTTCTCGTGCTACCTCTGCAAAAAAAAACATTCAATCTACAATTGCCCTGATTTTATTGATATGCCACCTAACGTAAGACTAGATAAGGTTCGTCAATTAAGGTTATGTGTCAATTGCCTAAGAAATAATCATCAATCTAAAGATTGTATGGCGGGCAACTGTCGAAAATGTAACGGTAAACATCACAGCCTATTGCATCTCCACCAACAAAGGGTTGAACTGGAACAGAGTATGTCTGAATCCACACATTCCAAAGCGGAAAATGGTGAACTGTGCGAAACAACTGATTCGTATCACTCTTGCTTGTATAACAGTCAAGTATTATTATCTACTGCTCTTGTTGACGTCGTCGATGCGCACGGTACTAAACACTCTTGTAGGGCATTGCTTGACAGCGGGTGGATGAGTAACTTTATATCGGAAAAGCTCTTTATTAAGTTAGGTTTATCTAAATTCAGCATCAATCTTGCAGTCATTGGCATAGGACAGATAGAATCTAAGCTAAAGGCATCTTGTGAAATCGAAATAAATTCAAGACACTACGATTTTAACTCAAAATTACGTTCGTCTAATAATTCCTAAAATCACAGAAGGTCTCCCCAATTCATATTTCGATCCTTCCTCTTTAAATATACCTCCGTATTTGCGCTTAGCCGATCCTGAATTTAATGAACCCGGTGATGTTGATCTACTCATTGGTGCTGGTACCTTTTGGAGCATCTTATGCAGCAATAAGATACACTTAGGAGTAAATAGACCGGTTATGCAAAAAACTAAGTTAGGATGGCTGATATCAGGCCCTTTAAATCTTACCAAGTCTAGCTCCCGAACTTTCTGTAATTTTAATAAGTCAAATATTGATATCCAGAATCAAATTGCCAAGTTTTGGGAAATCGAGGAGGTGTCTTCAAAACCTCTTTACTCGAAGGAAGAAATGCAAGCCGAAGCACACTTTACTAAAACCTTTAAGCAAAATACCGACGGGCGATTCATTGTATCCATCCCTCTTAAGGAACCTGTTGCGAAATTGGGTGATTCAAAACAGTTAGCATTGAGGCAATTTTATAATTTAGAACGAAAGCTAAGTTTAAATCCTAAAGAAATTGGGTGATTCAAAACAGTTAGCATTGAGGCAATTTTATAATTTAGAACGAAAGCTAAGTTTAAATCCTAAACTTAAAAGAATGTATGTAGATTTTATGCGTGAATATGAGGAACTATCTCATATGTCCAAGTTTGAGATATCTAACGATCAAATTTCCTTTTATTCTCCTCATCATGGAGTCTTAAAACAAGAAAGCGTAAGTACTAAACTTAGAGTTGTTTTCAACAGCTCAGCCATATCCACTTCTGGAGTTTCTTATAATAATTTGCAGATGGTAGGACCGACCATCCAAGAGGACTTAGTATCAATTCTCTTGCGTTTTAGACAGCACAGATTCGTAGTATCCGGCAATATAGCCAAAATGCATCGCCAAATAAGAATCGATGATAAGTTTAAACCTCTACAATTAATTCTGTGGCGACCTAGCCCGGATGCTCAACTTTTAACATATTCTTTGAACACAGTTGCCTATGGCACGGCTTCTGCTCCATTCTTAGCTGTACGTTGTCTCAAGCAATTAGCTCTTGAACATGAGCAATCTCATCCTTTGGCATCAAGCGTGATAAATAGGGACTTCTACGTTGATGACTTGCTTACAGGCGCAAGTACTATACATGAAACTATTCAGTTGTGTCAGCAGGTTTCGTCAATATTAAAATTCGGATGTTTCGATTTAAGAAAATGGCAGTCTAATAGCAGTGATGTGCTAGAAGGCATACGGTCAACTATTTTCTCCTCTGACATTCTTCGTTTCGGCCCTTCCGAAAACAACAAAACACTCGGCCTTTTTTGGGCATGCAAAGGAGACACTTTCTCCTTTCAGATTAATATTCGGGAAAATAGTATTCCGATCACAAAAAGAGTAATATTATCTGAAACTGCTCAGATATTTGACCCCCTAGGGTTAATTAGCCCGTGTATAGTCGTGGCAAAGGTCATGCTTCAAAGTCTCTGGAATCTTAAGTTATCTTGGGATGATCAGGTTCCCAATAATCTTTCTTCAAAGTGGTCGCACTTTCGATCTGAACTTAGCGAATTAAGCTCCCTTAAAATCCCAAGGCATGTCATTTGCGGGGATCCTGCATATGTCGAATTACATGGTTTCTCTGACGCCTCTCAAAGCGCGTATGGATGTTGCATATATATTCGTAGCATAAGCCAAGATAATCAAGTACACGTGAACTTGTTATGTGCTAAAACTCGAGTAGCTCCAGTCAAGGCTATCAGCATCCCAATGTGGTGCTCAAATGCTAGCAAAGTTATACGAACGAATCAAAGATTCTGTAACCATTAAACTCGACTGTTACTTTATGTGGAGCGATTCAACGGTAGTCTTAGCTTGGATCCGTACATCCCCGCACCTTCTCCAAACTTTCGTCGCAAATCGAGTAACCGATATACAGCGTCTAACAGATATTGCAAACTGGAGGCATGTGCCAACCGAGTGCAATCCAGCTGATCATTTATCACGCGGTCTATGTCCTAAAGACTTAATAAAATCCGATTTGTGGTTTTCCGGACCAAATTTTCTAAATGAAGACAAAGAGTACTGGCCCATTGACATCTATGGCTAAACCAATTGCGATCAGTGAAATTCCTGAAACTCAGGCGCTCATTCAGACTGATAGCCCTGAAATATTTCCCTTTCACCGATTTTCATCTTTAACAAGACTTAAGCGCACTACTGCTTATATTATACGATTCATGAATAACTGTAGAAAATCCAAAATTAACAGAGAATTAGGTATACTCTCGCTAAAGGAAATTAACGAAGCCTTTTGTAAACTTATTAAAATATCTCAACAGGAAACGTTCCCCAATGAAATTTCTAATCTTTCCAAAAACTCTCCTGTTAGCAAAAAAAGCAGAATTTTTAGTCTTACTCCATTTATGGATGATGAAGACATTATACGGGTAGGAGGCAGACTAAGGCACTCTCCGTATATGTTTCACAAAAAACATCCTACCGTTTTATCTTCTAAGCACCGACTATGTTATCTTATATTTCGGCATGAGCACTTCAAGCTCTTACACTCCGGTCCTCAATTATTATTAGCTACTATTAAAGAAACCTTTTGGCCAATCTCTGGTAAGAACCTAGCTAAACGAATAGTTCGAGAATGTGTAATTTGTACCCGCTATAACCCCAAGTTCAAATTTCCTATTATGGGCGATCTGCCTGCGCCTCGTGTAACTCCAAGACCTCCATTTCATAATACTGGTATAGATTATGCCGGCCCATTTATAATCAAAGACAGAAAGGGTCGCGGCTGCAAAACTTTAAAGTGCTACCTTTGTTTGTTCATTTGCCTTGCTACAAAGTGTATTCACTTAGAGTTAGTTACTGAATTAAGCACCCAGGCATTTTTGGAAACCCTTCAATGCTTTGCTTCGCGTCGAGGTATACCATCGCACATATATAGCGACAACGGCAGTAATTTCGTAGGTGCTAATGCACAACTAAAAGAACTTGGACAATTCTTACTATCCGCAACTGATAGTTTGACCGGACTGTTAGAGCATAAATTAAATATTAATTGGCATTTTATACCCGCATATTCCCCACACATGGGTGGCATATGGGAAGCGGGAGTAAAATCCGCAAAGCACCATATTAAGCGCATACTGTCAAACACTCTTCTGACCTTCGAAAGTTTCTATACGATCATAACTCAGATAGAAGGTATACTTAATTCCCGACCCCTGACTCCTTTAACAACCGATCCCAACGATCTTGAGGTACTCACCCCAGCTCACTTCTTAATCGGCCGATCCCTCAATTCAATACCTCATCCCGATCTACGACACATTCCTACTGGACGACTTTCTCACTTTCAACATCTGCAGCAGCTCAAGCAGCACTTTTGGACGACACATTCCTACTGGACGACTTTCTCACTTTCAACATCTGCAGCAGCTCAAGCAGCACTTTTGGACAAGATAGTCCTTGGAATACATTTCCCAATTACAAGAGCGCGTCAAATGGAGAACCAAGCAGGACAATTTGCAAATTGGATCCATGGTCCTAATCAAGGATGATAACCTTCCCCCTTCAAAGTGGCTTATTGGGCGTATACTCGAACTTCATCCCGGAAGTGATAACATTGCAAGAGTTGTGTCGATAAAAACCGCGGGTGGAATTATAAAACATGCGGTAGTGAAGCTTTGCCCACTGCTAATAGACACCTAGCTGTGTGGTTAATACAGTAACCATTCTTTATATTAATCTTGTTACCTTATTTAGTTTCTCATTTTGTGTTATTTGTATTTATTTGAAAGTCAACCCTTTCAAGGCTGGGGCCATGTTTAGATTGTTTAGTCTTAAGTTAAGCTAGATATTCACGCTCGTTTGGAGCACTTGTATGCTAACTGATGGATTCATCGTCGAGGCAACGATAAGTGAGCATACAAAATAAATCAAAAGTTGACATGTTGTAACAAAAAGAAAAGAACAATTTTGTTATAGTCTTATGATAATATATGAAACAAAACATCATTAAGTCTTATCATTTATACAGTCCACACCCTGAGCCATCACCAGGAGTCCACTGGGTTACATACCAAGGCGACAGTAAAGGACGTAGCAGACAACTTTGCTATAACGTCAATATAACTCAGCGAGGACCCCAACAGTGATTTCCGAAGGCTTTTTAGAGAATTAGTTCTAGTCTATCATAGAAAGAGCAAAAAAGGGTATCTCAATCCATTCACCACTGGAATGGCCTACAGTGATAAAATCTGCCAGCAAAAAATATCCCCTAACTGTAAAGAATTTGAGTTACAGAGATATCGCTGTACTGGAATGATACTAGGATATCTTGAAAATCGGCGATTTTTAGATATCTGCCCCAGCGTTTATGCATTTTCTCTCTTTCTGGTGGTATACTCGGATATCTGCCAAAGCACGCCGTTATGGACCCAAGGTGAGTAACTTACTATATGAATTTTTCATTTTAAGCAACAGTGTAGTGAAACACTGAGACATTCAAAGTTATCGCTTTTCTTAGTCATTCATTTCTTACATTATACTAATCATATAGTAAGATATTTTAAGATATCCGAGTATTCAACAAACAATTATAAAAGACATGTTAAAATATTTCTGATTTTTAAGTTGTCCGACTGTTATCTTATGTAAAACGCGCAGGCGCTCTTATCCACATAAATAGGTTAACCTATTTCAACTTGTGCTTAGTCGTACTGGAACCGTCTTCTAGATACGTTGTGCTTGCATTATCTCTTGGAGAAATGGCATATAAATCTAGAACGTGTAAAATTGTAAATGCGGCATTGACTGATATTACAAAAGCCACAGCAAATATACAAAATATAGTCCGAAATAATATTAATACTCAGGTAAAATACTGAATAGTTATCAAAAACTTATTTAACTTAAATATTTACTATTTTTTAGTATCGATTTGCTATCGATGATTTGGCATTATTTCCTAACATAAAATATGAGACTTCTACATTTTTTGTTGGCGACAAAGAACATACATTAGTACAGTTAGATGAATTCAAGCAGTCTGTAATTAAAAATTTGTGTGAACATCAAATTCAAGAAAACTTTAAATATCGTACTCCAAGTCCGTTTGACGATAGCGACTTAGACAAAGATTATCGTCCTTCTAGTGATTCAGAATCCTTAAAAGAAAATGCTTCTCCTACTCCTAATACTGCAAAAAAAGCAAAGAAAAAAATTAGAAGGCCGACGGAATGGAAACAGAATGTAAAGAAAATGAAAGTTAACCATGGAGAATCATACACTACAAAAAGTGGAACTATAAAAAGAAGGAAAACTGTGCAACCAGGATGTGAAGAAAAATGTAAATTAAAATGCACCACAAATGTGGACGAAACAACAAGAAAACAAATTTTCACTGAATTTTGCGCCCTTGGAGACAAAAATCACCAAAGAAATTTTATTAATGCCTGTATGGGGCAAAGAACAGCAAGAAAATATCGGAATCCAAATGCTAAAAGGAACTTAAATTATGCTTACTTTTTTAAATTGGATAATAAAAAAATTTACGTATGTAAACGATTTTTCAAGTCTACTCTAGACGTAACAAACACCACAATAAGTACAGTTATCAAGAAAAAGAGTTCAGTAGGTGTAGTATCTGCAGATAATCGCGGTAAACATGCCAATCATAAAAAATTAAGTTCGAATTTAGAGCAGGGAGTCATCGATCACATCAACTCATTTGCACGAATAGAGTCCCACTACTGTAGGGCTGATAACCAAAGAGAGTTCATAGATGGCGGATTGAATATAGCTAGTATGTATAGATTGTATCTAGAGGAACATGAAAAATCTGGTGAGCCAACAGTGAAACTATCCATGTACTCACACATTTTTAATACCAAATTCAACATTGGCTTTTTCCGACCTAAAAAGGATTACTGTTCATTTTGCGACAAATATAAGAATTCGAATACCAAGCATTTGCTACAAAATGAATATAATGAGCACATACTCGAAAAAGATTTAGCCAGACAGAAAATAAAGACTGATATTGAATTAGTTAAGACTAGTGAAGATTCGGCTATTTACTGTTTTGATTTACAAGCAGTCATGCCATTGCCTTGTGGAGACGTATCCATTTTTTACTATAAAAGTAAACTTAATGTCATTAATTTTACTATTTATGACATTACCGAGAAAGAAGGTTTTTCGTATTTGTGGCATGAAGCCGAAGCCAAAAGGGGCGCAAATGAAATCGCTACTTGCGTTTACTTTCATTTGACTAAAAATTGTAAGGGAAAAGATGTTATTTTTTACGCAGATAATTGCTGCGGACAAAATAAAAATAAATTCATGATTTCAATGTTTTTATATGCAGTTGAACATAGCGATATTAAGTCCATAGAAATCAACTTTCTGATCGTAGGACACACCCAAAACGAGGGAGATTCTATGCACGCATGTATAGAATCTTCGAAAAAACGAGTTTTACACAGTGGTCCAATTTATATCCCCGACCAAATTTCAATGATCATAAAGTTGGCTAAGAAAACAGGAAAACCGTATATTGTACATGAAATTAAGCATGGCGATATATTAGACTGGAAATCTGTGTCAAGTTCTTATGGAAATCTGGATGTAAATACAAATGGAGACAAAGTATATTGGAACTGTATAAAAATAATACGGGTGGAGAAGAGTGATACCAGTAGTTTACCAAATGTTTACTATAAAACAAGTTATCAACAAGAAACATTTCAAGCAATAAAGTTGAAGCTTCATAATAAAAAGCCTGCTGAAATTAAGAAAGCTTATACGGAAAAACCAAAAATCCCCTATAAGAAAAAGGAAGCATTGGTGTCTTTACTAAGGCATATACCAGAAGAGTACCAGCCCTTCTATAGAAATTTAAAATGCACAAGGAAGGGTGAAAACGAAGAAAATTCTGATTAACAATTCATCATGTTTACCTGTTGAATATTTGCTACTTGTATTTAAAATACCAATCTTATTTTGTACTTTTTTTATTTTGTTTAAATACTAATCTTATTTTTATTGTTTATTATGTTGTTTAAATAAATATTTGCATTTGGATACTAATCTTTATTGATATAAAAACATCAGATATACAAAATAATTAAATAGAAATCTAGTAAAACACGGGAATATTAGTAAATAAAAAAAAGTTATGTAAAAGAAACAATCGGACAAGATTGGAATAATAGTAAGTTAAGTTTAGATATTATGAAATAATCAAACATAAATCTAGTCAAAGAGTAGGACATTTGAGAATAAAAAAAGATATGTAAATAAAAAATCGTAACAAAATTGGCATAATAGTAGGTTAAGTATTGTCTAAAAGTTATTTGTGGCATCTTTCTGTATTTTCTTTCTGTTCTTATTTGGGATTTACGGCCACACTTCTGAACATTAATCTGATAATCTGAAAAATATTTGGATTATTTAAAAAATAACCTTTACGCCTGTGACTTTACGTCAAAGGAACAGTTAAAGGTTGGTTTTCTGACATAAAATATAATTAAAATAAAATAAAAACAATTATGTTTTGCAGACGTTTCGGAAACTTAGTCTGTTTCCTTTCTCAATGCTAAATAGTCTTTCTCTTGTGTAATTCGTGAAATTACTCAATTTTAATGTTTATATTATAACCATAGATACTTACTACGCTCACATTACATCTGTGAGCGTAGTAAGTATCTATGGTTATAATATAAACATTAAAATTGTGTAATTTCACGAATTACACAAGAGAAAGACTATTTAGCATTGAGAAAGGAAACAGACTAAGTTTCCGAAACGTCTGCAAAACATAATTGTTTTTATTTTATTTTAATTATATTTTATGTCAGAAAACCAACCTTTAACTGTTCCTTTGACGTAAAGTCACAGGCGTAAAGGTTATTTTTTAAATAATCCAAATATTTTTCAGATTATCAGATTAATGTTCAGAAGTGTGGCCGTAAATCCCAAATAAGAACAGAAAGAAAAAAGTAGGTTAAGTTTATAGAAAAAAAAATACGTTCCATTTTGCAACAAAAATTTGGACATATAGAGAGATATCTTACAAATGTCACTTTTTTAATAATATAATGAACATAATTATCAAATTTATATTAAAACTATTAATTATTATTTATTTTTTATTTATAGTCAAAAATATATTAATACAATACTTAAATATACTTAAGTCATAAACCAAAGAAACTTAAACCTGAATTTTCTAAAATTTTAGTTTTTCAAGATATCCTAGCATCATTCCAGAACAGCAATATGTTAGATCTCAAAGATCTAAAACAAAATGTAATACCTCACGGAAATTTGAACATGGACGTCGACAATAACAAAATCTCCTGGATGCAAATAAAAGCTCTGAAGTTTGTTCCAAACAAAATTTATTACAAAAACTCCTGCCAGGAGGATTACAAAGAGATTAACTTGTCTCAGAAGGAAACCAGGAACAAAACCAGGGCGCAACGTAATAATAATAATAACATAGTATTAAAAACTAAATTTAATAAATCTCTGGCAGTGGATGAGAAAAAAAAGAGAAGCATACTATCTTTATGTGATCAGCAAGTTATTCCGGATATATACCACGATTTCTATAGATCGTTGTTTGCCACTGAACGGGTCAATGATTTGGCAGATGACTGCATCATGGAGGAAGACGAGGAAGAAGAGGAAACTTAAAGGAAACACTTTTGTGTATATTATTATACATATTCTGTTCATACTTTTTTAAATAAAGTTCTGCATAAAATAATTAGTTTTTTTATTAGTCTTTTCTAGAAAATCATTAGAAAGGTCAATCAAGCAAAGCACTAAAACCAAAGCTACTGTCTCTATGACTTAAAACTAAATATTTATGCTCAAAACACGTGAAAATTTATTTGTAGTCTTTCCCTTATTTTAATACCTAGTTTGTATGATTTTGTTTGGGTAAGACCGTTAATTATAAAAAAAACTATTCTTGTCATAAGGCCGTATGTAACAATTTTTTTATAATTTATTTATGAAAGGTCGTATGTGTGTTGATTTTTCGAAAATTTATGAATAAATCACACTTTTTCAATAAACCATAGTTCAAAATATTACTTTTAAAAATAATGTAATCATCAAATCAGTGATAATTCAATAATAGCAAAAAATATTAGGCCATGAATTTGTCCAAGATTTCAAGTCCATTTTATCTCAAAACTATAGATTTGAACATACGACCTTATGCCATTATGGTAGCGAAATAATTTTACAGAAAGTGACGAAAGTTTGCACTCTGAACACAGTTCATCAGACGATGAATCCCATTCATATATTCTTGAATGTTCTGACCCCTATTTTTCTTCAATATGTTGTTGATCAATCCAACCTTTACGCTTTTCAGAATACAGAAACCCTCGACTTGTCAGTGAATGAGCTGAAAGTATTCATAGGAATTCTGATTATCATGGGCTTTCATGAGTTACCCAGCATGAGACTCTACTGGAGTAGCGATCCGAATTTTACAGTTACACAAATAAGAGGTATTATGCCACTAAAACGATTTTTAAAAATAACGTGTGTCTTACACTTGAACGATAGTCTGCTCATGCCAAAAAAAGGAGAAAACGATTTTGACAAACTATATAAAGTGAGACCATTCCTAGAATATATCACTAAAAGATTCAAAAAAAAATTCAGTCCCTCCAGGTATTTATCAATATATGAATCGATGGTAAAGTATAAAGGTCGCAGCAATCTCAAACAATACATGCCAATGAAGCCGATAAAACGCGGCTTCAAAGTCTGGGTAATAGCATGTGCTGTCACTGGATACTGTTTAAGTATATCTTTGTATGAAGGAGCGGAACCAGATGCAAAAAATAAAGAAATGTCTCTTGGGGAAAGAGTTGTTAATAAATTGTCAATGGCTTTCGAAGGTATGGGTTATTGCCTCTTTTTTGACAATTCTTTTTCCTCCATTGCATTAGCAAAAAACTTATTATTGAAAAAGTTCTTTTCATGTGCCACTTTACGTCAGACGAGAAAACTTTTCCCTAAAGAGTATCTAAGTGGGGAAAATTGGTGAATATGATGGTGTAATATCTGGAAATGTGGCTGTGAATAAGTAAAAAGATAGAGGTAAAAAATCTGTTTGCGTAGTGTCCACCATGCATAATCCTCAAAAAACTGCTAATATTCTCAGAACACAAAAAGACGGTTCAAGAAAATTGATGAGTTGTCCAATAGCAATAAGTAATTACAACAAATATATGGGTGTTATTGATCACTTTGATCAACTGACGTCTGCTTATATTATAAGTTGGAAAAGTAGGCGGTGGTGGTTAAGAATATTCTACTATTGTCTGGATGCTTGTATAGTCAATAGTTACATCATACATAAACCAACTCTGAAACAAGTAACATCTAACCACAAGCCAATGACTCACCTAAATTTTACATCTCTTTTGGCATCTCAACTCATCAGCAACTACTCAGGAAGAGTCAAACGTGGACCGACAGTACTTCAAGGAAGAGGTAGAAAACGAACTAATCCCGATGAAAACAGTAAACAAAGGCACCAGGTGTAGATGTTGCCATTGTAATACAGCAGAACAACAGAAAAGATCCGATATCATTTGCATGGAGTGCAATGTTGCTTTATGTCTGGAATGTTTTACACCGTTTCATAAAGTTTGATAACCCATTTTTGATTTTGCTTCTTGATGAAGAGAATTATTGTTGACCAATGAAACGAAAGCTTCTTTTATATTTGCCATTTTTAATTTAATTTTCAGTATGTATTTTATATACCTACCTATTTTAACAATACTCTTAATTAGAGTACAACTGTTATTTCATTCTAATCAGAATTCTTGTTTATTTTCGTTTTTAACTGTTCTTAATAATACATTTTTTATATTATAATGAATGTGGTATACAGGGTGTCCCGATTTTAAACCGACAAACTTCGGGTACAGAAAATTCACATGAAATTATGACATACCCCTTCTAACATTTCTTCACTATCGAGCCTCCTAACGGAGATACAGAGTGTAGAAAATTCAATTTATTTTTCGTTTTTCTTTAATAACTTCCACAATATTAAAGATAGGGAAACCAAACTTGGTACACATAGTTAGGTTGTGAGGGTCCATCTTTGCTATGGTTCAGAGTTGAACTGAGGCGCGACAGTGGCGTGCGGTGTGGTCACGTCGACATAATTTTAAAGAAAAAAGTATGTGCACTAATTTTTTTTGCAATTCTGATCAGATTTTCATAATTTACGGTTCATTTTCTAAAAAAACTTGCTCATGTAAAATTTTGACTGAGGCATTAGTTTTCGAGATATTTGCGTCTGAACAAAACGATGCACCAAAAACACAATTATCATGTCGGGAATAGTTCTGATGATATCACGACATATCCCTTCTAAAATTTCTCTATAGCCATTCCTAACGGAAATGCGGGGTGTTGAATTTTTTTACATTTGGATGTTGATAATTTGTTTATGTAATTTCGTAACAAACAAATTTTTCTTTTGACAGAAATAATATTGACTTGCAAAAGGCCTTAAAAACGCCTCATTGCAAAAGAAGAAAAACATTAAAAACATTAAATTGACAGTTCAGTTCAGTATATCCCTTCGAAAATCAGATTGAAAATAATTTTGAAAGGGCTATCTTAATTAATTAATTGTGTTTTTGGTGCATCGTTTTGTTCAGACGCAAATATCTCGAAAACTAACGCCTCAGTCAAAATTTTACATGAGCAAGTTTTTTTAGAAAATTAACCGTAAATTATGAAAATCTGATCAGAATTGTGAAAAAAATTAGTGTACATACTTTTTTCCTTAAAATTATGTCCACGTGACTATCAACGTTTAATAACTAAACTAATTTGTTAAGGCTGTGTCAACGTTAGTTAACCATTCGTTATAACCAGTGATAGTGGGAGGGAACGACCGATATTCGTATTAAGTCAATTAATCGCTATCACCACATCTGATTTAACTCTTGGCCGTTGAATTCAACGCAGGTCGTGGCAAACTCTTAATATATCGAAGTCTCGAAATCGATAGATTAACGGCAACTGTCGACAATGAATGCTTCCTCGTATACAGGCTTCGCAACGTCCTGAACTAAAGATACAACACTAGCTAAACATTTTGCACAATACACAATTCACTTCTGACACCTGCCCAGACAGGTCTTGCTCGTTCACTCTTCTTTGGCTCAGCCGAATGGTCAAACCGACGCAATTGCGAGGGTCGTTAGCTATGGGGTCAACACAGATACTAGACTAATACTAGAACGCAATAAGAAGACATGGATAATAAATAAGGGTATATATTAAACAATCATCATAGTACATATAGAGCCTCACCTAGCAAGGTCTGCCACCATAACCACGATACCCCCACAAGGGGTCAGCGACCGCGACGGCCGCGCTTAAAGACGAGTGATCGATTGCCGAAAGAGAATTATTACATGGACGTGACTGGCAATTTAGTGAGTGGGTTTTATAGATTTACTGTTAGAATTATAGACTAAAAATTTAAGGTAATATTCTCCAAAAGGGGTATATGCCGTTAGACGTCTGTGGATATTTCAGAAAGGGGAAATCTCTTCGAATGCTATCTCACAAGGCGGTCACCTGGTAATAATGGGGAAGTGCCCCGGTACCCGTGCGTACCGCACTGAGGCTTATCCTGGCTTGATTTAATCAAAAATACCTTATTTCCATTTTGCGAGATCATCGGGAGGTCTCCCACTATAGATATGGAAAAGACCCGAGACCACTTCACGTCGCCACGTGGCGTCGCAAAATTCCGCAATTTCACTTTTTGATACAGTTCCTAAAATTTCAAAATGGTGCTATCAGACACGATCCCGGTAGAGACGATGACCAATGGGTAGGCGAGGCCAGCTCAACCATCCTTGGAAGCCGTAGGTCACGGACTCACTAGGAATTCCAGAACCCGAGGGTAGAGTGAACCTATGGGTCCGTAGATCAGTGCGACCACGAAGGTGGATCAGTCTATGATAGATCAGATCAAGAGCTACCGATCTACGGTAGATTCACTCTCGCGCCTTTGTGGAGTATTCCTGTGATCTGTTAGACCGGCTTATGACAATGATCATCTGCGCTATGATCATTGTAGTGGCGCAGTCCGTCCTTCGAGGAATCGGTACTGGCTGAGGACAATGCATGTCCTTGGTCGTCTCTACATGCTGCATCGTGCCTGGATGCGTTCGTTCAAACATGAGATATGGGCCGAAAAAGATAAAGGGAATTTTGGAAAGTGTACTGAAAATCGTCTTATAAATTTTATAAAAAATCCTGATATGCACGGAATCATGCATATCAGGCAAAAAGAAGGAATTTTGGTGTTTAGGAACTGAAGTGAAATTCGAGATAATTTTGATAAAAAAAATGGTGTACATGGAACAGATGTTCCATATACACCATTCAAGCCTTAGCTTGTGTGCTTATGTCTAATTGGGATCTTTTGCTTAAAACTACTTATACAGCTTCTCCTGGGTACGTTAACATGACCACACCGCACGCCACTGGCGCGCCTCAGTTCAACTCTGAACCATAGCAAAGTTGGACCCTCACAACCTAACTATGTGTACCAAGTTTGGTTTCCCTATTGTGGAAGTTATTAATGAAAAACAAAAAATAAATTGAATTTTCAACACCCTGTATCTCCGCTAGGAGGCTCGATAGAGAAGAAATGTTAGAAGGGGTATGTCATAATTTCATGTGAACTTTCTGTACCCGAAGTTTGTCGGTTTAAAATCGGGACACCCTGTATATAGACACCATTGAACATTCGACATAAAAAGATACCCTTAAGGTTCATTGGTACATATATGTACCAGCCAATTTTGAAAAAACTGAGCAAGAATTCAACTTTTGACCTCAATATTTACTTTGCCCTATAAAGGGTTAAGGTAAAAAAATTAGTTAAGCCATTAGAAAAAATATCTTGTCTATTTTTAGAGGCAACTGTTGCTATTTACAAAATTAGAAACAAACGGACAGCCAAAAGAAGATGTATCCATATTTTGGGGTGGCAGGGGGAAGTATCAATCCGATTATGAAGATATACCCGAGTCAAGATAGTTCAAATTTTGGGTAAACCTAGACAAAAATAATATAAAGCTAATTTTTGGTACAGATCATAATTGAGGGCTAAATTGTAATATACTAAAAGTCCTGGAGAATCCTCCTACCGCAACCCCCTTTTTTCGCCCCCCTTTTAATATTTTGATGATTTTCTCGAAAACTATCCACTTTAGGGAAAAATGTCAAGTGAGCATTTTTGAAGCTGACAAAATTTCCCTTCCAATGACGTATTGCGAGCCCATATAGTACCACGTGGTACATACCAGTGGCGTATCAAAAGAAAGTCTGCCCCGAGATTAATTGAAATGAAAGGACACGTCGAATTTACTGATTTTAACCAAAAACTATTATATAAGCTTGGCGAAAAATATCGTTAGCAATTTTTTTGTAGGTGATAAAATTGCAAATCCATTAATGTATAGAACGACCCCCCCAAAAATATTGAAACTGCTGTTTAATTTATACGTACATAACGTAAACATAAAATAAACAATTGAATTTAACATAACGTAAACATAAAATAAACAACGTAAACATAAATGTAAACTATAAAATACTATTTACACAGTCAAGCACAAACACATCAGTAGTTTAAAACTTCGCCCTTTTGGAAGGTCCGGGTCTCGCATCCAGTCTGGATTAGTGGGAGAGGGAGGGGGAGGAGAAACGAGGGTTACTGGAGGTGGAGGCGAGTCGTCATATGTTGTTGGGTCATCCACATCCTCGTCCTCCTCGTCCAGGGCGATAGGGGTGGCGTTGCTGCAACGTCGCCCTTTTTAAAAGGATAGGATAGAGCACTTGAGCCCTGCCTTTCCGCAAGTGCACGGCCCTAAGCACCCTTTCTTGCATTTGCAAGCCACCATTTTAAGCAGGGTTTGAGGAGCGGGATCTGCGCACATTGTGACTGGCATGAGACCTTATTCGCTGGTAGCCCATCCCCAGTCACACGGGTTTTTGTCGACCCCCACCTGGTGATAGGTCCTAGAATGATATTTTGCAGCCTCTGTGGTGGGGGAGAGGCGGCCAATTTTACAAATCCCTCGTCTTCTCCGTAGAGGTTCATCAAGATTTTCTCGCCAGCATTTCCCACTTCTTTCTGGTTGGAGTTTGAATCAAGGAAAATGCTGGCGAGGTCTATCCAGTGGGTTTTCTTTTGAAGACCTTGCACCACTTCATCTTGCCTTGTCAGAAAAGGGTAAAGGTGGTGTTGTTATCGAACCCAGGAGATGCTGTGAAAGTAGTTTTAAGCAAAAGATCCCAATTAGACATAAGCACACAAGCTAAGGCTTGAATGGTGTATGTGGAACATCTGTTCCATGTACACCATTTTTTTATCAAAAATATGTCGAATTTCAAGTCAGGTCCTAAACCCAAAATTCCTTCTTTTTGCCTGATATGCATGAATCCATGCATATCAGGATTTTTTATAAAATTTATAAGACGATTTTCAGTACAGTTTCCAAAATTCCCTTTATCTTTTTCGGCCCATATCTCATGTTTGAACGAACGCATCCAGGCACGATGCAGCATGTAGAGACGACCAAGGACATGCATTGTCCTCAGCCAGTACCGATTCCTCGAAGGACGGACTGCGCCACGACAATGGTCATAGCGCAGATGATCATTGTCATAAGCCGGTCTAACGGATCACAGGAATACTCCACAAAGGCGCGAGAGTGAATCTACCGTAGATCGGTAGCTCTTGATCTGATCTACCATAGACTGATCCACCTTCGTGGTCGCACTGATCTACGGACCCATAGGTTCACTCTACCCTCGCGTTCTGGAATTCCTAGTGAGTCCGTGACCTACGGCTTCCAAGGATGGTTGAGCTGGCCTCGCCTACCCATTGGTCATCGTCTCTACCGGGATCGTGTCTGATAGCACCATTTTGAAATTTTAGGAACTGAATAAAATTGGGAAATAGCGGAATTTTGCGACGCCACGTGGCGACATGAAGTGGTCTCGGGTCATTTCCATATCTATAGTGGGAGACCTCCCAATGATCTCGCAAAATGGAAGTCCGGTATTTTTGATCAAATCAAGCCAGGATAAGCCTCAGTGCGGTACGCACGGGTACCGGGGCACTTCCCCATTATTACCAGGTGACCGCCTTGTGAGATAGCATTCGAAGAGATTTCCCCTTTCTGAAATATCCACAGACGTCTAACGGCATATACCCCTTTTGGAGAATATTACCTTAAATTTTTAGTCTAATTCTAACAGTAAATCTATAAAACCCACTCACGAAATTGCCAGTCACGCCCATGTAATAATTCTCTTTCGGCAATCGATCACTCGTCTTTAAGCGCGGCCGTCGCGGTCGCTGACCCCTTGTGGGGGTATCGTGGTTATGGTGGCAGACCTTGCTAGGTGAGGCTCTATATGTACTATGATGATTGTTTAATATATACCCTTATTTATTATCCATGTCTTCTTATTGCGTTCTAGTAATAGTCTAGTATCTGTGTTGACCCCATAGCTAACGACCCTCGCAATTGCGTCGGTTTGACCATTCGGCTGAGCCAAAGAAGAGTGAACGAGCAAGACCTGTCTGGGCAGGTGTCAGAAGTGAATTGTGTATTGTGCAAAGTGTTTAGCTAGTGTTGTATCTTTAGTTCAGGACGTTGCGAAGCCTGTATACGAGGAAGCATTCATTGTCGACAGTTGCCGTTAATCTATCGATTTCGAGACTTCGATATATTAAGGGTTTGCCACGACCTGCGTTGAATTCAACGGCCAAGAGTTAAATCAGATGTGGTGATAGCGATTAATTGACTTAATACGAATATCGGTCGTTCCCTCCCACTATCACTGGTTATAACGAATGGTTAACTAACGTTGACACAGCCTTAACAAATTAGTTTAGTTATTAAACGTTGATATGGCGCCCAACGTGGGGCTGTGCTTCGGTTGACCTCATCTCTTGCATGAATCGTAGTCATGAACGACAATCCTTTGATATCTTTGACCCCTAGTGGCTTCTACGAGCAAGAGACCGGGTTGATGGAAGATTCCTCCGTAGTGCCGGAGCGGCAGCCGGAACTGATCAGTAATGTTTCTCCCTCGTTGAGGTCCCCTGAAAATCCTCCATCAATGGAAGATCTATTCGCCAAGATGGCACAAACTTTTGTAAACGCTATGCAAGACGCAGCACAGTGCACGACTTCTACCTATGACCGACCACGTAGTCCTAACGTGGAATATCATGGCTTAGACCATGAGAGTCCCGAAACTTTCATCCGAAATTTCGAAGACTATTGCCACAGAGCAAGAATTAATAACAGTACAGACCGATTTCATTTAATAACTGAACAACTAAAAGGAGAAGCCCGAAAATGGTTCGATCAATATAGAACTCTCATTACTTCGTACGAAGTATTCATTGAACGTTTCCGCAATAGATTTGATTCAGGCGATATCTACACCCAGGCAATCACAAAACTCTATGGAGAGATGCAGCATGCAGGTGATTCATCAGCGGTATTCATTACCAAGAAAATATGTCTTTTTAATAGGGTCGACCCCTTCAAACCGGAAGCTCTGAAGGCCAGTATCATACTGGACCAACTCAGACCGGAGATACGTTCTCGCTTACGCGGAACACATATTTTTAACACTGAATCACTTGTATCGATAGCATCTAGGGTAGAGCGAGATATAGCTGATGAAGGATCTGCGGCACGTTCAATCGAAACCAAATCTAAAGCAAAATCAAATCAAAATTATAATCAACCATCTTCTGGCAACTCCTATAATGGCCGTGTTTGGCATACTCCCCAAAGTGAGAATAACAATAGAGACACTCAAGACGTCAGGAACCGACAAGTCCGTTTCCAAGAGCAGGCAACCTCTAGCAATCAAAACCGTCCAAATTCCAACAATCAGAAAATTCCTCCTACACCATGTCGATTCTGTCCTGATGTCCAATGGCACTACCATTCCGATTGTCCAAACAATCCTTATAAGAGACGACAACAGGGAAACTTCTCAGGGGTTCGAGAACAGGGCAATTCCCGCAATCCCCCTCCAGTCGGCCCTACGAGTACGCCTCGTCGTCAATAGACCAATCCCAAACTATAAACCCATTTGACCACTTACCTGACCTGACGTCAGAATACCCAGAATATGCCAAAGACCCTGCCAACTTTCAACCTATGATCCCATCAGAAGCCATTAACCATTTATCAAATTTTTATCCTTTGCCTCGAATCAAAATTATCGTTAATAATAAACTTGTGTTCGCACTTCTTGATACCGGTGCCACAAGGAATATCATTCATCCGCAATTTCTCTCATCGATGAATAATCTATCAGATCCTCAAACTTTCGCTCTTGCTTGTGGCGATCAAGTTATTGATTCGCAAGGCACTACTTCTCTAGACATCTTTATATCGGATGTTCGTTTCCATGTACCATTTCAAGTTATCGAAGAACTGAACGAAGGAATCATATTAGGAGCTCCATTCCTTTATTCTCAACATGTCGTATTTGACTATCATAGGAAATGTGTGTATGTGGGAATAGACAGACGTATAACCGTGTTCTGGAATCAGGCAACCGATAGAGCATCTAATGAAGAATTGCCGGAAACCCTAAAAATTTCTAACTCCATTTTCAATTCACTTTTCAAAAAATTTTCTGATCTATTTACGGTGGAATTGACTCAAGCAACCACCGTAAGTGTTAAACACAAAATTATCGTTAAGGACCATCGTCCATTCAATGTAAAGCCATATCCCATGTCGCCTAGCAAAAAGAAGATCATGTATGATCAGATAGAGGAAATGTTAAAAGCCGGTGTTATTGAATCAAGCACATCACCATATAGTTCACCCCCAGTCATCATTGAGAGACAAGATAAGAAACCGCGTTTCTGTATCGACTATCGTAGATTAAACGAAGTCACGCTTGACGAAGCCTCTGTTTTACCAAAAATCTATGAAAGTATCAAGGACCTGGGGAAAGCTACAGTATTTACTGTACTTGATTTGAAGAGCGGATATTGGCAAATTCCTTTAGATGATTCATCCAAAATTTACACAGCGTTTACTACTCATGATGGAGCTGCCTATCAATTCAATGTTATGCCGTTCGGCTTGAAGACTGCCCCGTGCACATTCCAAAAATTCATGGCCAAAGATGTACTAACAGGATATTTGCACCATTTCTGTAAAGTTTATTTAGACGACATCATCATTTATAGTGAAGATTTGGATGGACATGTGGAGCACCTCAGGTTGATATTTGAACGACTACGGCTACATAACTTGAAGGTTTCTCCGGATAAGTGTGTAATCGCTACTAATGAGATTACCTATCTTGGGCATCAGATTACTTTAGATACCACTAGACCACTTGATAAACATAAATTGCAGCTTCAGAACTATCCTGTTCCTAACAATAAACGACAACTTCAGAGTTTTCTCGGTCTATGCAAC
Organism: Rhagium mordax; assembly: GCA_963680705.1. Lineage (NCBI taxonomy): Eukaryota > Metazoa > Arthropoda > Insecta > Coleoptera > Cerambycidae > Rhagium > Rhagium mordax. Next base: position 28,430,609 of record OY796664.1, read on the forward strand.
TGGGTAAGAGAATACATCCCTAATGCAGCCCTCATTACCAAGCCGCTAACCAGACTACTCTCGAACGACGTCCGCTATAAATGGACAAAGGAGGCCCAGAACGCGTTTATGAATATTAAGCAGATCTTAGCAGAACCCTTGGAACTTCATAGACCAGATTTGGACAAAACTTTTATTCTTCAGACGGATGCTAGTCTACTAGGCATGGCAGCAGTTTTATATCAGTTCGGCGATGGAGGTGAAAGACATATTATATCTTATGCAAGTCATACCTTGTCTCCTACAGAGAGAAAATATCACATAAACGAGCTAGAATGTCTAAGTGTGGTTACTTACGTTAAGCGATATAAGATTTACTTAGCAGACAAACCTTTCATCGTCCGAACTGATAATAGGGCTCTCCTGTGGTTGGATAAGCACCGAGATGAGAAAACGAAGTTTACAAGATGGTCGTTGTTGTTGCAAGAATATTCTTTCAAAATTGAACACTGTCCAGGCAAAGAAAATCTTTTGGCCGATTATCTCAGTAGGAATCCTCAAAATTCAAGTTTGGAGCATCTCGATGAAGAGCGAATGTTTCCGCCTAAATTCAAATCAAAAGAAAATATTTTGGCTTATCACCCATTTGGAACTTTATCAATCGATTATAGAAAGTCAACAGGATTCTACGAACATCAGGGAGAAAGTTAGTCGTTGGATTGAACTCAGTCAACGAACTATAAATGAGAGATCGGTTAAAGACCAGAAATTTTACTCAACTCATCAAGTGAGAAATGGCATACTTATGAGATTGATTTCAGACAAAATTTATTTAGTGGTTCCTAAACGTAAGATCAAAGAGAGCATATCACATTTTCACGACAAGACTGGTGTCGGCCATCCAGGAAGAGATGAAACCTTTCGGACCATATCTAGAACTTATTATTTTAACAACATGTCCAGGCTAGTAGGCCAATATATTCAAAATTGTTTAGTGTGCAAATCTGTTAAAGGACGACAAGTACAGCCGGAAGCCCCATTACGGTGTCATGAACCTCAATACCCTTTTGAGGTGATCAGTATGGATATCTTGGGACCATACAAACGCGCTAAGGACACTGGTAATCGATTTATAGTCATGACGGTCGATCTATTTACTAAGTGGACCGAAGCGCAAGCTTTCGTAAAGGTGAATGGTGAAACTTTAGTCCGATTTCTGGAGGAGCACTGGATATCTCGGTTTGGCTTGCCGAAGACTATCATATCAGATCAAGGAGGACATTTCCAAAGTGGATGGTATACTCAGTTTAGTAAACGCAACCATATTCAAAATTTCTATACGCCCATTTATCATCAACAAGCAAATCCAATAGAAAGACAGGTGCAAGAAGCCAAGAAAATTTTAAAATCTCTTATGTTCAATCAGGCAACAGACACATGGGATATGTACATTGTACAAATGCTTTACAATTTAAGAACACGTAGGAACGCTTCCACAGGATATACCCCAAGCTTTGCAGTTCTAGGCTACGAACTAGCAGAAGCAGGCGACTGGCAGATAGAAAGCTATTTTCAAGAAAGGCAACCCACATTAACCAGACCAGCTATCGTGCAAAATATAAGTCAAAATTCACAACAGTATAGACAAAAATACGCCCCTAAGGAAGCAGTCACTCCTATTGTTTTAAAAGTTGGAGACAGAGTTATGGCTAAAAATATGCGGAAAGACAAACAAGCATTTATACCTTCGTGGACTGGGCCACATAGGGTGACAGAGAAAGTGTCAAATGAGGTTTATATTATCCAGAAAGACCAACATCTATCCCGATTACATGTGAACGATCTGAGACTTGTGAAACCAACGGAGGAAGTAGGATTCGCATCCAGTGAAGATGATTCCGATGACTCTTCAATGGGCGATCCGCACGATGGACCAGAGCATACCAATGATCCAATTCCCGTCCAAGTCCGAATTCATACCCCTAATACAGCCAGCGTAGCTGTCTCGAATGTAAGGAGGCATCCTGCGTCGAAGCAGACAAAGGGTAGCGTTTCCGAAGGGCCGGAAACCAGTTCGCAAGCAGCTTCGCATGCTGATATTTCCATTCATGATCCAGATCCTTCCACACTAGTACATGACCAAAATTCAATTCGAACCAATGATTCCAAGCAAACCACTGACCAGACTATTCCGCTTACAGAGGGTTCCTCTGAAGCAAATATCCTTTCTGAAAATATTCCACAAAATTCCTGTAATCCTTTCAATCTCGAGAGAGAGCGTAGACTCATAATTCCTTTGACAAATGTTAAACTCCCAAATTCAAGTTATTTTCCAAAAGACGTTCCGTAGAGAAGTCTCTCCTTTCGCTGTCCACACGCGAGGAGAAAATAAGAGTGATGAGATTATGTCCAGAAATTTTAAAGTCCAAATTTACAGTCGGATACTGCGGTATCCTTTGTTTCAATTTTAACTAATACGTACTGATTTATGTTCACAGCCTGAACATAAATAGATGCATGCTGATCCTATCCTGAGATCCAAACCATAAATTCCCAATGCAATGATCCACCAGTCCCAATGGTATGTTGGCAGATTCCAGACGAACGAGCCAAGCAGTGGAGTGCAGCATTCTCCAAGAGGATGGACTCCCAAGACATAAGACGAAGACGAAGACAGAAGACGAAGATCGAAGAGCAAGACAGAAGATTCAGAAAACAGTGCATAAAGACACTATCATGTTTTCCAAATATGTTCATTCGATAAATATGTTAAGTCCACTTTTGACCAATAATTCTATAAATTACCAATGTTATGATCCATTCTACTTTTAAACCTATGAGGCCAATAATTTTATAAATTCTAAATGTTCAGTCCCATACTACCATTCGGCCAATAATTGTATAAATTGTATTGTGTTCTATCTATCAATGTTAACCATACCACCACCACCATATTCCCACAAGAGTTGTTAATAAAGCCTATGATCCATATATCCATTTCTTTTATTTATTTCCTGATGGAAGTAATTAATTTTAAAAATATTATTAAGTAATCTTAAGCAGTGACAAAGTGTAATAGTGATCGATTCCGAAAGACGAATTTTCAAAAGGAGGGGAGTGTTATCGAACCCAGGAGATGCTGTGAAAGTAGTTTTAAGCAAAAGATCCCAATTAGACATAAGCACACAAGCTAAGGCTTGAATGGTGTATGTGGAACATCTGTTCCATGTACACCATTTTTTTATCAAAAATATGTCGAATTTCAAGTCAGTTCCTAAACCCAAAATTCCTTCTTTTTGCCTGATATGCATGAATCCATGCATATCAGGATTTTTTATAAAATTTATAAGACGATTTTCAGTACAGTTTCCAAAATTCCCTTTATCTTTTTCGGCCCATATCTCATGTTTGAACGAACGCATCCAGGCACGATGCAGCATGTAGAGACGACCAAGGACATGCATTGTCCTCAGCCAGTACCGATTCCTCGAAGGACGGACTGCGCCACGACAATGGTCATAGCGCAGATGATCATTGTCATAAGCCGGTCTAACGGATCACAGGAATACTCCACAAAGGCGCGAGAGTGAATCTACCGTAGATCGGTAGCTCTTGATCTGATCTACCATAGACTGATCCACCTTCGTGGTCGCACTGATCTACGGACCCATAGGTTCACTCTACCCTCGCGTTCTGGAATTCCTAGTGAGTCCGTGACCTACGGCTTCCAAGGATGGTTGAGCTGGCCTCGCCTACCCATTGGTCATCGTCTCTACCGGGATCGTGTCTGATAGCACCATTTTGAAATTTTAGGAACTGAATAAAATTGGGAAATAGCGGAATTTTGCGACGCCACGTGACGACATGAAGTGGTCTCGGGTCATTTCCATATCTATAGTGGGAGACCTCCCAATGATCTCGCAAAATGGAAGTCCGGTATTTTTGATCAAATCAAGCCAGGATAAGCCTCAGTGCGGTACGCACGGGTACCGGGGCACTTCCCCATTATTACCAGGTGACCGCCTTGTGAGATAGCATTCGAAGAGATTTCCCCTTTCTGAAATATCCACAGACGTCTAACGGCATATACCCCTTTTGGAGAATATTACCTTAAATTTTTAGTCTAATTCTAACAGTAAATCTATAAAACCCACTCACTAAATTGCCAGTCACGCCCATGTAATAATTCTCTTTCGGCAATCGATCACTCGTCTTTAAGCGCGGCCGTCGCGGTCGCTGACCCCTTGTGGGGGTATCGTGGTTATGGTGGCAGACCTTGCTAGGTGAGGCTCTATATGTACTATGATGATTGTTTAATATATACCCTTATTTATTATCCATGTCTTCTTATTGCGTTCTAGTAATAGTCTAGTATCTGTGTTGACCCCATAGCTAACGACCCTCGCAATTGCGTCGGTTTGACCATTCGGCTGAGCCAAAGAAGAGTGAACGAGCAAGACCTGTCTGGGCAGGTGTCAGAAGTGAATTGTGTATTGTGCAAAGTGTTTAGCTAGTGTTGTATCTTTAGTTCAGGACGTTGCGAAGCCTGTATACGAGGAAGCATTCATTGTCGACAGTTGCCGTTAATCTATCGATTTCGAGACTTCGATATATTAAGGGTTTGCCACGACCTGCGTTGAATTCAACGGCCAAGAGTTAAATCAGATGTGGTGATAGCGATTAATTGACTTAATACGAATATCGGTCGTTCCCTCCCACTATCACTGGTTATAACGAATGGTTAACTAACGTTGACACAGCCTTAACAAATTAGTTTAGTTATTAAACGTTGATAGTGTCACACCCACTGATGGCATGCAGGAACAAAACCATCTGTGGTACTTGCATTTCTCCACATGTGAAGGAATTTGCTGGATATTGGGCGCACTTTGACCCATCTCTGCCGCCTTTCTGAAAGTACACGTTCGTATGTAGAGAGCTTAAGCCGTTGAGAAGGACCAGTAGGTCGACGTCCTCTCCAATGATGAAAAATTGGTTGAACGATGAGTTCTTGGAGAAGGTAGTCCTCACTATATCAGCATCGCCGTCTTCTTGAGTTTGATGTACCTCTATCGAGGTATCCCATGCCTCTCAAATTCAGTACGCATCATGGTGATCAGTCAGCGTTTGTTAGATTCATTGAGAGCAGGTTTGCTTGGGACACTTGATGGATGTTGGTTCATCAAACAAAATGTCACTGCAGGAGAGAGAAGCAGAGCGTCGCAGGCGTTCAGCTGATTTAGTGCTCCTCATAGCTGCATCTTGTGGGTATCCATTTAAAACCACAGCTACGTTTTTACCAAAGCGGTTGACAACGTAGCTGACGTATCCCGCCACAATGGCTCTGACTGAATCATGTATATGTATATTCAACATATTTCATTGTAAATAAAACAAGAAAAACGGTACCTATGTAATTTTGTTTGTTTAATGAATTTTCGGTATTTGTTTAATATTTGTTTAGTGTATGTTTATTTGATGCCATATGTTACATCTAAAATGTTAAATTCAAATTCTTGCACGTTTTTTTAAAGAAATATATACCAACATTATTCAGTACAATGTTTACCCAAAATCCGATGTTATACTATTGTTTCGTTATTGAGGAAACTATGAGGCCTAGAGGCACCATTTTGGGATCAAATTGAAGCTAATTCAATTATCTACAAATTCATTTTCATGACTTTTCTCTAGGAGCATTAGTTTAGTCGGTACGTGTCTTAGAAAATGACCCTACCGATAAATTTACACTTTTTAGAAAAAATTGCCCATCTTTCACTGGCTGTATCTCCGCAATCAATGGACCTAGAGAGCTGTGGTTGGGCTAAAATTGTAGCAAATTTAGTTTTCTTTACAAAAGTACAGAATGAAAATACCCGAAAAACGCTTCCTTAAGTTAATATTTAAAAAAGAAATGCAAACAAGTGTCAGAATTTCGCAGTTGTTCGAGCACCACGGGAGTCGCACAGGGTTTTCAGGGTTGCAAACTTGGGTATAAACTACTCTCAGGGGTCCTAATAATATATAAAACAATCGTAGATACATGCACGTTTGCGATGTTTGCCTTTTCTTGTGTCGATATTGACTGGCCTAATATTGGTAGTAAAAATTAATTTGCTCCAGATTTACGTAAAGCTGAGAAGTCTCGGATAAACTTTTAATTTTTTTTTTTGCTCAAATAATTGCGATGAACTTCTAAAAGATTCGCAAGTAGACCACCTTTTAATGGTCGTTTTAGAGAAAAATATGTTCCTTCTAAAAAAATGATGCTTAGATAAAAAAAAACTGAGAATAAATAGCAAAAAGTATATTTTTTAAAAGTAACCCTTCATTTGATACGCCACTGGTGGGTGCCATGTGCTACTGAATATGGATTGCGATACGTCATTGGAAGGGGATTTTTATCAGCTTCAAAAATGCCCACTTGACATTTTTACGTAAAGTTGATAGTTTTCGAGAAAATCACCAAAATATTAAAAGGGGTGAGTTTGGGGGGCGAAAAAAGGGGGTTGCGGAAGGAGGATTCTCCAGGACTTTTAGTATGTTGCAATTTAGCCCTCAGGCATGATCTCTACCAAAAATCAGCTTTATATTATTTTTGTCTAGGTCAAATGCTATCTTGACTCGGGTAATACCGAGAAGAAAATATTGGACCTAATAAAATGCTCCTTTGATTTTTCGCAGTGCAATATGTTCTATCATTCAGTGCATGAGTTGGGCAATAGGCACTTTTACTGCTGTATTGATCGCATATCTGATGTGACGGCCAGTATTACAAACTTTTATTCATATATCGCAATAACCCATGAACACATACACGGGAATTTGCATTACCATTGCTTGCGTTGTAAGAAATCAACAGAAATTCACAGCGAAAAATTTTATTGCTTTGTTTAAAGCCCGGTATTTCCTAATTTGTATGCGCATTTGCGTTCTATTTGTTACGGGAAAAACATTATTTTTTAAATAAAAATACATAATTTTGCTCGTATCTTTCCTTTCCTCATAATATTCCTTCCTAATAACAACAATTTAATTGCTAAATCAATTCTGCAATAACAAATAATAAAATAAATCAAACAACAAAAACTTCAATGTGTATATTATGCATATCCTATTTCATTTAAACTATTTATATTGGTGTGAGCGAAAGGTAATTGATATTACAAGGTTAACATTATGCAAATATAAAATGCATAATTTAATGGCGGAATGCATTTGCAATAATTTATTGCCGACATACTTAGGCAAAAAATAAATATAATAATATAATACACCACATGCAATTACGACCCCCTTTATCCCAGAAGGCTCTAAAAGAGCCTTGTGCAGGAGGGGGCTATATAATATATAATTATACCCAACTGATTAAAATTCAACTTCCTTGTAAATAAATAATTCTCTGATTGCGTATATTCACTTGCCAAACATATTTATAGAGATATTTATTTTTATTAATTAAAATATACAAATTTTAAAAATGTATATGTTACCGGCAGAACCCGATATTAGGATAAACTAGAATTACCTAGGCCAAACTAGTACAACCGATTGTCTCTTGGCAATATTAGTTTTACCTAGTCCAAACTGGTACAGCCCATGGACTGTTGGCAATTCTAGTTTTTCCTAGGTTAGGTTAGGTTATTATTATAAAAGTCCCTAAGAATGTTAAAAATTTTTATTTTCTTCACTTCACACTAGGAATTTGCAATTTTTTTTATTTGAGTGAGTGGTTGTTATTTTTCCTTTTTAAGTAATCATAATATGTGTTACGCCCTGTATTTTTTATATTTGTAGTCCAGTAGAATATACGTATTTTATTTGAGAAATTAGTTCATTATAAATTATTTTTCCCGTCCGTCTAAAAAGCTAAAATGAACTCAAAATTCATAGCTTCACCTAGGCAAAACTAGTAGCTTAACAGTAGGTGGAGGTTATTCTAGTTTAACCTAGGAAGAACTAAAATTGCCAGCACTCCATGGGCTGTACCAGTTTGGTCTAGGTAAAACAATATTGCCAAGAGACAATCGGTTGTAATAGTTTGGCCTAGGTAATTCTAGTTTATCCTAATATCGGGTTCTGTCGGTAACATATATAACTAATAAAAAAACTACAAGTATAATCAGGCCTTATTTATTATCTTAATAATAATATACAATGTAAAAGTGCCGTTTTATTTACTATGAACAAATATACAGAGTGAGTAAAAAAATTGTAAGTCACAAGGCGGAACGAAGGGTTGCCTTTCTCGGTTATGAACACCGGTGCAAAAGGGGGGGGGGTCTCTAACCGCCGTCTGGTAACGTTTATATTTAAGTAAAATATATCGAAAAATTCCTTTTATGCCGAAATGCATAACTATTTTCAAGGTTCATTTCTTAAATTTTGGCGCCATTTTCTCTGGACCAACTTGAATGCTTTAAAAGGGATGAATAAATGAATTCCAAGAAAAATTCAAATATCTCTCCCCGCTCGAAAGTTATGAGAACTTAAAGACCGGCCAATCAGAGGCAGCCTCTATTTTTTTGTATAGGTGTAGTGGGGGGATGTAGAACGCCATACGTACACTACTTCATTAGAACATAAAACATATGCCGAAACTTACTTACGCTCTATATCTTAAAAAAATGTGGATATATTGTTAGACAATCATAAGAAAGTTGAAATACAACGCAATCGACAAATTTTACAACGTATTATTTCGATAATAAATGTCTTAAGTAAGCAATGTATATCATTTCGGGGCCATAGATATGAAGCATATAATCTTGATGATGAAGAGCAAGTTGTGAATCACGATAATTTTTTAGCAATTGTACAACTAGTTGCAAAATATTGTAACGTGCAACTAGAAAAACAGTTGGCAACATGACGATGAGAGCATCTTCCAAGGCGATAATTATAAAGATGACAGCAAAATAAAAAAGAAAACATTTGAAATGGTAATGGTAGACAAGTATGTCGTATTGTATATAGGTATTGAGAATTTCATAATTAGCATAGACTAAAATAATACAATAATTACCTATTAATTATGTATTACGTCACAGTTTTAATATTTTAGATCATGAGTAAAAGGCAAGGCAGTCTGTTAAATTTTTTTGGAAAGCAGCCTAAAAAGGATCGAAACGAAGATTTAAAGAGTCGTACTAGTCGTAGTCCTACTCCTACAACACAAATAAACAAAAATGATATACCGAGTGATATTCCAACCTGTAGCAGCAGCACATTCTCAGTCTCGACATCAGTATTAGATCGACCTCATACATTTAGCTCAAATACACAGGACATTGACTTTGGATTATATACTGATTCTACTCAACTCACAGATTTAGAAAGAGCAAATTTAATCAAAAACACATGGAAACCCCCTAAAAACTTTGTATATCCTTTTAGTATGCATAAAAAAAGGGAAAAGACAAAATGTTATTTATCAAAAATATATTTTAATAATTTTGAGTGGCTTACTTATTCCTGCCATACAAAGGGCCTGTTTTGCAAGTTTTGCTTCCTTTTTGCAAAACAAGGAGGTGTCTACAATCAAACATATTTAAATAAGCTTGTTAAAGCCCCACTTATGTCATATTCAAAACTCACAGGAAAAGACGATAGTTTAATTGTGCACCATAACTCTCAATATCATAAGGCAGCATTGGAGCGTGCAAATCTGTTTTTAGAAAAAATCAGTCAACCAGAGTTATTCATAGAAAACCTTCTTGATGTAAGAAGACAACAAGTTTTAGAAAACCGCGCTAGATTAAAACCTATTATTGAATATATAATAGTATTGCGAAATTAGATGAATTCAATGGCATTTCTACAAGAAAAAAATGCAAAATATGTCAATTTTCCAGATACATTTTACTTATACCATTTGTTTGATATCTTATTAGCATTACAATCGATATGAGTTCCTATCTTACACTACACATTTCAGTGTAAGGCCCACAAAAGCTAAAGGAACTGTTAATGCCAACACTATTAGAATGCCCAAATTCAGCTAAGCACAACATATCAGAAAAATGTTCCTCCAACTCCAGCAGCTGTAAACCATAAATAACATCAATAGGAAAACGGGAAAGGCGTTTAAATAAAACACAAAATTAAATGGTTTAATAACTTTATTCAGTAATATCACCCTATCGCGAATTATTAAATTGACACATAACTATCAACTGGAACTGTTAACTAAATATGAACATTTATCTCCGGTTTAATACATGTAATAATTTTCTGAAAGGAAAAATTTCAGGTTTCACTACTAGTCGGGTAAAGAAATAGGCATGGCCCATAAGAACCTCGAAAAAATTCCGAACTTTCTGAAATTTTCAGGAAATGTTCTTTATTAGTAGTATAATGCTATACTAAAAGTCCCTAAAAATCCACCTTGTGCGTTAGCCGCCATATTGAAATAATAGCAATAGAAATTATTTATTATCTCACTTGTTTTTCAATGAATTTTGAAAATTCAAAAAAGAAAATAACCACATAATACCATAGTATATGACTACATTTTTATAAAATTTTTAAAAGAACCGTTATATTGAAAAAAATTTAGACATTAGCTCTTTTTAAACGATTTCCCTTAATTTACCTGAAAATTAAAAATAATTTTGAAAAATGTCTCGGATGAAATTTGTAGAAAAAACAATTCTGAATAATACAGTTCTTTCAGATTTGTGATTATTCAAAAATTAACGGAGTTATGAATTTTTAAAGATAAACGGGCACGGGAGTTCTACTTTGTGTTTACCTAAGTTTGCAACAGCTAGGTCCCAGCAAATACAGTGTTTCGGTAAAAAGGCGGCCCGCTTTCGGCATTTCGGTTTGAGTTCTGCTATTACAGTGCCATCTATTAAGTAAATTTTGAATTAGTAGCCGCCGTCGGGCGGGTGGAATAACGAAGCTGTAATATCGATGATCTAAGCCGTTTTGTCGGAAATTATTCTCATTGCAGTTTTAAAGCCGTGCCATGCGCTATTCAGCATCATGTGATTGTTTTCAGCCAATAGAGAAGAGATACGTCACGTCGTCATCCTCCTTGGACCTTGAATCCTAAACCGACTTCGCCATTTTACATGTCTGTGTCTTGCACGCCGTACCATGAAGTTTTGCGTTGAATTTTTAGTTTTAGTATATATTATCTGTGCGTTGGATGTTTGATAAAAATGGAGAATTGTGCTTGTAGTGAAATATTAGAGTAGGTAATATATTTTTTAATTATACTTATTTTTAAAGTACCAGAAGGAATTAAATAATACTTAGGGACTTAGGTATTTTATTGGTACCTATATTTTTGTCATTAATCTTTTTAAGCGTATATAGATTCTGGATGGAGCGTATCAGTGGAGTTTGAAATTTATATAAGTAATATAAATAATATGTATATATTTTTGATTTTTAAGACTTCACATAACAAAATGTGTTTTTTTACTGTTACATTTTCTATTCTAAATTAAACCGCCATCTTACATTTACTTTTAAGCTCGTATATAGCTTTGTGTATGGCCATAACTTTCAGAAACATTTTAATTTTCTCATAATTAAAAAAATCTCATTGTATTCATCCCCTGATTATGAAAAAAATTATATTGCAAATATTTTGCAGACCATTCCTGAGATCCCGCCACTGGTTATTTTGTTTGTTTAGTTCTAATGAAGTATACATATATTATGTTTTAGTATTTATATAAAATAAAGTTTGTTTTTATGTGTTTATACTTTTTTAACTTATTACCTACCCTACCAATGCTAATTCTTGCTTCCATTTTTTATGTTTTATGTCACAAATTTTTATGTGAACACTGGAAGGGTTGCGCTGTAAAAAGGCATCTCCTAATTTATCCAGTTATATAGAAAATGGTAGTCCTTAGAAAACAAATTATATTATCTAATTATGCACAAAAAATTGCTTTCAAACTGTTGAAGTAAATTTGAAATTATTTTTTACAGCGCAATGTGGTTAGTCGAATCTGAATGCGCCTTTACAGTCCAGTCCAGGAGGCAGTGCATTTTTTTGGTACTTATTTTCCCAGTCAGCAAACATTGATAGAATTATTGTTCAGTTAGTAATTCTAAGCAATATTGTTTATATTCAATGGGGAGGGGGTTCCGATGGGTTGAGGCGGAAAATGTCTCAGAAGTTCCAAATGCGCGGTCCACTTTTTGACCAGACACTTTGGCAAATGTGTCTAGCAGGGGAAAAACGGAAAATTATTTTAAAAAAATGATTTCCCTTATTTTGGCAATTCTGGAAATAGCTTTAAAACAGCTTATCTATGGAACCCATCGGAAACCCCCCCATTGAATATAGACAATATTGCTTAGAATTACTAACTGAGCAATAATTCTATCAATGTTTGCTGACTGGGAAAATAAGTACCAAAAAAATTCACTGCCTCCTGGACTATTATTATCAGCAGTTAATTAGAATCCAAATGGAGGATTATTGCCGAATTAAAAAAGCAGTAAAAGTGAATCTTAAAATAATCCAATTGTGGCAACTAAAAAGAAGAAAATAAGCTTTATAAAAGTTAGCTGCACACCGAAGTAAAACCGCCCCTTTAAAGACACTGCGGAAATCTTTCGTCGAGTGGGACATTTTGCCTTCGGTCCGAAGGCGGGTCTAGGGTTTATGGCGGCAAAATGCCTTCCGGCCGAATTAGGCATTTCAGCATACCTCTTTCGGCTAGCCTTCTTGCCGACCAAGTCGTGTTTGCTGGGGTCAGAGTGCGTTTTATACATATTCTGATTATTAATCCTACTAATATTTTATACTGAGTATATAATATTATTATTGCTAATAATTTGTTGCTAAAATAATGTTGGTAATATCTAGTATTAATTATTAGATCTATTTCTTGATTAATATTATTTGATAGAGTGTTATAGTTTTGGTTTTCTTTCTGATTATTTGTTTAGTTTTCTCGAGTTGCATTTTCAATTTTTTACATTTTATTAACAAGATCTATTGCTTGGATAAAGTTAGATAGAGTGTTATATTTTTAGTTTCCATTCTGATTATGTGTTTAGTTTTCTAGTGTTTCTTTTTAATTTTTTACATTCAACATTAATTGGATCTGCTTTTTTAAAAAATGGAAGACCGTTTATGTATATTTTGTTACAACTCTTTAACAGTAGGGAACATCGTTATTGTTAGGAAGGGTTTAAATACTATATCATGCAGTCGACAAAGAAATGATAAAATTCACGAAAAAATATCTTCAGATTCTGTGACAGTACATACAAAATGTAGGAAAGAGTATACACATCCAACTACAGTAAAACACTATAGAGCTTAGATCAGAAATCTTTGAGGTCTGGAATTGAAAATAAATTCAATTTTAAAGAAAATTGCGTGTTTTGTGATGAGAAGGCAAGCATAACAGCTGAACTAAAAAACTTCAGTACATTTGAGAAATACCATTCATTTGGTGCAGACATTAAGAAAAACGGGGTCACTCTTTAGAGAAGTCATATTTTTTCAGAAAAACTAATGCAATATTATTAATCTGCATGCTTTGGAACCCCTATGTTCAAAATTTTACTACATTTTGATTAAGGGTTTCCGAATAACGGGCCCAGTGAAAATACATTTTTTCAGTCGTAAATAACTGATAACTTGAAAACGGTTTGTGTTTCGAAAAAAAGTCATTCGTCATTTTCAATATCAGCTGATTTACTCCTCTATCACATCATGTGCTCAATTTGAAATGCCGCAGTCGTAAATAATTAACTTGACAACGGTTTATTTTTCGAAAAATAGTTTAATTTAATTTCAGGGCAACCTTTTTTTCTTTTGGTAAGATCATTTTTTATCACTTAATGCCCAAATAATACAGAACCGGTTAAAATATTTTTTTATCATCCAATGAAAAATTTTTTCTTGCAGCATTTGAAACTTTTGAAGGCATGGGGAGATAGAGTAAATCAATTTAAATTGAAAATGAGGAATGACTTTTTTTCAAAACGCAAACCGTTTTCAAACTGTCAATTATTTACGAATGAAAAAATTTAGTTTTATTGGGCCCGTTATTCGGAAACCCTTAATCAAAATGTTGTGAAATTTTCGGCATGGGGATTTCTAAAGCATGCTGATTAATAATATTGTATTAGTTTTTCTGCAAAAAAATGCCTAATATGATTTCTCGAAAAAGCGACCCCTTTTTTCTAAATAAAAATGCACGCCACTGACAAAAATAAATTTTGTTTAATTCAAAAAGATCACACCAAAGGTCATTGACACCGATCCAGATTTGGCTAAAATTGGATAACTAATAACTGAGTTGTGAAGGGGGGGCCATTAAATGTGGGACACGCTATATATTAATTAATATATATAATATAGATAATTCTTTATTTCCATCAAAATGAGTCTTTAATTTGAACAGAAATCCTCAAGGAAGCGAGTCATTAATCCTACGTTTTATTCGGCTATATATACGTCACGCGCGCGCGCTTATCTTTGAAAATTCATAACTCCGTTAATTTTTGAATAATCACAAATCTGAAAAAACTTTATTATTCAGAAATGTTGTCTCAACAAATTTCATCTGAGGTATTTTTCAAAATTACTTTTAATTTTCAAGTAAAATGAAGGAATTCGCTTAGAAAGAGCTAATGTATAAATATTTTTCAAAATAAGGTATGTTAACAGTTCTTTTCAAAAATGAATAAAAATGTCGTCATATGCTATGGTATTATGTGGTTATTTTCTTTTTTGAATTTTCAAAATTGATTGAAAAACAAGTGAGATAATAAATATTTTCTATTGCTATGTTTGGTCACCATGATTTCAATATAGCGGCTAACGCACAAGGTGGATTTTTAGGGACTTTTAATATAGCATTATACTACTAATAAAGAACATTTCCTGAAAATTTCGGAAAGTTCGGAATTTTTTCGAGGTTCCAAATTTCCTTACCCGACTATACTTACTTTATGAAATTCCTTGATATTTACAGGTTTCTCCAGATTGGCAGACACCCCGATCCGATACGTGAAAATCTGATAAAATGACCCCTGTCAATAACTTATTGTGATTACAAATACACTACATTTAATAATCTATTGTATAGAATAAAAAACAATTTAATTGTGGTATATTATTTAAACAAAAATATATTTAAGAGACATAAATGAAATATTCATTGAACTTGTTTCTGGGAATCACGCCAATTCTAAAAAATAAATAGAAATAAGAAAATGTCCAAAATATGTTAAGATAAAAGTGTAGTATCAAAGGCAAACCTCAACAGTTTGCCCCAGAAAACCACTGTATATAGTTCCAAATGAATATAAATACAATATTGTTATCTAAAATTCGTATCAGTGGTTTTCTAGTATTTTACACTAGAAAATATAATAACAAAATGTATATTATATAATATATAGATATATATATATAATATTATTAAATTAAAAAACTTAATATATATATATATATATATATATATATATATATATATATATATATATATATATATATATATATATATATATATATATATATATATATATATATATATATATATACCGGGTGACCACGAAATGACGCTCGCCCTTATATCTTCTTTGTTTTACAAGATATAAATTTCAAATTTGGACACGTCAAATAACGGTTAAATATGCATTATTTCAAGCATTTTATCACTTTCTGTCGCTTCCGGTTTCACCGGAAATGATACTAACTTTCGTTTTTTAAATGGAACACCCTGTATATTTTTACATTTTTTGATTCAGGAGGTAATTTTGAATACAGTAAAGGCATATTGAGATAAAAATATTATTGACAGACATTTTTATAAGCAAATTTAATTTTTAATCTAGGCGGCCGTGACCCCAAAAAAATGTTTTGTTTTGCTTCAATAATTACTCAAAAAATACAATTATGATATTATGTCGTATGACATTTGTGTTATAAGATCTTAAACATTTCGGAAATCGTTTTTCAGCAATAACTATTTTTTTTAAAATGGCACCATGGTGGCTCACTACGTTATTTTAATAAAGCATTTCATTACCGATAACTTGGTACCAAACACTTCATTATTTGTTCATATTATAATACATAAAAATTACATTCAACAAGATATAATGAAAATATTTAACACCGAATCTCTATCAAATAGGTGCCTTTGAAATGTAACGAAAGAAACAAATGAATAGTTTCATAGCTCAAATGTCAAATGATATTTAAATCTATGAGAATCAGGTATTATTATGTAACGAAAGAAACAAATGAATAGTTTCATAGCTCAAATGTCAAATGATATTTAAATCTATGAGAATCAGGTATTATTATGCTGCGTATTAAAAAATTATGGTTTATTCACAAAGTGACAAAGTGGTGTTCTTGATCTACTCTCTCTTGTCTCAGCTCCCGTTCTACTCTAAGAAAGTAGTGTCTGCCAGGATGATTTCTTATTGGATAGCGTTCTGCATTTATAAATCACGGGCTGCCAGACTATTTCTGCGACATTCCCCGTATATCAACAGCATATCCACTTTGTCACTTTGTGAATAAACCATAATTTTTTAATACACAGTAAAATAATACCTGATTCTCATAGATTTAAATATCATTTGAGCTGTCAAACTATTCATTTGTTTCTTTCCTTACATTTCAAAGGCACCTATTTGATAGAAATTCAATGTTAAATATTATGAGTTTATTTTCATTTATATCTTGTTGAATGTAATTTTTATGTATTACAATATGAACAAATAATGAAGTGTTTGGTTCCAAATTATCGGTAATGAAATGCTTTATTAAAATAACATAGTGAGTCACCATGGTGCCATTTAAAAAAAAATAGTTTTTCTGGAAAAACGATTTCCGAAATGTTTAAGATCTTATAACACAAATTTCATACGACATAATATCATAATTGTATTTTTTGATTAATTATTGAAGCAAAACAAAACATTTTTTTGGGGTCACGGCCGCCTAGATTAAAAATTAAATTTGCTTATAAAAATGTCTGTCAATAATATTTTTATCTCAATATGCCTTTACTGGATTCAAAATGACCTCCTGAATCCAAAAATGTAAAAATATACAGGGTGTTCCATTTAAAAAACGAAAGTTAGTATCATTTCCGGTGAAACCGGAAGCGACAGAAAGTGATAAAATGCTTGAAATAATGCATATTTAACCGTTATTTGACGTGTCCAAATTTGAAATTTATATCTTGTAAAACAAAGAAGATATAAGGGCGAGCGTCATTTCGTGGTCACCCGGTATATATATATATGATATGTAAAAAACAATTATTATAGAACAATAACTTATCTTATCAGAACGTTTCGAACCAAAGTCTAGGTTCTTTTTCAACTGTGATTACAAATTCTTTGTTCAAAAAAAGATCACTTTGACACTTGACACTGATTAGTAATAAATGCATAGATCATATGACTGATGGTCGAGATGGTAGAGTGCCTGCCTCTCACCCAAAAGTCCCGGGTACGAATCCCGGTCGTGGCAATGGAAAATACTGTGAGAGGGATTTTTCCATTATACACGGATATTGGATGTGTGTCCCTTGTCTTTAAATGTGTAGCCCCCTCCCGCACAAGGCTCAGCCTTCTGGGATAAAGGGGGTCGTAATTACATGTGGTGTATTTATTTATTATCACTAGAGGAGGAATTCTAATTTATTTTAAAGAGAGTGCCTGTATTCAACTAAACAGTAACGACTGCGTGTCTACTAGTTCAATATTGCTGGACGAAGTTTGGTTACCGATTCTCCAAAAAGAAGTACGTGACGGAAATAACAAAATAAATTAGAATTCCTCCTCTAGTGATCTATGCATTAATTACTAATCAGTGTCAAGTGTCAAAGTGATCTTTTTTTGAACAAAGAATGTAAATTGACAATTAATAGTAAATTATATACCCACAATACGAGCTGTTTCTAGTGATTAGTTTAAAAGATATTACCTTAGGAAGTATTGGGAAACTCATAAATCACCCTGTAGTTCAATAAAGAAAAGACTCAGGCTTTTTTCAATAGTCATTTCTAATACACCTAAGTGAATTCTATCTACCATAACATTTTGTCCCTTTCCTCGTGAATCACCCTGTATGTATCAAGACACTAAAATTTAGGGCATTTAGGGCAATTCAGTGGTTTCATTAACTTGTTGGTTGATAAATAAAAAAATTAATTTTTATTTAAGTGTAATTATGACATCAATTTTTCATTAAGATAAAATATATTTGACAAAGATCACATATACTTAGATTTTAAGTGGTAGAAACAGGGTGGATTGAAAATCATGGAACAGCAGACAGTTCTGAGACTAAGAACAAAAGAAAAATTGAGAAACGCAGAGAGTTGAAAATAACGAAGCACAAATTGATTCTTTAAAACTTGTTTTGGAAATCTGGCAAAAATGGAATGCTGCTGTTGTAGAAAAGATACCAATAAACAATATTTATAATATCCTTTTCAGACAAAAAAGGAAGTGTATGAGCTTTACAGTAGTCTCTATACAGTCGAACAGAAAACACCGCTTTCGATTTTTACCTTCAACAAAATCTTCGATAACCAAAATTTATCACTGTATCATCCCCGCAAAGACCAATGCGATATTTATTGCCAATATCAAGTCAAACAGTTATTAGAAAACGAGTATCAAAAACGCATAGACAGCAAGAACCTGGCCTAAAAAGAAAAAGCAGATGACAAAGAAGCAGCTATTCAAGGTAATAAATATACTTTTACTATGGACGTTCAGGCAACCTTGCCACACACCAGTGCACCAGCTATGTATGGAACGAAGCAGAGGGAGACTTACAAGCGTCTATATTTGTTTCATGTATCTTAGAACACCTTAAGAAACATTGCTTAAGTGAAAAAAGAGAAATCGTGTTATTTTCTGATGGCTGCGGATACCAGAACCGCAACTCTATTCTAGCTAACGGATTAAGCTATTTTTCTACCAAAAATGCCGTTTGTGTCCAGCAAAAATTTTTAGAAAAAGGGCATACACAAATGGAGTGTGACCCCACACACGCCATAATTGAAAGAAAGTTAAAAGGATAATGATAATACAAACTTAAATTATAAAAATAACTAGGTACAATCATCTATCATCTTTTTGTGTAACTACATCGTTAATTTTTTGGCAATAATACCAGTCAATTTGTCACACCAGTTTTTTATGTTTCCTGAAAAATTCTGTATAAATGGGATACGACCTGTAAGAACTAAGCCATCGATATGCTAAAAAATATGAGAAGTACAGGAACATTAAAAAGTTCCTTAAATATGGACCCAAAGTTGAAGTATTTAAAACAACATCTAATACAATAAAAATACCTACCCGGCTGAACACCAATTGTGGACCCCTTATGCAAAAACTTTACACATTTTAAACGTATGTGTAAAAATCAATGCCATTTACATATTTCTGCAACCGAAAGGAAATTTTTCTTTAATAGCTTTTGGAACCTAGCTGATTATAATACTCAAACTACTTTTTTATCAACATAAAGAGCAAACTGTAAAGAGAAAGTCAAATGATTCCGAGAAGCATAATTTTTCACGGACTTACATGTTACAAAATAATATACAAATGGAGACATGTTTATAAATATGTTGCAAATATTAACATGTTAATAGGTCTCTTTCCAAAGTAAGAACCCTATTAATTCCTGATAAGCGAGGTATAGCTGGTGGCCACAATAAGATGTCAGAACAGCAAAGAAATAGCGTTATACAGCACATAAATAAAGTCCCGAGATATGTCTCATTATTGCAGAACAAGAAGAAATGAGCAAGAATTTTTGCCTACTGGAACAACACTTCCACTTATGTATATGTTGTATAAAGAAGAGAATCAGAACCGCGTTAGCATTTCAATTTATAGGAAAATATTCCTGGCAGAATTCAACATCAAGACGAAATCTCCCAAAAAGGATACATGTAATAAATGCGATACTTTTGCAGCTAAATCACAGAGTACCAACAGCAATGAAGAAATACGTCTGTTGAAGTTAGAACATGATGCACATTTGCTAGAAGCTGAATGTGCAAGAAAACAAATGGAAGCTGATTTAAAAGAAGCTTCTGAAAACACTGAACTGGAGACATTGACATTTGACATGGAAAAAACACTTCCCCTTCCTCGACTGTCTACGAACATCATATTTTACAAACAGCAGTTATGGTTGTATAACTGCGCAATCCACAAAGGAAAAAATAACAACCCTTTCTGCAATTTTTGGATAGAGGGCCAGGCTGGTAGGGGAGCGCAGGAAGTTGGATCTTGTACAAAAAAATATGTTAGAGACAATGTTCCTGAAACAGTTAAGCGACTTATACTTTGGAGTGATTCATGCGGAGGACAGAATCGTAATATAAAAATAATAATAATAATAATAATAAATGTTCTTTATTAAGTATAAATACATAATATACTCAAAAGGCCATCGACCGAAGTCCTTCAGCCTGTGTACGTATTATAAATGTTATGAATTGACATTTCAGTTTAAATAAAAGATAGTTTATATATACCTACATATAATAATAATAATAATAATAAATTGCCTTTATTTTAACCAATAAAATACAATATTTACCAAATAGATAATTCTAGGGCGAAGTGTCAGTGGGAACTGCTTTTCAACTTAACCCTGTATAAAGCATGTACAATACTGTAGATAGGTATACATAAAAAAACAAATATAAACATTCGAATATAAAATAAAACAAAATAAAAATAAGATAAGATAGGTACAATAAAAATGATTCGCAGAAAAACTAATGCATCAGAGGTAGCGGTATAACTGAAGAAAGAAAATGTGCAAGAAGCTAGAAATGCGATATAAAAGACAAGGAAAAAGACACATGTATTCGATAGTATATTATATTTTACAAAAGGTATCTCTTTAACTTTTTCTTAAAGTTCAGTATGGTGTATTTTTTAAAATCTGTTGGCAAGGAATTATACTCTTTGCAGGCTTGATAAATAAAAGTTCTGGTGTACAAGGCAGTGGCATGACGAGGAATTTCTAGGAGGCGCGAATGACGTGGCTTAAATTTCGATGGATCTTTGTGAAGTTTCTGTAATTTGACGTATAAATAAACTGGAGTACACGTTTGTAAAATTTTATGAGTTAAACATAATAGATGCAGTTTCCGAGAGTTTTCGAGCCTCAAAAAACCTTTACTTTGAATTAATTCACTTATTCCGCTTTCATATTTTCTAACACCGTATGCAAACCTGAAACAACTATTTTGTATCCTCTGTAAACGCATTGAATCAATAATTAAAAGGGCCGGGCCATAAACTGTATCGCAATAGGAAAGCTTCGAGAAAATTAAAGAGTTACATAAACTAATTTTCAACTGAGAACTCATAATATCCTTATGTGCATAAAGTTGTTTTAAAATCAAATAAGAAGACTGACATAAACTATTTACATGTTTAGTAAATCTTAACTCTTCGTCAAACCAGAGCCCTAAGTTTTTACATGTGTCGGTCATGGCAAGAGAGTTATCACCCATTTTAATGTCAATTTGAGATTTTACACTAACTCTTTTCTTTTTGGGGCCAAATATCATAACCTTTGACTTATCTGGATTTAATTTCAATCTGTGAGCGGGAACTTGGGAATCGTCCGCGTAGTGGTGGACATTGCAAATATTTAAATGTTTATTAAAATCTGAGATGTAAATCGAAAATAACAGAGGTCCAAGTACGGATCCCTGTGGTACTTCGTAATTTACTGGTAAGGCTTCAGATACATAGCATCCACAACCACTCTTTGCGTACGATCAGACAAGTAACTGAAGTCAGACCCTACAGATTCACTTTTTATTGCATTTATGTGATTCAAAACATCTTCTGTCTTAAAACAAAATGTATCGTTATGGAGAAGTGAGGTGGATGAGTATTTTTCAAGTAATTTATCCTGATCGGCTGTAGGTAAAATTGGCGTTATGTTATCGAAATATGAATTTACAAAATTAGCATCTTTCAAATTACCAGGTATATCAGACATCTCAGTATTATTAATAATTTCCAAGGATCTTAAGGTGTTCCAAGTAGTTTTAATATTTTTATTTTTTATCACGTAATCCAGATATGATTTTTTCTCTCTGCGAATGGCTCCGGTAACATAATTTCTAATATTTTTATAATAAGCCCAGTCTCTTTCTGAACGTGCATTTTTATAACTATTATAAGCTTTGTTTCTTAAACCAATCATTTCCCTAATAGTATCAGTCAACCATGGTGCGCGCCTCTTAGTTACTCTTACAGTACGTAAAGGGGCATGCTTATTAAGGAGCGCATTTAGGTTGTTATTAAAATAATCAAGCATGACATCTACATTCTGCAAGCTGTATATATAATCCCAGTTTATTAATTGCAAGTCATTATAAAATAAAGCTTTATTAAAATATTTAAAATCCCTATATGTAACAAACTTTGCCGGATTATTGCGTTTTGCATAAGACATACAGCAGAAAACAATGCAATGATCCGAGATTCCGAATGAGTCTAAAACTTTAATAGAATTTACTAGATTTACATCGGAAGTAGCCAAAATATCAATTAAAGATTGCGAATTCAATGTTATGCGAGTGGGCTCATTAACAACCTGAATTAAACTATATGATTCTAAGAAATTATTAAAATATAAATAAATAAATAAATAAATCAATATCCTCCGCTAAAACACAGTCTTTCAATAAATCAAAATTTGTGAATATAGATCTAACATTGAGATGCACAAAACTTAGTTGCTTTGACATTGCAGCAAATACAGAACCATAATAATTAATAATTCTCTATTTAGTTTAAAATTAAATAAATATAATTGTGTCAATATTTACTATAAACCAGATGGACTCGTGATATTTAAAAAAGAAAGAAATAAAAAACCTATTTTAATGATAATACAATGAAATAATTTATAATAAAATGTATAGAATATTTTCACCAGTATAAAAATTGTATGTAACTAATATCTTATATGTAGTACCTATTAAAAAAAATGTTATAATATCGAAAGTATAATAAGAAAAAAGCAGAAGACAAAAAGCAATAATAATAAAACGTAGTACGCTCCCATTATTCCAGTAGTTTTCCTAAGTCCTCCATGTTGTAAATAATATGCATATTTCCATTTTTATTTACACGAATTTTTCCATGACATTTTTCCACACATTCATTTTGCCAAGTTTTTCTTTAGCCAAGGTAAGTAATTCATATCTTGTTTTGGTCAAATCCTCTGATATAAATATTTTTGAATTTTTCAATAGTTTCCTACTTCTCAATATAGCTGAACTATAATATTCGGAAGAAAATTTCACATATAATGGTCTCGGTGATTTAATGTTATTAGTTTTCCCAATTCTATAAGCTTGTTGAATGCAACTTGAGTTGCCGTGCACTTCTGGGAATTTATCAAAGACAGTTTCCATGAGAGTATTTATCAAGTGTTCATTTTCATTCCCATTTTCAGGGACGCCGATATGCGTACTCCTGCATTTTTATGCAATTGCTCCAAAATATCAATTTTGTTAAGTAACTCTTTATTAACAGATTGTACGTTTTGGACTACATTTTCTAGATAACTGCACTTTTGATTTAATTCGTTTATCTGCTGTTCCAAGTTTTTTGTGATTACATTAGCGAATTTTGTAGCAAACATATCCATGAACCTTATCAGAGAAACATTCTTTAATAGAATTTTTGTTATTTTTTGTATATCTGATTCCTGTGGCTTAGTGAATACCATGTTGATTTGTTGGAATAAGAGTACTTACAGTTTACTTTATAATTGTAACCAGAAACAGTTGATAAAGATTTTACACTTTTCACAGTTTTCATTGCCACAATTCAGGTACACCACGTTGAAAAATACAGAAAATTACTTGGGCAAACCTACTTAAAAATCGGATTTACTAGGAGCGACCAAACTAACGTCTACTCGCTCTTGCTATTGTACATACTTTTATATAAAAAAACAAAAAAAAAAAATATATGCTATGAGAGAAAAAAAAAAGAAACACACATTGTATAGTTTGACTTTAACTATTGGATCTTTTCCCACAGTGTTTGCTCTGGGTGTCTGTAGTGGGTCCTTATCTGTTGGTTCCTTCTTATGCAATAGGGAGAAATTAGATCTTTATTCAGTGGTATATCTCCGAAGTTGGATGCTAGTTTGGTCAGAAGTTCTTCTATGGGTTGCACTTGGGTCATCTGGTATAGTAATGCATTGGGGGGGCTTATGTAATTGGTTATTAGGATGATGGATTTTAGTGATGATTCTAATGGCCGAGGTTTCGGCTACTTTTAGGTTTTTCAACGCTGGGTTTTTGAGGTTAAGGAAAAGAACATTTCCATATTCTATCACGGGTCTACAGATCATTTTGTAAATCTGTATTTTTGTTCTAAGGTTGATACCAGTTTCTTTCTTAGAAAGGCTACTAAAATGTCTTGCTCTTGAGATCGTATTTTTTTTCACGTTTTTTGTGTGATGATTAAAATTAATTTTATTATCCATGATTATTCCCAAATACTTAACACTGGTCTCAGGGTAAAGTGTGGTTATGTATGTTAATAGTGCGGGATGTTGGACATGGGGTATGAAAGAATATGATTAAATGAGATTTTCTAGGGTTGGGCCTAAGTCGCCATTTTTTGAACCATAATATCACTGAGTCGATAAAAATAATATTATTATTAAAATGTATAGATAACGTGCACGTGACGTCACAGTTTAACCCTGGAGGTAAAATAACCTTACAATCTGCTAATGTTTACATATGAGGAGCGTGGTTATCTTGAATTTGTATTGTATTATTTCAATAGAATATTAAGGTAAGGGTAATAATTACACACTTGAATAATGATACCTATTACCATATTACTTCTTTCTTTTTTTTGTTGCAGAAAAATGAATGTGAGTGCCTATTATACAGGGCTTAGTGAAATACATCAAGAAAGATATACTGAAAAAATATCTCTATTGGGCATAGATCCTTTATGTGGTTAATTTGGAAGATTGTTCGACAGATATATCAGATTTTCCTAAAGTATTATATCCTGATATAGTAATGTATCTTGTATATACTAAAAGCGCTTTTACGGTGAACGAAATGGAAGCATATAAAAGTCTCGAGGCTTATAATCAAGTAGTATGTGGTTGGGTGAGAAAAATTTGTGTAAAGCAATTTGACAACATCTTGATTTTAGGAAAAGTAAGTAATACATTACCTTTATATTAATTTATATTTAAATTGTTTTTGTCAACAGGTGATGCATTCGCAACGTCTTAATGAAAAATTACTATCTCCACGGATAATTTGTAAAGATTAAGGTAACATCATTGGTGCCCACTGTGATTGTGTTGCAAGTTGCTTTTGAAGAATCTTTTTGGTTGGAAAAAAGTGAGGTAGCGAAAAAGTTCTTCCAGCAAGTAATTTTACCCGAAGCGCTTGGTAAACATTTTACTAAGGAGAAAATAAGCGAAAGTGAAATTCAAGACAGTGAACAAGATGAGTGGGAAGTTTTCAGTGATGTAGACATTTAAGAAGAAGTAGTTCTCCTGAACCTGGTCCTAGTAAACTACCATTATTTTGTATTTTCCAAAAAGAAGATGACCATGTAACACCTATGATAGCATGCGACTCACCAAAACGTCCAATTGAATGGTATCATTTAAAATGTGTGGGCTTAGACACTGTTCCAAGTGGAAATTGGATATGTGATACAAGCAACAAATAAATATCGATCTATTTTTATATATATTTATTAAGTAAATAAATCTATAATGATTATTTTATATTTTATCAAATATATTCATATTAATAAAGTAATAAATTAATACGTTTTATTAATATATTTTTATATATAAAAAAGTATACAGTACGTCCCCAGATTTTTCTGTAAAGCAAATTGTAAATCATCAGTGGTAAGTTCTCCAGGTTCTTCAACCTCCATTGCTTGATTCAAATCCTCATCAGCAGGTGGTTTTATACTGGTCGATTCAAATATCTGTAATCACAAAAAATTACTATACCTAATTAAGAAAAGAAAGCCCTCAAACCAGGAAACTAAAAATCAACTCTAGAAAGAGCAAAAATAAAGTCCATTAATTGTGGATAAGCGAATTTCCATCTTTTTTAGTCGGTACCCTCTCTGCTCTTTTTTTTGTCCTTCTATATCTTGCTAAACCTTTCGACTGCAGCGAATTAGTAATGGTAAGTGTATCCCATATCTTTCATTGAAACCCAATCAGGATTGTTCTCATTTAAAGATGATGGTTTTCCTAAATTATGTAGGTACATATTTATAAACTTTAAAATTAAATTTTAATTATAGTGATGTACCCATAAGAAATTGCTTTGAAACACACTCTACCATATTTAATTTTACTCTCTGTAATCTGTTAAGTCTGCCCTTTTGATTGCATTTATCCACATCTGTCGCCTCCGCTGTGACAATTCATTTATTTTCTTATTTGGTCCATATATAGATGGAATTCTATTATAATCACATTACTTTTACAGCAGTAATTTAAATTAAAAATACGTTTCTTACCGGAAAAATTTCACACCTACATCCCGTGCGGCATTACTACCACAACTAACAACACAAAAAGAAGGCATATTTCGTACCTATGCACTTGTTTAGATTTTATAAACAAATATAAGTGAATAAACCCACCTTTACAAATATAAAAGATTTTTATAATTTTGTCGCTGGTAATTAACTATTAAAGACATTTAAAGACCTTAATAAAGAAATACTGACACTATTTACATATAAACTGCTATGTCAGCAAAAAGGTTGTTTTTCCTCCAGGGTTAGTCAGCTGTCAAATCGTGCACGTCACCTATACTGGAGGAACACAGTGTCTTCGGAAATGGAGAAATGGAGAAAATTGAGACAGATTTGAATCGATTTTTTGATGCGTTTTTAAATTTTTAAAAACTGTTTTTTTCTTATGGGATTATATCAAGGACATCGTATACAACGAGCCGCCGACAACCGAGATAAATATGCGGGAGAGAATAATACATGCGTTTGAAAATATTTCACCTCGAATATTAACGGAAGTGGAAAGGTCTTTTCAAGAACGAATAAATTTATGTTTAAGCAAAACGGAAGACACTTTGAACATTTAATGTAGTTGTAGTTTAATGTACTATTGTTTTATTAATAATAATAATAATAATAATAAATGAGCTTTATTGAAAATACTTCAAAGGGCAATTAACCGAGGTCCTTCAGCCTGTGTTGATATACATTTTACAGTATTAAGAATTATATTATATAATAATATAACATAATAAAATAATATTATATATATATTAATTATAAGATTTACAAAAAAAAAAAAAAAGTACTTAATAATATAACGTTTTGATCTAGTATTAATTATAATGTTTTATTAAAATTTTCTTTAAATGAAAGTCGTTCTATCAGCCCATGTTTAATATTTGCCAATTATCTCAAAAACGGATAGAAATTCCAATAGTACAAAAAATGTTTTTATTCAAATTCTGCATATTACTACGTAAAAATATACAGGGTGTTCCATTTGAGAAAACTGAGATAAATCAATTTAAAATACTGTGAATTTGAATTTATTTTTCGAGTGTCCTGTACATGATGGAACACAAGCAATTTTAGATACGGTATCGTACTTTATCAAAAAGTTTTGAATCTTGTTTTGTTTTCAAATCTCCGTTGGGAAAAATGGAGAGCGTTTTTCTTTAGCGATGTGAATTGCTTTATATTTCATTTTTAATTTTTTATTTCCAAGTGAAGCATTAGAATGTTCTCATATTTTAGGTGTGAATAAGGAACATTAAGGCCATCTGAAATATGGTAAAATATATAGGGTGTTTCATTTAAAAAAACTTGCCTGGCAGGCGTCACAATTTTTTGAGACACCCTGGACGTTCGAAAATATTTTCCTGCGGTGCTCCTTCACATTTAGTTAGGAACTGTACTCAAATGAATTTCCTAACTTGTATAGCATAGGGGCAATGGAACCCCGACGTACTAATGTGGGACCCTGTATATTGTCACATGCGATGGGATGTACACATTAATCATTTAATAAAAAAAAAATCAGAGGAATCAGTTACAAATTCAAGCAAATACTGGAATTTAACCAATTGAAAATTATTTATTATGCCGTAATTGAATCGCAACTTCAGTATGGCATAATCGGCTGGGGAGGTGTACTATATACATTTAAATAATTTATACATTATTCAAAAACGAATTCTGAAAATAATGCTTAATAGGTCTCCACAGTATCGTATCCTATAATATGCAGAAGCAAAAGTATTGGACATTAAATTAATTTATGGTAAGTCCTTGTTAAATTATTATTAGAGCCGATTTCAGCGAAAATTCACAAAACAATTGAAAATTGAGTGAAATTTTTTAATAAACCTTGAATTGTGCCACTTTGCCATCAAATATCTTGGCACCCATGACAGATAGACCCTTGAACCTTTATATCAGTGGAAAGCTCTTTCAAAGGGCTCTCCTTTGGTGTCATAATATACAGGGTGTTCCATTTGAAAAAAATGGGAAAAAGTAGATTTGGCGTTTTCTGACTCACCCGGTATAAAATGACCAATTTCATTAGATCTGATAACAGCAGCGTAAACTACAGGGTTTTTGACAATTTTTGGATCTCAAAATGCTTTTCCGCTACGCCACAGTGAGCTCACAAAGTTGGCACGTTTTTGGTACAACTCACCCATATCATGGTACCGACCCATCGCAGACCCATCAAGTGGCATATCTATTGAGTCGTCTTTAAAAGGAGAATTCAAATATGTAATAATATACCTAGTGTTCCATTTAAAAAAACATAAATTTATGACATCACGCCTAAATCGATCACCCTGTATATTTCAAAATATTTTTATACTATGCACCATTGTGTCCTCGATCATCTCGTTTTTGAAATTTTTCGATATCTCTTATAGGAGAGCCAGGACATTTGACCGACGCGAGGCTGGGACACCCTGTATGTTTTAATTGCTTGTTTCTTATTCTACATTTGCCAAAATGTATCTCAAAAATCGTCCAAGGCTCAGTATTTAATGCAAAATAAGAAATTCTCTGAAAATTTGGTTCATACAATGTGACACTTCAAAGTCGCAAAACATTTTTTTCTCAATGTATTTTTTTTATATATTTCTATATTCTAAAATAATAACATTAACTCGAACAACCCACAAAATGATAACAACATATTGTTCTCAATATTTGCATAACAGATTGACTTGGCATGATCCACCAAATATGACTATTTTTAGAAAATTAAATATTTTTTTAACGGTTTGTCCAATTGTGGACAATTTCTCAGGGCAATAAGAACATATACAGATAAGTTCTTATTACCCCGGAAGTATTCATATAAGATTACCCCAGCTGGGATAATAAGAACATCATTCTGGGGTAGTAAGAACTTGCATT
Source organism: Rhagium mordax (assembly GCA_963680705.1). Classification (NCBI taxonomy): domain Eukaryota; kingdom Metazoa; phylum Arthropoda; class Insecta; order Coleoptera; family Cerambycidae; genus Rhagium; species Rhagium mordax. The sequence goes on from OY796664.1 coordinate 28,460,057, forward strand.
TTTTTATTACAGGACACTGAGGTTGGTAGATGTCAATTTTTTTTCTCATGACAAATGTTACTTCACACCACATATCTAAGCAAAGATCTATTGAACGATTAGTTCTTAGAAAATTTGTGTTCAAAGTCAAACCATCAAATTTTTTAACCTTATTACCCCATGTTCCCCAACTTTTATAAATATTATTAGCTGAATAAAACTTACAGGATACAAACAATGGCTCATTAGTTTTTTTGTTGTTTACTTGCCTTCGCCCAGCAATAGATCCTAATATTAGTCCTAATCGAAGTAATTATCGATATGAGTATGACTCAGAGTATGATTATTAAAAATGTATAAAACTAGATTTAAAAACAAGATTTCTATTGGCTATACACGGTGGTGAATTTTTCGATGCCCACCATTGGTATCTCGGAAACTATAAGATATAGAGGATCGGTTAAATGAGACAAAAGTTGCGCTATTTTATACTTTACAATTTCCTGCCAAGAAATGCTGGATATCTTGATTCGTTCGCGGTTTATCCTGAAAAAATTGAAAATCGCGATTTCAAAAAAATAATAATATCTTCTACACCATTCATGCGATTTTAATGAAAGTTGGCTACTACCAATTGAATGGCGTTGACAGAAATTTTCTAAGCCTTCTTGATTTTGAGCAACGATAGGCAACTTTTTTTTCTTATGGCCGCCATATTGGATTTTTACACCATTAGTTACAGAAAATAATTCTTTTCACCTATGTCACCAAAATAGTCTGATTTTTTAAAAACATGTTGATATTCGAATTAATATAAAAATAATTTATAAAATCCAGTATGCTTTGGAAAAATAATTGTAAGCAACATTGTAATCCAGACGCCATTATTAAATTGTGCACTCGTAAAAAAATTACAGAAAATGCCAGGTTAATTAAGCTCCTATTAAATATTACAAACAATTTATAAAATAAAAATAGTATTATTTGTTTTCTTGACTCATTAATAAATTAATAATTGTTTGTAATATTTAAATTACAACGTCTGGATTAAAATGTTGCTTGCAATTATTTTTCCAAAGCATACTGGATTTTATAAATTATTTTTATATTAATTCGAATATCAACATGTTTTTAAAAAATCAGACCATTTTGGTGACATAGGTGAATAGAGAATTATTTTCTCTAACTAATGGTGTAAAAATCCAATATGGCGGCCATAAGAAAAAAAAAAGTTGACTATCGTTGCTCAAAATCTAGAAGGCTTAGAAAGTTTCTGTCAACGCCATTCATTTGGTAGTAGTCAAAAATATAGCCTTGCCAACTTTCATTAAATTCGCATGAATGGTATAGAAGATATTAATTTTATTTTGAAATCACGATTTTCAATTTTTTCAGGATAAACCGCGAACGAATCAAGATATCCAGTATTTCTTGGCAGGAAATTGTAGAGCATAAAATAGCGCAACTTTTGTCTAATTTAACCGATTCTCTATATCTTATAGTTTCCGAGATACCAATGGTGGGCATCGAAAAATTCATCACCGTGTATAGCACCGTAGAACGAGAAAAACAAAGCAGTGTGTTTTATTCCTGAAGAGGGGTTGGCACCTTTGGTGTAGAACTTACACTTGAAGTAGTTTTCCACACACACCAAAACACTTTTGCACACACTCGACGCGCGTTTCGCCAACCAAGTTGGCATCATCGGGAGATGATTAAAAACTTAAAAACAGTTTAAAAACTTAAAAACAGTTTTAATCATCTCCCGATGATGCCAACTTGGTTGGCGAAACGCGCGTCGAGTGTGTGCAAAAGTGTTTTGGTGTGTGTGGAAAACTACTTCAAGTGTAAGTGTGTTTTAAGATGTTTCTAAAACTGGTCAACCAGCTTAAACTATTAAGAAATCTCATAAAATCTCTTGAAATCCATAAAAATCTCTTGAAATTCCTGAATATCTCCTTAAATCCCTAAAAATCTTATAAAATCTTTAGAAATCTCTAAAAATCTTTTGGTGTTTTAAAATCCCCGAAAATCTTGCAAAATCCTAAAAATCCCATAAAATCCATAAGATTTAAAATCTGTGTACACATTTTAGAGAAGTTAACCACCCCTCGAAAAAAATAAGTATAAATAGTACTATACAACCCAATTAGCGAATTAATTTACTTACCAGCGGAGGTTATTTTGGCATTCAATTTTTAGGAATTGGAAATAGATTAAAAAACCCAAGCGATCCTCCATTTCTTCATCTACATTTTCCTTTAATTATACTCTTCTTCTGGATCCTGATACATTTTCCCCAAAGCTCTACTCTCTTTCAAACTCAGTTTTCCAAATTTAACAATTACTTATCGTCGCTTCCTTTTCTTGCCTTTCTAAACAAATCCATGACTATCCGCTCCATCTCTTTAAGACAGGTGAACAACAGCTGAGATGTTTCTATTTATTTATTTAACCATTTTGTTCTCTTCCACTTCTTGATAAATCCTAATGAATTTTTCCAGATTAATGGCAGACATTTTTACTTTCATTTTTTATGATAGGAATGTCTACAAAAAAAACGTAATTCATTATATTTTATATGACTGATGGACGAGAAGGTAGAGTACCTGCCTCTCACCCAAAAGTCCCGGGTTCGAATCCCGGTCGTGGCAATGGAAAATACTGTGAGAGGGATTTTTCCATTATACACGGATATTGGATGTGTTTCCCTTGTCTATAAATGTGTAGTCCCCTCCCGCACAAGGCTCAGCCTTCTGGGATAAAGGGGGTCGTAATTATATGTGGTGTATTTGTATTTATTTATTTATTATTAAAACGACAACTAGAATGAAAGTAATTTTTTTATAACAAGAATCCATGAAATGATTTCAGAAGTAATATTTAGAATATAGGCCAGTTAAAAAATGTTTCATTGAATGAGATATTCTGAGAGTGACAATATATAATTTCGATATTGTTTATCAACACAATGAGCATGAGATCAATACAAAGCCTTGAGCCTTGAGACCATCAATATGATGCCACATAAATGGTAGAGGCGAGGGGTTAATCGCTGTGAAATATTGTGTACATGTGGCCTGAAGTACCTATGAAATACCTTGAAATACTTGAAGTACTTGTGAAATACCTGAAATACTTGTAAAATACCTAAAATACTTGAAATCTTTATGAAATACCTGAAATAATAGTGAAATACTTATGAAATACCTGAAATATTGCTGAAATACATTTGAAATACTTGAAATATTGGTGAAGTATTTATCAATTATGTATTTTAAATACTAATACAATTCATACATACTAATACATTATGTCATTGTTGTGTACGGAGCGATCAGAAAAAACTCATATAAGTATACTGTTTTTTTACGAATAAAAATACGTCTTAAAATTTTGGTCCCGTTTTCAAGATTTGGTACCACTGTGCGTCGTATAGAAATCAAGTCCCTTCTCCCAGAAATTCTAGCACATAATGCACAAATATTTCATAACATCTACATAGATAGACTGCTATAAAATACAGATATGGCACGTATAATACAGGGTGTTAATTATGTATGTACAATAAAATTAACGTACATTGTTTGAGTGATTTTAAGACAGAAAGTTCATATAAACATGGGTCCGAAAGTGCTTCGTTTTCAAGGTGTAGTATTTTTAAAAATTGCTTTTTCGAAAAAAATTCAAGAGACACAAAAGTTGTATTTTTAGATGCTTAATCAAAAAAATAAATAAATAAAAATTTCAAAAAAATCTGTGGCGTACATTTTTTTTTATAAATGACTTTCTTTATCACATTGATGTTTCGTCTCTAAACATACAATTATTAAGTTTATTGGATCTTCTTAAATGCATGATAAAAATTGGATTAAAAATTACAAAATTCAAAACGTCTAAAAATAAATTCGAAAATAAATTATTGAAAAAAATTTGTTTTGTTTTTAATTTAACTTGCCACAAAATTTATTCATTATGGTCACCAACCAAAATAATACTAAATAAACTCACTTGATGAATTACATTCATAGTCGTGAGTTATTTAGTATGTTACCACCTGTAGAATAATATACTATTAACGTCACTTAATTACGTCACGTAATTTTTCCAAGGATTTCGAAAATTTAAAAAAAATACAATTGAAAGTTAAATAAAAGCGAGAATAAAAGTGAGAAAGAGAAATGTTTTTAAAAGGAACGAACTGTATGTTTTCACATTTAAGAAAATATACAGGGTGTTCCAGTTTTTTGTAGTAGGACTTTAACAGTTGATAGACAATTGAAAATTATTAAAAAAAGTTCCTATAAACATAGGTTGAAAAATGCTTAAAGTCGAGTATATTCTAAGTTGGCCGGTCCAAAGGTCACTACGTCGTCTGAAGTAAGATTGTATTCGATGTGTTAGAAGTGCCAGTGGTTTTCAAACAGTTTGACACTTGAACTGTGATGTGATCTTAAAGGGTTTCATAAAAAATGTGAAGAAGTATTAATTTACTAAATTTGTAGTTTTAGCGGAATTCTATATTTATATATAGGCTTGGACACAAATGAAACTAATAATAAAAAATGAATTGCCCAATATTCGGTCAATATGACATTTATATACAAGATTTTAAATAAAATGGCGCCACTGTACTTCCAGCAATATCTAAACTATAACCATGAAATTCATAACCATTCTACTCGAAACTTAAATAATATATATATTTACCGAACGAAATACAAAAGTACAATGAATTCTTTGTTTTTTAAAGGTATAAATGAATATAATAAATTACCTCATAATATTAAAAATACCAAGTCGTGCAGAATATTTAAAAATGAGCTTTTAAAATATATTAGTGCCTCTCATGTTGGTTGATTTAAATTGTTTATCTTTTAAATTGTTTATCTTTTAAATTGTTTATTTGAAATTGAAGTATGGAATTTTTGTGTGTTAAGATAGTTGAGTATGTGTATATACAGGGTGTTCCAGTTTTTTGTAGCAGGACTTTAACAGTCGATAGACAATTGAAAATTATTAAAAAAAGTTCCTATAAACATAGGTTGAAAAATGCTTAGTTTTCGAGATACAGGGTGTTAAAGTTTGAAAATAAATACGGAGTTATATTAATATTTCCAGAATGCTAAGAAGTATCGAATCCAAACTTGCCAATTCTTTACATATAATTTAGAGGCCTATTTTAGAATAACAAACTATTACTTTACTTAATCATGGGCGTAGATATATGGATTTACTAAGGCTCTTTTTTACAAAAAAGTAGTACGCCACTGATATTTTCCCATGTTTTCAGTTTAATTCAATAAAACAAGAAAAAACAAAAATTTAATGTCTCTTGGCACTTTTTGATATGACAAGCCGTTTTCCAGAAAATTTACATTTAATCATTTGATGCACGCATCTGGACGAATTTTAGACAAACTTGAAGTCGCTCAGAATTTCAAAAAATTTGATGGTGCCAAAAATTTCTTAAATATAAAGAATGAAACATTTAAAATATTTATTGTAAAAGTATATTATATTGTAAATCAAAATTTTTATAACACAAATGTATTAAAACGCAACGGTCGAACTAAAATAAATTATTAGAAACACAAACACAAAAGCTAGCAACATGTAAAAGTGTCTTACTTCATTACAAGCATCATTAACGATGTTTCATTCTTTCTTTTTAAAAGACTTTTCGTACCATCAAATTTGGTGAAATTCTGAGCGACTTCAAGTTTGTCTAAAATCGTCCAGATGGGTGCATCAAATGATTAAATGTAAATTTTCTGGAAAACGGTTTGTCATATCAAAAAGTGCCAAGAGACATAAAATTTTTGTTTTTTCTTGCTTTATTGAATTAAACTAAAAACATGGGAAAATATCAGTGGCGTACTACTTTTTTGTAAAAAAGAGCCTTAGTAAATCCATATATCTACGCCCATGGTTAAGTAAAGTAGTAGTTTGTTATTCTAAAATAGGCCTCTAAATTATATGTAAAGAATTGGCAAGTTTGGATTCGATACTTCTTAGCAATCTGGAAATATTAATATAAATCCGTATTTATTTTCAAACTTTAACACCCTGTATCTCGAAAACTAAGCATTTTTCAACCTATGTTTATAGGAACTTTTTTTAATAATTTTCAATTGTCTATCGACTGTTAAAGTCCTGCTACAAAAAACTGGAACACCCTGTATATGTTTTTCTTTTTAATTATGATTGCTTTTATTGTTGTAATATTTTATATACCGGGTGCCACAGGATACTGGCTCACCCCTATATTTCCTTTATTTTTTAACTTATCCATTTGAAATTTGGGGGGCATAAACTACCGTTTAAAATGTATTTCTGCACATTACAAACACTATGGTACCACTTTCGGTTTATCCGGAAATTACCTCAACTTTCGATTTTCAAATGGAACACCCTGTATATTTTTACATATTTGGATGCAGGGCAACATTCTGTATACACCATGTAAGTTTCGCGAATTTTTGAGCCGATGGTAAATTTTTTCAAGCATTTTCAGAAATCCGTGAAAGTGGATTTTATACTTTTAAACGAATGAAATAAAATTGAAAATAAATAGCACAGATATGAAAAATGTATCAATGAAATCAGAAAGAAAATTATAATTTTTCAAACACTATGAGCCACCACCTTCCCATTTGAAAAAAAAAAGTTTTCGATAAAAAAGTGATATGCTCAACTTTGGAGGCTTCGCAAACAGTTGTTAGTGAAACGAAAAGAAAAATTATATTTTTCCTTTGAAGTTTACCTACCGTATAACGCATTTTGGAATTCCAAAGCACTCTAGACGAATTTCTTAAGATGCTTGAAAAAATTGAACATCGGCTCAAAAATTCGCGAAACTTACATGGTGTATGCAGAATGTTGCCCTGCATCCAAATATGTAAAAATATACAGGGTGTTCCATTTGAAAATCGAAAGTTGAGGTAATTTCCGGATAAACCGGAAGTGGTACCATAGTGTTTGTAATGTGCAGAAATACATTTTAAACGGTAGTTTATGTCCCCCAAATTTCAAACGGATAAGTTAAAAAATAAAGGAAATATAGGGGTGAGCCAGTATCCTGTGGCACCCGGTATATTGTTGCAATATTTTATTTATATATCTATTTTTTTTTTTTTTCTATTGTGTATATTAATATTATGTTTGTGCAATATTAGGAAATCCTAAATAAATAAAGTTCTTCTTCAATAACAATATTAATCATTTGAAAAAAAAAAGTAATCGAAAACTAATATTAGTTAGAATAGTTTTTTTAAATAGAATTATCGTCGCTAGGCTACACTTTGAGTTCGCAAACTGTTGGTGGTGAAAACGTGTGTTCGGTATTTGGTAAATCATGCACATGCACATATCATCAGCTTATAGAAATGAAGCGTTCCTTAAAAAATACTCCATAAGTCCGGCTTTGTTTAACCGCCAACATAAAATTTTGGGGCCCGACGACTGTTTATTTAGAAAGAAATAAAATACGAAAAATTGATGTCGTTATGTAATGTATTATAATAAATAAAAAATAAAGGCCCTGGATATTCGTAAATAAATAAAATAAGCACGCCACTAAACATCCGAAAGTCGATTTTGTTAGAGATAAACTCGGGCGGAATAATAAAATAAAATTGTTTAGTGAAAAGACAGTTTTAACAAAACTCGCTGCGCGGATTAATAAAATAAATAAAATGAAATTTTTATAGGGAAAATTTGAACCTTTAATATTTACTAAAAAAATAAAAACGACATCGCCGTGAACAGGATTTGAACTCGGAAGTACCTATGCCAATATTTTGACAGTCGAGTATCTTACACACTGAGCCACGCAACTACATCACTTTAGTTGTAAAACATGCAATATGTAGGTAATATAAAATTGTAACAGTCAAGTTCCAGATCTTGTTGAGGTCACACAATTTCAACAGCTCTGAGTTCGAAGCTAATTAATTGTGATTTTTGTCAGTTTTAATTTAAAAACAAAATGATAGTGAATCAGATAATGGAGAAGACATGGAGTGGTTAATACAAGAATACAAGAAAAGGAAACGCAAGAAAAACTCTCTTTCACAAGAAGATATTCGAGAAATTATCGGGGCAAATACTTCAGGTTCAAATAAAAACTTATCTTTAACTGAGGAAGCAGAAAAAACTAAGGAAGGAAAAAATATACGAAAAACACCTACAAACATCCAAACATTTGGTACCAATCTAGCTAAAGCTGGCCACACACCTCTACAACAAAATCCATGCTCAAATAACCCAACGATATCCACAATTCCAAATACAAATCAATCATCTTCTCACCCACAAACAAACTACCTACAAAAACACCACAATTACTCTGCAAAAATGCGGGAAATTACACATAAACAATACAAATATTTATTTTATTTAAAACCCACAGAAAGCAAAACAAGAATAGAAATGTCTGACATATGGGAATCAAAATTTCCAAACTCTCAAGATGTCATAATTAAAACCCAACAGGGATTTCTTTTAAAAACAGACCACAATAAAGCAATTATTACTTCTACTTTAAGAACTATGGTTGCAGATAAAATTCTAACAAACTTCACCGAAACGGCAGCATCTTCACAACCCCCACGAAACACCCCGTCAGCGTCATACTGCTGTGTAATCGCGGCAGTAGAACCAGAAATTCAGGATAATATAATAAGTGATTACCTTAAATCCAACAATCTTGACCACAGATACTGTAAAAGGATAATATCAAGACAAACTAATCGCCCAACCCTACTAATTAGAATTATTTCAGGCTGCTTAACATCATATGAAAGGTTACTTAATAACAGGTTGTTCTACAAAAATCGTCATTATGCAGTATACACAGCTTCGCCTCCACAACCAGTTCCCCTCCCTTGCAACAGATGTCAACAATATACCCACAAAACCGAAGACTGCACTACCCCCGTTAAATGCACGAAATGTGGAGGAAATCATCATGAGACTAAATGCACCACCCAACTACCATCAAAGTGTGTCGCCTGTCAATCTGAAGATCATGCCGCTTGGTCATCCAAATGTCCAAAAAGACCCTCTCAACCTATCGACGGAATTCCTAACATTCCCATTAAATCCATCAACAAGAAAACAAATGAAATAGATCAGAACATCACAAGAAACATCAGAATTCACTCACCAATAACAGTGCACGATTTCATAATAAACACATATGTAGACAAAATAAATAACCCAAAAAATATCAACAGAGAAGCACTGCTAGACAAGCTTAAAAGAAAATTTATAAGGAACTACAATATCGACACCACTCCAGTTTTTTCTTACAATAGACTTTACATCCTAATGTTCGACCTGAATCACCCTGAGTCCATTTCACCAACAGAACCAACCACAGGCAACACCCAAGTTCAAATTCAACCTTAATATTTTGTACGCCAACATAAATAGCTACACTCCCAAAAAACACCTCATCAATTATTATATTGAAAACAACGATATTAACTGCGGTCTGTTTGTAGAAACCAAGACAAAACCCAACAGCAACACAAACTACAGAGACTGGCACACTTTACGACATGATGGAGAGATAATTAATAATAACGCTAAAGGAGGATGTTTAGTACAAGTTAATCCAATTATCAAAATGGGTAAGGCTAACGCCCCGCGAATTAATAACCCATTAAATGAAGCACTTCACTTCACTTTGCCTTTCCAAAATAATTTATTACACATTTTTATTATATACATTCATCCTAATGCGAACATCGAGGACAATATTTTCATTAAAGCATCTCTATATAAATACTCCCTGATCATTGGAGACTTTAATATTAACGCTAGGAAAAATCGAATTCTATGCCAGTTTTTAAATAATTCAGATTTCGTCAAGATTGACACTCCTCCAACCTTTTTAATGCCTAACAATAATGACACAACTCCGGACATTATTCTTCACACCAGGAATCTATCTCCATATATTAAAGAAGTGGAACTAATCAACGATCTAGGCTCTGATCACCTTGCATTTGTAATAAAAATTGATTTACTGAACATAAATATCCATCAAACAGATAAGCTAAAATACAATTTTAAAAAATGCAACATGGAAAAAGTCAACATCGCTCTCAGCAACTACATCGCTTCAACAGTAAACAATAACATAAATCGGGATCACATCAATAAATTCAATGATAAATTTGCAAAAGCCGTACTAGAAAATACATCACGTTTTAAAATTACTTACTATACCCACCCATTTCCACCATTTATCATACGGTTAATTAAACACAAAAGAAAAATGTACAGAGAATACAGGAGAAATCAAAACCCAGCTGCGAAACAACAACTCAACGAGTTCAACAAAAATATTCAGGGGCTAATTAAAGAATTCAAAAAGAACCAGTGGATGGAAACCTGTCAAGAAATAAACAACCAAAAAGGGAAAAATTACTGGCAACAAATTAACAAACTCTCGAAATATAAAACCAGGACAAACGTTCATAAAATAGAAGAAAATGGGGTACAATATTCTACAGATCAAGAAAAAGCTAACATATTTTTTGAACATTTTCAAGAATCCTACACATTTGTTAACAACCCAAATTATGATCAAGACAACTTAATAACTGTTAACGACTGGCATAACACTTATTTTTCTCAAGACTTCCCAAGGGATACTATTAAAATTGATGAAGATGATTACTTTAACACCATTATAAGAGGCAAAAATTCAGCCCCTGGCAAAGACAATATTACAAAAAATTTGGTATAGGCACTTAACTATGAAATCCACAAACATATCATAAAACTATATGAATTTTGTCTGAACACCCACTACTTCCCCACAGAATGGAAACAAGGCGTTATTATTGTTATACCTAAACCGAATTCCAATCACAAACATACATCTAATTATCGTCCAATAACGTTACTACCAGTATTAGGCAAAAACTTGGAAAAAATAATAAGAAAATACCTACAAGACTCACTAATTAATATAATTCCCCAATACCCAATACCAATTTGGATTCCGCGAACAATGTTCAACCAATATCCCGCTCGCAATACTCAAATCGAATATAGAAGCTTCCAAGCTGCAGGGAAGAAAATCAGCTACTATATTCCTCGACGTTAAAAAGGCATTTGACACGGTTTGGCATTTTGGACTCTTATATAAGCTCAAACTTTCGAATTGTCCTGACTATTTACTATTAATTATAAAAAGCTTTCTAGAAAACCGCTCACTCCAAATCAAAATAAATACTTCATACTCACAAACTTTCACTCCGCAGCAAGGTGTTCCACAGGGCTCACCCTTGTCCCCCATCCTCTATAACCTCTTCTGTTATGATTTATATAACTTCCAGTTCAACAACCCTGACCATCTGAACCCAAACTCGTACATTTTGCAATATGCCGACGACGTAGCTCTAATAGCTCACAATAATAATATAATAAATACAATGTCAAGCCTTCAAGCACTAATGAATGCTACCTCTACCTGGTATAATCTATGGAGACAAACTATCAATCCCTCCAAATCACAACTAATCATTTTTAACCATTTTCCAAAAGACACATCACCCACAATATTGATTAATAACTAATTAATACAGCCCACAAGTAGTGCTAAATATCTTGGAATCCTGTTAGACCATAAACTCAACCTAAACTCTCACACAACTTCAAGAAAGAAGGAAACTATTAGAAGAGCCAGTCACTTTCGTAGCCCCACATACAAAAAGAATGGCATCAGTCTATCAACTGCAAGTAGAATATACAAATCCATTTGCAGACCCATATTAGAATACGGACACGTATTATTTTTAAACAGTAATAAGCCAGCTAGAAAAAATATACATGTAGGAGAAACCTCTTCACTGAGAAAAATCACCAAAATAAGGCACGCAAGAAATCCTCTACATAATCCCCCCAACAATCAGCTTTACCAGTTAACAACAACAACACCAATCACAAGCAGATTAGAAACTCTATCGAAAAGATTCGCCAAGTCGACATTTAACTTCGACATGCTCAACAAATTTTGCATGGTACGAGATCCAGGCATACAAGCAAAATATATATACCCGGAGAAAACTACATGGGAGCGTCTAAAAGAACTTCACAATGAGAACTAAGTGTTTTTCTTCTTTTTTTTTTTTTGTTATTTCCACCACTGACTTGTACGATTATATTTATGTATGAATATATATTATACATATGTTAAATTAAAATAAAAAAAATGTTACTCAAATATGGGCTGAAGGACTTCGGTCAATGCTATGTATTTGGCAATAAAGTACTTTATTTTTATTATTATTATTAAAATTGTAAGACTTATAGTGGTTTGACAATGTCCGTTTGTTGGATAAATACCCACTAATTACCACTAAAAATAACCAATAATTCATATAAAGACGAATTTAATTTTAATTTGAGACGACTCAACCCCAAATAAATAATATTTCATCACTGTAACGATTGGCAAATCTTGAGAGTTTGACAGCCGCTGAACTATTGAAAACTTAGATTATGTTATCTCTCTCTTCAGTGTATATTTTATATTTCCGTCTCAAACGGAGGGACAAAGAAGCTTGGTCGACATACGGGAACAATGAGTGTTATGCTCTTGGTTTAACTTTGAGTGAGAGAGAAAATTAAATCGTACGCGCAATATCAACTCATACAGATGCCAAGTTAAAATATACTCGACTATAGTTTTCGAGATACAGGGTGTTAAAGTTTGAAAATAAATACGGATTTATATTAATATTTCCAGAATGCTAAGAAGTATCGAATCCAAACTTGCCAATTCTTTACATATAATTTAGAGGCCTATTTTAGAATAACAAACTACTACTTTACTTAACCATGGGCGTAGATATATGGATTTACTAAGGCTCTTTTTTACAAAAAAGTAGTACGCCACTGATATTTTCCCATGTTTTCAGTTTATTTCAATAAAGCAAGAAAAAACAAAAATTTAATGTCTCTTGGCACTTTTTGATATGACAAGCCGTTTTCCAGAAAATTTACATTTAATCATTTGATGCACGCATCTGGACGAATTTTAGACAAACTTGAAGTCGCTCAGAATTACACCAAATTTGATGGTACGAAAAGTCTTTTAAAAAGAAAGAATGAAACATCGTTAATGATGCTTGTAAGACACTTTTACATGTTGCTAGCTTTTGTGTTTGTGTTTCTAATAATTTATTTTAGTTCGACCGTTGCGTTTTAATGCATTTGTGTTATAAAAATTTTGATTTACATGATAATAAACTTTTACAATAAATATTTTAAATGTTTCATTCTTTATTTTTAAGAGACTTTTCGCACCATCAAATTTGGTGAAATTCTGAGCGACTTCAAGTTTGTCTAAAATTCGTCCAGATGCGTGCATCAAATGATTAAATGTAAATTTTCTGGAAAACGGCTTGCCATATCAAAAAGTGCCAAGAGACATTAAATTTTTGTTTTTTCTTGCTTTATTGAAATAAACTGAAAACATGGGAAAATATCAGTGGCGTACTACTTTTTTGTAAAAAAGAGCCTTAGTAAATCCATATATCTACGCCCATGGTTAAGTAAAGTAGTAGTTTGTTATTCTAAAATAGGCCTCTAAATTATACGTAAAGAATTGGCAAGTTTGGATTCGATACTTCTTAGCATTCTGGAAATATTAATATAAATCCATATTTATTTTCAAACTTTAACACCCTGTATCTCGAAAACTAAGCATTTTTCAACCTATGTTTATAGGAACTTTTTTTAATAATTTTCAATTGTCTATCGACTGTTAAAGTCCTGCTACAAAAAACTGGAACACCCTGTATATTTAAATTCTCTTCCGAAAAATATAACATATATACATTCGTATAGAATGGAGTTGGGAAGAGGGAAAAGTTTTTTACTTAACGATTTGCGACAAAAATCAGTCATTATAATGACTTCTTTACTTCTCCTAAAACCGTTAAATACCTAATCAAACTTTAAATTTCCACGGATGAAGTCAAAATATCTTTGTTTGATGATTTACAAAAAAATTCTATCAGTAAAAAAATATGCATCTTTTAGAGATCCCCAAATACGTATTCAAATTTTAGTTTATTATAGATCGCTTTGTTTTTTTACCACTTTAATTTGATATTCAGTTATTCTTTTGTTGGTAATTTTGAGATCATTGGAAAAAATACTATCAGCTCGACTATCAGTTACGTTAAACATTCTTTTTTTTATTTCCAAAGATAAATCCACAAACGTTATAAAAATCAACCCTAAAATCCTTAAAATTATTGTTGTTGAAATATTCATAAAATACCTGAAACGTTGATGGAATACTACTGAAAAACCTTAAATACTTATGAAATTTCTGAAACTGCTGAGAAATACTTGAAATATTGGTGAAGTACCTGAAATACTTGCGAAGTATCTGAAATACTAGTGAAATACTTGAAATATGAAATATGGTGTACACACTTTTTCCCAGCGATCAACCCCTCGGGTAGAGGTATTTATTTTAGGCCATAGAAAATTGTTACCTGCCACCTACCTATTGTTACGCGTATTTAATCAGACAGTTTATATTTTGTAATACATGTTAGGATATTATACAGCGTGTCCCACTTTTAATGGCCCCCCATTCACAACTCAGTTATTAGTTATCCAATTTTAACCAAATTTGGATCGGTCTCAATGACCTTTTGTGTGATCTTTTTGAATTAAACAAAATTTATTTTTGTCAGTGGCGTGCATTTTTATTAAGAAAAAAGGGGTCACTTTTTCGTCATATTAGGCATTTTTTTACAGAAAAACTAATACAAAATTATTAAACAGCATGCTTTAGAACCCCCATGTCGAAAATTTCACAACATTTTGATTAAGGGTTTCCGAATAACGGGCCCAGTAAAAATACATTTTTTCAATCGTAAATAACTGATAACTTGAAAACGATTTGTGTTTCGAAAAAAAGTCATACGTCATTTTCAATTTTAATTGATTTACTCTATCTCCCCATGCCTTCAAAAGTTTCAAAAGCTGCAAGCAAAAATTTTTCATGGACGATAAAATTTTTTTTAACCGGTTCTGTATTATTTGGGCATTAAGTGATAAAAAATGATCTTATGTGATAATAAATCAATTTTATACCAAAAGAAAAAAGGTTGCTCTGATATTAAATTAAACTATTTTTCTAAAAATAAACCGTTGTCAAGTTAATTATTTACGACTGCGGCATTTCAAACTTTTGAGCACATGATGTGATAGAGTAAATCAGTTTAAATTGAAAATGACGTATGACTTTTTTTCGAAACACAAACCGTTTTCAAGTTATCAGTTATTTACGACTGAAAAAATGTATTTTCACTGGGCCCATTATTCGGAAACCCTTAATCAAAATGTAGTAAAATTTTGAACATGGGGGTTCCAAAGCATGCTGATTAATAATATTGCATTAGTTTTTCTGTAAAAAATGCCTAATATGACTTCTAGAAAAATTGACCCCGTTTTTCTTAATAAAAATGCACGCCACTGACTAAAATAAGTTTTGTTTAATTCAAAAAGATCACACCAAATGCCGTTAATAGTAACCCAAATTTGGTTGAAATCGGATAACTAATAACTGAGTTGTGAAGGGGGGGCCATTAAAAGTGGGACACGCTGTATATTATTTGTGCGTTAATCATAATTTAATTATTTAAATACTAAGTATCATCTAAAATATAGATCCTTCCATATATAATATTTTGTTACTCATAGTTAAATAGATATATCCTAAATATTTATATTTATAATTCAACTGTTGATAAGAGACTGGGCTTATCTCTTTTAAGGTGTTTGCAACGTAATATCCTTTTTTTGTAGCAACAGCACTTCTTAATATTCTTTGCTTTAAAATTGAAGAGTAGAAATAAATTGACTACTGTGAAGGCTACGATTACTTGAGCTAAACCAAACCGAACTATGCAAATGCTTTTCATAGTTTTCCTTCGGTCTTGTATTCTATTGTTCGTGTCATGTCAACTTTGGCCGAAGTACTTAGAATACAAATCCATTTTACGTGATACCTACAGATTCTCTGAACGGCGTCAGGAAACTTACATAAATCCTACTAAAAGGTCCATGGAATTTAGGTAGATATTGTTTAGTGAACAAAGAAGGTTGGGTTGGCACGGCTTTACAACAATACCTTTAACTTGATCGATATTTGGTTAATATACTACAGATTTTACTCCAGACTAAATTTTTACCACGACAGAGCATCCTGTGTGTTTAAAATTATTTCTTTAAAATGAATGTTGCGGTTGTTTCACGTTACGAATGCAACAAATAGTATACCTTTTTTGCTTTATAATGAATAGAATACGCTTATTACAGGATCTGTACCAGGCACAAACATTGACATTCATTAACACACAACAAACAAATTGGTAGTTATTCATCAAAGCGCAGTCATTTTTTATTACTCTTCAAACCCAACAATAATTCCCACAAGTTTCTTGTCATCATGTTGCTTTCTCTCATATTAGTAAGGGAAAGCTCAACACAGGTAATTGGCCCCTTGTTGCACAATTTTTCACAGTCAATTTTAAAAACATAACAAAAAAATAAGTGATTACTAGCACTAGCACTGCACTAGCTTTTCCACTTTTTAAAAAAGGTAATGGAAAACTACCGACGAATATCATTATTATCTGAATTTTCAAAAATCCTTTAACATTGTGCCTATAACACAATTATAGCATTTGTGGAACAGAACCATTTACTAACTACTGTTCAACATGGTTTTAGAGCCAATAAATCTGTTGAAACAGCAACCTATCACTTCTTAAATTATGTATATTCCGAGTTAGACAAAGGTAATTTAGTAGTATCAATTATGTTTGATCGAAGTAAAGCATTTGACAAATGACAGTATTAATATATCACTTGTTTCAGGCGGGTCATGCGGGCCATCGCAGCATGAAATCAAATCTGCTTCTGTTCGTCTGTTACCTATTTCAATTTCCAAGTGCTCTGTGACATGCGCCCTGATTCTAATGCGCATTCGTTAACTTACGTCCGGACTTTATATTCAGTCACGCGGCCACTCGTAGATTACACTAAATTTACCACATGAAAATGTCACTTTACTGTTAACTAATGTCAGTGTTAATAAAAAACAGTTTGCCAGAAAATATTTCACATACCTTCTCGTATTTTTCCATGGATTTTAAAGGAAGTACGCTCAAAGTTGCTTCTCGAGCACATTTAAAATGTCTTCCAGAACAATTTTCTAAATTGTTTTCAGTAGCAAGATTCATTTTTATAATTAATATATAACTTAAAATCAATTCCGACTCACAAAAATTATACTCAACTGTTATTATTTATATAAATAAACAAAGCCGTGTCAGTTACTATGGTTACGGGAACAAGTACCTACTATGACTTTTTTCAAATTTCAAACTTTGTAATGCTTTTATGTCCACTAATAATAATTAATTAACTTATTAATTAACTAACACAAAATGCGAAAAAATAGTATAAACAAATCTCGTAAGAAAAGCAGTTTTACTAAACTCATAGTTTTTGAGTTACTCGCTCGCTCGTACTCAAACACTATATTCGTTTAGTGAAAGTTTGCTTTTCTAAATTTGTTGTATAATTTACTATCATAGGTCTGGACGTGGACCTGTGCAAGGTGAGGGTAAAAAATCAACCTCTTTCAACACAAAAAAAATCTACACTATATGGAGATACTCATGATGCCAGCGAACCCAGAAATCTTGTAATTTTTTACATAATTGAAAGGAATTTTGTGTTGCGACACCGACACAACACACATAGGATTCAACCTCGTGAAACCCTGACCCAATGTACTAACTTGCTAGGTAATGGGTACTGATATCTAACGAATTTTGATGTTCAAGAAATAATTGATTCTACATTGAATTCATTTTTTACAGAAATAAATACCACAGATCACATGGATGAAAAAATAATAAATTCTAGGAAAAATGAAAAATGTACCTGGAAGTATTCAATTTGAACACAATTCTTTAGCACATTTCATATTTTCACTGCAGACCGACTACCGGTCCCAAAAACAACGCGTACATAACCCAACTGTCAGAATTCAGAATTACTTTATAAGTTCAGTATTCTTCTTCTTCTTCACGATTTCGCATGCAACGGCCACTAGTCATTTACTAGGTGCGTTCGAAAATATGTTTACGTGTCACCAACCTGACGAATTTTAATCATTAAAAGCGTTAGTACAAATAAATCGTAATAGTCCCAAATATGTTATTTGAATCCAAGGCTTATAGACTTTGTACAGGTTGCCTCAATGAGCAACATTAGGGCGAGGAAAATGCGGCGTGTGGGCAGAGGTTGTGGCGACCGTTAGGTATGTGTTATTTACATTCTGTGTAATGTATTATTTACTTTGCCGTTTTATTACGGACTGTTTGGTTGCGCAGAACTGCAACTTGTGTACTAGTTTTATAGAATATTTAGTTTTTTTTTTTCTTTAATCACTTATTTAACGTCGGTCTATTTCCGCCACCAGGGCCAATCACCGACGCCAGGAGACGAGCAACCCCCAACCTGGAAATTTTGCCGAACCACTTATCTTACCAATAGTAGGGATTTTTTACTTGCCTAACATTTAATAGACAAAAGGGACCGACTGCTTTACATCCTCTCCGAAGGATGGTATATCCTCAATACACCTCTCGCCTACAGTTGTATTGCTTCTGCGATATAGCTGATATACAAGCCGCTAGAAGTAGGGAAACGAGACCGCGTCTTTCCCTGGAGCCCATCCAAGTGCTAAACGCGGTAGCTGTTGCTTAACTTCATATCGCTATGAAGTGAGTCAAGTCAGTCCTCCGCTCGCTGCCCTAATATTTAGTTAAGTGTGATTATATAGCGGATTTTTGTTCATTTTGAAATAATAAACTTTTAGAACATATAAAGAATACCTACAAGTATAAATACAATAAATAGATTATTTATGTATAATTATCTACAATTTAAGACCTATTCTCGATGATGGTACAAATTCGCCTAATTTTTTAAATTATGTTCATTGTTTGTACCACTCTGTTACATTTTTCTCTCCAAATTTTTGTATGAATTGTAATAATTTCTTAATAAATAACAACTAGGTAATTATATTTTAGTCTATTTTATTCTTTACAGAACTACACAATGCCTGGAATGCTATGTACTATAGTAGCCAACAACAGCAGAGAAAATGTACACAAATCAGGAAACAAATTTACTTTTATCGCTTTCCAAAAAATAAACAACTCAACTGCGACAAATTTGGGTTGAAAGATGTCGAAGACACGGAACATGGAATCCCGATAATTGCCGCGTTTGTTCTGACCAATTTTGCTTAAAAAAATCAAGTGGCCTTAGAACCCAATCAAAATGGGTCTTCTCACAAAAATATAATAATTTTAATACCTATACAGAATATTTCGCTAAAATTAAAAAATTTACTGTTATATCTGGAGAAACCATCAGAACTGTACGAAAATTAACAGGTAGACATCTCAAAAGGATATTGCAAAATGTTTCATCCGACAACAAACTCTTGTAAGAATTAAATATATTAATGAAAAATCAAAAGAAAATAAGGACAGTAAGAAACGCGTGGCTTTGAGACACATGAGCACATAAAAAAATGAGAAAAACAGTTAAATAAGAATAAATATTTGTTTTGTCCCAAATAAAGTATTTAAACTTTTGTAATAGTTTTTTTTATTTTAAATAGTTATATGGAGAAAATTTTTTGCATTTTTGATAACTTAATGCCCCTTTTCCATCAAAATAGGAATTCTAGGTAAAAACCTTTCTTATTTTTACGTTACATTAAATAGGTCTAGCTACTTACTAAATACCTTTAAATACTTATTCAATACCTTTAAATACTTATTAATAGCTTTTTAATACATATTAAATACATTTAAATACTTATAAAATACTTTTTAAATAAGTTTCATTATTTTGCATTGGAATGTCTTCCGAAATGTCATTTTTTTTAAATGTCTTTAAATACCTTTAAATATCTTTAAATACCTTTAAATACCTTTAAATATCTTTAAATCCCTTTAAATACCTTTAAATATTAATATTTTTAAATACCTTTAAATCTATTTAAATACCTTTAAATATCTTTAAATACCTTTAAATGTCTTTAAATATAATTTAATACTTTTAAATGCTTAAATAATTAATTATGGTGTACACATGTTTTGACATTTGCTCACCCCTCGACCTGGATCTTCCAGTGAATGTAGTTTATTCAAATAAAAATTCTAAAATTAATTGTGTAAATCTAGAAGCAATTCAGAATAGTAACATTGAAACTCATTTGAATTCTGATTCACGATATAATCAGCCTCATTCTTCAGACTCCAACGTTGAGTATATTTCACAATTAACAAATAAAAGTAATAAAGAAAGTGATGAAGAGCTAGATAGCGACTCAAAAATTATTAGCGATAGTGAAATAGATCCCGTACCTCAGATAATCGCATCAACATCTGTTAAGGCCAAGTAATCATTTATTTTAATTTTAAGTTGGTAAGAGCCTACCGGGCTTTTAGTGCACTAGCGCTATATTGAAGATTCGCGGCACTGTTGCTGCAATGGCGAAACTGAGTACTTGTAAGAAGAGTGTCTTTGTAATAGTAGAGGAAATAAATAATAGTTAAAAAACAATACAGTCCACAAATTTATTAATCGAAGAAACTCTAACAAAAATTGGTCCATCTCACGGATTTGAAGCAGTGAAAAGTGCATTTAATTAGCAATTAATTAATAAAAGTCACGGCGTGCAATAAGATCGTCGTTGAATTCGCAGGAGACAGAGAAAGAAGATTGGTGAATAGTACCAGCAGGAGAGAGAGGAATATTCCTAGCAAGTTTGTGCGGGATAACATAATAAAAGTCGGGTTCCTATCCACCAACTGTCCTGCAGTAAGTAATTCTAAAATTTCTAATTACTTGTTACCAATAATAAAACTTTTTTTATTTGTGATATAAAATGTCTGAAGTTGAGATAAAAGAATTAAAAGCCAAGCGAGGCACTACTAAGTCAAAATTAACTAGATTAACTAAGTATTTCCTAACACTTGATAAGGAAAATTTGAATAATGAAATAATAAATAGTTTGCAATTAAGATTAGAGAAATTTGAACCCCTGTGGGACGAATTTAATTATTTACAGTCAAATATTGAAGTACTTGTTGAACCGTCTGACGAGGATGAGGCAGAAAGAGAGCAATTTGAAACTAGTTACTTTTCAATAGTTGGTAAAATAAAGACTTTAATTCAAGAATACGAGTTAAATAAAGAAGAAGCTTCAGTGGTTGATTCGAGACATTCGAGTCTTAGTTCCGATCATAACTCAAATCAAAATAATAGTAATGGTAATTCTTTAGTGAAATTACCTCCCATAAAATTACCTACTTTTGATGGTCAATACTTCAATTGGTTGAAATTTAAAGAGTTGTTTGTTGCACTTATAGATCAGGAGGGTTCACTATCTGATTTGCAGAAATTTTATTATTTAAAAAGTTCATTATCAGATTCAGTAAAAGAAAAAAATCGATCAGTTGAAGTTTCGGCAAAAAATTATAAGGTAGCTTGGAATATTTTATTGGACAGATACGAGAATAAAAATATGATTATTCATAATCACATTCATGCGATATTTGAGCTACCTACTATTAAAAAAGAGTCACATTTGCAGTTGAGAGATCTGTATGATAATGCAAATAAACACTTGAGAGTATTAGCCAGTCTTGGTGAAAAAATTGAAAGTTGGAATCGGCTAATCATATATATTTTAACAAATAAATTGGACTCTGGCACTAGAAGGGGTTGGGAATCGCACAAATGTAAGGGAAATTTACCGAAATTAGAAGATTAGGGCAATTTTCTAAAATTAAGGTGTGAAATTTTTGAGAAATTGGAACTAACGAATAATTTAGAAAACACAAATAATAAATCGGGTTCTAGTAAAATGTACAATAAAAATCAAAATCATAATAAGAACGCTCATTCTAGTAACACGTTAACAGCTAGAATTGATAATAAAAATTATAAATGTTACTTTTGCCAAGGGGAACACAGTATTTTTAAATGTGAAAGTTTGTTGAAATTAAATCCAAGTAACCGAATTGCTGAAATTAAAAAATTAAAACTTTGTTTAAATTGCTTAAGGCCTTCGCATCCGTCTTGGAAATGCAATTTACCAAAATGTTTTAAATGTCAAAAGGCACATAATACCATTTTACATGCCGATAATTTGAATATGGAAGGTTCGCTAAATGGAGCGACCGCTGGCGCTGTGGCAAGTTGTTCGGATCAGCCGGAACACGTGCAGAACGAGTCGAGTGAACAAAAAACTAGTGTGTCGTTGAATTGCCACGAAAATAAAAATGAAACACTTCATTATTCCCAAATAATGTTGGCCACGGCATTTATTAAAATTAAAACTGAAAGAAATGAATGGATTAATTGTCGCGTATTATTAGATTCGGCTTCACAAAGCCATTTCATTACAGAAACCATGTGTAAAAAATTAAAATTGCCGATAATAAGTTTAAATCATTCCGTAAAAGAAATAGGACAAAGTCAAACAAACATTAACAATCAAGTCGATGTTTCAATACGATCTTGTTATAATAACTTTAGCATGAAAATTAGATGTTTAGTCTTGAATAAAATAACAGAAAATCTACCGTCTATGTCGTTTAATAAAAATATCGTAAATTTACCCGCTAATGTGCAGTTGGCGGATCCAAATTTTAATGTTTCGTCGGAAATTGATATGCTTCTTGGATCAACTGTTTTTTGGAACATTTTATGCAGTGGCCAGGACCGCTTTGGTTCAACTGGGCCCATTTTGCACAATACTCAATTGGGATGGGTTATAGCGGGCAATTTGCAGTTTCCCTCAAAATATAATAATTCATCAGTTACTGGTTTCATCACTGATCACCCGCAAGAATTAATTGAGGATAAGTTAATGAAATTCTGGAATATAGAGGAAATAGGCAATAATGCGCCACATTTCAGCGTAGCAGAAAAATTTTGTGAAACGAATTTTGAGAAAACAACTACCAGAGATGCTTCTGGTCGATTTATTGTGAATATTCCTTTTAAAAATATATTAAAAAATTTAGGAAGGTCATATGATACAGCACTTCGTAGATTTGAATTATTAGAGAAAAAATTATTAAGGGACAATGAGTTTTATGGCGGAGTATGAGAGTGTTAAGAATATTCAGCAAGAGGAATGAACGGTAGGCGGCCGGTTGTTTAATGTTTTGACTACGGCAGGCGGTGTCGGCTCCAGCCAAGGCTCCAGCGATCTCAGCTGGATGGAGGGCAAGGGAATTAGCGACGATTGCAAAATGCAAGACACTTCAATTTCTGCTAGAGAACTGATACGTTGTACTTTAGAGTTGTGATTTTATATTTCTACTCCAATACATGTCAACTATTTGTTTACGAGTCTTTCAATTAATATTAACTTTTAACATCAGAACGTGGGATGAAGAATTCGCGTGTCTATTAAGTACTTTGTGGGTGTTGTTTTGTTGTGGTATCCTGAGTGTTTGCCATTACTTTAACCAGTGTACCTGGTGGTATACTGAGTGTTTACCAATTACCGTCCATTGAGTGCATTTGGAGCTATTCAAGGCGATATGCCGAAGACGAGCGGTCGACACTCTGCGCACCGAGGCCATAGGCGAAGATCGAGGGATCGCTATGGAGGCTCTCAACGCAGGCATGCTCGCAGGGAGTCAAGAGAAGAATCCTCGCGGCGACGACGAGGCAATGAATCTCCTGGACACCAGATGGTTCGACGAACTGGGACTGCCGAGTCGTACCAAGACCGGAGTCCAGAGCAACTGGTAAGGTCGGAGGCCACTGCAACGGTGTCTCAAATTGGTGAGGCCATCGCTGAAGGTGTGGGACGTTTGGCCACCCAAATTGCGGTAAGAGAAAGGAATCCGTTGGTAAGTGTTAATACCATTACTAGCAATTTAATTTCCGAGTTCAACCCTATAAATAATGATGTTGGCGCATGGTTAGAATCTGTTAATGAGTATGCGTATATTTACCAGTGGGATGACAAAACAACTTCTCATTTGGCATTGAGCAAGTTACGCGGCCCAGCGCAAACTTGGCTCAATGGACTTCCCACGAGAATATTTACTTGGCCTGAATGGGAAAATATGTTGCGACAAAATTTCAAACCAAAGCGTGACTTAAATAGAGATTTAAAAATTATGATGTCTTGTGTACCAAAACCTGGAAGTACATTATATGAATATGTTTTTGAAAAATTAGCTGTCATTCATAAATTGAAATTGAACATTTATGACGAAGATAAAGTCAATTTAATATTAGGTGGCATTGACGATGAACAAATCAAATTTTCTGTTGAAACGGCCGGAATAAAAGACCCGTCCGTTTTAGCCAGTCATTTTAAAACACTAGATCAAAAACACAGTATTAAAAAAATTATTGATCCCATTCCATCAACATCTAGCGAGGTTAAAAATTATACGGATTTCGGATCAAAAGGTCATAAAATTAAAAATGTCTGCTTTCAATGCGGAAAAAGGGGACATTTGAAGCGAAATTGTCCAAGAGGTGATACCAAGCAATATCCAGCCATACAATATCATCACGTAAATGTGATAGCTACAGATACCAATTCAAAATTTATTAAAGGCATCACAGTAAATGGTGTAGAAGTTAATTGTTTTGTTGATTTTGGAAGTCAGTGTTCTCTTATCACTAAAAGTGCTGCTAACAGATTTTCGTTAAACGTGACGCAATTAGAAAATGTGGTGGTTTTGTCCGCGGCTTTTGGTCAGCAGCTGAGGCCTATGCTGTCTACTCGTGCTAGAATAAATATTGACAATATCGAGCGATTTATTGAATTTTATGTGGTTGATGAAAATATCCCGGGCGCAGAAGTTTTAATAGGGCAAAATTTTACAGAACTTCTCGGAAGTAAATGAATCTACAGTTAATATGATTGATAAAACTGTTGTAAATGTGGGTACCAATGATCCGCGAATGTTAGAGTCATTATTGAATTTATTAAATACATTTCCGAAAAGTACTGCACAAAATTTAGCCGAAATAGGCGTAACCCCATCGATACAAATGAAAATCACGTTAACCACGGATAAACCAGTGGCGTTCCGACCGCGGCAATTTTCCGATTCGGAGCGTCTACAGGTTAGGGAAATTGTTGAAGATCTCTTAAAAAACGGAATAATAAGAGAATCCAAATCACCGTATGCGAGTAATGTATTGCTGGTAACAAAAAAAAATGGTCAGGAACGGTTGTGTGTGGACTATAGGGCCGTGAATAAAATTACGGTACCCGATAAATACCCACTCCCACTGATAGAAGAACAGTTACGTCGATTATCTGGTTTTACGTATTTTACTAGTTTAGATTTATTTTCCAGTTACTATCACATTCCTATTTCACCTGAGTCTATTCCAATAACTGCTTTCATCACCCAAGATGGCCATTATGAGTTTTTACGCGTTCCATTTGGTTTAATGAACGCCCCTCTAATTTTTCAGCGTATGTTAAATACTGCTTTGGATAAACTTAGATTTAATAAGGTTCTCTTGTATTTAGATGATGTATTGATTCCAAGTAAGACCATACAAGAAAACCTAGATATTTTACATGAAGTATTGCAAATTTTCGAGAAAAACGGCTTAACATTGAATTTAAAAAAATGCTTCTTTCTTAAAACATCAATTGAGTATTTAGGTTACGAAATTCGTGAATCGAGTATACAACCATGTACCTCAAAAATACAAGCTCTAGTACAATTTCCAATTCCTAACAATGTCCACCAGGTGAGACAATATTTAGGCCTAACGGGATATTTTCGGAAATTTATTGATAATTACGCTTCAAAATCTAAACCTTTAAGTTGTCTGCTTGCTAAAGAAGCCACTTGGATGTGGAGCAAGGAGCAACAAGATTCCTTTGAATTATTAAAGGAAGCATTGGTTTCTGTGCCAATTCTTGCATTATTTGACCCAGGAAAGGAAATTAGATTATACACTGACGCTAGTCGGTGGGGTCTTGCGGGAATTTTGGTACAAATCCATAGCAGTAAAGAACGAGTTGTGGCATATTATAGCAGGCAGACCACGATGGACGAGCAGAAAATGCATTCATTTGAATTAGAAGCTCTTGCAATTGTTGCTTCGTTAAAATGACTTCGACAATATCTGCTAGGTCGATTTTTCACGATTATTACTGATTGTGCTGCAGTCAAACATACAATGTCAAAGAGCGAAATAAATGCTCGTATAGGTAGATGGGTGGTATATCTTAGCGAATATCAGTACGAAATAGTTCATAGACAAGGAAAACAGATGCAACATGTGGATGCATTAAGTCGCAATCCAGTTATCGAAACTAAAGGTATTTGTTCTGTAATAATTGCAGAAAAAGATTGGTTACTAGCTGCTCAACAGGGCGATAAAGATAGTCAGTCAATTAAGTCTATATTAGAAAGTGGTGATGTTTCTCACAATAAAGGCATATTTAACGATTACGCTTTAAAAGGAGGCGTCGTTTACAAAATTACAGCTTACGGTTTACGATGGGTAGCCCCTAAAAAGGCAAGGTATCAGATTTTATGAATGGCACATGACGATGTGGGACATTTTGGGTTTATGAAAACATACGAGTTAGTAGCGAGCCAATACTGGTTTACTCGCATGCGAAGATTTATAAAGAAATATGTGAAAAACTGTTTAACTTGTTTGTATTTCAAGTCGTCTACGGGTAAACCATCCACCCTATTAAAAAAATTCCTAAACCATTTCATACGGTCCACATTGACCATTTGGGACCATTTATAAAAAGCAAAACTGGCAATACTTACGTTTTAGTACTTGTAGACGCGTTCACTAAATTTATTTTACTCTATGGTGTGAAAAATACTACCACAAAGGCCACTGTCAAAGTCATAAAAGACGTGATAAAGGTATTTGGTGTCCCTCACAGAATAATAAGCGACAGAGGTACCTCTTTTACCAGTGACGATATTAAGAAATTTTCTTTGAAAGTTGGAATTAAACATCATTTAAATGCTGTTGCAATGCCACGCGATAATGGACAGGTAGAACGATACAATCTGACGATTACCAACTCATTGGCAACAATGGGAGCAAATAAAAACGACAAAACTTGGGATGAAAATCTTGATAATATACAAATAGGGTTGAACGGTACTTTAAATCAGGCGCTCGGAGTATCTCCAAGCGAGGCATTAATGGGCTATGGAGTTGTTTCGCAGGGTCAACTGCAAATTAATGCCGAGGAAGTGGTTGATGTAACGGAAGTACGTGCACGAATTGAGGGGAATCAGGAGCGCTATCAAGCTGGTCAGAAACGGCGGTTTGACCAGCGGAGAGGCAAATCTCAAGCGTATACGGAAGGAGATTTGGTATTGGTGCGGATCACCAGTACACCAGCCACTGGAGGAAGTCATAAGTTGTTGCCAAAGTGGCGGGGCCCGTTCCGTATCATCAAAGTGGTTGGAAATGATCGATATGAAGTGGCTGATATACCTGGCAGTAGACGTACAAAGTTACCTTACCGGAGTGTTGCTGGTATTGAGAATATCAGGCCGTGGGTTCGTTATGACCAGGAGTAGTGGTCTGTACGGACAGGACGGAGGTAAGGGGCAGGTGGAGTGTTATGAACATTGTCGGGAGCTTTGGCGGTAACACAATTGCGGTCAGGATGGAGGTAACATTCATGTGTATCGTGTGACTGTTTCTTCCGGAAGTTGACGGAAAACCAATTGTGGTCAATTGCGTGTACTGTTCATAAAATATACCTGGGGTCACGGAGGTGTGCAGGGCGTACCATGGATGTGACCAACACAATAACCCTCTAGGTTTAAGTTATATATAAAAAAAAGGTGTTATGTTTATTTAATTTAGTTTTACATTAAGTTTATTCATTGCATTGATAATAAACTGGGCCCAGTTCATTTAATTTACAGGGATTTTGATTGAGGATGCCCGAACGCTGGAAGCAGCATTGCATAAGAAAAAAAAATAATAATGATAATAATGTTTTATTTTTCTTATCATTAGAGATGTTATCAGTATCTTAGACGATTTTTGAGTTTCAGCCCTCAAGTATTCTACACCGTTCGAGTGGGGACACTCGGAGTAGTCAGGAAAGGCCGTGTTAAGAATATTCAGCAAGAGGAATGAATGGTAGGCGGCCGGTTGTTTAATGTTTTGACTACGGCAGGCGGTGTCGGCTCCAGCGATCTCAGCTGGATGGAGGGCAAGGGAATTATCGACGATTGCAAAATGCAAGACACTTCAATTTCGGCTAGAGAACTGATACGTTGTACTTTAGAGTTGTGATTTTATATTTCTACTCCAATACATGTCAACTATTTGCTTACGAGTCTTTTAATTAATATTAACTTTTAACAAGAGTTTGTATCATATGTCGGAGCTAAAAATAAATAAGAATTTTAATTATGCAGATGGGTATTTTCTACCATATCACGCTGTTTTTAAAAGGGATAGCTTAACAACAAGGTGTCGGGTCGTGTTTGACAGTTCGGCAAGGACTAGCTCTGGATTGTCGCTCAATTATGTGCAGTATCTGTAGGGCCCACATTACAGCAGGATGTCTTTTCTATTTTGGCACGATTTCGTAGTTATAAATATGTCATGACTGCGGACATATCTAAAATGTATAGACAAATATGGGTTGCCGAGGAGCAAAGAAAATATCAAAGAATATTATGGCGAGCGGAAATTACAGAGAAATTAAAAATTTTCGAGTTAAACAGTGTCACGTATGGAAACGCGTCGTCTCCATATTTGGCAGTTAGAGATGCTTAGTTCAATTGGCGCGCGAAAATCAGAATAAGTATCCGGAAGCTTGCGAAATAATAAAAAGAGATTTCTACATGGATGACCTCCTTACCGGTGCGAATTCATGTGCGGATATACTTAAAATACAATCCGAAATTTCAAATATATTGGCTAGTGCTGGATTTGAGCTGCACAAATGGTTGTGTAATAAACGGGATATATTGAACAAATTTCAAATAAATAAGATGAACAGAATAAAACACTCGGTATTTTCTGGAATGCAAACAAAGATATAATTCAGTACAAATTAAATATTGACACAAATTGCTACAAGAAAACAACGAAAAGAATGATTTTGTCGATTACATGCCAAATATTTGATCCCTTGGGATTATTGGGTCCAATAATAATTAATGCTAAATTACTTATGCAGGAATTGTGGAAACAAAAATTAGACTGGGATGATGACATGAGTTGTTTCTAATTTATTGTGTGCAAAATCCCGGGTCGCCCCAATTAAACAAATCAGTTTACCACGTCTTGAGCTTTGCGGGGCTCTGTTGTTGGCGAATTTGACAAATAAAGTAACTTCGGTTCTAAACGTGAATTTTAATGATTATTATTTCTGGACTGACTCTATGATAGTCTTAGCGTGGATCCGAGGCCCACCGAATAAGTGGAAAACTTTTATTGCGAATAGGGTAGGTGAAATTCAGTCCCTGACAGACATTTCAGCCTGGCATCATGTGTGCTCCGTGGATAACCCGGCGGATTTATTATCACGCGGCGTATCAACTAACAAATTAAAAAATAATAGTTTGTGGTAGCACGGGCCCACGTGGTTTAAGGAGGCTAATTGCACTTGGAATTTAGAGTCGGTGTTAGAAATTCCGGAAGATGTTCCCGAACAAAAGACAGTGTCGTGCGTAGCGATAAAAGGGGAAAATGACTTAATAAAAAAAATAATAGAAGCTTATTCGTCGTTAATAAAATTGCAAAGGGTTTTTGCATATATTATACGTTTTGTGTCCAATTTAAGGTTAAGGGTAAAGGAACAAATGCAGGTTGGACCATTAATTCCCAGTGAACTTGACAAATCACTTAACATGTTAATAAAACACGCTCAGATTGAAAGTTTCTCTCAAGATTATTTTAATTTAGAAAATAAAAGGCCGTTAAATAAAAAAAGTAGAATTCTCTCATTAAATCCGTTTATTCGAGACGGCGTAATAAGAGTTGGAGGCCGGATTAGAAGTTCTCGACAAGAATATGACAAGAAATATTCAATAATCCTACCTCAAAGCAATAAATTGACCATGTAACAGTGATAATATTAAACACACTCTTTTGATGGAGGAGCTTTTAATCAACTGAATTTAAGTACACATAAACTAAGTAATAAAATAAAAAGAATTAAACTGGTAAGACCGTTGCTCAACAACCACCGCTCTCATCTGTCATTCGTAACCACTGATTATATCCGATTGCTTTGCTAATGGCTGTCGTTTCACTGCTGCACAATAGAGGGCACCTCACGCATTTTTTTTGTATTTTATTTAAAAGGGGTGTGTTTTACATAAATGTCCTCATATGGGAAACAGAAAGTTATTCGAGATATCTTTTTGGGCGTCCTCTTTGGCGGACTGGTCTAGTGGGAGCGGGTTCCTCGTGTTCAGGAGCCTGATGATATTCTTCTATGTCGGAGACATGATATTTGCCTATTGATACTTCAGGGTTCTCTAAACTGGCTCTAAACTTCGTATGACACAGGGGACGATTTTCGTAGTACTAGATAGGGACCATCCCTCTTGGGTGCGAATTTTGCTGTAAATTTTCGACTGGCATTACTTAAAGAATGGCTTTTTAAGAGAACGTGGTCACCAACTCGATAATTAACTCCTGAACGTCGGGATTGGTCGGCATAACTCTTGTGTCTGTCTTGCTGTGTTTCACTATTATCCCAGGTTTCTTGTAAATAATTGCTCAATGTTAGGAAATATTTAGCGATTGTTCTTATGTCGTGAGCAACATCATCGGCAGTTCTTAATTGACGGCCAAACGTAAGGAAAGCAGGAGTTTGGCCTGTGTTTTGACAAATAGCTGTATTTAACGAAAATCGTACTGCATGTAGGTATTGATCCCAGGTAGAGTGATCGTCTTGTGTAAGAATGGCAAGTCTGGGTTTTAAATCTCTGTTCTTACGCTCCACCGGGTTAGACGAAGGGTGATAAAAGGCTGTAAGTTGTTGTTCGATTCTTAAGCATGCGCAGACGTGTTGAACAACAGCACTCACGAATTGTACGCCATTATCACTGGTTATGGAGCGCGGTACACCGTAACGTAGGAAAATCTCTTCTATAAGTATTTTTGCAGTAGCGACTGCGGTAGCTTCGGGTAAGGGAAACAGCTCAACCCATCTGGAGGCGGTATCTTCCACAATCAGTATCCAACGATTTTTTTGGTCTGTTTCAGGTAATGGCCCAAAATAATCAATTGAGATTACTTCAAATCGGGTAGACTGTACTGGCGTTTGGGTTAATCCGGCAGGTTTCAAATTAGTGGGCTTAAACCTTTGGCATTCTATGCAGTTCTTAACATATGTCGATATATAACGTCTCATTCCTGGCCAATAGTACCTGGTTCTGATTCTACCCAAAGTTCTATCGACCCCATCATGACAAGATGTAGGAGAATCATGGTATTCTTCCAAAATAGCTTTACGCTTTTACTCGGGTATAACAAGTTGTGCCTCTTCGACGTCACTATCTGTAGCATAGCGATATAAAACACCTTTTTCCAATAAATAACCTCTCTGAACCCATCTCTCTGCTACTTGATCAGTGTTAGTAGATTCCAGGTCCAGAATAATTTTAGCCACATCTGGATCCTTTAGTTGTTGAGTCCTAATTTCTTCTGGACTAATACGAGGTAGTTCAACAGTGACTTGATAAATCTCGGCTTCCAAGGCTTGGGTCAGCGGTGGTCGTGACAATGTATCCGCAACGACGTTTGCCTTTCCTGGAGTATACTGTATGTTCAAGTTATATGATTGCAATTGTAATCCCCATCGAGCTAAGCGACCGGATGGTGATTTTATTGACATCAGCCATTTCAAGGGTTGATGATCCGTGCCCACTGTCACATCTGCTCCATCGATGTATCCCCTGAATTTAGTGGTGGCCCACACCAAAGCAAGCGCCTCGCGTTCCGTTGTCGAGTAATTTCTTTCTGCGGAGGTTAGTAATCGACTAGCGTATTCGACTGGACGTTCATCAGGTGGCTCCCCCTGGAGTAAAGCTGCGCCAATGGCATGATCGCTGGCATCTGTTCTTAGCATATATGGTAAATTCTCATCAGCTTGGCGTAAGATGGGTTCCGTAGTCAATAATTCCTTTAATGTCAGGAAAGCAGTTTGCTGCGGTGCTTCCCATGTCCAAACAGCATTTTTCTTGGTTAAATCGGTTAGAGGCTTGACGATACTTGAAAAATTCTGGATAAATTTTCTGTACCAAGAGCAAGTTTGAACAAAAGTGCGCAACTCTTTCAAGTTGGTAGGGCTAGGTAGCTCAGAGATTGCAGATATCTTCTCTGGATTCGCCATAATACCTTCTTGTGTTAATACGTGGCCGAGATAGGTGAGTCGTGGAGCCGCAAAAACACACTTGGGTCGATTAACTTGTAGATTATACTCTTGCAGTCGAATAAAAACAATGGTAAGGTCTTCTAAATGTTTACAAAATGATTCCGACAGAATGAGTATATCATCTAGGTAAGCGACTATACTAACATCTAGTCCTGTTTTAAATTTATCAATAAGCCTTTGAAATGTGGCAGGCGCGTTCTTAAGTCCAAACGGCATGCGTTTAAACCTATAGAGGCCGAACGGAGTAATGAAGGCAGTTTTATCTCTATCTGCTTCATTAACGCTGATCTGATGATAGCCTGATCTCAAATCGATACTTGTCATATAACGAGTTTGTTTGGCGAAATGGAGAAGGTCATCAATCCTTGGCATTGGATATTTGTCACTTACTGTAACAAGATTTAATTGTCGATAGTCAATACATACTCTATAGCGACCATCTTTCTTCGGCACCAACACAACAGGGGCTGCCCAAGGACTTTCGCATTCCTCTATTATGTCATTGGCGAGCATCTTGTCTAGTTCCTCACGGAGAATTTCTTTCTTACTCTTCGGCAGACAAAATGGAGGTACTGAGATAGGGATTTGATTTGGCTCAGTACGGATGTGATGTTCAGCAAAACGTGTGGACGGACCACCAGATTGAAAGATGTTGGAGTACTCCTGGAGTAAAGAGTTCAGGCGCGTTCGTTCATCTGGTTGAAGCATAGGTCCTTCATCATCGCGTAATGAAATTGAGCAGACACTTGCAGCTTGAATGGGACAGGGAGCAATTTTTGATGGGAAAGCAAAAATAATATCTGGGGCATCACCGAAATACCAAGTTTGGTCGGCAAGATTTAAGACGATACGGGCACAACTCAAGAAATCAGCGCCAAGCAGTGTGTGGTTGGCATTGGGAAGGGCAAGAAACCCAATTCTGATAATTTTATGTTTTATGGAAACCTCAATAGAAAAGATGGGACTTCTTGGACTGATTCGTTCCCATCTGCTAGGGTAATAGATATGGTTTCCTTTGTGATAGCAATATCAGGGAAAGTCTTTACTAGATTGTAAAGTATGCCCAGCTATGGAGCGAGTGGCACCTGAATCACCATAGGCAACACCATATTCGCCAGAAATAGTTATTGGTAGAATTGGTCTTTGGAAAGTTTGTGAGTCACGAGGAATGTCGACTCCGAAAAAGGAAGCAGCTTGCCCAAAATTATCACTAGTGTGCGGTACTGGCGGTTTTTGCGTAGTGCATTTGCTCCATTTGGAACGTACTACCCCTGGAGTACCACAGCCGTAACATTTTAAAGAGGTTACTGGAGAAGAAGTGGAAGCTGAGGACTGATTTGATTTATTTTCATCAGACTGGCGAAGTTTAGTGCGACAATCAGCAACTGCGTGTCCAATACATTTGGGTCGTTGTCGAGTTGGATTGGTTCCACCTTTGAGTTTATCTGGATTTGTTTCAACGATTTTCTCGTCAGGTTCTAAAGTCCATTCTATAGAGCGAATCCGAGTGAGCAGCTCTTGAAAGGTTTTTACATCGTCACGAGGTATTTTCTCCCGAACACGACGGTTAAGTAAGCCATATACCATGTCTAAACATGTGGTTTCATTCAACACGTAAGGTAATTTCGATAAAAGAGCACGAGCGTTGCAAATGAATAACTCGGGTTTCATGTCACCTTGTTCTTGTGCGAATAGCTTGCGAAAAATCTTATAAGCAGGTTCCCTTGAACCGAATACGTCTTTGAGGAGAGTTATTGCTTCATCCCATGTAGTAATAGTGTGTTTTATGCCTTGAAACCAGGTTGCTGCCATGTCTGTTAAAAGTATTGGCATACCCTTAAGTGCATTTTCATTTGACATGTTAGTACACGACTTGTAAGTTACTATTGCATCTATAAAAGCGTCAACGGATGAGTCTGGGCTTGCGTCAAAGCGTGTTGTGCATTTTGAGAAATTACCCTGCATCTCGACAACTGGAGTTGGTACACGTGGGGGTTGCTCATCGCTACTGGAACGTATCGTATTTAATAATTGTTGAAATTGTTCATTTGTTAAAGTTACTGTCGCAGGTGATGCGGCGTTAGCACCAACAGGTACCTTATCACGAGGCATTATAGTTTATCAAGGAAATGTCTATCACGATAAAATTGTCAATGCACGTGTAGCAGCATTCGGCACTACTAGAACGGCTTTACACCCTATAATTAAGTTTACCGTTTAACATTTAACATATAACAGGTAGTCGCATTGTTAGGACTGTTCATGCACATGAAAAATACCATTTAACATGGAAAGTCTATGAGAATTGTCTGTATTGAAGCACAGTTGAATTTATTTTACCGCGTACGACCGGTTGGTTGATTGTGAAAATTTGTACTTACAGTTTCTAACCTTGTTCTGTGGTTTCTACCTGTATTGAAGCACACTGCGAATTCGTTAATGCTTGCTCGACTAGGAAGTAGGCACTTAGGAGATGCATTTCAGAATCACTTCAATTTAAAATCACAGCACATACTTTATTTTATTAACCAAGTTACACGTACGAGTTCTTTTAGTCCACAAATTTTATATGGGTCCAC
The DNA here is from genome assembly GCA_963680705.1 of Rhagium mordax. NCBI lineage: Eukaryota > Metazoa > Arthropoda > Insecta > Coleoptera > Cerambycidae > Rhagium > Rhagium mordax. Next base: position 28,495,163 of record OY796664.1, read on the forward strand.
GTTTGAGCGCCACTGTAACAGTGATAATATTAAACACACTCTTTTGATGGAGGAGCTTTTAATCAACTGAATTTAAGTACACATAAACTAAGTAATAAAAGAAAAAGAATTAAACTGGTAAGACCGTTGCTCAACAACCACCGCTCTCATCTGTCATTCGTAACCACTGATTTTAGAATTATATCCGATTGCTTTGCTAATGGCTGTCGTTTCACTGCTGCACAATAGAGGGCACCTCACGCATTTTTTTTTGTATTTTATTTAAAAGGGGTTTGTTACAACCACTCTTATATTAAGATACGAACATGTGCGTCTGTTACATTGTGGTGTACTATTGCGAGCAATAAATTTTCAACGATATTTAATCAAGTGATATTGGTTTTTGTAAAATTAGTCTTTGTAAAAATGGTTTTAAAGTCATATTTGACAGTTTATAAAATCTTTGACACAATACATTGACTCAAAAGAGAAATCTATAAAGGAAACATTAAATTTATTTGTTAAATCTCTATATAACCATTAAGTAAATAATAATAAAGAGGCGCAACTGTCAAAGTTTCGAGATTTTAGTGTTGTATCTTTTTACCAATAACTACAGTATTATCTACAATATTTAGGGCTATGCAGCCGAATTACGAATACTTTCCAGTAGCACTAAACATATATGACAATCCTGAAGCTGAAGCGAAAAAATACAACACTAATCTAACATAAAATTAGCAATATGTAAAACTTAAAAACCAATGTTGCTGAATTCTTCTACGGCTTCTATGGGGCAGTTGAATTAGATGCTGGAAAATGTGTTTCTTCCTTAGCCTTTAATGCTGTCGAAAAAAGATAATTTGTGTTATATTCCACCAAAGCAGCATCTTCCACATTAGAAGACGCGGACGACCAGACCCCGGCATACGAGCTAGATTTCCATTTTGTGTCCACTTGCGCTTTAGGTAAAATATTGTTGTTTTGTGACGATGTAACTCATCTGCCATACGTTGTAAGGACTATTCAGTTTTTAATTTGGCCATTACAATCCCCAAAATCGACGTCTGTAAGCTTGTGGTTCGGCATGTTTTAAAATTTAAAAAATACAATATAAAGTGACACTGGCCGTCACTAACAAAATAGAGTGACATCCGTCGCCACTGCGTTTCCTCCTATTTACAAAGCTAAAATGAACCGTTGAAAATTTCTTGCTCGCAATAGTACAAGCATTATTATGCTCAATTAGAGCCAAATATTGGCCGCTTTCTGGTAGAAATTCGTGTAAGAAAGTAATAAGGAATTGTGTACTATGCTTCAAGGCCAAACCTAGGGAAAATACGTATTTTATGGGAGATCTTCCTGATGTACGTGTGAATAGTTACTCACCATTTCTTAATGTGGGGATTGATTATGGGGGGCCATTTCTAACCTTCTAACAAGGACAGGAAGATGAGAGGGGCAAAATTAATAAAGTCATATGTGTGTCTTTTTGTGTGTATGTGCACAAGGGCGGTGCATATAGAACTCGTGTCCGAATTAACGACTGAAGCATTTTTAGCAGCTCTTAGAAGATTTGCTAATAGACGTGGAAAACCCAACAACATTTTTTCTGACAACGGGGGTAATTTTGTTGGGGCAAACAGGGAATTGTCAAAAATTTCAGAATTTTTAGAAAAGAATAATCATTTAATTGCAAACTATTAAGCGACTGATAGGATAAAATGGCATTTCATTCCGGCGCGTTCCCCAAGCTTCGGTGGCATTTGGGAAGCAGGAATCAAAAGTACAAAGCATCATATTAAAAGACTAGTAAAACATCCTATGACGTACGAAGACTTCAGCACTTTGTTAATACAAATTGAAGGTATATTGAATTCCCGTCCTATTTGTCCCTTAACCCAAGATCCCGACGATCTGGCGGCATTAACACCGTCCCATTTCTTAATTGGCAAACAAATAACAGCTGTTCCCGAATATGACCTCCATGATGTTCCTGAGAACCGCTTAAATAGATGGCAACGTGTGCAAGCCTTGGCTCAGCATTATTGGAACCGGTGGAATAAGGAATACCTGTCAGAGCTTCAAACGAGGGTCAAATGGAAGGCGAACTCACAGAACAAGACAAAGGTGCCTTAGTATTAATTAAAAATGAAAACGCACCTAGTATGGCTTGGCAGCTCGGCAGAGTCATCAGACTGCATCCAGGAAAGGATGGAGTAACACGTGTAGTGGATATTAAAATGCAAACCGGTGAGTTAACGCGTGCAGTTAATAAAATATGTGTGCTTCCCAGTGACGATTGAAAAAGATGCAGTTTAGACTTTTTTTAACAGATATCTTAATATTGTATAGAAAGAAGAACATTTTAAGTTAACATTTAAAAAAAAGGAGAGACTATTAAAAAAACGAATGACGAAATTTTGTAAAGTTGTGTAAAGTGTAAAGAATGTAGCTATGGCCTTGTATCTGAGGTAGCTTAAATATATTAAATAATGTATCAAAATGTTAATTTTTTTTTCTTTGGAATGTACTGGGTACTTCCAAGGCGGCCGGAAAGTTAAGGCCAAGTAATCATTTATTTTAATTTTAAGTTGGTAAGAGCCTACCGCGCTTTTAGTGCACTAGCGCTATATTGAAGATTCGCGGCACTGTTGCTGCAATGGCGAAACTGAGTACTAGTAAGAAGAGTGTCTTTGTAATAGTAGAGGAAATAAATAATAGTTAAAAAACAATACAGTCCACAAATTTATTAATCGAAGAAACTCTAACAACATCTTCCGATCATGACATTAAAACAAATTCAAAATCATTTTTACAAAGTTGGGCATTGAAGCATAATATTACACATATATCTTTAACAGAACTTTTAAATTGATTGTCATCGAAGCCGGATTTGTCTAATTTACCAATATGCGCAAGAACGCTTTTAAAAACCCCTGTAAAGATAGACATTGAAGAACAAGGGTTGGGACAATTCTATTATTTTGGCCTTTCAGAAAAGTTGGCAAAAATTGCTGCAAAATATCAAGACCAAGCTTTAACTGAAATGCAATTGTATTTTGGAATTGATGGAATACCACTTCATAAAAGCTCAAATACATCATTTTGGCCGATTTTGTGTAAAATAAATAATTTACAAAATGAATCTTTGTTTCCAGTCGCAATATTTTGTGGTAGCGGAAAACCTCCTCTAGATTTATTCTTAAAAAAATTTGTAGAAGAGTTGTGTATTTTAAACAATGGTATATACTTAAATGGTAAACAATATAATATAGTTACTAGGTCATTTTGTTGTGATATGCCTGCAAGATCCTTTATAAAAAATACTAAGGGACATAACGGGTATTATGGCTGTGATAAATGTAATGAAAAAGGAACATATTCCAACAGGCGAACGACATTTTTAAATTTGACGGCTTCAGAAAGAACCGATCAAGAATTTAAATTAATGCTTAAAACTGAACATCATAAGGGAGATACTCCTCTTAACAAGTTAAATATCGGACTGGTTACGCATATGCCAGTCGATTATATGCACTGTGTATGTTTAGGCGTAATGAGAAAATTACTGTTTCTTTGGAGGGACGGTAGTAAGTTGTTTCGTGTAAATAAAAATAAGATTGACATTCATCTAAATTTAATGACGCAATACTGGCCATTTGATTTCAATCGTAAACCTAGATCAATCAATGAATTAGAAAGATGGAAGGCAACCGAATTGAGGCAATTTTTGCTATACATTGGACCTATTGTTCTTAAAGATTTATTGCCGAATCATGTGTATTTAAATTTTATGCTTCTAAAATTTGCCGTGACAATTTTATTGAGTGAAACTTTAAATTAAGTTTACAATAAATATGCCAGTGAATTATTGATAATTTTTATTAGACATTCGGTACACATATATGGAGATGAGTTTTGTGTTTATAACACTCATGCCTTGATTCATTTAGCTAAAGATGCTCAAATATTTGGAAGTTTAAATTCAGTCAGTTGCTTTCCATTTGAAAATTATTTACAGATGATGAAAAGAATGTTAAGAAAGTCCGATTTACCACTACAACAAATCGTCGATTGCATGAAAGAGAAGAGAGCAGTGATGTGAATTTTACCAAAAATTCAAAAATACGTGTACTTGGAAAATTTGTCTCAGTGGAGAGTGAAATGGACAATGTATTCCTAGAATATCAAAGTTTCAAATTGTATGAAAAACTAGTGTACAAAGACATTATTTTGTCAAAGAAACGGGGAAATGATATTGTTATGTTAAAAAATGGCATTATATTAAAAATTAGCTATATCGCCAATAAGTTGAATGATTATTTTATTATAGGAAATGTATGTAATATAGTTAATAGTTTTGCAGAATATCCTGCAGACTCCAAATTATTTCGTTGTATGAAATTACATTTAGTAATGATCATTTTGAATCATATTCTGTTAATGATATTTTATATAAAGGTGTAGTAGTACTGCCATATAGGGAAACATTTATATTTAGCCCGCTTTTGCATTTACTGTAGATGTAATATCTGATTGTGTTAAGTCCTTAGATATTTGATGGAGATTCAGTGGTTGGATAATACATTTGAAAATCCTTTACTTTGCAATATATATGCATATTCGTTTGTTTAAATATCCTAAATATAATGCTGGTTTAAAATGAAGGAAAGTCTATGTCAAAAGTGCTAATTAATATTCTCATTCTTTTGTAGTTAATTAAAGTAAATTTTAATAGACATGTCAGATATGTAGTTTATAATTAAGTTAAAAATAATATTCATCATTTCAACATGAAGTTTAAAATTTATCTCAATCCAAAGTTTTACTATCCATTGTAAAAATAGTTTACTATCTAGCCTATTCTGCTATTGCTTCCTAGAATATTTATAACAGTTTACATATTTAACAAAACATAGTTATATAGTCGAAATTTTACTCTCCAAAATATTAATTTCAAGATGAAAGGCTCGAATAATTACTGTAATTAATTTTAATGATTTGTAACTTACTTTTGTTGCTCCCATTTTAGAGATTATTATGTCGTGGAGTTTCCTATGGAGGAGAAAAATGGAAATTTGCCTGTCAGTGATACCATTTACATGGTTAATTTTAAATGAAGATAATGTACCTGAATGCTTATGGCCAAATAACTTCCGTAGTGATGATGAAATTAAGAAAGCTGCAATGAAAAAGATTGAGCTTCAAAGAAGCAGTTGCACAGTATGTCCGATTAATATTAAATTTAAAACCGGTAAGTTTATTGTTTAGGATTTTCGTTGCATTATTATTGTTATTATTAGTTAGCTTCGATATACCAAACTTGATTCAGTAATGTCATAAATATAACTCGTTATAGATACTTATGAAAGGGCTTTAGCTCGATTAAAGGAGCTCGAAGAAAATTCCAGTCAATCATCAACATATCATCAAGATGATGATAGAGTAAGACGAAGAAAAATTAAGCGGAACCCAAAATATAAAGATTCTCTAGGCGACTCTTCTGATGAAAATTACTATATTCCAGATGTACCAAAACCACCTAAACTTGATAATCAAAGGACATTATCTGCCAAAGATACGTGTCAAAAAAGAGCTTATTTAACTAAAAATGATAACCATAATTTAAATTTAGATATAACTCGGAAAAATTCTTCTAAAGACTTAGAAACGAGTAAGCAGGATTGCTATAGAAATATTGTGGGCTCGATTGATAGATAACCCACCTGTACAAACATTAAATGAAAGTGATGAGCCAGTTGGAAGACGAGAAGACCAAAACCGCACTTTAACTCAGTCATTGATTGAGGAACAAGATGAACCCGTTCACACATTCAACCAATTAAATAGATGTTGTCAAAGGACAGAAGGTTAGATAAGTGTTATTTATCCAGAAATTATGTCATATACAGGGTGTCCCGAAACTCCAGCCTTCCCCTTTAGGTGCCAATTCTCCATGCAAAAATAGTATGAAAAGCTCCTGTAAACATGTGTCCGGAAATGCTTCCTAAGGGAGCTACGGCCCTCTAAGGATGGCTCAAAAATAGGTGTTTTTACTAAACTGCTGGCCACTCGAACTTACACATGGAGACTTTTAGGCAAAATTTAAAGTTCAATATTTTCAAGAGGAATGCAAATTTTTGAACGCGGCTTGCAAATTTTAAGAGCTAGTTTTTTTCGGATTAAGCTGCATGACGTATATTTATCGTAGGACCATAGGTTTATTATATACGGGGTGATCAATGAAGTCATGCAAAAAATCAAAAAGTTTGTATGAGTGAAATTTCCGCAAAAAATTTTTTTTGGTCGTTGCAATATGGTTCGTTACTAAAGTAACATCAATATCTCTAGACGTATTTGTCAGTTTTTGGATTAAGGCCCTTAGGCCTTGTACACACTACTCAACTTAAAATTTGGGTAGCGAAATTTTTAAAATGCTATAACTTGATATTGGATTGACGGTTCTTGATGATTTTTGCGGATTATCTTATTTCACGTAGATTTTCTATGGTCTAAGCATTTTATTTGAGGGTTGAAATTTACACATTATACCGGGTCGATAATAAACAAAAACGTAGGGTACGACGCGCTCTAAGGTTTGGCATTATTTAAGTTTTTGTAAAAATAAATTCTCACCTCAAGTTGTTTTTATTTAATGTTCTTCTCACTGTTCTGTCCGAAACTCACACCCCAGTTTGTTGTCTCAAAGAATCATTCAGTTTTACAGAGTTCTTTGTCCACCCCCATGCCCATAATTATGATCGGGTGTAATTTCTACGCGACGCGTCAATTTCAAAGTAGGCATTGGAAAAACAAATTTGTTGCTATGGAATTAAAAACTGTTAACACTATTATTTGTTGCTATGGAATTAAAAACTGTTAACACTATTTTAGAAATAATCTGACACATTTAATTGTTATCATTTTGTAAAGTTTAATTAATATGAGGCGTTTAACCACGGCAGAAAGGGAAAATTGTATTCGACTTCTCAACGAAGGAATGTCAAAACAGCAAATTGCGCACATTTACAATGTCAGCCGAAAGACAATTTATAATTTGAACCGCCGCGTCGAAACTACTGGTGATCATAATTATGGGCATGGGGGTGGACATACAAAAAAAATAAACCAAAGAACCGAAAGAATTTTCATGAGAGAAATTATGCGGAATAGAACAACAAACCGAAGCAAAAGGTTCTACTGTTCTCTAAAGAAAGGAACTTATGCAGTAAAAAGTAAGTTTATAAATAAATGGAATAAATAAATAAATAAATAAATAAATAAAAAATAAATAAATAAATAAATGAGTAAATAAATAAAATTTAACTTGATTTTAATAAACTCTTAGTTAAGTAAATTATGAATCAGTATATTAGAGATTTTAAAGTGGACACCATTAAAACCTATAACCTAAAAAATTGTAAGGAAGCAAAAGAAGTTCTAAAAATAAATAACAATGTCAGTAATTTCAAAATTCTCCACAATAACATTCGAAGTTTGAACAAAAATTTGGATGAATTCAAAATTTTTCTAGATAACTTAGATTCTGATTTGGATGTCATTATTTTTACTGAAACATGGAATATTGTAGATATAAATTTATATAATATAGAGGGATATGACATAATATATAATTACGGTGACTACAATCAAAATGATGGTACTGTTGCATACGTCAAATCTAACCTCTATTATACCTATAAAGTAGAAAAAATAAATAATCTAAATTCATTAAATATTAAAATTAAGTTAAATAAGAAGAGCAGTATATTAATAACAGCCGTGTACAGATCTCCAAGCATGGATCCTAACGATTTTAACAAAGACTTACAAAATTATTTTCAGTCAAAAAATACAAATATAGAAGATTACTGCATATGGGTTGGAGACATAAATATCGATTTGTTACAAAATAATGATTTTACTAATGAATATTTAAATATATTAAATGAATTCGGTTATGTGTCAACAATCAATGATATAACTAGGTCTCAAGGAAATCAAAACTCATGTATTGATCACATTTTTATTAAATCAAAAAGTAACATTACAGATCTTCTGTTAATGCCTCTTATTGTACATGCAGATATTACGGATCATTATATAGTTATGCTTCAAATAATTCTCAATCTAGACAAAAAAACTTTAGAAAATACAAACATAATTAAAATATTAAATTATAAAAAATTACATGACGCCTTTAAATTTGTGTCCTGGGACCCTGTATATTCAGCGAAAGATATGAAATCTGCAACAAACATTTTCATAAGCATAGTTACGAATATTATGGACGATTGTACTGTTTTTAAAAAAAAGGCTAGAAAAAATACTAGAAAAACACCATGGATAACAAATTCGCTGGTTAAATCTGTTCATACAAAGAATATTATGTTTAAAAATCTTCAAAAAGACCCTAATAATATACAACTTAAAATTCAATATAAAAACTACAAAAACAAATTGACAACATTAATAAACAAAACAAAACATGAATATTACCAAAATAAAATACAAAATAATATCTCGGATACAAAAGAGCTGTGGAAAGTAGTACAAGAAATTACTCAAACAAGAACTAAAAAGGTAGATATACAATCAATAAAAAATGAAGAAGAAGTCTTAATATCCGACAGTAAAAATATATCAAATGAATTTATAAATACGTTTACAAAAATGGGTAAAACTTTAGCAAATAAAATTAAAAAAAACCCTAATTATACAATAAATAGATTTATATATCCCAATTCACTATTTTTAAGACCCACTAACTCTGAGGAAATAAAAACAATAATTAAAGAACTAAAAAATAATAAATCCACAGGAATAGACAATTTAAAGGCAGAAGCACTTAAAACAATTTCCGAAGATATAGCTGAACCTTTCGCGTTTATATTAAATAATTGCATGGAAATTGGTTTATGGCCTTCTGCATTTAACGAATCATTAATTATTCCCATATATAAAAGCGGCGATACATCTAAGGTGAACAACTATAGACCCATCTCACTAATTACTAACTTAACGAAAGTATTCAAAAAAATAATAAAACTAAGACTAAATTCATATATTAAGAAATATAACATACTGTCAGATAAACAATTCGGGTTCAAAGAAAATGTATCGACACAAGACGCAATACTGGCATTGACGACCAAGATCTACTCATCTTTGGATGAAGGTAAGCCCTGCCTTTGTACTTTTATTGACTTATCAAAAGCATTTGACACGGTCAGTCATCATTTACTCTTGCAAGCACTAGAAGATATCGGAGTAAGGAATAATTGTTTGCAGCTTTTTAAAAACTATATATCCGACAGAATCCAGTGCGTAAGAGTGAATGATGTACTGAGCGAGCCATTAGTAATTGAATATGGAGTGCCTCAAGGCACAGTATTGGGTCCGATACTATTTTCGATATATGTTAATGGTCTTTTTTCAATAGAAAGCAGAGGAGAAGTAATTACTTTTGCAGATGATACCGCGATATTTTACAAAGGTGAAACATGGGAAGAAATTAAAAATACAGCTGAGTCTGATCTATGTAATGTAAAAAATTGGTTCGACCATAAGCTATTAACCATAAATTTTGAAAAAACTTTTTACGTACCATTTAGTTGTAATAAAACAAAACGTCCGTCCTTTGAACAAATAAACATTGACATACAAGAAAATCAATATATCATATCGCCCAAATCAGAAATAAAATATTTAGGAGTCGTCATAGATCAACATCTAAGGTGGGATTCACATGTCAAATATACAGGGTGTTTCATGAGGAACTGTACATAGTCAAATGGTAGATAGGGCCCATCAAGGTTAGTAACAAACCACTATTTAAAATCATTTTAGCCAAGTATTTAGGGTTGTACAGGGTGATTTATGAATTTTTACAAAAAATTTGCTTTCGTTGCCTTTTAGAAACTAATTGTCCGATTCAATTTATTTTTGGTACACATTAAGTACTATCAAATACCAACAGTTCGCCATAATTACAAAACCAAAATTCCAGATCCGTATTAGAAAAAATTTCATTTTATCTGTGCCCCCTAAAAAGTTCACCCTGTATATATTTTTTTAAAATCTTATTACTGTAGTTTGAAAGTACATAAACTACCAACAAAAGTGGAATACTTCGTTTTCTTGTCACACTTAGATACAAAATAAACACATTAAATTTAAACATTATCTTGTTAAAATTCAAACTTTCAATAATTCAATGTTATTTGTCAAAGTTCCTATCAGTTTAAGTTTCTAAGTAATTATAACTATTATTAGTTAAAAATAGTATGAAATACCAACAGTTAGTCGCAATCAGACAAGACTCCAGGACCGTATTAGGAAAATTCATCATCTCGTCGATTCCTCCTAAAATTTTCACCCTGTATATCTTATTCTTAACTTTACTTGCTATAATTTAAAAGTACATAAAGTATAAACAAGTAGTGTAGTGTGATCCGTTTTCTTATTACACTTTCAACAGGTTTTAAACCAACCAACAAAATTTATCTCGATAAAATTGACATTTTCAATAAATTGGTTTCAGTTAGAGCAGCTATTCTGTCTGTATATAATACTCATTGAATTCTAAAACAATTTAATAGTAACAGAACAGAACAAGCAAAATAAAAAACGCAACATGAATACAAAACAACATAACAAAACAAAATAATACATACTCGAATACGTATTAACAAAATAAAAAGTAAAAATCTATAACTTATTTTCAAAATGTAACCCCCCCCCCCCCTCTTCACGGCATTTTATTACCTACTACTACTAAATGTCCCACAGATTTTCGTATAACGTCCGGGAAGTTTCTTATTACGTTACAATATTGTTCAATTCGGTCTATTAATTGCTGCTCTCAAGTTGGACTAATGGCATTAGTAACGTAGAAACAAAAGTTATACCTCATCAACAATTATACCTGTCAAACTATTGCCAAAGCCGACTACTCCTTTTGTTAACAGTGTCGGTAGATAAAAAGTCTATTATATTCCTACTGTAGAAAGAATTGACAAACTTTCGCAGAAATCCTGCACAAACGTCTTTAGCTGCACACTAAATAAAATAAGTTAATTTCTTAAAACTAGAACTGAACATGAAAATATTCTACATTACAAATTAGAACAGAATGTACTAGATTACCCTTTAATTACTACACAACTTATGTGTCGGTAGTTGGACGTTCATAATTATTATTGAAAAGTGTGGATCACACTACACTACTTGTTGATACTTTATGTACTTTTAAATTATAGCTAGTAAAATTAAGAATAAGATATACAGGGTGAAAATTTTGGGAGGAATCTACGAGATGATGATTTTTCCTAATACGGTCCTGGAATCTTGTTGATTGCGACTAACTGTTGGTATTTCATACTATTTTTAACTAATAATAGTTATAATTACTTAGAAGCTTAAACTGATAAGAACTTTGACAACTAACATTGAATTACTGAAAGTTTGAATTTTAACAAGATAATGTTTAAATTTAATGTGTTTATTTTGTATCTGTTGTAAGTGTGACAAGAAAACGAAGTATTCCACTTTTGTTGGTAGTTTATGTACTTTCAAACTTCAGTAATAAGATTTAAAAAAAACATATACAGGGTGAACTTTTTAGGGGGCACAGATAAAATGAAATTTTTCCTAATACGGACCTGGAATTTTGGTTTTGTAATTATGGCGAACTGTTGGTGTTTGATAGTACTTAATGTGTACCGAAAATAAATTGAATCGGACAATTAGTTTCTAAAAGGCAACGAAAGCAAATTTTGGTAAAAATTCATAAATCACCCTGTACAACCCTAAATACTTGGCTAAAATTATTTTAAATAGTGGTTGGTTACTAACATTGATGGGCCCTATCTACCATTGGACTATGTACAGTTCCTCATGAAACACCCTGTATAACAAAAAAATTACGGTTCATTTTATACAAATTTAAAATTCTACAAAAAATACTGACAGTTCCTCAAATGAAAAGTATGTACCACGCTTTGGTCGAAAGTCACCTTAATTATGGTATACTAGGGTGGGGTGGGGTAGCCAAATCTCATCTTTCTGCACTTGAGGTCTTACAAAAGCGGTTTCTGAAGATAATGATGTCCAAAAATTACAGATATTCTAGCGATCTCTTATATATGGAAGCTAAGGTTTTTGATCTCCGACAAACATTTTATTTTCAAGTAACTGTAAAACAACATTATCAACAACAATTAGCTATATTACCCACTCACAGTTATGATACCCGGCAAAGAAATAAATACGTATATCCCCTTATGTTAAAAACTATCGGTCAGAGATCATACAGCTATCTGGCTCCCAAATTATATAATACGGTTCCAGAAGAAATAAGAAATGTCAAAATAAACAATGTTTTTAAAAAAAAATTAAAGCAATTTATGTTTGGAAATGATAGGAAAATATTTGAAGAATATATTGATATAAAAAATAATTAAAAAAAAAAAAAAAAACTGATTTTTTGTTATCGTAAATGTAGGTGTGTTATGTACATAGCTTAGATTGTTTGTGTGTTTATATAATATGTATTTAAATGTATCTATGTATCTTATATTGAAAATATGTGTCATATTATAATTATTAGAATAAGTTACTTCTTTTCTCAAAACAAGTGTTATTCACTTATTGAGTTATCTATTTATTTACAAATTTCTCAAATTTATACTCTCTATTTATATATTTATATATGGTAAATAAATATTATTATTATTATTATTATTAGAACAAAGAACTCTAGAAAACTAAATGACTCTTTAAGACAACAAACTGGGGTGAGAGTTTCGGACAGAACAGTGAGAAGAACATTAAATAAAAACAACTTGAGGTGAGAATTTTTTTTAAAAACATAACATAATGCCAAACATTTTAAATTATAGAGCGCGTCGCAGAGCAAAATGTGTGTGGTTATTACAATACCATAGAGCGAATAGGCGGGCATGGGCAAATCGGCATGCGAATTGGGGTAATGCAGAGTGGAGCCATTGTTTATTTACTGACGAAACAAGATTTAATTTGTTTCACTCCGATGGCCGAATGTTAGTTTAGAGAAGGCCAAATCAGCGATATTTGGAGGAAAATATGGCCCCTCAAGAGGCATTTGGTGGCGGAGGTGTTACAGTGTGGGGAGGTATCATAAGAAATGGTAAAACCGAGCTATTCATTACCAACCAAACCGTTAATGCTACTGTTTATCAGGAGGAAATTTTGGAACCTATTGTTGTTCCTTTTGCTCGACATTACGCCCCAGAATTTCTATTGGTGGATGACAACGCTCGACCTCACAGAGCGCGAAGGATCACAGAGTTTTTGCAGGCACAAAACATCAATAGGATGGACTGGCCTGCAAAGTCTCCGGATCTTAATGTCATCGAACACGTTTGGTCTTATTTAAAACTAAAAGTAAGATCTCGTGATGTACCCCCTGAAACCTCTTAGAAACGCTTAGTGAGGTCACTAGTGAAGAATGTTTGTGTGTTTATATAATATGTATTTGAATGTATCTATGTATCTCATATTGAAAATATGTGTCATATTATAATTATTAGAATAAGTTACTTCTTTTCTCAAAACAAGTGTTATTCACTTATTGAGTTATCTATTTATTTACAAATTTCTCAAATTTATACTCTCTATTTATATTGTAACCTTCTTTCGTTAATGGCGGAAGTTCGAAAGAGGTTACTTTGACGCCTGAGGGGCGGCGGTGCTTTTTAGGACGGTGTCTCGGGCGCCACTTTCTGTTTAGAGTGCAGACCACTTTACTCTATTAGCAGGATAATAGAGGCTTCAGGTAGCTTCAGTGAAGACACGGTTAAGCCAGGGGTCTAATTAACCTATAAAGAAAACTCAGAATTTCGGATTAAAAACAGAACAAGCTTTATTCAAGATTCAATACAATACAATTAATTTAATATAATTACGGTAAATAAAGTACAAATATAAGCACAAGTATTTACAGCAAAACTTAAACAGGCAGGCTAGGCAAAACTAAAAGCGGCAAACTACGGTTAAAAAAACGGAAAAGCAAGCAAATAATGCGGTGGAAGCGAGAAAGCAAATCTACGGTAAGCGGTTAAACGGAAAGCGTGCGGCAGGTAAAAAGCTCTCTACAAACTGGTTACTAGCAAAAGCTCGGTTAGCAATCTATATTTGACCAGGCAGGATAATATAATTTACAGGCAAAACATATATGTTCGAATGGCGTTCGGCAGATTATTTTTAAGACAAATTTAATTGGTAAAAATAAAATAACTACAACACGGAATAAACGGATAAAACTTGACTGGCTACTCAAGGTGGAAAACGCGTATTTTATAAAACTACTAAAATATTTTTAATGAAAGCGGCGACGCCCTGATGACAGTGCCAATAGACGATTCCACGTAAATCGGCAGGCCACCAAAACGCCAAAGTGTACGCGGTATTCAAAATCAAAATTTCGGAGTAAAAGTTCGGCGACGCCCTGATGACAGTGCCAATAGACGATTCCACGTAAATCGGCAGACCACCAAAACGCCAAAGTGTACGCGATACTTAAGAAATGACTTTTTCGGGACCAAAATGCGACAACGCCTTGATGACAGTGCCAATAGACGATTCCACGTAAATCGGCAGGCCACCAAAACGCCGTTTTTGTTCGCGACTGTTAAATACCGAATCACGTGACAAGATGCGACAACGTCCTGATGACAGTGCCAATAGACGATTCCACGTAAATCGGCAGGCCACCAAAACGTCGTTTAGTTGCACGCGTAACTTAATAATCCGTTTTATTACTTAAGCCAGACAAGTGTCGACGCCGTCCGGATAATTACTGCCAGTAAGCGGTTCCACGTAAACCGGCAGGTTATCAAGACGTATCACGCGAGAGCACAAGTTGCTCTTGGGCCGGACAAACTACCTCGTGACGTTGTACTGACTTAGGATTAAATCAGCAAAACGTACAACGCGACTTAGAATTAACACGATTCGAACATACACGGAATATAAAATGATTGAAAATAAATCACAGGTCAAATATATATTAACTTAGAAAAATTTCCTTACTCTTTTGCTGACGTCAGAGCTCTCTCTTGGCGGTGTTTCGGTGCGGACTTCGGCTCGGTCTGGTGGTCTGGTCTGGATCAGGCGAAGCGCCAACTGAACGTTAAACGGCGGGTGTGTTAGTTTTGTAGCCGGTTCCTGCCACGTACCCCTACCCAACTTGCGCACTGAACGCGAAACTGACTTCAAGCATCGCTCACTTATTAAGACGCGGTGCGGTGTAGCCGGTACTGCAGTCCTTGCATTATCTTGCATAACGCGTGATCGGAGCTATCTCTGGTTTATCGCATTCGTTGCGGCATAATTTAAAAATGCATAAACGGAAAAGACGCGGTTCAAAATGCTTAATTTGAAGTAAATTAATATTTACTACATTTTACCTGCCTGTTTTATACATTTAAAATTATATTTTAATTACAAACTAATAATACGTCGGTGCTAAAATTCACTTCGTTACACCCCCCTCTTACTTCGGTAAAAAAAAATGAAAAATTCCCAATTTTACAATTTTTTTTTTCTATCTATCCGGGGAGTCAAAATAATAACAATATCGGTTCCCTACGGTTACTTTAGGCGCATACCCTATCATGGTTACGTAAAACTTTATTTGTAGGGCATGTTCACCTTTTACAAATAAAATAAAAAAAAATCTGTGACTCCCGGATGTAGCAGATTAACTGAACAGACAATATAAACAGAAAACATAAACCATATTTACCAAACAAATAAATACAATAATTCTGCTTACACATCAGAGTGGCAAAACTTCTGTCCTTGGGGTGATGTTGCTATCTGAGTTGACTCCGGGGACGGCGAATGCAGCGGCGGTCTGGCTGTCCTGTGGAGGGCGGGGATAGCTAGAAATACAAAGTAATTAGTAACAAGTAAATTTTAGCGGTGGCCTAGCGTAAAGCTGGCCTTGACGGTCGGTATGTTCGGTTTTGGCGGCGGTACGGTCGGATCGGTGAAGCATCACGGGATTTCTACGGAAACTTCCTTCTTCTTGACGGTTCGGTTTCGGTTTTCGGGTCTTATTCGGGTTTCAGGTCCTTGATGTGTATGTGATGGAGCTTTTTGCCCGTGGACGATCGCAGGTTGTAAACCACAGGGGAGACGACTTTCGTGACGGTGTACGGTCCGGAGTATTTAGGAGCTAACTTGGCGGCGAAGCCCTTGGCGGCGGAAGATAATGGATTTTCGCGCTTCATGACGCGATCACCGACATGGCATTGCCACTCGCGGCGGCGGAGATTATAATAGTGACTTTGTGTCGTGAAAGCGCGGGCTAGGTTGATTTTTACCAAGTCAAATGTCTCCTTCAACTTCTGAAGTCGGTCTCGGTGTTGATCGGTATCGTCTGGTTCAGGTACGGGATTTTCTTCTCCATCTGGATCTTGTCGGTAGATAGCCTTCGGTAGTTCCAATTCTCGGCCGAAATTCAGGAACGCCGGAGAGAATCCGGTGCTGTCATGCTTGGAACTATTCAGTGCGAACTGGAAGTCTGGAAGATACAGGTCCCATTTCCGGTGATCCTGTTCGCAATACTGGGCTATCATCGTCTTGATTGTGCGATTAGCTCTCTCTACTGGGTTGGCTTGCGGTGTGTACGGCGGTGTAAAACGGTGCTGGATGCCTAAGTCTTGTAGCAGTGAACGGAATAGACGGCTATCATACTGGGTACCATTGTCGCTTATCACAGTGTGAGGACAGCCAAAGCGGGTTATGACTTCCTCGTACAGAGCTTGACTGACGTTGCGGGCGGTGGCACTACGGAGCGGTCTGCACTGGATCCATTTGGTAAAGCGGTCTTGAAAAACTATTAAATAGCTATTCCCTTTACTGGATCGGGGCAGTGGCCCTACCAGGTCGGTACTTACTGTCTCCCAGGGATAATGATTAGCGGAGGGTTGCATTTTCCCCGGTGTCTGCTGCTGAGACGGCTTGTAACGCTGGCAGCGTAGGCAGTTACGGACATATTTTGCGACGTCTCTAAACATGCCTGGCATCTTCAGGTGAGCTAGCAGTTGTTACCTCGGTTTGAAATAATTGTCGGATTCGATCCTCCTCTTCTGGGGATAAGAGACCTTCGGCTGGATCGTAGTTGTACTTAAGATCCCAGCCGTTAAGTGTCACGGTGTTGGTGGCCGGATGTATCGTAAAATTTCTTTTACTTAAGATATCCATCCCCAGGACTATATCAGATGACAAATTGCGGAGGTGGAACAGACATTCGGAAAACGGATTTTTCCCTATTTCAAAGCTCAGCTGGTAGGATCGGTTCACGGAAGCTTGCCTACCATCTGCTAGCTGGACTCTCGGTGCAGTGACAGGGACACAGGGAATTCTCAACTGAGTACACAACTCATTCACCTGGTCACCTATGTAAGAGCGGACTGCTCCGGTGTCTACAAGTGCGTTGAACGTACGTCCATACATTTGTACGTTCACGTGCGGGCGGTTATCTGGTACGACGGCGGTTATTCGGTCGGAGGCGGCAGGATTGCGGAACCGTACGTGCCTCGGTCTTGTGCGGTTCCTACTTAGTTTCCCTGTTGTGGGCAGCGGCAGTCTCTTGTCATGACCCCTTGCTGGCCACATCTGGAGCAGAACAACTTTGGCGGGGCTTTGCACTGGCTGCGGAAATGTCCAGTTTGACCACAACGCCAACAGGTGGTGTTGCGGTCAAAGGTGTCGGT
The DNA here is from genome assembly GCA_963680705.1 of Rhagium mordax. NCBI lineage: Eukaryota > Metazoa > Arthropoda > Insecta > Coleoptera > Cerambycidae > Rhagium > Rhagium mordax. The sequence goes on from OY796664.1 coordinate 28,512,910, forward strand.
TGCAGCAGATGTTGACGGTCTGTCGGTACGGCGGTGGTTCTGGAGGCTACGGGAGCCATCCTGCGGTACATCTGACCTGTTGGATAATGGAGCAGTATATGTCGGGACAGAAAGCTGCGGTGATGGTGTGGGTTTTTCGGATGTTTGATTCCCTGGACCTGTAGCAACACGGCTGTATGGCTTGCGTGCCGTGGTCGTGGTGGGCGAACGGACAGTTTGTTGAGCTTCTATTTCCATACAGAGAGCTTCATATTCGTCGATTCTGCATACAAGATCTCGTGGGCTTTTCACATCACCCTGTCGTATATACTGGCGGTATTCTGGCCGCAGGTTTCCATACAATCGGGACATGGCTTGTTCGGCTGTATATCCCCCATGTCTACGTAGCAGTGTCTGCAGAGCTACTACATAGTCACGTCCTGCTTCATTTTGTTGCTGCCGGCGACTGTGTATTTGTTCTTCTAGAAAGAACTGGTAGTTGGCGGGTAGGTAAAACTGCTTAAAGTCGGTAAGAAATTCTTCCCAATTTGTCCACAAGTCACGGTTATTTCGGTACCAAGCTAAAGCATTGCCTTGAAAGATTTCATAGAGGGCCGGTAACAGGTCTGGTCTCGGAATATCGCTGTGTTCCTGGAATTCACACAGTTTCTCCAGAAATTCTACAGCGTCTGTCTTGCCGTCGAAATGCAGATTCCATTTTCGGACCTTCTCGCATACAGTACTAATGGTCATCTGGCGGACGGGTTCTTCGGGCGGCGGTATGAGGGGAATATTGGTTGGTGGTGCTGATATTCCCAATGGCGGCGGTAAAGGAAAGATCGGTCGGTCGTTCATCGGCCTGGGTGAAGCGCATCCTTCCTTTATGAATCTTACCAGTCGTCGCTTCTTTTCGTCTACGGTACCGGTTGTAGCGAGGTTGAATTTCCCTAACTCCTCGTCAAGCTCATCCTTCTTAAGCTTATAGATCCAGCTTAATCGGAAATCTCCCAAATCCGGAACTAGTGCTTCTTCCTTAGAGCCGCTGGCTTGATTCTCCTGGTCGGGTAAGTCGTTCATCTTGAATCGGATATTTCTTAGCGGTACTGGTCCTCTCTAGTTGCGGTCTGAACACCAACTGTCCTGGTAGCGGTTCTAACACCAACTGTCCTGGTAGCGGTCCTAACACCAACTGTCCTGGTAGCGGTCCTAACACCAACTGTTCGCTGCTATCTCCCAAGTGAGTCTTCTCAACGGCTTGGTAGGTGCTGCGTTGGATTCTGCGCCCTCGAGTTACTCGAAAAGAAGGGGTCACACGTCGGGTCGGTGATTCTTCTAGGTTCTGCGCAGGCGTGGGACGGAGCGGTACGGATTCCCAAAATGTCGTGTCAGGCGGTACTGGTCGAGGTCCTCAATCCGTAGACTCTGGTTCTGGTAGTAAATATAGGTTTTGTGGACCTATATTCGGAATGGCTGGTCGGACGGCAAAAATTCCAACGGATTTCGATTCTTCACCTTCGATTTACTCGAAGAGGAGTGGTCACACGGCAGGTCGGAATTTCCACTGGTTTTTGGGTCAGCTTCGGGCGGAGCGGTACGGGTCCTCAATATATGGTGTAAGACGGTCCTCGTAGTGGTTCTGAACCCGTCGAGTCGGATTCTGATGCTTGATATAGGATTGGTAGACCTATATTCGGAACGGAGAGTCGGACGTCAAAAATTCCAACGGATATCGAATCTCCACCCTCGATTTACTATAAAACGAGGGGTCACACGCCTAGTCAGTTTTGTCACCGGGGCGGCCAAGTATTCCGGGTGAAGTCCGGTGAGACGACAAAACTCGGTCTAGACGGTGTGTCTGGGTGCAGGTAACTTCTTCCAATCGGTTTCGCTCGGTTCTGGATTCAGACGGCGGAACGGTGAACCTTTTCGCGAAACGGCTGGTCGGCGAGTGTCCGGAGTACTTGCAATCGATTCCTTGGGTCTGACTTACTGCAAAATGATACCCCACTTGACTATATGTTGTACGGGCAACTTTGGATAGCCTCGGGTATCTTCGGGTACAGGTCGGTATTTTGGACGGAACGGCCGACTTGCCTGCTTGGCAGCTCGCTTGGAACTCCTATCTGTTTGAAAATTCCTCCTTGCGCTGTTAAAAACGGTAATAACGGCTTCGGGGATGATCGGGGCGGGTCGGCGATGGTCGGAAACGGTTCCTCGTCGTCGGTTATGTCGAAAATGACACCTCACTTGCCTCCTGGTGTCACTTGGTCCAAATTCCTTCGGTTGCCTTCGGTGCCTGCAGAATGCTAATATTTTCAATCTTCTCGGATTCGGTTAATCTTCAGAGTCCCTGCTCGGGCGCCATTTTGTAACCTTCTTTCGTTAATGGCGGAAGTTCGAAAGAGGTTACTTTGACGCCTGAGGGGCGGCGGTGCTTTTTAGGACGGTGTCTCGGGCGCCACTTTCTGTTTAGAGTGCAGAAAGACCACTTTACTCTATTAGCAGAATAATAGAGGCTTCAGGTAGCTTCAGTGAAGACACGGTTAAGCCAGGGGTCTAATTAACCTATAAAGAAAACTCAGAATTTCGGATTAAAAACAGAACAAGCTTTATTCAAGATTCAATACAATACAATTAATTTAATATAATTACGGTAAATAAAGTACAAATATAAGCACAAGTATTTACAGCAAAACTTAAACAGGCAGGCTAGGCAAAACTAAAAGCGGCAAACTACGGTTAAAAAAACGGAAAAGCAAGCAAATAATGCGGTGGAAGCGAGAAAGCAAATCTACGGTAAGCGGTTAAACGGAAAGCGTGCGGCAGGTAAAAAGCTCTCTACAAACTGGTTACTAGCAAAAGCTCGGTTAGCAATCTATATTTGACCAGGCAGGATAATATAATTTACAGGCAAAACATATATGTTCGAATGGCGTTCGGCAGATTATTTTTAAGACAAATTTAATTGGTAAAAATAAAATAACTACAACACGGAATAAACGGATAAAACTTGACTGGCTACTCAAGGTGGAAAACGCGTATTTTATAAAACTACTAAAATATTTTTAATGAAAGCGGCGACGCCCTGATGACAGTGCCAATAGACGATTCCACGTAAATCGGCAGGCCACCAAAACGCCAAAGTGTACGCGGTATTCAAAATCAAAATTTCGGAGTAAAAGTTCGGCGACGCCCTGATGACAGTGCCAATAGACGATTCCACGTAAATCGGCAGACCACCAAAACGCCAAAGTGTACGCGATACTTAAGAAATGACTTTTTCGGGACCAAAATGCGACAACGCCTTGATGACAGTGCCAATAGACGATTCCACGTAAATCGGCAGGCCACCAAAACGCCGTTTTTGTTCGCGACTGTTAAATACCGAATCACGTGACAAGATGCGACAACGTCCTGATGACAGTGCCAATAGACGATTCCACGTAAATCGGCAGGCCACCAAAACGTCGTTTAGTTGCACGCGTAACTTAATAATCCGTTTTATTACTTAAGCCAGACAAGTGTCGACGCCGTCCGGATAATTACTGCCAGTAAGCGGTTCCACGTAAACCGGCAGGTTATCAAGACGTATCACGCGAGAGCACAAGTTGCTCTTGGGCCGGACAAACTACCTCGTGACGTTGTACTGACTTAGGATTAAATCAGCAAAACGTACAACGCGACTTAGAATTAACACGATTCGAACATACACGGAATATAAAATGATTGAAAATAAATCACAGGTCAAATATATATTAACTTAGAAAAATTTCCTTACTCTTTTGCTGACGTCAGAGCTCTCTCTTGGCGGTGTTTCGGTGCGGACTTCGGCTCGGTCTGGTGGTCTGGTCTGGATCAGGCGAAGCGCCAACTGAACGTTAAACGGCGGGTGTGTTAGTTTTGTAGCCGGTTCCTGCCACGTACCCCTACCCAACTTGCGCACTGAACGCGAAACTGACTTCAAGCATCGCTCACTTATTAAGACGCGGTGCGGTGTAGCCGGTACTGCAGTCCTTGCATTATCTTGCATAACGCGTGATCGGAGCTATCTTTGGTTTATCGCATTCGTTGCGGCATAATTTAAAAATGCATAAACGGAAAAGACGCGGTTCAAAATGCTTAATTTGAAGTAAATTAATATTTGCTACATTTTACCTGCCTGTTTTATACATTTAAAATTATATTTTAATTACAAACTAATAATACGTCGGTGCTAAAATTCACTTCGTTACAATATATTTATATATGGTAAATAAATATTATTATTATTAGAACAAAGAACTCTAGAAAACTAAATGACTCTTTAAGACAACAAACTGGGGTGAGAGTTTCGGACAGAACAGTGAGAAGAACATTAAATAAAAACAACTTGAGGTGAGAATTTTTTTTAAAAACATAACATAATGCCAAACATTTTAAATTATAGAGCGCGTCGCAGAGCAAAATGTGTGTGGTTATTACAATACCATAGAGCGAATAGGCGGGCATGGGCAAATCGGCATGCGAATTGGGGTAATGCAGAGTGGAGCCATTGTTTATTTACTGACGAAACAAGATTTAATTTGTTTCACTCCGATGGCCGAATGTTAGTTTAGAGAAGGCCAAATCAGCGATATTTGGAGGAAAATATGGCCCCTCAAGAGGCATTTGGTGGCGGAGGTGTTACAGTGTGGGGAGGTATCATAAGAAATGGTAAAACCGAGCTATTCATTACCAACCAAACCGTTAATGCTACTGTTTATCAGGAGGAAATTTTGGAACCTATTGTTGTTCCTTTTGCTCGACATTACGCCCCAGAATTTCTATTGGTGGATGACAACGCTCGACCTCACAGAGCGCGAAGGATCACAGAGTTTTTGCAGGCACAAAACATCAATAGGATGGACTGGCCTGCAAAGTCTCCGGATCTTAATGTCATCGAACACGTTTGGTCTTATTTAAAACTAAAAGTAAGATCTCGTGATGTACCCCCTGAAACCTCTTAGAAACGCTTAGTGAGGTCACTAGTGAAGAATGGGAGAATATTCCACAAGATTTTATAAATAATCTTGTGGATACTCTACCAAATCGATGCCGGGAAGTAATACGTCGAGCAGGAGGACCAACAAAATATTAGCTTCTCTTTTTTTGAATTAATGTACCTAATTTTAATTAGGTAATTTTAATTTAATTTTAATTTAAGTTTAAATTAAATTAATTTTTAATTTTTTAGTTAATTTTTTTTTAGTTATTAAAAATTACCAGAATTAGAATTATAAATTTTTTAAGAATTCACTTTTGGCCGTTGTTAACCAATCTTGTATATTGTAGAATATAATGTAATAAACTTGTTCTTGTCGCTACGTTTTTGTTTATTATCGACCCGGTATAATGTGTAAATTTCAACCGTCAAATAAAATGCTTAGACCATAGAAAATCTACGTGAAATAAGGATTCCAAATCCGCAAAAATCATCAAGAACCGTCAATCCAATGTCAAGTTATAGCATTTTAAAAATTTCGCTACCCAAATTTTATGTTGAGTAGTGTGTACAAGGCCTAAGGGCCTTAATCCAAAAACTGACAAAAACGTCTAGAGATATTGATGTTACCTTAGTAACGAACCATATTGCAACGACCAAAAAAAATTTTTGCGGAAATTTCACTCATACAAACTTTTTGATTTTTTGCATGACTTCATTGATCACCCCGTATATAATAAACCTATGGTCCTACGATAAATATACGTCATGCAACTTAATCCGAAAAAAAATTGCTCTTAAAATTTGCAAGCCGCGTTCAAAAATTTGCATTCCTGTTGAAAATATTGAACTTTAAATTTTGCCTAAAAGTCTTTATGTGTAAGTTCGAGTGGCCAGCAGTTTATTATCTCGGAAATAATTTGGGACAACTTTATGAAACTTGGTTAACTAATTTCGATCATTAAAGGTTATTGTTTTACAGTATTAGCCAAAATTAATTTTATCCAGGGGCGGAGAAACGAGGAGTCCGTGTCCTTTGTTTCTACATATTAGTATTTCAAGTTGATTATGATTCCCTGGTTAATTCTAAAAAAAAAGTCCTCTCTACAATTACCCATATGGCAAGCCGTTTTCGAGTAAAAGCGGTCTAAACGACATATTGCGTAATATGTCAACTTGAAACATTAATATGTAGAAACAACGGACATGGACCCCTCGTTTCTCCGCCCCTGGATAAAATTAATTTTGGCTAATACTGTGAAACAATAACCTTTATTGATCGAAAATAGTTAACCAAGTTTCATAAAGTTGTCCCAAATTATTTCCGAGATAATTAGTAAAAACGCCTAGGTAATCCTTGAGGGCCGTAGCTCCCTTAGGAAGCATTTCCGGATACATGTTTATGGAGAATTAGCACCTAGAGGTGAAGGCGGGAGTTTCGGGACACCCTGTATTTATATTAATTTTGTTTCGCAAGTTTCTAATATTATATTATCTTCAGACGTAATTCAATGTTCGTATTTTGTTTATGAAATCATAAATGAATGCTTGTTTTTCATTTTAATAAAGTGTTATTTGAGTTTCTAGCCCTAGTTCAGAAGCTTATAATAACAGTAGGAATTATGGCACGAGATGTGCAATGCGTCACTCAAATGGTACAACATTTATATTCACCTGCAGCTGATATCGATGATATTCCCCATTTACAAAATCTGCCGGCATCCCGACAACTGCATTTACAAGAATTTAATAATATACTAGACAAAGAAGATGTTTTTACTGAAACGGTAAGAATAAATATTACTAAACTTGTAAATATTAATTAGAGAGGGCCAATAATAATTTATCTTTTCAAGTGTGCATATTTCCAAATTATTGGAGGAAAGGACTACGTGGATGTAATAAGGAGAGTCCTACCAAAGATCATATCACATTCGCTTAGTTTGCAATATAATTGGACGGGAAGAAATACAAAATATTCTTTTAAAGAGTATGGGAATATTATAAAGTTGATTATAAGTAAGTGAAAAATGTTTTAATAATATTTATGTATTGATATGGCAGAGCTATGCAATACTTTTGAATTTAACTAGCAGGCGAACGAACTTAGCAGCAAATATTAATGTGTAGTAATTATGTACTGCATTAAAAGTTAAGTGTTAAATTAACGACTAAAATCTTAATATGTAAAACGCATATTAACAAAAATTCGTGGTTCCTTGTATGCAATTCGAAGTTACTCCTCCTGTAACGAAGTATCTTCTTTTTCTTTGATTTATGTTGACAACCATTTCTATTTTGGTTTTGCAATAAGTTCTGATGAAGGCTCTCATTTCAGCTGTTGTAAGGAGAAATCCCACGTGTAGAGGAGTCACGCAAAATGAAGTGGAAGCCACCATAAAAGGCTGGCTACGTTATTCTTCGGATCGGGAGGGTGGAAGGGAAAAAAGAAGGGCGGCAAAGGCAAAAGAATAATGAATGAATAATGTTAGAATAATCTATAATATGTATATATATTCATAAAATATCTAATATATTTTTTTCTAAAATATTTTAAACAGTTTTTCTTGCTTTATTCAAATCAACTGATGATATTTAGGATTATTTACATTTAAATTTTAGATGTAAATACATGGTGTAAATAGTATGAGTCATGAGTGCAAAGATTTTGAAAGTTATAATTCAGATAATAGTACATTAAACAACAAGTTTAGAAAAGCAAAGTTTTACTAAACGAATTTAGTGTTTGAGTACGAGCGAGCGCAGCGAGCGAGTAACTCAAAACTATATGAGATTAGTAAAACTGCTTTTCTTACGAGATTTGTTTATACTATTTTTTCGCATTTTGTGTTAGTAGGTAATTATAAGCAAATAGTAATAGACATAAAAACATTGCAAAGTTTGAAATTTAAAAATATAGTACTCGTGTAGGATTTCCGTAAGCTAGGTAACCTGACACCGCTTTGTTTATTTACGTAACAACAATTAAGTATCATTTTTGTGAGTCGAATTGATTTTAAGTTATATATTAATTATAAAAATTAGTCTTGCTACTGAAAACCATTTAGAAAATTGTTCTGAAGATATTTTAAATGCCGCTCGATAATGTATTTAAATAAACAATATTCTGTCAAACTGTTTTTTATTAACATTGACATTTCTATATAGTAAAGTGACATTTCTATGTGGCAAAGTGCCACTTTATTAAACGATTTTGAATTTAGTAAAATAGCATATTATTAGTCAAAATGCGAAAAAATGAATTTGAAAATCCGTGTCGTTTTTTCCACACTTCTAAAAACAAAAACCTGAAACTTATTCTTTTTCATTTTTATGCAGGAACTATTTTATCAAAATATTTTATTATACAATGGAATTTTCATATAAAAATGTTTAAATAAAAAGTCTGATATCAAAGATGTGTAAAATAATAACTTTTAGGATTTTTTCTGTAAAAGTAGAAGTCTGGAAAAAATTACTGATTTTTATTTAATTTTTTCTGAACTATCTCTCAAATGTTGGTACCTACTCATGCTGTGTACTCTCCTGTATACATCTGGCAGTGATTTTTAAAATAGGTAATTTCATTTTAAAAGTAGTGGGCCATTACTGGTGGCCTAATTAAATTGGTAATGTATCAGCCATACGCTGTGCCGCTAAAGAAAAGTTGCATATAATATAATGGCCCATAATCTAAGCGCCGACATTGGGATTTCAATATAATGGGAAAATGCTGGCCCAGCGACAGTAAGTGAAGGGAAATTGATCTTGGGCCGGCTGCCGGCCAGAGTGACCTATATATGCCGGCCTGATGAAGTATGCCAATAGCAGGCCGTTAACTAGTTTACCGGGTGTATGATATGGGACCATTGAAGGCCTGTATATAAATGTTTGCTGGGTTAAGAAATATTTCAAAATGTTTTTAATTAATATGTTTCAATCATATTTTCTATATATTCCATATTTCAAATATGGAGTCGACTAAATTCATGATATATTTCAGAAATGTTTGAATAGCCATGAAATATTTGGGATATTTTTAAAAATGTTTTATAATTAAAGGGAAGGTTTATAATTAATAATTTATCTCTATTTACTTGTCTTCTTTGTAATTTTATGTATTATATATGTGAATAACCTTATTATTATTATTTTTTTTTTCCGTTTCCGGAAGGAAGTGCTGGACAGTCTCCCTGTGGCCTCCGACACCACACAGAGAGAGCGCCAGCGAATAATCTACAGCAACTCCCCACATTCCGCAGGGTTAGTCACTGTAGATTCCAGACTCGTGTGCTCTAAGTAGACGAAGGGATCCCAGGATGACCGCTTTCTGCATTTGACCAGCCAACCATTCTGCCGATGTTTGGCAGGCAGGCATGGTCTTCAATGCGGAGAGCAGCGTGGGCTTTATACCTCCGAGTACACCGATTATCAGGACGACCATTTTGACAGAGTAGCCTGGGTATAGCACTTGGAGCTCGTACCGGAGATCTCTGTATTTAGTCCGTTTCTCCTCCTCCTTCAAGGCGATGTTTGTCTCAGCAGGTGCTGAGAACTCGATGACATACATCACCTTGGTCTGATGGTCGAGGAGGACTATGTCAGGCTTATTGGCGTGAATTCGCCTGACGGTCGGGAACGAGTAGTTCCAGTAAATCCGGCATTTCTCGTTCTCGACAACGGACTCGATATCTCCGGGGACGTAAGGCAGCACTGGTGTTTGGTCTATCTGGTACGAGTGCCGTAGATGGTAGTATAGCACTCGTAAAGCCGCGTTATGTCGTTGGATGTAGACCGAAGTCGCATAAATCGGGCATGCAGATAATAAATGCATGAGCGACTCCGGCGCCTGGCGGCAGGTCCTGCAGTTGATATCAGGCACCTCTACACCCATCACGCGACTGCGATAGACCAATGTGTTAATAACACCATCTTGGCAGGCCACAATGTATCCCTCGGTCTCCGACTTCAGCCCCGCTTACCTTAAAAATGCGAAGGTCAGCTCTGTCGATAAACCCAGTGCTTCTATGTTGTTATAGAAAACACCGTGCAGGGGTTTATCGACGTGCTGCCTGAACAGATTTCTCTGTTCGGCAGCTTTGATGTGGGCTGTCAGACGATTAGGCGGAAGCTCAGTGACTGAGTCACCTCGCCGGCCTTCTCGCCTGTAGTCGAACACGAGACCGAGTTCATCTGCGGCCCTCTGTGCTGCCCTAAACAATAGAGCGCCAACTCCCACAGCTTCATGATCTCTCACTAACTGTAGGAGTGGGTCCGAGCTCCTGATGACATTACATGCCATACTCAGTGCCACTCTGCCATGCATGCACTCCAGACTCAAGAGTCCTCGGCCCCCCCCCCGTTGACGTGGGAGGTACACACGAGGAACGGACGATCTAGGATGAATACTCCTATGAATATTCATCATCTTGTGGGTATTTCTGTCCAATTGACGCAGCTCATCTACTCCCCATTTGACTACGCCAAAGGAGTAGAGCAGAATCGGAACGGCAAGCATATTAGTGGCAGACACCTTGTTCTTCCCCGAAAGTTCTGATGACCAGATCTTTCGGAGTCGGTGTCTGTACTTGCCACGGAGAGAATCCTTTATTTGGTTCACATCCTGGATGTGGCGTTGTTCCACACCCAGGTATGTGTAGGTCTCTCCGGCATCCAAATGTCGTAGGATGCTTCCGTCTGCGAGCTGCGCATCTTCGTGGAATTCCCCGCATCGTCCTCTCTTGAGGTGGACGACTGCGCATTTGTCCAACCCAAACTCCATTCCAATTGCCCGCGTGTATTCCTCGACCACCCTGAGAGCATTTTGAAGTTCTCGCTCTCCGGAGGTATAGAGTTTAAGGTCATCCATATAAAATAGATGGGTGACCTTATGCCTCCGGTTGCTGGGTGGCCCACAGTGATACCCGCGGGTTTGGCGGAGTCCAACAGATAGCGGCAGCAGTGAGATGCAGAAGAGGAGCGGACTCAAAGAGTCACCCTGAAACACTCCTCTCTTAAATGTCACCAACTCTGTCGAAACTCGCTCGGCACCAGATGTTATGGTGAAGCGAGTTCTCCAAAGCGGCAACAGTTGTTCGATGCATCTCACTAGTGGTGCTGGCACCGCAAGACATCCGAGCAAGTGTAACAAAAGCTCGTGGGATGTTGTATCAAATGCCTTGCGATAATCAATCCAGGCCATTGACAGATTCCGCTTGTACTGCACAGAATCCTGTGTAATACAGCGGTCTATCAGCAGATTTTCCTTGCAACCTGCCAGGTCCTTCTTGGCACCACGCTGTTCGTTTATCTGTTGGTAGACCGGATCAACAGACCTCAATATCCTGGTAGACAAGATACGAGTAAATAACTTGTAGCAGGAGTTGAGGCAGGTAATCGGCCTATAATTTTTTGGGGATTAGCACAGTTCGCCCCTCGACAAACCAGTTCGCCCCTCGACAGACCAGTCCGGTATTATTATTATTATTATTATTATTATTATTATTATTATTATTATTATTATTATTATTATTATTATTATTAAAAATTGAAATATAGGCAACAGAAACATTCAGAAATGTTTCTACTGGAAAGTAACTCAATTCAGGATATATTTTTAAGAACTGTGTCAAAAATTATGAAACACTTTTTTTAAATTGATAACAAATTCATTCAACTTGTGTAATATTCAGAAATATTTCTAATGAAAATTCACGATTAAAAAGGATTTATTATTATAGGTATTACACATTTTCATGATGACTTTAATTATTGAAACAGGCGCTCAACTGCGTTTTATGAACTTCTCACACTTTGTTTTTATTATATATTTATTTTTATAAGTAAACTTACATTTTGTAATATATGCCATGTATTAACATCATTATTTATCGATTTGGATACAAAAAAGGGTATTATAAAGATTTAAATTTCCCGCTGAACTAGCAGTTGGTATTGGTTGAACAAAAAGACCCCGCCCATGATTAACGAAATGTCGTCTCTCTCCCTCCCCTCGACATCAACGATTGTCGGTCTCGATTTTCGATCATTCAACGACTCAGCGTCCATTTTGATGACCATTTTACCGCAGGCTAGATTCTCTCTCACTTGTGATTTTACCATTCTGATGAAAATTAAATCATTTACATATATTTTGTGAAGTGAGTGCATCAAGTAGCAGTATAAGTTGTTGTTATGGACATGAATAAGGCTAAGGACGCTAAGGTGAGCAAATATATAAAATAATAGTGTTTGTGTGAGTATTATATTTCATCATGGGAAAGCACATTGTTATTGGGAAGAAAACTTTATTCAAAACTAAAAGACATGTTCGGAGATTGATTCAGTATGAAATTAGTAAAGAGAAAGCCTCACTTACTGTGAATAACCGTGAAATTACAGATATTGTAACAATTCAAGAAAAAAATCAACTTGTGGAAAATATTCAAGTAGATAATGATTCGAATATAGCTTTAGCGAATCAGAGTTTGCAGGATAGTTTCAACGAAAATGAAAATTTGAATGATTTCAATATGCTTTATTACTGTGATAAGTATGAAATACCTGCTTTAGAAAAATTTAACATGTTAATATCGGTGAGGTCAATGACCAGTTTATAAAAGATAATTTTGTGTCATCCATAAAAAATTGGGTTCTGAAATACCGACATTTACTTTCCCAACAGGCAATTAACGACTTATTAGGTATTTGTAAAAATGAGGGTTATGTAATGCCAAAAGATTCTAGAACATTACTAAAAACACCTACAAAATGTAATAACATGATTCATATTCCAGATGGAAATTATTGCCACATAGGAATCAAGAATGGGCTTACTAATAATATATTGTCTAAACACAAAAATTTATGTTTTGATGAAATTGTTTACGTTAGTTTGAATATAGATGGTTTACCACTTGCGAAAAGTTCTAGCAGCCAACTATGGCCAATTTTGTTATCAATTGATTCACACGATAAAAATATTAGTGAACCTTTCATTGAAGGTGTATTTCATGGCAATAAAAAGCCGGAAAATGTATATTTATTTTTAAATAATTTCATTGAAGAGTTAAAATTATTAGGAACAAATGGTTTTGAAATCAACGGTAGTAAGGTCCTTGTTAAATTGAGCAAAATTATTTGCGATGCTAGTAGAAGAGTAATAGCGGATCCGAGGCTCCCCCCACCACTTGCTCCCCCCACCACTTTTTCTGGGGTGGGGGGCAATTAGGATAATTAGACTGGGGTGGGGGGCAATTAGGATAATTAGATTGGGGTGGGGGGGCAATTAGAGAGGGGAGGAGGTAATTTGTAATTGCGTAATTAGTAATTTGTAATTGTGTAATTAGTAATTTGTAATTGTGTAATTAGACTATTTGCGCATTAATTACACTAATGTAATTAGTCTGAAGGGGGGATAATTAAAACCCAATTGTCGCGAGAAATGAAAGTAATTGGATTATTGCGCTGAGAAATGAAAGTAATTGAATTATTGCGCTCTAATGTAATTGCGTAATTAGTAATTTGTAAATGTGTAATTAGACTATTTGCGCGTTAAGTAATCGGATTATTGCGCTGAGAAATGAAAGTAATTGAATTATTGCGCTCTAATGTAATTGCGTAATTAGTAATTTGTAAATGTGTAATTAGACTATTTGCGCGTTAATTACACTATTTTATATAGTCTGGAGGGGGTTAATTAAAAAACCCAATTGTTGCGAGAAATGAAAGTAATTGGATTATTGCAATTAAACTAGTATAATTGCAATATATCTAATTGAATTGGTACAATTATATATTAATTAGTACATCAATTGGAGAAATGAAAGTTTATTACGCTGTAATTAGACTAGTATAATTGCAATGTAGGTAATTAGAGGGTTGTACGGTAATTCGATTGATTAGCAAGTAATTGCAGTGGTGCACTTGTAATTTTTGTAGTTGCATTATAATTAGTGTATGTGTATTCCAAGTAGTGGGGGCGGTCAATCCTGTAGATATTTTTTCTTTTGTAAAAAGGGACAACATTAAAGAAGACATTATAGCCAGTAAATATTGATCGCTATCAAATGAACAACCCTGCATTTGTTGGTAAATAGTTGATGCGACTTTCCTAGGAGATTAACGAAATAGATAAGAAATAGAAATTTATATCGGTTTGGTTTAACTACCCAGACCATTGCGCAAAACTGTATTTTATTTCCCATACCTGAAACATTAGAAATTTGCTTACACAAAAGCATATTTATTTACTGTCGCATAAATTCTCGAAACAAATAGTTAAAGGTATGTCAGAACATTACAGAACAATATACAATGAAGGTAATTATTGTATCGTAATTAGACTGGATTGCTATTAGGTAATAAACCACAGGATTTAACATGGTTGGTGGTCAATCCTGTAAATATTTTTTCTTTTGTAAAAAGGGACAACATTAAAGCCAGTTAATATCGATCAATATCAAAAAAAATACCCGCCTTTGTTGCACTGACGAGAAATTTTTCAGTCCTTTTAAAGCAATAATGTCACAGCTTAATGGATCCATTTGAAAGTTAAAATATAGCTATTAGATTCATGCTTTGTTTTGCAGTCAAGGGTCGATAAACATAAATGTTTTAAATAGTAAAACTATTCAAAAGCCATTTAAATACAAATACGCTTGGCAAAAATAACAAAAGGACACGGTCAAGATCTTTCAACTTAAACAATAATAAACTTTTCATTGATTTACAAATTTTTAACATACAGGGTGCCCCGAATTGTACAGATCAAACACATGTTCTAAAAAATATATATATGGGGTGTTCCATTAAAAGACACACTTTCTATACTTTCCAATGTTGCTCTATAAAGAACTACTGATAATAATTGCAGGTAATTGATGTGTATATTGATGCAATGTACGTACAGATTGACATATTAGATATAGAAATAAGTGTGAGATCATAATTAGAAGCATGAGTTACTCCTACTAAATAAAAGTCAAGTTCTATGATGAAAACGACAGACTTGTTAATGAAAAAGTTATTGAGCGTTATAAATTTCGATGTATTAAAGAAACATTTAATCTAACAAATATGAACCATTCTTACTATAAAATATCAGGATGTTTTGTGGAGTACCTATTTAAGAATATTATTGAAAAAATATCAACAACAATATGACATATATAATATTCATTTTATTTTTTATTGTCATATTTATTACACCAACTATTTTATGTATATGTAGTAAACAATAGTTAATTTTTCATAAATGAAATACACATTAAAAGTTTACATTCAATTTATTTCCTATTTTTATTACATAGCTAAAAATACCTTATTATAATTAGATTTCTGTAATTGCAATGTATACGCTTGTATACTAAAATATAAGGGCAGGTAGTTACACCATTCAACAAAGCATCAATGTTTGTTAACTGTATAATAAATAGGCTAAATAAATCCACAAAAATCACCTGTTAGTACAAGGCCCATAAAATATTTTTTCTTTTGTAAAAGGGACATTAAGGAAGACATTATAGTCAGTAAATATTGATTGTTATCAAATGGAATCCCTGTCTTTCGATCGACCTTTCCCACGAGATTGATTAGATAAGAAAGATACGTTAAGATACATTTATATCGGTATTTGTTTAACGATCAGATCATTTTTTGCAAAACTTTATTTTCCCATAGCTTAATTAAAAAAAAAATGCCTCGTCATTATAATAGATCTACAAATCAGGCGGTTTATTGGTAATAATTACAGATGAACTAACTAAAGATGATGGACAATAGGTCGGCAATACACAAAAAAAAAAAACATATTTATTTACTATCGCATAAATTCTCGAAACAAATAGTTAAAAGGCATGTCAAATTGCATGAAACATGACCATAAGAGAACAAAACCATTGAAAATATGTGTTGTGAAGTTTATAGATTTGTTCGACAGACAATGGGTTTTGAATAAAGGGTACGTACGCCTCGGCTCATGTAAGACAACGAACGGTGGTACCTATCTGAAAATAAAATCAGTCGTCATTTCATGTATAACAAACGATAGTTGTCTCAATTTATTTACAAGCGTGTACCACAATTTCTAATTATGACAATTTCAGAATACGGGGACAAAGATTTTAGCGTTGAAGGCAACCAACATTCTATGCAAACTGTTTTACACAAGAAGGACTGTTTTAAAAACAACTCGAGCACATACCAACATATTATAACATTTTTGGAATCAACTAAAAATGGTCATTCAAAATATGCAAAAACATATAGGGCGTTCCATTAAAATGGTACACTTTCTAAAAATATATACGGGGTGTTCCATTAAAAAGGCATACTTTCTATACTTTCCGATGTTGATCACAATATAAAGAACTACCCTGCACATAAATTATAAAATTATGGACTCCATACATAAATGATATTTGATAATAATAGTCTATACTATTCTACGTGTCTTATGTATTATTTATTTACAGTGTCGTCATAATAGTAGAGTTATTGGATTTATTTGATCACATTAGAGGCATGTATTTTATGAATAGAACCAAATTTATTATAAGCTTGAGTTCAAGAAAAAATCATATGAGAATATTCATTTAAGGAAATAACTGCAATTTACTGCAGTATTGTTTGAGTTTACTAAGTAAACTATTTATTAAATGATTTACAATTAATTTATTAGCTAAAATTATTTATTAAATTATTTGCAGTGCATCATCTAAAACTATGTATTAAAAATCATTTACAATTAATTTATATGTACATATGTCTAATCTGCTTCCTCATCGCATCCTATTAAGAGCTGATAATCTGACCAATGACTCTGGTCCGGTGATGGTTGGCCGTCTGGATCGTAGAACACCGTTTCCATTGACCATGCTGATGGTGATGTTGGTCTATCAGTGCTGCTGTCTGGGGAGTTATCTTGATCTTCCAGATCCTGACCTAAATCCTCATCTATCCAATACGATGAAGATGGCGGTGTTATAGGTCTGTCAATGCTACTATCTGGAGGGGCATCTTGGACTTCCTGGTCCTCACTTGGATCTTCATCTATAGAATACGATGGAGGTGATCGTTCCCACCAATCACTATCTGGACCATCTCCAAAGTATGAAATTCCATTAGGCATTGACCAGGTTAGTAACATTGAATCAGTGCTGGAGGAAATACAGTTTTCTTGAGAAGTACCCATGATATCAATATTTGTAGAATTGACGAACAAGAGTAGTGTAGCGCATTATATAAAGCAAATTGACCCCCCACTCCAAAAGTGGTGCTTCCTACAAACAATATTTTACAGTAATGTCTTACAAATATCATAAAAGGAAAACACAAGATTGACCAGTAAAATCAATTGTCTCGCCATTTAGATTCCCGGTCGTGGAATTAGTTGCTAGATTGATTATTTGTTACAACACTGAAAATGAAGAAGTATTAGAATGGGACTCATGATATAGTTGAGGCGATAAGAATTAACAAGCGCCTAGGTACGGGTTTCAACTTGTAGTAATTGTATTTGTATATATGAACCAAACTTTACGATGTGATAGAACTTTAGAAAATATGAAAAAAAAAAAAAGTTCCTGTAAACTTGGGCCAGGAAAACGCTTAGTTTCCGAACAAAACACAAAATACTAGGGTTATATTGATGTGGCATTCTATGATGGAGGTAATTGGAGTGGTATAATGCAATTAAGTCATTCTGAACCGAGCCATCTAATGCGTTATAAGTTAAATATGCATCATCATGTCTGCATGTGTGAACTTTTAAATCTACAATGTTTTACGTTATTACATTACAAATAAGTTTATAATAAATTTTAAAGTGAAATTTTAATATATTACTTACCTTGTAAATAGTATTATTATGTTATGTCCTTTGTAATGTTAAAACATGTTTTTATTCGTATTTATTTCTTTGTAATTTCACAGTCAACTATTTTACATACATATTATGTGGAAAAGGCTTGTTTACTTGTGATTTCGATTTTATATATTCTTTGTTTTGTGTTAATCTTTTGGCAAATGAACCATTATTATTATTATTATTATTATTATTATATAGAACGATTTAATTCATTTGTTGATAAATTCGTTTATTGCTAGAACTAGATGAATTAATATGGTTTGTTATAAACTTTACTCTTAAAATGTATCGCTTCCAATAATACAGAATATTTTAAAACTTCTCTTTGTAACTTTAGACATAACTTTTAAATTTTAAATTCCGTAAAGAAAAACTTTGTGAGTCACTCATATTGTCTAAATTAAATTACTGTATTGTCGCTTTGTCACATTCAGATTTCATAAAGTAAATAAACTAGAGTACTACTAATAGAAAAATACACAAAAGCAATATTGCATAAAAGTAATCTTTATTTCAGGGTAAAATGAGGATAATATAAGGATAAAGCAATAAGCAAGGATAAAACAAGGATAAAGTAAGGATAAAGTACGGATAAAGTATGGATAAAGGATAAAGTAAGGATAAAGGAAGGATAAAGGAAGGATAAAGGAAGGATAATGTAAGGATAAAGTAAGGAAGTAAGGAAGTAAGGATAAAGTAAGGATAAAGTACGGATAAAGTACGGATAAAGGATAAAGTAAGGATAAAGGAAGGATAAAGGAAGGATAAAGGAAGGATAATGTAAGGAAGTAAGGATAAAGTAAGGATAAAGTAAGGATAAAGGAAGGATAAAGTAAGGATAAAGTAAGGTTAAAGTAAGGATAAAGTAAGGATAATGTAAGGATAAAGTAAGGAAGTAAGGATAAAGTAAGGATAAAGTAAGGAAGTAAGGATAAAGTAAGGATAAAGTAAGGATAAAGTAAGGATAAAGTAAGGATAAAGTAAGGATAAAGTAAGGATAAAGTAAGGATAAAGTAAGGATAAAGTAAGGATAAAGTAAGGATAAAGGAAGGATAAAGGAAGGATAAAGTAAGGATAAAGTAAGGATAAAGTAAGGATAAAGTAAGGATAAAGGATAAAGTAAGGATAAAGTAAGGATAAAGTAAGGATAAAGTACGGATAAAGGATAAAGTAAGGATAAAGTAAGGATAAAGTAAGGATAAAGGAAGGATAAAGGAAGGATAAAGTAAGGATAAAGTAAGGATAAAGTAAGGATAAAGTAAGGATAATGTAAGGATAAAGTAAGGATAAAGTAAGGTTAAAGTAAGGATAAAGTAAGGATAAAGTAAGGATAAAGTGAGGTTAAAATAAGGATAAAGTAAGGATAATGTAAGGATAAAGTAAGGATAAAGTAAGGATAATGTAAGGATAAAGTAAGGATAAAGTAAGGATAATGCAAGGATAAAGTAAGGATAAAGTAAGGTTAAAGTAAGGATAAAGTAAGGATAATGTAAGTATAAAGGATAAAGTAAGGATAAAGGAAGGATAAAGTATGGATAAAGTAAGGATAAAGTAAGGATAATGTAAGGATAATGTAAGGATAAAGTAAGGATAAAGTAAGGAAGTAAGGATAAAGTATGGATAAAGTAAGGACAAAGTAAGGAAGTGAGGATAAAGTAAGGATAAAGTAAGGATAAAGTAAGGATAAAGTAAGGATAAAGTAAGGATAAAGTAAGGATAAAGTAAGGATAAAGTAAGGATAAAGTAAGGATAAAGTAAGGATAAAGTAAGGATAAAGTAAGGATAAAGTAAGGATAAAGTAAGGATAAAGTAAGGATAATGTAAGGATAATGTAAGGATAAAGTAAGGATAAAGTAAGGATAAAGTAAGGATAATGTAAGGATAAAGTAAGGATAAAGTAAGGTTAAAGTAAGGATAAAGTAAGGATAAAGTAAGGATAAAGTGAGGTCAAAGTAAGGATAAAGTAAGGATAATGTAAGGATAAAGTAAGGATAAATAAGGATAAAGTAAGGAAGTAAGGATAAAGTATGGATAAAGTAAGGATAAAGTAAGGAAGTAAGGATAAAGTAAGGATAAAGTAAGGTTAAAGTAAGGATAAAGTAAGGATAATGTAAGTATAAAGGATAAAGTAAGGATAAAGGAAGGATAAAGTATGGATAAAGTAAGGATAAAGTAAGGATAATGTAAGGATAATGTAAGGATAAAGTAAGGATAAAGTAAGGAAGTAAGGATAAAGTATGGATAAAGTAAGGATAAAGTAAGGATAAAGGATAAAGTAAGGATAAAGTAAGGATAAAGTAAGGATAAAGTACGGATAAAGGATAAAGTAAGGATAAAGTAAGGATAAAGTAAGGATAAAGGAAGGATAAAGGAAGGATAAAGTAAGGATAAAGTAAGGATAAAGTAAGGATAAAGTAAGGATAATGTAAGGATAAAGTAAGGATAAAGTAAGGTTAAAGTAAGGATAAAGTAAGGATAAAGTAAGGATAAAGTGAGGTTAAAATAAGGATAAAGTAAGGATAATGTAAGGATAAAGTAAGGATAAAGTAAGGATAATGTAAGGATAAAGTAAGGATAAAGTAAGGATAAAGTAAGGATAATGCAAGGATAAAGTAAGGATAAAGTAAGGTTAAAGTAAGGATAAAGTAAGGATAATGTAAGTATAAAGGATAAAGTAAGGATAAAGGAAGGATAAAGTATGGATAAAGTAAGGATAAAGTAAGGATAATGTAAGGATAATGTAAGGATAAAGTAAGGATAAAGTAAGGAAGTAAGGATAAAGTATGGATAAAGTAAGGATAAAGTAAGGAAGTGAGGATAAAGTAAGGATAAAGTAAGGATAAAGTAAGGATAAAGTAAGGATAAAGTAAGGATAAAGTAAGGATAAAGTAAGGATAAAGTAAGGATAAAGTAAGGATAAAGTAAGGATAAAGTAAGGATAAAGTAAGGATAAAGTAAGGATAAAGTAAGGATAAAGTAAGGATAATGTAAGGATAATGTAAGGATAAAGTAAGGATAAAGTAAGGATAAAGTAAGGATAATGTAAGGATAAAGTAAGGATAAAGTAAGGTTAAAGTAAGGATAAAGTAAGGATAAAGTAAGGATAAAGTGAGGTTAAAGTAAGGATAAAGTAAGGATAATGTAAGGATAAAGTAAGGATAAAGTAAGGAAGTAAGGATAAGGTATGGATAAAGTAAGGATAAAGTAAGGAAGTAAGGATAAAGTAAGGATAAAGTAAGGTTAAAGTAAGGATAAAGTAAGGATAATGTAAGTATAAAGGATAAAGTAAGGATAAAGGAAGGATAAAGTATGAATAAAGTAAGGATAAAGTAAGGATAATGTAAGGATAATGTAAGGATAAAGTAAGGATAAAGTAAGGAAGTAAGGATAAAGTATGGATAAAGTAAGGATAAAGTAAGGAAGTAAGGATAAAGTAAGGATAAAGTAAGGATAAAGTAAGGATAAAGTAAGGATAATGTAAGGATAAAGTAAGGATAAAGTAAGGATAAAGTAAGGATAATGTAAGGATAAAGTAAGGATAAAGTAAGGTTAAAGTAAGGATAAAGTAAGGATAATGTAAGTATAAAGGATAAAGTAAGGATAAAGGAAGGATAAAGTATGGATAAAGTAAGGATAAAGTAAGGATAATGTAAGGATAATGTAAGGATAAAGTAAGGATAAAGTAAGGAAGTAAGGATAAAGTATGGATAAAGTAAGGATAAAGTAAGGAAGTAAGGATAAAGTAAGGATAAAGTAAGGATAAAGTAAGGATAAAGTAAGGATAAAGTAAGGATAAAGTAAGGATAAAGTAAGGATAAAGTAAGGATAAAGTAAGGATAAAGTAAGGATAAAGTAAGGATAAAGTATGGATAATGTAAGGATAATGTAAGGATAAAGTAAGGATAAAGTAAGGATAAAGTAAGGATAATGTAAGGATAAAGTAAGGATAAAGTAAGGTTAAAGTAAGGATAAAGTAAGGATAAAGTAAGGATAAAGTAAGGATAAAGTGAGGTTAAAGTAAGGATAAAGTAAGGATAATGTAAGAATAAAGTAAGGATAAAGTAAGGAAGTAAGGATAAAGTATGGATAAAGTAAGGATAAAGTAAGGAAGTAAGGATAAATTAAGGATAAAGTAAGGTTAAAGTAAGGATAAAGTAAGGATAATGTAAGTATAAAGGATAAAGTAAGGATAAAGGAAGGATAAAGTATGGATAAAGTAAGGATAAAGTAAGGAAGTAAGGATAAAGTAAGGATAAAGTAAGGATAAAGTAAGGATAAAGTAAGGATAAAGTAAGGATAAAGTAAGGATAAAGTAAGGATAAAGTAAGGATAAAGTAAGGATAAAGTAAGGATAAAGTAAGGATAATGTAAGGATAATGTAAGGATAAAGTAAGGATAAAGTAAGGATAAAGTAAGGATAATGTAAGGATAAAGTAAGGATAAAGTAAGGTTAAAGTAAGGATAAAGTAAGGATAAAGTAAGGATAAAGTGAGGTTAAAGTAAGGATAAAGTAAGGATAATGTAAGGATAAAGTAAGGAAGTAAGGATAAAGTATGGATAAAGTAAGGATAAAGTAAGGAAGTAAGGATAAAGTAAGGATAAAGTAAGGATAAAGTAAGGATAATGTAAGTATAAAGGATAAAGTAAGGATAAAGGAAGGATAAAGTAAGGATAAAGTAAGGATAAAGTAAGGATAATGTAAGGATAATGTAAGGATAAAGTAAGGAATTAAGGATAAAGTAAGGGAGGAAACCTAAAATTATATAGGTATAAAAATGTGTCATCTTATTAAATTAATGTTAAAATTTCCCCCATATACTTATTATCTACTCTACATGTTTCTATGTTACCCCATAATTAATTATTTAACAAATCTACAATGTTTTACGTTATTATATTATAAATAAGTTTATAATAAATTTTAAAAGTGAAATTTTAATATATTACTTACCTTGTAAATAGTATCCCTTATTTAATTCTAATCTAGTACAAAGATTGTGCTATTTAATCTGTTCATTACTTCATCGAGAAGACAACGATTGCAACATGCCAACATTTAGATACATATGAATTTTATTGAAAGATTATAACAGCAAAAGTTATGAGGGTGTGAAATTATTTACGTTAATCAAGTACTTGCTGTTAGAGACCAATTAACATTTAGATATACTATTCATTCTAGTAATTTAAGACATTCCAATACACTCTCTTTGCCTAAATATCATAAAGCCATTTAAACGGTCCTTCATATACAATGTTGTGAATACTTACAATAGTTTGGCTGATGCGTTTAAGTCTCTTCCTGTAAATAGATTTCGAAAAATGGTCAACTCATATTTCTTGTCACTTCAGTAATGTATACTTGTTATTCGCTCAATTTCATTCATATTGTTTATGATATTTATAATAAAATAAATAAATAAATACACTACATGTAATTACGACGAAAAAGAATTAAAACGGTTGATTATTTTGTCAAATTGTTTAGGTCCCATCATATTTTTTTTTTGCTCGGTTTATTGACTATTGTACAAATGTTCTCTTATATTTGAAAATGGTAACAAAAATGAAATTATTTTATCGATTTAAATTAATAACATATATATATATATATATATATATATATATATATATATATATATATATATATATATATATATATATATATATATATATATATATATATATATATATATATATATATATATATATATATATATATATATATAT
This sequence comes from Rhagium mordax, assembly GCA_963680705.1. Lineage (NCBI taxonomy): Eukaryota > Metazoa > Arthropoda > Insecta > Coleoptera > Cerambycidae > Rhagium > Rhagium mordax. The sequence goes on from OY796664.1 coordinate 28,536,447, forward strand.
ATATATATATATATATTTTTTATTATTAGAAAGTAGCAGTAGGTGTCTATTTTTCAAAACATTTATTTATAATGAAAAACACTACTTAAGACTTACATTAAAGATTATATTACATTACATTAAAGTTAAATATTTACAATATATGGGTATATATATGATAATTTTAATACAATTATAATAAAAATAGAGAATACTACAGCTAAACATGTTCACTATTGTTCACCTAATACCACGCTCTCTATTTTTTTCTCAATAGCCCGTAATGCTCTTTTAGTTTTTTCAAAAGTATTCCGACATTGTGAAACTTCATCTAACATTTGTTGAGATTCGGCTATCATGGCATTCGCACGGATTTAAATTTCATTATCGCCTTGACGAGCAATCGTATTTGCCTCATGATTGCGCTTAAGTTCTGCGTAAAGATTAAGGAATGTATTTAAAACACCCAATACACCGACAGCTGAAATCTTCGAGTCCGAATCCGCCTGAGGCTGTTGTGCTACAACTTGGATCTCTACGGGTGTGTCTATTGCATTTGCACCTGATGGAGACAACACAGCATGGGGTGGAATGGGCCTAATTTCAAGTGAAGGTGTCAATAATGTAGCATTGTCGCTACTTGACCTGTTCTCAGGTAACGAAAGTGTCCAATTATCTAACGGCAATGTTAATTCTCGTGCAGGCTTTACTTGCTCCACACTCGACTCTAATTTTTTATTAATAATTATGGGGCTTCCTGGTATAGGTAAATTCATTTTCACTGGAGCACTCGATTTGACTTTTGTCTTGGTTTTCTTTAGCCCATTGCGATGACTGGTCCTCGGTGAAATTATTGGGGGCTTTAATTTTAGTTTTAACATCTCCAATTTGGGCTTCTTGATAAAATCGTCTTCGGAGTCGTCGCTAATCACTAATGAATGATGGTCATCCTGAGCCCTCGATTCAGAGGATGGGCAGTTATTTTTTATTTTTTCTTTATTTTTAGAAAGTAACGCCTCACTTTCCATTTCGAGAGTTCTTTGAATTTCATATATATTGTTTAAGTTGGTGTCAACGGTGGTATCGTGACGAATTCCTAGATTATCGTCGACTAAATGTAGTATAGGCATATCGATGGTTGGGTGGGTTATTTCATGTTGATTAAGTTTCAACTCAAACACATCGTTCTCATTATCTGTATTTGTTCTTTTGCTGTCAGCATTATTCACTGGGATAGTGACTTCTTGTAAAATACGAATACCAGACGGTGTCTGTGACATCGCGGTTGAACTTGCAGCCATATTGTTTGTGACACTAACTGTAGAACCCACATCTATTGCCTCACTGTTAATTTGTTTTCAATATAATTTATGTGTACGTCCCAACGAAGATGGCAGTCAATAAAAAATGCCCAAGTATTTAACACTTTCAACGGAATTTATTTGGAATTGTGGGATATCATTTGTAATTTGCAAGGAACAATTTACTGTCAAACCAGTTTTAATATCCTTATAGTTTTATTTATTACATATTACATCTCATGATACTGAATTCATATTAAATTAAAAATAAATAAATAACATATGAGTAACAACAAATTGTTTTTCCAAATTTTATTGTATTTCTAAATATTTACACATTATGAAATATAATTTAATTACATTATGGATTGCAAAAGTTGCAGACTTCTATATGTGTAATTTGGTACATTGGCAATCCGCAACATTTGCAATTACAGTCCTCCATACTATTATCAAGAATCGATATAGTTTTGTGATTGCTTCTATGCTGGTGTTCCCCAGGTACTCTCCGCGAATATGCGATATAGCACATTTCGCATATTCTAAATTCCTCACCATAATACACCGAATATATACTAACAAATGCGGAACTAACGCAGTACCTGGGGTCCATTGGAGTCGACATCATGTTGCTTATATATTTCTCTTTTTCATGTACAGCTCCATATGCATCACACTCGATGCCCTCGTCTTCTCCATCTAATCCCCCCACGTTGATAGGATCCTGTATTTCATCAGCGGGGTTTTGTTCTACGTCGGCTGGGATTTGCACATCTTCCGCGGGGTTTTGTCCGTCTGCAGCAAGGTTCTGTACATCTACAGCGGCAGGCTCGCCTATCCAACCATCTCCTTCTGCATCAACCTGGGATAACCAATCCAAAAATCGATAGCCTTCCATTGTTTACTGATGTTTAATCTGAATTTGCTTCTTCTTTTATATTTTGTGGCATGCCCCCCGCTACATTCGATGAACGTCAACATTTAAGTGGGGGTCTCAGGAACAATACAGTCAAATTTAAAAACTATATCGGGGTGTATGTAAAACTTACAAAACCATTTTAAGACACAAAGGATATAGAAAGAGCCAAATAAATAATGTTTTCTTTTACTTACAATAGTTTAAACACCCATATTTTTTTCTTGAAAACTATTAAATTATATTTTTTTTTATTAAAAGTAAAAGAAAACACCCACATATACATTTTACAACAATAAAGGATATAGTAGTAGATTCTAGATAAAAGTCTTAAATTTTAAGTTGTCACTAATAAAATGGTCGTTTTTGTCGATTAAATTGTGATTTTTATAAAGCGAATTATCAAAAATCTAAAACTATAGAATCATCCTTTATGTCTAAAGTTACAAAGAGAAGTTTTAAAATATTCTGTATTATTGGAAGCGATACATTTTAAGAGTAAAGTTTATAACAAACCATATTAATTCATCTAGTTCTAGCAATAAACGAATTTATCAACAAATGAATTAAATCGTTCTATATAATAATAATAATAATAATAATAATAATGGTTCATTTGCCAAAAGATTAACACAAAACAAAGAATATATAAAATCGAAATCACAAATAAACAAGCCTTTTCCACATAATATGTATGTAAAATAGTTGACTGTGAAATTACAAAGAAATAAATACGAATAAAAACATGTTTTAACATTACAAAGGACATAACATAATAATACTATTTACAAGGTAAGTAATATATTAAAATTTCACTTTAAAATTTATTATAAACTTATTTGTAATGTAATAACGTAAAACATTGTAGATTTGTTAAAAGTTCACACATGCAGACATGATGATGCATATTTAACTTATAACGCATTAGATGGCTCGGTTCAGAATGACTTAATTGCATTATACCACTCCAATTACCTCCATCATAGAATGCCACATCAATATGACCATAGTATTTTGTGTTTTGTTCGGAAACTAAGCGTTTTCCTGGCCCAAGTTTACAGGAACTTTTTTTTTTTTTCATATTTTCTAAAGTTCTATCACATCGTAAAGTTTGGTTCATATATACAAATACAATTACTACAAGTTGAAACCCGTACCTAGGCGCTTGTTAATTCTTATCGCCTCAACTATATCATGAGTCCCATTCTAATACTTCTTCATTTTCAGTGTTGTAACAAATAATCAATCTAGCAACTAATTCCACGACCGGGAATCTAAATGGCGAGACAATTGATTTTACTGGTCAATCTTGTGTTTTCCTTTTATGATATTTGTAAGACATTACTGTAAAATATTGTTTGTAGGAAGCACCACTTTTGGAGTGGGGGGTCAATTTGCTTTATATAATGCGCTACACTACTCTTGTTCGTCAATTCTACAAATATTGATATCATGGGTACTTCTCAAGAAAACTGCATTTCCTCCAGCACTGATTCAATGTTACTAACCTGGTCAATGCCTAATGGAATTTCATACTTTGGAGATGGTCCAGATAGTGATTGGTGGGAACGATCACCTCCATCGTATTCTATAGATGAAGATCCAAGTGAGGACCAGGAAGTCCAAGATGCCCCTCCAGATAGTAGCATTGACAGACCTATAACACCGCCATCTTCATCGTATTGGATAGATGAGGATTTAGGTCAGGATCTGGAAGATCAAGATAACTCCCCAGACAGCAGCACTGATAGACCAACATCACCATCAGCATGGTCAATGGAAACGGTGTTCTACGATCCAGACGGCCAACCATCACCGGACCAGAGTCATTGGTCAGATTATCAGCTCTTAATAGGATGCGATGAGGAAGCAGATTAGACATATGTACATATAAATTAATTGTAAATGATTTTTAATACATAGTTTTAGATGATGCACTGCAAATAATTTAATAAATAATTTTAGCTAATAAATTAATTGTAAATCATTTAATAAATAGTTTACTTAGTAAACTCAAACAATACTGCAGTAAATTGCAGTTATTTCCTTAAATGAATATTCTCATATGATTTTTTCTCGAACTCAAGCTTATAATAAATTTGGTTCTATTCATAAAATACATGCCTCTAATGTGATCAAATACATCCAATAACTCTACTATTATGACGACACTGTAAATAAATAATACATAAGACACGTAGAATAGTATAGACTATTATTATCAAATATCATTTATGTATGGAGTCCATAATTTTATAATTTATGTGCAGGGTAGTTCTTTATATTGTGATCAACATCGGAAAGTATAGAAAGTATGCCTTTTTAATGGAACACCCCGTATATATTTTTAGAAAGTGTACCATTTTAATGGAACGCCCTATATGTTTTTGCATATTTTGAATGACCATTTTTAGTTGATTCCAAAAATGTTATAATATGTTGGTATGTGCTCGAGTTGTTTTTAAAACAGTCCTTCTTGTGTAAAACAGTTTGCATAGAATGTTGGTTGCCTTCAACGCTAAAATCTTTGTCCCCGTATTCTGAAATTGTCATAATTAGAAATTGTGGTACACGCTTGTAAATAAATTGAGACAACTATCGTTTGTTATACATGAAATGACGACTGATTTTATTTTCAGATAGGTACCACCGTTCGTTGTCTTACATGAGCCGAGGCGTACGTACCCTTTATTCAAAACCCATTGTCTGTCGAACAAATCTATAAACTTCACAACACATATTTTCAATGGTTTTGTTCTCTTATGGTCATGTTTCATGCAATTTGACATGCCTTTTAACTATTTGTTTCGAGAATTTATGCGATAGTAAATAAATATGTTTTTTTTTTTTTGTGTATTGCCGACCTATTGTCCATCATCTTTAGTTAGTTCATCTGTAATTATTACCAATAAACCGCCTGATTTGTAGATCTATTATAATGACGAGGCATTTTTTTTTTAATTAAGCTATGGGAAAATAAAGTTTTGCAAAAAATGATCTGATCGTTAAACAAATACCGATATAAATGTATCTTAACGTATCTTTCTTATCTAATCAATCTCGTGGGAAAGGTCGATCGAAAGACAGGGATTCCATTTGATAACAATCAATATTTACTGACTATAATGTCTTCCTTAATGTCCCTTTTACAAAAGAAAAAATATTTTATGGGCCTTGTACTAACAGGTGATTTTTGTGGATTTATTTCGCCTATTTATTATACAGTTAACAAACATTGATGCTTTGTTGAATGGTGTAACTACCTGCCCTTATATTTTAGTATACAAGCGTATACATTGCAATTACAGAAATCTAATTATAATAAGGTATTTTTAGCTATGTAATAAAAATAGGAAATAAATTGAATGGAAACTTTTAATGTGTATTTCATTTATGAAAAATTAACTATTGTTTACTACATATACATAAAATAGTTGGTGTAATAAATATGACAATAAAAAATAAAATGAATATTATATATGTCATATTGTTGTTGATATTTTTTCAATAATATTCTTAAATAGGTACTCCACAAAACATCCTGATATTTTATAGTAAGAATGGTTCATATTTGTTAGATTAAATGTTTCTTTAATACATCGAAATTTATAACGCTCAATAACTTTTTCATTAACAAGTCTGTCGTTTTCATCATAGAACTTGACTTTTATTTAGTAGGAGTAACTCATGCTTCTAATTATGATCTCACACTTATTTCTATATCTAATATGTCAATCTGTACGTACATTGCATCAATATACACATCAATTACCTGCAATTATTATCAGTAGTTCTTTATAGAGCAACATTGGAAAGTATAGAAAGTGTGTCTTTTAATGGAACACCCCATATATATTTTTTTTAGAACATGTGTTTGATCTGTACAATTCGGGGCACCCTGTATGTTAAAAATTTGTAAATCAATGAAAATTTTATTATTGTTTATTTAAGTTGAAAGATCTTGACCGTGTCCTTTTGTTATTTTTGCCAAGCGTATTTGTATTTAAATGGCTTTTGAATAGTTTTACTATTTAAAACATTTATGTTTATCGACCCTTGACTGCAAAACAAAGCATGAATCTAATAGCTATATTTTAACTTTCAAATGGATCCATTAAGCTGTGACATTATTGCTTTAAAAGGACTGAAAAATTTCTCGTCAGTGCAACAAAGGCGGGTATTTTTTTTGATATTGATCGATATTTACTGGCTTTAAAGTTGTCCCTTTTTACAAAAGAAAAAATATTTACAGGATTGACCACCAACCATGTTAAATCCTGTGGTTTATTACCTAATAGCAATCCAGTCTAATTACGATACAATAATTACCTTCATTGTATATTGTTCTGTAATGTTCTGACATACCTTTAACTATTTGTTTCGAGAATTTATGCGACAGTAAATAAATATGCTTTTGTGTAAGCAAATTTCTAATGTTTCAGGTATGGGAAATAAAATACAGTTTTGCGCAATGGTCTGGGTAGTTAAACCAAACCGATATAAATTTCTATTTCTTATCTATTTCGTTAATCTCCTAGGAAAGTCGCATCAACTATTTACCAACAAATGCAGGGTTGTTCATTTGATAGCGATCAATATTTACTGGCTATAATGTCTTCTTTAATGTTGTCCCTTTTTACAAAAGAAAAAATATCTACAGGATTGACCGCCCCCACTACTTGGAATACACATACACTAATTATAATGCAACTACAAAAATTACAAGTGCACCACTGCAATTACTTGCTAATCAATCGAATTACCGTACAACACTCTAATTACCTACATTGCAATTATACTAGTCTAATTACAGCGTAATAAACTTTCATTTCTCCAATTGATGTACTAATTAATATATAATTGTACCAATTCAATTAGATATATTGCAATTATACTAGTTTAATTGCAATAATCCAATTACTTTCATTTCTCGCAACAATTGGGTTTTTTAATTAACCCCCTCCAGACTATATAAAATAGTGTAATTAACGCGCAAATAGTCTAATTACACATTTACAAATTACTAATTACGCAATTACATTAGAGCGCAATAATTCAATTACTTTCATTTCTCAGCGCAATAATCCGATTACTTAACGCGCAAATAGTCTAATTACACATTTACAAATTACTAATTACGCAATTACATTAGAGCGCAATAATTCAATTACTTTCATTTCTCAGCGCAATAATCCAATTACTTTCATTTCTCGCGACAATTGGGTTTTAATTATCCCCCCTCCAGACTAATTACATTAGTGTAATTAATGCGCAAATAGTCTAATTACACAATTACAAATTACTAATTACACAATTACAAATTACTAATTACGCAATTACAAATTACCTCCTCCCCTCTCTAATTGCCCCCCCACCCCAATCTAATTATCCTAATTGCCCCCCACCCCAGTCTAATTATCCTAATTGCCCCCCACCCCAGAAAAAGTGGTGGGGGGAGCAAGTGGTGGGGGGAGCCTCGGATCCGCTATTACTCTTCTACTGATGCTCCTGCCAAATCGTATGTTTTGTGTGTGAAGGGTCACACTGGATATAACTTTTGCACAAAATGTATTGTAGAAGGGGATTTTCTTAATTCAAGGGTAACTTTTCTAGACATAAACTGTACAAGAAGAACAGATGAAGGTTTCAAAAATAAAATTGATGAATCTTATCATTTGGGTATTAGTCCATTAGAATCTCTTGAAGTTGGGCTTGTGTCTCAAGTTCCTTTAGATTATATGCACCTTGTATGTCTGGGTGTAATGAAACGGCTCCTAACATTTTGGATTAAAGGCAAAAAAATATAAGAATAAATGAGGAGAATTTACAAAACCTTACTAATAAATATTTGTCGATTAAACCATATATTCCTAAGATATTTGCCAGACAACCCCGAACTTTCCAAGAATTAGATCGCTTTAAAGCGACAGAATTCAGACAGTTAGTTTTATATACTGGGCCAATAATTTTCAAAAACATTCTATCTAATGAACAGTATACTCATTTCATGACTCTACATTGTGCAATACGTATCCTATGTTCACCTAATTTGTATTTGAAATATAATAGTTATGCAAAAGAATTACTTGAATATGTTGTAAAAAATTTTGGTTCTTTATATGGATTTGAATACATTTCTCACAATGTGCATAATTTAATTCATTTACCGATGACTGTAAAATTCATGGTCCATTGGACAATTTTAGTGCCTTCAGATTCGAAAATTATTTGCAAAAAATAAAATCTACTTTAAAATTTGCTAGACATCCTTTGCAACAGACTGTATATAGATTAAAAGAGAAACAAGCCCTAATTCTAGATGATGATCAAAGTTACCCTGAATTAAAACATGAGCAAGAAAATAATTTTGGCCTCTTGGGACATATTAAATGTTATAAAACCCTGATTTTGAAACATTTTCAAATTATAATAAATCATAAGGACAATTGTGTGATTTTGAAGGATGGCACTAGTTTTTTAATTCATGGTATTTTTTCAACTTTATCAAATGAAATTTATGTCATGGGAAAAACTTTTTTAAAATCCAGTTCGTTGTATTCAGAACCCTGTGATTCAAAATTATTTAATATTAAACTTGTTGACAATATTTTTTCTAATGATTTGAGGGTACCTATAAAGGATATAAAGCAAAAGTGTATTCGATACCATACAGACGAAGCTACGAGCATTATCATACCACTTTTACATTATGAGAAAAATTAGAACTTCAATAGCTTTTTCCACTGGGAACACTGAAGCACGCAAATAAAGTACAGCCAATTCATAAACCATATGTTAACCGTTTTCTTAATCGTCCCTCAAGGCCCCGAAGTAATCCCCTAAAAATTTAGAATTTTGCATAAAAGTATTTGATAGTACTATCAATCCACATTTAAATCCAGCATGCAGCTGTTCACATTCAAAAAGTTTGCACGTTAAACCAGTGGAAAAAACTAGTAATCCCAGGAATGAAATTGGAACTAGAAGCCACCAATTTTTTTTTAGTGGGCTGTAGTTCAATTTAAAGATTGCCAATCAATTTCAACAGTGCCTTACTCGTGGCTAATAATAAAAGAAAAAAATACTATGTGTTACTGGCCAAGCACAAACCCCAGAAAACATATTTCCATTAGAAGTGAACCTAATGCGTGTCTTGGAAGTTATATGAATTGTTTACAATTTTAAAGGAATGCGGTAAGTTCATTTATCATCAATTCTTAATTTTTTATGTATGTCTTAGGATTAATGCAAGGATGTGTGTATACCTACCTAAAACGAAATTTGGGAAGTGATTCCATACTGGTAGTTCTAGTAAAATAGTGATTTTCTTTAATGATGTTCTCTAATTATTAATCAAATCGAATTGTTTTCAGAATAAATGCCTTTTCCGTAAAAGATACAATTATCTGATTGAGGAAAATTATCCAGAATTAAAAGTCTCGTGATTTACTTTACTGTCATTTTAAAAATATTTGCTTGTGTTATTGCATAAATCTTGGCATAAACTTTTGTATCATATGCTGATACTTTACAAAAACAACCATCCTAAAATAGTTTACTACTCATTGATTGAAACCTTTTCAAAAATTCAACTTAGATCTAACATTTATATATTTTACGTTGTACTATTTTTTTAGAAGATTATGATGAAGCATTGTCTTTTGAAAAAAGAAAAGAAGCACAATCTTCTGGATCAGATACTGAAGCCACATTAATTAGCAGATCTGGCTGAAAAACCAAAAGACATCTTGATGAAGATTATGAATATATAAGGGAATATGTCAGAAGCATAGATAGCCCACCAAAGTTAAGAGATACAGACATAGATATTTCTGAACGCGATACAGGTAAATATTATTTACTATGCCCTATCTGCTTTTCCATGTTTTTGCTCTTTACACCTTATACTGCTTGCAACTACTATTATACTATTACAAAATCAAAATGTGTGTCGATTGTTAGTTCGTCCAACCTATTGAATACACAGTATGCACTTTAATTTTTTTTATATTCAACGCGTGTATACCATAATTTTTTTAAATTCGACTACCACATTTTCAGTTCGAGAAGATAGTTAATTGTCTCTTTCGAAATATTTCCCATTGCCTCCTGAAATAGTGGCCCAAAATGTTCTTTTCTTAATTTTTCACCAGAATTTTCTAATCTCCAATTTTTAACTGATTTTTTCCAAGCTTCTTTTAGGGGTCGAAACACTGATACATCCATTGGTTGCATCAGGTGAGTCGAATTTGGAAATAGTGCGAACAGTTCGATGCCGTTTTCAGAGCAAAATTGAGATAAATGGAGCGTCATGTGGGACACATGCCCATCAATAAAGAGTAAAATGGGACGTTTGATATTATTTTCGACCAACCAAGGACATAAAACATTTGTTACATATTCAAAAAATGTTGATCCACACATCCAACTACTTTCTAAGCGTCCGATTCCCCAGTCTTTTGGTATAGATTTTGCGATGTGACTTGGGATCCGTTCATAAGTAAAAATCACCATGGGCGGAGCTAGGTCACCGGATGCATTGCCAGTTACTAACACGGATAAGTTCTCTTTTTCGTCGTTGCTTCCTGCATTATAAACAGATTTATCGCCTTTTCCTGTAAGAACTTTTGCTCCTTTCGGTTGCAAGAAAAATGCACTCTCGTTTGAATTAAATATTCTGCTAGGGTCATTTGTTATATCAAACAGATTTTTAGAGGTCAGATATTCTTTGATTTCTGCAAACCAGTTACGAATTTGGACTTCTGTCACACTTTCTCTACCGCCACTTAGATTTTGAGATACTCTTTCACTCAACTGGGGATGCCTTTTTAGGAAAGACGTGTACCATTTTCTTCCAGGCCTTCCTCCCGTAAATGGGTTATTTCTTTTTGTGTCTTTAATAATGTACTGGACACTGTCTATTAATTGTTGTTTAGTAACTGGGTAATGTATTTTGGATAACGACAAAATCCAGTTCTCCAGTAGTAGTTCCTCTTCTTCTGTTAATACAGTGGCTGGCCCCATCTTACAAATTTTTGGACTCTTTCCCGAACATTTATAATATAATGTGATTCGAGGTACACCGTAGGTTTTGGCAGCTGTTGCCACAGGCATGCCTCTACTAACTGATTCTATGGCTTGTATAATCTGTTGTTCAGAATAATTTCTTTTCTGTGGCATCTACAAATAAATAAGATATCACAATTTTAAGTACCAGTCATCGACAGTTTGTCTTCCTTTAATAGACATCCCTGTCGAACACTGGAACGAAATGAGATTTGAACATTCTGAGTAAAGTAAACACTATATTCATGTTCAATAAGCATTATTTTCCTATATTTGAGGCAACACGTAGTATACCAGTATTTGACAGGGTGTGTCGATAACTGGAACAAGCAACTTTTTCATGTTCCCATTATTGACACCTTCACAATATTGAGGTTAACACACAGATTTCCTAATTTTTTTATGCAAATTAAGTGAAATAGACAATAGTTTTCAGTCACCATCGAAAATTATCATTAAAACAATATTTTAAAATTTGGAGGACTATCTTGTTATTTACTTACCTTAATACTTTACTTTAGATTTTCAATCTCAAAGCAACAACACTTATTCCCGCCAATTTTACTATGTAAGAGGAGCGACTAATTTTAATGGTGCAATATTACAGTGTTGTCAAATATGTTACTTTAACTGGTACCGATCATAAATTAGCCACATTTAAAATTTGTTCCCTAACTTTAGGGAAAAAAGACTGAGTTGTCAATAACTGGTGCCACGTCAAACATTGGTACTTTTACCTTATATTGTTAAGAATAGATTTTAGTTTCAGATTTTATTATGCTGACTGGTATGTAATACTACTGCCGTAAGGAAAAATCGCTGTAAATAAAAAACTTAGATTTTCACTCCACAGAAAACAAAGTTAGGCCTGCCATAATATTGCATATTACAAAATTATTGGCAAATATACCGGGTGGCCACGAGACTAGGGTCATGCTTATATGTCTTTCAATTATGAACCGATTTAGACGAAATTTGGTACAAGGATATTAGACCTAATTTCGGATGAACATGCAGATATAGTCAAAATGGCCGACTTCCGGTTTCACCGGAAGCGCGTGTACCTTCGATTTTTTAAATGCATCACCCAGTATATTTTATGTATTTCGTAATCTATAACTCAAATTACATAGAATAGCGTTGCCAAATTTACATTTTTCTCAAGGAATTTTTCTTTTTTTCAAATTTATTTTTTACCGTAGAAGGCCGTGATTGGGAAAAAATCTGTTCCAGTTGATTCTAGTAACTCATATTAGTGATTTCATCAATTAAATCATTAACAAATGCCTCTTGAAAGAATAAAATTTGCAAAACGTGTTTTTTTAAGAAAAAATTATTTTTTTAAATGGCATTTACTAAGGGCCATAATGCCATTAAATAGCAAATATTACCAATCTAACTGCACCACTTCAACTTAGTCTAAAACTGACGACATTTAAAAAAATGATTTCTTCTTAAAAGAACACGTTTGGTGAATATTATTCTTTCATGAGGCATTTGTTATTGATTTAATTGATGTAATCACTATTAATATGAGTTACTAGAATCAACTGGAACAGATTTTTTTCCAATCACGGCCTTCTACGAAAAAAAATAAATTTGAAAAAAAGAAAAATTCCTTGAGAAAAATGTAAATTTGGCAACGCTATTCTATGTAATTTGAGTTATAGATTACGAAAAACATAAAATATACTGGGTGATGCATTTAAAAAATCGAGGGTACACGCGCTTCCGGTGAAACCGGAAGTCGGCCATTTTGACTATATCTGCATGTCCATCCGAAATTAGGTCTAATATCCTTGTACCAAGTTTCGTCTAAATCGGTTCATTATTGAAAGAGATATAAGCATGACCCTAGTCTCGTGGCCACCCGGTATACGGTGTTCTAAACAAACATTTTTTACAAATTGAAAGTTTAATTTTTTCAATAGGACACTGTCTTGGTTTTGATTTTTTTTATTTGTGAATTCCACTCAGAAGTATGATATTGTTTGATTCCCATAGATAATCATAATATGTGGAGTTTACGGATGAGGTGCAAAACAAATAGAAAAGCGATACTTTAGCATCACCTTTAACTGTCTGTTACATCAATACGGTTTGAAATTAAGGAAAAAGGTTTCACTATTTTAACTTTTCAAGTTCTTTCGAATGCTGTTTAAAAAATATACAGCGTGCTAAAAAATTGCTGTATATAATACATTTAATATGCAATTGAATAGAGCTCGAAAAGTGAAAAAGAGAAATGGAAGCTGATTTCATCTATCTCAAACCATTTTGCAATAGGTAGTGTCTATTTTAACGCTATTTTCATTTGTTTATAGCTCGTTAGCCATAAATTCAAATTATAATAAAAACCGTTGGCTTTTGAGGCGTTTTTCGTTTGAGATGAGCTCTTTATATATCGAAGTTACGGGTCAATTACACACTGTTAGGTACATCTGGTATAAACTGTTTTTCCTTGTGACAGCAGTAGTAGCTATATTCTAAATTTGTGAACAGGATTGTACATTTGATTTGTTTTGTAATTAAGAGTTATATTTTTTGTTAGGTACCTACCTAGGTAATGCACTGATATTTTATAAAAATATATATTTAGTTTTTCATGTACTTACCTGTTTTTTTTACGTAGTGCACCTGGAAATAACGCACAGGGTGATTTTTAAAGTGGTACCGACATTGTTATCAGTACATGAGAGGGTAAAGAACAGACCACATAAGTTGTGACGTAACATAATAATTAATAATAATTATGCAACTTACGTAGATGAGTCGTGACACACTGGATGCCTATATGTAACACTGGAACTTGACCCTTTATGCACATGTGCATAAAGGCGACATTATCGAGAGTTAGAATTTTATTTTATTTTTTCTCCCTTGGAGGAAATGTTTAAGAACTTAAGTTACCATTCATCGTGCACAAAATATGTTAGAATATATACAAGTATAGCGTACTACAGTTACTTTGTTATTATTATTATTATTATTAACAAAGTCTCTATAGTGCAAATGCACCGTATTGTATACATTATAACATATATTGTGCAATTGTGCATGGTAAATGGTAACTGAATATTCTTAAATATTTCGCCTAAGGGAGAAAAAAATTGTATGCAGTGTTCACTTGAAATGTCGCCTTTATGTTCATGAGCATAAGGGTCAAGTTCCAGTGTTACATATAGGCAACCAGTGTGGCATGACTCTTTTTACGTAGGTTGCATAATTATGTGATGTAACACTAATATGATCCATACAAGAGATTGAACACTCTGGGTATAAAGCATCGGTCGAAACGATCTGTCCGAGAAGGGCAGAATTGAGTCGTTGAGTGCATAAATATAAAAAAGAGGGATAATGGCTGTCAAAATTGTCACTGAAAAACGCAAGGGCGATTCAAAAAGCATTAATAACAATAAAAATAACTTTCTTAGGAATATTTTGATCACCTTGCGTTTTTCGGCAATTTTGACAGCTATTCTTTCTCTTTTCTATTTTGTCACTCAACGATACACTGAACAATGCAGCGGTGAGCAGCGGTATACTGGTGCGTTGTTCTTGTAAGCTTGGCTAGTGGTGGGATATAGAAGTAGTTCCGGAGAACAGAGGCCACTAATATGTGACAAACACTTCTGCACTTAAAAATCACCATGTACTACCTTCTTGTTCAGAGCGATAAATCATTCGTCATTCTAGAGCCAGCTCTGATTACTGGGAAAATATTAAGGAAGAATTAAAATTAATTATTATTAGGTAATTTAATCAAACACTTTATTAAAAAACGCCTAGCACAAAAAGAAAGAAGAAGTCTATAGGTAGCTCTCACATTTGCCGAAGAAGAAATTTCAAGTAGTTTGTTTAAACTGTATCTATTTATTTAATTATTATAGTCAAATATATCTTTCATCGCCCTTCTTAGCACTTGATACACCTCGACTGCGTGATACGGTTCATTTTTATGAGAAATACTGTTTTCGATCATTAACATATTACATAAATTATAAAAATCTTCATCACAAGGATATTTGTGAAATGTACAATTTGTACCCAAGGCGTCGAAAGCAAAAGTTGGAAATTCTATAAGGTAACTTCGTGTTTCATACAATGAAGGCATTTCAAACATTATGCATGGCCTACCAGTAGGCGAGTTACTGTTTCTTGATGACCGTATTTTATGAACATTCCATTGCAATACTACTTGATCGAGGTCTTTCTAAAATAAAAAAAACATATGTATCATGCACCGAGGAACATAAGTATTTGTCTATCCCGTGCGCGAAATATTTATTTAGTGTGCACGAGAATGAGTTTTTAAACAAAATGTGGCAGTCGTGTCAAGAAATCAATTCGTAGCACTAAATATATTTCGCGAATGAAGTGTAGACAATAATTTTAACGTTAAAACAGGCAAACATAATATCTTCAGCTTTGATAAGGACTTTTCCATTTGCCACAAGGGTTTTTACGCTAAGAGTATACAGGGTAAGTTCGATTAACTACTAACTAGTCGTACGTCGCGCGTCGTTTAAAAATCGCACCGATAGTTTAGCCAGTCCGTGAACATTTTTGGTACTTCGGTGAGAAAATTTTATAAATTATATCGGTATAGTAGCGGAAAGAGATATAGTAGACGTACAAGCGGGGTAAGACGGGCGGTGTTTATGTCACACTACCTATTCCGTCCTTTACATCGCTTACATGAAAGCGAGAGAGGCGTTTGTTATGTTTTGTTGCACGCGGTCGAGCGGGGAGTACGTGTCTACATATCTCTTTCCACCACTATACCTATACTAGAATCGACAACCATAGTAATGACCGTCTGCACGAAAAACGACTAAAACGTTTCTATACAAAATTGAAGCCTATAAAATGCTGAATAAAAAAGTTTCAATACTTATATATTTTGAAAGTAACCACAGTAGAGAAGAAATAGCGGATCCGAGGCACCCCCCCACCACTTTTGCACCCCCACCACTTTTTTTTGGGGTGGGGGCAATTAGAGTGGAGGGAGGTAATTTGTAATTGCAATGGCGGTAATTAGGTAATTAGGCAATTAGAGTGGAGGGAGGTAATTTGTAATTACGTAATTAGTAATTTGTAATTGCGTAATTAGACTATTTGCGCATTAATTACACTGGTGTAATTAGTCTGGAGGGGGTAATTAAAACCCAATTGTTGTGAGAAATGAAAGTAATTAGACTATTTGCGCATTAATTACACTGGTGTAATTGCAATGCATCTAATTGAATTGGAACAATTGTTGTATAGTAATTAGTGTATGTATAGTGTAATTGCATATTAATTAGTGTATGCTTAGTCTGGAGGGGGGTAATTAAAAACCCAATTGTCGCATGCAATACGCAAAGAAAGTAATTAGTCTGATGTAATTGCATCAAGTTAGTGTCACACAACAGTTTGAGTACCTACAAATCCATTGTTAGAATTCTATAAAGTAGGTGTCGAAATATTGCAATAAATTTCAACAAGCGACATCGCATTTATTTTCTAATGATCAAAGATAATTATGAGATAGTTAATCACGCTCCATTTTATTATATTTTTGTCAGATTATAAAGAGAGAACGCAGGTAGCTTTCGATCGGTCGAAAGCAACACTCAATTCTTTCTTTACAAACTGGTCATCCCCTAAAATTTATGGCACTATATCAGTCACCCTAATGAAACAATATGACGGTAAAAATTAACAAATGGGTCAAAATGCAGGGCTACCTGAAACATTAGACGAAAGATTCACTTTTGTAGATTTGCGGCGTATTTACCAGTTTTTATAGTAGGTGAATATAAAAATAAATATAATTAAAACACCATCTATTAAATGCCGTTTTATATTCTATAGTTCGTTAATTTCCGTGGGTAGAATTGGAAAAAATATTTAAATTACTTAGCTAACGTTTATGAATTTTACAGTCCGCACAGAAGCGAGTTGCAGAAGGATTATACGATACGGCGGCAAAACTAACAGAAGTATACCAAAAACCTTTAAAATTGATGGCTTTCTAACAAGAGATTATGAACCCGCCCTCTTCATTGTCAGGGTGACAATATATTCAAAGGAATATGTATTTGCATGCATGCAAAAGACTCCACTTCTAAGACATTATTTACTGTTGCTTTTGTATATCTTAAGATTTATTTACAGATCAGTATACGTCCAACTTGACAGCGTTTTAACAAAAGCAAGCGGAAACGATGACTACTTTGTCTATGCATTAAAAAGTGATATTTTAACAGAAATTACAGCGATGCTTCAATAAAGCACTGGAAATGTTTAATACAGGAAATTCATATGCGAAGGAAAAAAAATTAAAAGCCTCCTATTATGTTGCAGAAATTATTGATTTAATCATGAATATCAGTTCAAATAAAATGCAACTAGTTACCGTATCCAAAGATTAGATATAAAGTTTCTTTTAAAGTTTTTTCATGTCAGAATATATTTTTTATTTTGTATTATAGACAGGGTAGGTAATGAATGTTTATTTTTATATATTTTATAAATCGTTGAATAGGTAGGTACTTATTATACATATTTATTATAAATAAACAGTTTTTCCTCAATTTTTGAGTTTTTTGTTTTAAAATGAGCCAAAAATATCAAAATATTGTATATTTTAAGTTTTTGGTGTTGCAAGCCAAATCCTAGACGCTACGTCTTGATAAATGATTAAAAATATAAGGCGTTTCAAGTAGGGTGCAAATTGGATCTGACTTGCAACACCCAGTTTTTATTTTTTTTTGACATCAAATTTTTATTTAAAAAAAACAATCATGCGTCAACTGTAGTGGAAGCATTAATTTAACAGTATGGTATTTTTTTTTATTTAAGTGACATAGTTTTTCATAAATTTAAATATGGCAATTCCCGAAGTTGACTTATTAGCACTTAATGAGCTAATAAATCAAAATATACAGGTTTTAGAACAAAGGTCCATTTCATTGTTAATTTTAAATAAACCTTACATTATTAAAAATGTCTTTGGCTAATACAATATTTGGAAAACAATCGTAGTAACGCTTTTTGAAGAAAGCTCAATAACGACTTTTAAATCATTTTTACCGAAACGGCTTGTGGAAATTATATGTCCGAACACCATCGATAAAATAAATTCGTCAAATGGTAAAACTACATTGACATATTTAGGACAAAGTTCTCCGGCTTATCCTGGAGCAAAATCTAGTCCACTAATACGTTTCGGTGTTTAATTCATAATAGTATTTAAGTTAGTTAAGTATTAAGTAGATATGGAATATTGTGGAACAATGGAGTCTTTTAAAAATAGAATCACTTGTTAGCTTACAAAGATTCAGATAGTACAATATATTTCTTATTTCGTGTACACCAACTGCAACGTAAGTCCAATTAGTACTGTTTTATATATATTTTTTACATTTTTTTATTTTTAATTCCAGGTTAACTCCAATCAACAAAAATATGTGAATGCTATATTCATCTCATGGATGGGTAAAGGCAGAAGACATTAAATCTGCCATTGAAAGATTGTCTTGTAAACTAGATGACATAAGGAGGGATTTACTGCATTCTTTAAATTATCACATAAATGTCTGCTTCGATGCTGAAGAAGTTCGACGTGTTAAAGAAATTTCCAAGGCGTGTAGCATTGATGTAAATTTATGTGGCAGAGATTCTCGTGACTTCCTAAATTTGGATGAGTTTTGTGAACATGTGGGCAGAGTGGATCTACAACACTTTCTATGTGGCATAGTGGAGTACCTACCTAAGAATATCATTGAAAAATATCAACCAATCTGACAAAGAAGCTAATGTAGATACATAAATAATGTTCTTTTATTTTTATTGCCATATTTATTACATCAAATATTGTATGTATATGTAGTTATGATGGTATATTTTATATTATATTATAAGGTTAAATAAATGAAATACACATTAAAAGATTACATTAATTTTATTTCCTATTTTTTATTACACAACTAAAAACACCATAGTATAATTAAAACAGTTTTATTTTAAATACACAATTACATTTTTGAGAAAATAAACATTTGCCAGTACATCGTGATTATTGTTGATAAAATGTTTTTACTTGACATCAAGAAAGCAATTCTGAACCGAGCCATCTAATGCATTATAACTTAAATATGTATCATGAAGTATAAGTGCATACACTCGAGTTTGTTCGGGAAATTTCGTTTTTCGTGTTTCAAATTCTATTTTTATGTCTAATGAAGATGATTTCACTTCAACAGGTTGGTGTGAACAATCAATGACAAACAAAGGATTCTTCCTGAATTCCCCAAGATCCATCATGGGTTCACTCATATCTTTTCATAGTAACTACGTTGGAAGTTCTCATAAGCATAATATGCTGCAGAATCGAGCTTCTTATCGAAATCTAAATTCCAACGTTCATAAGGATATACTTCAGAATTTAGAAATAGTCGAATATTATTTATGTCTGCGTGTTTGAACTGTGTAACATCCTTTGATCTATCATTGGCCTGATCAGTGTCTTGAAAACCAAGAAGGATGAAACGTGGACTTTCAGGACGGGTGGAGAGTTTAAGAGCCCATATGTCATAGGCAGTATCACGTAGACAGGGAAGCTCATAAAAATCTCATGCACGGTAGACCATATTAATCTTGGCATTATTACCACTTTTACTAATTCGATTCAATAATTTTAACTTTTGTCGATCTTCGGGTACAATATGTCTTATTTTCCACTCAATTTTGTTGATTTCCAGCTCCGCATCAACTTCACCGATATAGGAGTCTTTAAATGAGCGTGCAATTATCATAATCAATTCTTGCTTCACATTCAGAATGCCTTTGGTATAATCTTCTGCAAAACCCATAAGGAACTTAAGGGGTAGTTTGCCACTGAACACGTGACTGGCGGTATCTAAAATGTCTTGTCTCTTTTGAGTGAGTCCCCAACCTGTTGTTATTAATGAGCGTGCATGCATTTGCCCATACGACACCATAGTTTTCATTGTTGTAGTAATACCAGGTCTTCTAACTACTGCTACTTGTTCACCACCCATTTCCAGACGTATCTCTTCAATGAGGAATGCTAGTGCATTATTGGATAAATAGCAACGCTTTGTGGCATCACTAGGGGTAAATTTTCCTTCTATGCATATAACTTTCTGAAATAATATGGGGAGCCATACGGTTTATATGTATGCTCATGTAGGCTAACTATGGAATGATTCAACACAGGTTCATCAAACACCTCAAGTTTTTCACTAGTTGCAGCCGCCACTATTATTATTATTAATTTTGAAAACAACAACATTGAAAGCTGCTATAGAATTGGAATATACAATCCAGACAAAATGCGTCCCATTTTTGTTAAATTCATACGCCTGGACGATAAACATACCGTGTTCAAAAATAAAAGAAAACTAAAAGGAACGGGTATTGTAATCAGGGAGGAACTAACAACTGAAAAATTAGAACTAGTTAAAGCTACTGTAAACAAGGTTGGAAGCGAAGAAAATGTCTGGACAGATGGAGGAAATGTCTTTGGAAAAATGGGAGATATTATAATTCGCATAAACTCTAAAAATGACTTAGAAAAATTCGAAAAGTAAAGTAAATTTAATCTTAAAGTATATGTAAAACATTTTAGGTTGGATAGTACAATAATATAGAATTACTATTTCTAAGGAATATATAAAAAAAGGGAGCATTTATCAATGATACTGTTTTTTTTTCTTGTCTTTGGTTTTTGTCATTTGATAAAAATTTTAGTTCCTAATTAGCGTTCTGTTTTATTTTTTTTTCTCTCTTTTTATATTTTCTTGTAGGTATAGTTATATTAAGTATTTATTAGGGCTAATAAATTAAGTACTTTTATTCCATTGAAATAATACATAGGTATAATCACATAATATTATAGATAATTATTATTATTATTATTACTTCTATTATAGTTTGCTTCATTCCTTCAAGTTTTCACGCGGTATATATGTCCAATGTCCTTAAAATCAATAAAAGTTGGAAATATAAATATACGATCTATTCTTCCGTCATTTCATGATCTAAAAAATGTTGTTCTGGTAAATTCATTCGATATTTTTAGCGTAACAGAAACTTGGCTCCATAAAGATATTCCAAATGATATGGTTAATATTGACGGTTATAAACTTTACAGAAGAGATCGAGGATCTAGGAGAGGTGGCACATGTATGTTCGTAAAAAATATATTCACAACTTCATTGATTTCGCTTAAAGATAACACGATCGAACAACTCTGGATTAACTTAAAAATAAAACACGAAAGTATTGCAATTGGTGTTGTATACAGGCCACCAACTCAAGATGCAGATTATTTTCTTTCGGAGTTCGAAGACACTATTAGTGGAATTTTGCCATGTGCAAATAGTATCATATGTTCGGGAGATTTTAATTTTAACATGTATAACTTAAGCAATGTAAATGTAAATAATCTTTTAGGCATTTTAGATGAATTTGGGTTACAGCAAATAATTGACTCTCCCACTAGAATCACTAACATTACCTCAACACTAATTGATTTAATAATTGTTGGTAATAATGGGGCTGTTTTAGAGCAAGGTGTGGTTAATTGTGATCTATCAGATCATCTACTGGTATTTTGTGTAATAAAGGTATGTGGCAATAAAGGTACCGAACCCAGAATGGTAACATATCGTGATTATAAAAAATTTAATTATAATTCATTTGAACTAGACTTATTTTCTATACTCTTTTTCCATATTTTTGATATAAATAATATTGACGATAAAATATCATTTTTTACTGATAATCTAATTAGATTATTTAATCGCCATTCACCAACTGTAACAAAAAGATTTACAAAACCACCTGCACCCTGGCTTACTGATAATATAAAAACGATGATGAACATTAGAGATCGAGCGCTTGCTAAGTTTAAAAGAACGAATAACGATAATGATAGGCTATATTATAATCAGTTGCGCAATTTGACAACCCAAGCTATTAAAAGAGAAAAAAAGGCATTTTTAACTTATAAATTAAATAATTCTAGTGCACGTGAATGTTGGAAAATACTCAAAAATAATGATATAATTTCTCAAAATAAAAATAGGGATATACCTGAAAACTTAAAAAATACCAACGATATAAATCACTTTTTTGTAAATTCCTTACCGTCCACAGCTGGTTCAGATGATATCTTAAATTATTATAAAAATAATTCATTAGGCGATTCAGTTTTTCATTTTACACCCGTCAGTGAAACTATAGTATTAAAAACAATTATGGAAATAAAAACAATTATGGAAATAAAAACAATTATGGAAATAAAAACAAATGCTACAGGATGTGATGAAATAAATCTAAAAATGATAAGATTGTGTTGCCCGCATATTATTCCATATCTGACGCATATAATAAATTTTTTTTTGCAAGAAAATGTTTTCCCAGCTGTCTGGAAAACCGCCGTAGTTACTGTGCTACCTAAAAAAAATATCCCTGAGGAGTTTAAAGACCTGCGCGCTATCAGCATTTTACCAACACTATCTAAAATACTTGAAAAAATTATGGAAAATCAACTCGGTGAATACCTATTAGAAAATGAAATACTACCTTAAACTCAATCAGGTTTTAAAACTGGATACAGTTGCACTACGGCTTTTTTACAAGTTATCGACGACATTCTAGGAGCGTCAGATCAAGGTTTATGTACAATTTTAGTCTTACTCGATTTTAGTCGTGCCTTTGATACTATTAACCATGATATCCTTTTATCTATTTTACTTCATGTAGGGGTCACGAAAGCTGCGGTCAGTTTATTTGAAAATTATTTAAAAAATAGGCAACAAAAAGTCTGTATTGAACATAACTGCTCAGATTATCTCTCATTGAAGTCAGGTGTACCGCAGGGTTCTATTCTTGGGCCACTGCTCTTTACCCTATATACTAGCCAGTTTATGTCATGTTTAAAACACTGCCAGTTTCATTTATATGCCGACGATACCCAACTTTATCACTCATTTAATGCCTCTGATATTGAAAATGCCTGTTTACGTATAAATGAAGATTTAGCAACGTTTGTAAATTTATCAAAAGACCACTGTCTCATTATTAATGCCAGAAAATCTATGTTATTTGGTCCTAAAAGATCTCGCAATACTATTAGAGATCAGGTTGAAATAAATGTAGATCAGGAAAGGATTGAAGTAGTTGACCATTCCAAAAACTTGGGTGTTATTATTGACAGTGATCTAAGATTTGATAAACATATAAACAAACTTACTCAAAATGCATAAAATTCTATCAAATTGATATACGGGAACAGGCACTATCTACCTCAGAAAGTAAAAATTATGCTATGCGAAAGCTTAGTATTGTCTTTATTAGATTTTGCTGACTGTCTTTATGGTCCTAGTTTAACAGTTTATATAAAAATAAAGTACAAAAAATTCAAAATTCATGTCTTCGGCTAATTTATGGTATACGAAGATGCGAGAGAATTTCATATAAGCTAAAATGCACGGGGTGGTTAAACATGGAAAATCGTAGATTATTTCATTCGGCATGTTTATACCATAAAATTTTACTTAACAAATCTCCGGAATATTTGTATAAGAAAATAAAATTTAGGACTGATGTACATACCCTTAATTTAAGATTCAAAGGCCTTTTAACACCGTACTGAACGTTTTAAAAGTTCATTTACATATCAAATTTATAAAGCATACAACACTATATCTGAAAACTTGAAGGTAATGAGTATAAGTTATTTTAAACGGAATTTCAAATTTTCTATTCTTAATCAACAGATTTAATTATAGTCCCTATTGCTTGACGCTTTTTTTGTTTTTGTTTTTTGCTACTTAAATATCCTTATTTGTTTTTTAATCTTTGTTATTTTGGTACACCTATGAGGTTAAGTGGAAGAGCAGCTAAGTGTTTAAAAATTTTAATCTATAATAATTTTTCTTAATTTTGTTAATTACATGCTGAACTTCGCCTATTATGCCATTAGTACTTAATTCATATATTATATATAAACTGATTATAATGCTCTACAGTGGAAAATAAAGACGCTATTATTATTATTATTATTATTATTTTTTTTTTCCGTTTCGGAACGAAAGTGCTGGACAGTCTCCCTGTGGCCTCCGACACCACACAGAGAGAGCGCCAGCGAATAATCTACAGCAACTCCCCACATCCCGCAGGGTTAGTCACTGTAGATTCCAGACTCGTGTGCTCTAAGTAGACGAAGGGATCCCAGGATGACCGCTTTCTGCATTTGACCAGCCAACCATTCTGCCGATGTTTGGCAGACAGGCATGGTCTTCAATGCGGAGAGCAGCGTGGGCTTCATACCTCCGAGTACACCGATTATCAGGACGACCATTTTGACAGAGTAGCCTGGGTATGGCACTTGGAGCTCGTACCGGAGATCTCTGTATTTAGTCCGTTTCTCCTCCTCCTTCAAGGCGATGTTTGTCTCAGCAGGTGCTGAGAACTCGATGACATACATCACCTTGGTCTGATGGTCGAGGAGGACTATGTCAGGCTTATTGGCGTGAATTCGCCTGACGGTCGGGAACGAGTAGTTCCAGTAAATCCGGCATTTCTCGTTCTCGACAACGGACTCGATATCTCCGGGGACGTAAGGCAGCACTGGTGTTTGGTCTATCTGGTACGAGTGCCGTAGATGGTAGTATAGCACTCGTAATGCCGCGTTATGTCGTTGGATGTAGACCGAAGTCGCATAAATCGGGCATGCAGATAATAAATGCATGAGCGACTCCGGCGCCTGCCGACAGGTCCTGCAGTTGATATCAGGTACCTCTACACCCATCACGCGACTGCGATAGACCAATGTGTTAATAACACCATCTTGGCAGGCCACAATATATCCCTCGGTCTCCGACTTCAGCCCCGCTGACCTTAAAAATGCGAAGGTCAGCTCTGTCGATAAACCCAGTGCTTCTATGTTGTTATAGAAAACACCGTGCAGGGGTTTATCGACGTGCTGCCTGAACAGATTTCTCTGTTCGGCAGCTTTGATGTGGGCTGTCAGACGATTAGGCGGAAGCTCAGTGACTGAGTCACCTCGCCGGCCTTCTCGCCTGTAGTCGAACACGAGACCGAGTTCATCTGCGGCCCTCTGTGCTGCCCTAAACAATAAAGCGCCAACTCCCACAGTTTCATGATCTCTCACTAACTGTAGGAGTGGGTCCGAGCTCCTGATGACATTACATGCCATACTCAGTGCCACTCTGCCATGCATGCACTCCAGACTCAAGAGTCCTCGGCCCCCCCGTTGACGTGGGAGGTACACACGAGGAACGGACGATCTAGGATGAATACTCCTATGAATATTCATCATCTTGCGGGTATTCCTGTCCAATTGACGCAGCTCATCTACTCCCCATTTGACTACGCCAAAGGAGTAGAGCAGAATCGGAACGGCAAGCATATTAGTGGCAGACACCTTGTTCTTCCCCGAAAGTTCTGATGACCAGATCTTTCGGAGTCGGTGTCTGTACTTGCCACGGAGAGAATCCTTTATTTGGTTCACATCCTGGATGTGGCGTTGTTCCACACCCAGGTATGTGTAGGTCTCTCCGGCATCCAAATGTCGTAGGATGCTTCCGTCTGCGAGCTGCGCATCATCGTGGAATTCCCCGCATCGTCCTCTCTTGAGGTGGACGACTGCGTATTTGTCCAACCCAAACTCCATTCCAATTGCCCGCGTGTATTCCTCGACCACCCTGAGAGCATTTTGAAGTTCTCGCTCTCCGGAGGTATAGAGTTTAAGGTCATCCATATAAAATAGATGGGTGACCTTATGCCTCCGGTTGCTGGGTGGCCCACACTGATACCCGCGAGTTTGGCGGAGTCCAACAGATAGCGGCAGCAGTGAGATGCAGAAGAGGAGCGGACTCAAAGAGTCACCCTGAAACACTCCTCTCTTAAATGTCACCAACTCCGTCGAAGCTCGCTCTGCACCGGATGTGAAAAATTTTATGAAAAACTATACTCAATTCTTGATATGCACGTTCCGATATATAAAAATACTAAAAAAAAATTTCCATCCTGGTATACAACTGAAATAATAAAAAACATTAAGTTAAGAGACAAATACCGTAAGCAATACAAAAAACATAAAGACACAAACACATTAGAGGATTACAAACGTGTTAGGTCGATAATTAAAATGCAAATCTCTGAGGCATACAAAAATTACATTCAAAATGTAGAGGATAATTTAACTACAGACCCTAGGCAATTTTGGTCCTATGTAAACAATAAAAAAGGCACCACTAGAATACCTGGTACAATGTATCACAATGAAGTAAAAATTGAAAACCCACAAGACATTGTAAACAGTTTTAGTCAATTCTTTAGCAGTGTTTACTTACCATCATCTGATACATCTCCATCTTCTGATATTATAAGTAACTTACCATATATTCACATTGATCAATTGTCGAAGCTAGATGTAATGAGAGCTATTAAAAAATTAAAAAATAAAATGACATCTGGACATGATCACGTACCCAGCTTTCTAGTCAAAGATTGTTCAAATGTTTTTATTACTCCACTTTTAACTTTATTTAATATTGCACTACGTACCTCTACTTTTCCCGAGTGTTGGAAGTTAGCAAAAGTATGCCCTATTTACAAGAGTGGGAAGGTAGGAAAGATAATAAACTATAGAGGTATATCTATCCTATCTAATTTTGCAAAGGTTTTTGAGGCATCAGTGTACACTTACATTTATTCGGACATAAAAAATTCAATTTCCATCTATCAGCATGGTTTCATGGAGAAAAGTTCCACAGTGTCAAATTTAGCTTGCTTAACTCAATACATCTCTGAATCATTGGATAATAGAGGTCAGGTAGATGTAGTGTACACTGATTTCTCAAAAGCCTTTGATCGCATAGATCATAAATTATTAATTGAAAAATTAAATTGCATTGGATTTAGTAACTTACTTTTAAATTTCATGATATCTTACCTGAAAAATCGATACCAATATGTCCAGTACAACGGTTTTAAGTCAAAAAACTACCTTGCGACATCAGGGGTACCCCAAGGGTCCAACCTGGGGCCACTTTTATTTATCGTATTCATAAACGACTTATGTAATAATTTAGATTGTGAAAAACTTTTATTCGCTGATGACCTTAAAATTTTTTGCAATATTAATAACATTGATGACTGTCTAGCTTTGCAACAACAAATACAGAAAATTGAATTATGGTGTCAGAATAACAAATTAGAAATGAACGTTTCAAAATGTAAAATAGTAACATATACACGTAGAGTAGCTCCAGTGGAATTTCTGTATACTTTCAATCTTACGGAACTGTCAAGAGGTCAAACAATCAAGGATTTGGGTATATTATTTAATACTAAACTTGACTTTGGTGAGCATATTAATGTAGTAACAAGATCGGCACTACAACTACTAGGTTTCATAATAAGAAATTGTAAACAATTTTCTAATGTTAATGTTCTTAAGACATTGTATTTTTCGCTGGTTCGATCAAAAATTGAGTATGGTGCACTAATATGGAACCCAATTTATAATGTTCAGTCACAATCACTAGAGAGAATACAACGAAAATTTATGAAATACTTAGTCTTCAAAACTGATAGCATTTATCCAGAAAGGGGATATTCAAATAATTTATTACTAGCAAGGTTTGACATGCAATCCTTAGGGAGCAGAAGAATAATCATTATCTTAACATTTCTGTATAAACTACTTAATAATTTAATAGACTGCCCTATATTACTGTCAAAACTTAATTTCAAAATTCCAAAACTGGAGACACGTCAAAATGTTCTGTTTTACTATCCTGCTAGTCATACAAACATTCTCATAAAGTCCCCTGTTTATTCCATGATGGAATTATATAACACTTTTAGTGAACAATGTGATATATTTAATATCTCTTTAAATAATTATATCAAAATAGTTAAAACGATTTATTAGTAAATATTCTTAGTATGCATTGTATTTCCATTATTATTGCGTTGCTGTTTCTTTTTTATTTTGTTTATATTAACAATGGTATTTTCAAAAACCTTTTATTTCATTTTAATTAATAATTTATTATTAATTTATTTTATACCTTATACTTTTACATTTGTATATTAATTAGAACAAATTATAATTTATATTTATAATATAATTTATATTTAATTTATATTGTCCTGTAATTGGATTATTCTGTTGGGCAATAAAAATCTATTATTATTATTATTATTATTATTATTATTATGGTGAAGCGAGTTCTCCAAAGCGGCACCAGTTGTTCGATGCATCTCACTAGTGGTGCTGGTACCGCAAGACATCCGAGCAAGTGTAACAAAAGCTCGTGGGATGTTGTATCAAATGCCTTGCGATAATCAATCCAGGCCATTGACAGATTCCGCTTGTACTGCACAGAATCCTGTGTAATACAGCGGTCTATCAGCAGGTTTTCCTTGCAACCTGCCAGGCCCTTCTTGGCACCACGCTGTTCGTTTATCTGTTGGTAGACCGGATCAACAGACCTCAACATCCTGGTATACAAGATACGAGTAAATAACTTGTAGCAGGAGTTGAGGCAGGTAATCGGCCTATAATTTTTTGGGTCAGACAGATCCCCCTTTTTGGGGATTAGCACAGTTCGCCCCTCGACAAACCAGTCCGGAATTTGCTGCCCCTCGTTCAACCATGAGTTGAAAACTCGGGCCAGATGGCGGTGGGTGGAAGGAAACTTCTTCCACCACCAGTTGTTTATACCATCTGGACCCGGGGCAGCGAAGTTCTTGGTTCCAACAAGTGCTTGTTGAACCTCTTCCGTACTGATTGCCGGGCACACTTCGTCTGGCTCTTCTAAGTCTCTACGACAGAGAGCCTCGAAGTGTGCTATAGCTGGAGTGTCATTATCGAATGGACTCGCGACTTCGTAGATTCCTTTCCAGAAGGCTTCGACATTATCAACAGTTGGCGGATTTTCGACAACACGCTGTGGCTCTTGGAACAGGCGAGACGGGTTTGTTTGAAACAATTTGTTTTGTTTCAAACTCCGCATTCGCCTGACCAAAGTTTTCTTAATAGCCATAAGCGCTCGAATCCTATCTAGACAGTGCTGCTTGATGGTCTGCAGCACTGTGCGATTTAGAGTGTGGTGTTGGCGTCTCAGTCCGGCTGCCACTCGCCGGACCTTTGGTGTAAATGGTCTACCTGCGACTATATAATCCACCACACTCTGGATTCGAGAAGCGTGTTGCCTTGCTGATCGAATTTTAGCTTCGATCTTCTGTACGCGCCGCTTAGCTTTCTCGACCCTATCAACTGCGCTTGCCAGGCGCTGTTGTGGGACGAGTTGCTTGGCGCCAGCGTACACCGCGCTGTTGATCTGCCAGATGTTGGCATCTTCTGGAAGCTCCTCACTGATCAACGAGTCCATTAGTGCCAGGTCTTGTGGCTTAGGGTTAACCCTGGTGTTAAGGTTAACCCTCGTCCTGAAATCGACGTCGGTATACTCAAGAGGATGTTCCTCGTCAGCTGGTATTTGCCGCGGTGGAATTGCGGCTAGCAGTTCCTCACGCTGACGAGGTGCCCTTACAAAACCTGTTCTGCGCAGGAAGGATACTTGATCTCTCAGATGTTGTTGAGAGAAGGCGCGATACTCCGGGTGCATATCGCACCACAACCGGTGTAGTCGCGCCATGTATCCCCTGCGCGCAGATTCGCTGCTCTCATAGCAGTTAAGCAGGTCATCTCTTAGTTCCTCCGTCCACCTAAAGCGTCCATTTTCAAAGCGTTCATCATTGTTGAGACGGTCCGGTAAGGCCCCTCCCACCTGTCGCTGACCCCCATCCGGTTGGGGTCGATTGTGAGGGGCCCTTCTTCTGTTGATTGGTAGAACCAGAAGATTTGAGATTACAGGGTGGTTAGCCCTGCAATCCCACGTCCGACATTTGCCAGAGAGGGTTGCCCCTCCCTGCCCAGGGTGCACCGCGTGGAGGTTGCCGGTCCGGAATTCGAATTATTATTATTATTATTATTATTATTATTATGACAAATATTTTCGCAGTTTTAATCCAATATGTTTTAAAAAGGCTTGATCCTCAGCTGACAATCTATGTCCTAACTGTTTAAGGTATAGACTTTGAATGAATTGCTTTCCACATCTCCCTTTCTTTTTATCCACACTATTGTTCGGTACAGTATCATACTGATGGTGAGGTACTTGCTGTCGCTATTTATATCGAAAGCCCATTTGGTTGTGGGTAGTATCAAACTTTCTTCAATTCTAGCCTTACAATAATTTTCTCACCTCGAAAATTGATCAAATCACCGTTGTCGTCCAGTACGCGTAGCGTGATGTTATCTATTAACTGACACCCTTTAGGTCTAATAGGTAAATATATGATATTTGCAGGTTCTCTAGTAAGTTTGTAGCCAGGCTCAGCATCTATGTCAAATTCAAATAGAGTGTGTGACTCTTCCGCATTCAGATAAGCTCCAGAAATAATATTGCAATCTACGCGTATCATATTTACTTTCATAATATCAACAGGCTGTGTTGATTCATAATTTTTATTTGGTTGTAAATATATTGGTCCAAATCCCAACAGACTTCCTATTGAATTTGGTTGTCTAAAATCTATTTCATACTTTGACAAAATCTCGCACTTTAAGGTGTTGTTGTTTGCCCGTAAAGTGAATATTTGCGTGTAATCCTTTCCATCAATATTCATAGCTTTCAACATTGCTGCATAGATTTCATCAATTTCATAAGCCCCCAGCGGTATGTGAAGAGTAGTGAATGTATCTTTAGCACTAACCCTATATTGGAAGATGTTATTTGTTTCATCCACATTGACTATGGAGTTGTAAGAGTAGAATCCAATTAAGCCTAACCCATGACGACTGCTCCTATCAAGTTCAATGGGTGGATTAAAGTTGACACTTAGCACACTTAAGCGGCTCGTTAGTGTGAACGGGTACGACATGACTGATGTAATTAAATTGCGTTACCCAATTTATTGTGGATTACAGCAATAATGGTATAATTTCCTCTTCTTTGAAGTTGATGGTAATATATTTACATTGTTATTGGATGCCACATTTACATCGTTTACCTTACAATAGCAGCAAAACATTTTTTGAGGTATTGGACCATCATTACATCAACACTGCCTTCATGATCGTTAAGGTAATGTTCTGTACAGTATTGATATTTTAATATATCGACATCGTTCTGAAGATGTGTAGGTAGCGTATCCCATACTAATGCAATTTCATGTGAAGCCAATCCAATCATCACTTCTTTGGGCATATCTGCAAGTTGTTGTTTGCTCATCTTCAACAGACTACGCAAAGGGGAGAATGCAATTAGTGAGTGACCCATTCGCGTGATACCTTCTCGATCCATTGCTGGGGTTATAGTTTTCAGCTCCATGGCGTTTTATATTTCTTTCGTAGAGAGAAACTTTACACACAAATGTCCACACCACACTGTGTTAAAATTCTGTACACGTTTGTAGTTATAGAATATTTGGTTGACCCTCCTTGAATCGTTATTGAAATATGTAACTAATTCTATAGGTGGGGGTAAATCACCAAAACTCTCAAAATAATTTACTAAACTACCTCGTTTTTTATATGCCACCCAATGTGTCCCAGGACCATATATACTATCCAAATTGATTATTGCAGATTCATTGTAATGTGGGCCATGTCTTGGTAGTGAGTCGCGCATAAATACACCCCGAAAGTATGCTACCTTCATTTTCTTAGCATAATATTTAAGATCAATGTCGGTAAGAGGTCTCCGAGGCAGGGAGTCTATTAGTTTTTTGAATTCTGTTTTAGATAAAGACCCATTCCCTTTCGATATGGCTTCATATACACCCCCTTACCACTTTTCATAGCTATTGCTTCCATACTTCTGTTGTGTCGATTTGCTTCAGCTAATTCTTCTCTACCCTTTTTCACATCATTTACAGCTTTAGCAATACCAGCAGCCGTACCCGCCGAACTACCCAATGCAGATAATCCAGCAAAAATGGATATTAGAGGTAAAATACCGCCAACTTTTGGTATTGGTATAACTCGAGGTGTTCGAATATTGCGTTTCCCACCGGCCTGTTTTATATATCGACGTGCGGCTTTTAGAGCAATTTCAGCCGCTTTCCTTTGGTCTTTTACTCTTTTGCCTCCAGCACTTCGCAGTGTGTCACGCACTTTTCGTATTATCCCAGATCCAAATACTGTCTTTTTAACATTCTTCTTACCCTTCTTTGTTCTCTTGATGATTCGTTTCCTTATTGGATTACGAGATATTGTTGAATTACATCCCATACCAAGACGTTGTTTTCCTTTCATTATAGTTGTAACTAACCAAGCAGCGGCCTTTTCTCCACGTCCTGCGTCTTTGGATTTCACTCGTTTCCACGCAGCCTGTTCAAGCTGATAGTCTGCTTTATGGCGGGCTGCTAGATTACTGCTATTTTTGTCGTATGCAATATCGTGTTCCTTGCACGCTTTATCGAGCTGATTTATGCCAGGATCACCCCGTGTCAGCCGTTTATTTAAATCTGTGCCTGGACCACAAAATTGATAACCTGGCAAATGCAACTCGACGGGAAGCTTATTAATCAGGGAATTAATTAATCATCTACCACGCTTCATACGTTTTTCCCGTGTGTATCGTACGGTGGAAACCATTTAAATAAGAGTTGTAAGTCACATGTCTATTTATATACCAATTAGCTGCGATACAATGCACATTGTGAAACAGAAACAAACGCTTTCCATAGATAATTTGGATGAAAAAGTTGGGCGTGGGTTAAGTACTCATAATCGCCATGGACCGCTACTACCTTCAACTGTACGTGCCCTCATAATAGGACCTTCGAATTGTGGGAAAACAAATGTCTTAATATCTTTGATCACCCATCGCTTAGGTTTACGCTTTTTAAACATTTACCTATACTCAAAGTCTATAAATCAACCCAAGTATGAGTATCTACGTAAGGTACTAGCGCCGATTAAGGGGTTAGGATTTTACACATTAAGTAATGGAGTGCAAATAGTGGAACCATCTGAGGCAAAACCGGAGTCTTTATTTATATTTGACGATGTGATATGTGAGAAACAAGATGTTATAAGGGGATATTTCAGTATGGGCCGACATAGAAATGTGGATTGTTTTTATCTTGGTCAGACATATTCTCGAATACCGAAGCAGCTAATAAGAGACAATAGTAATTTAATTATTGTCTTTAAACAGGACGACATGAACCTGCATCACATCTTTTCCGATCCTGTGTCACCTGATGTAACGTTTACAGTATTTCAAAATATGTGTGCAGAGTGCTGGAATGACAAATATGGATTTCTAGTGATTGATAAGGATAGAGAAGTACAAGGTGGGCGATATAGAAAAGGGTTTGATAGCTTCATATATCCATAATGCATTTTAATAAAAACTTCACTTGAGCCACATCTTCATATGGTTACTTCGTTACGTATGCGCTAAGATGAAGGTTACCAAAGATAATAAAAAATATAACACTCTTGCACATCCCAATAGTGAAATAGCCCTCAAGCGATAGTTGATTGAGGCGACAGGTGCGGTACGTAAGAAGTTTAACTCTATTAAGAACAAAGATATTGAGATGCATGTAACACTTGAAAAGATCTATCAACCAATAACTGAACCTTTAAATGCTATATCTTCAGCAGCGGAGAACAAACCACATGCCCAACAACCATCATCATCATCATCATCAAGGGTGTCTACTCAGAGGGCAGTGCCATGGAAGAGTGCTTCTGAAGGAGCATCTGATAAGTATGTAGGCGATGATGATGATCCACCGTTTACCTCCATCATGGATACTCCACCATCGTCTATAAGAGCAACCCCCGTATCTGAAACTTCTCTGGCTAGAAAACTAGAAAAAGGACTTGAGGTTGTAAAAAGACATATACAGAATGTAAAATCGGGTGATTCCAAGTATGATAGTTTATATGGAGTGCGTGTAGATCCCAAGACGGACAAACTGCTGATGGGCAATGCTGAAATACGTTTTTCCCATGGAAATATTGCACTGTGGTATGGCAATAAGAAACTTGGCTTGTATCTAGGTAATCCGAAATTGTACGATCTAATATTTCTAAAACGTCCGCCAATTCTAGATGATAATAGAGAGAGTGTTATCGATGATGAATGGAGCAAGATATATGGAGAAATACTAAGAAAAACAAAAGCGCCGTACAAAAAATTCAATGTAGCGAGTGGCTATAACCACTAAACGTGAAAAATTTCACAAAATTATCAAACCATTAACATCTTCTACAATTGCAACACGATCGTCAACAAGTGGTTATGGATTAAAACGTGTACCTACCCACAAATTGTATAGAAATAAAGATAAATAATATATCTACTGGAATAAACCTAGTGAAGTTGTGGCTCGTTTACGCCTCCTATGGGGTTCGAAAATGGCTGGAAATAACAACCACGAAAATGCAATAATAGAAATAATATCAGAACTTAGGGAGGAAAAAATAGTGTATTAAAGATATAATACCTAGTATCATTATCCTCAATAAGTATTATATAGCCTGAAATATATAAAATGGATCAGACGCAATCAGAAATGTCTACTGTAAACAACACAATTGACAAATTTGGACGCAGCAAAAGAATTAGTGCGAATAAGTTAATGGCACTACGTGGATTACCGGGTGTTGGTTTTAAACTTACCAGAGATAATCACTATGATATTGACAATAAGCGTTTAAAAAATCTAGGGGAACCTGTCGATGATCAAGATGGTGCAACATGTAATTACGTTAACAAGCGTCTACAAACAAATGATGAAAATGCTGCCAAAACTATTATTGATACAGCCGATATAATTATTGGGGAAATGAAAAAATATGTTGATGTGAGACTGATAAAAAGTGGAGAAGAAAATCACGCTATTTTCAATAAACAAAATAATGAGATGATGCAGAAAATGAAAATAGAAATCCAGAAATATGTTGATAAAGTAATTTTTGAAATTCTGAACATTTGACCAGCAAGGAAGGTGCAACACAAGCAGGGCCTAGCATTTCCACCAGAACTAATGCTTGAAGTTGATATTGTCGTCTTCCCTATCTCTTGCTACCGGAATTACAAAATTTCTTTTTAGGTGTGGGCGCCAGCAATTCCAGTTTCTTGACGTTCAAATTGTTTTTGGGATTCTTGACGACTCTCAGGGGTGTGTCCAGAAGCGATATGCGTGTAAGTGAGCCTGTGTGTGTATGTGTGTACTGTGTAGGTGTATGTATGTATGTGTGTGTTTTTATGTATGGGCGTGAGTGCGCTATGTGATAGCTTATTATTTATGAACGTATATATTCTATTTTATTTACTGTAAGTAGCCTGATAACGTATCACGCGGTGGTTGTGAGTTGCGTAGCTCTGACAGTCCAGCCCGTGTTATTATGAACAAATATTAATGTTTAAAAAAAAATAAATATTTTTTTCTTTTATCTACTTTAACAAAATTCTAAATAAAAGCAACTGACGTTTAAAAGATTATAAATAATGAAATTACAAAGAAAAATAATTTTAACTAGTCTACTTAAAAATACGGTAGATAATGTACAAAAAAAAATGTAAGATCTGGAATTTTTCAGAGCATGCACTTGGTAAGTAAAAGTTTAAACCGAAAGTTATCAAATGTACTCACCCCGTGATATTACTACTCACAGAAAGATATTTAATGTAAAAAATGTATTGAAATTGAATAGTATCAAGAAATTGTTGTCAGGTGTCAGTATGTATCTATTTTTTTCCCCAAAAGTCATCCTAATATTTTTTAAAAAAATGCCAACTACGAAACTACCGAAACTAATATATAATATCATATTTAAAATGTGAAAATTAGTTACTGAAAGCAAAGTACTATAACACCCCCCTCCTTTTTGAGAGACTTTTTCGATACCAAGTGCTTGCTAAAAAAGACAGAAAGATTAAAAACAATTAATATTCCTAATTTAATCTAAGCAATGTCTCTGATTCTTAGTTTACACTCACTCGGTAAAAAGAAAACTGAGTTATTTGTTTAACACGCGCACATTAGCGTCTTGGCTGACTGAGCGTCATAGCAAGCTGCGGGGTTCGGTTTTGGGGGTGCCTTAGGGCTGACATGTTGTCTAACTTCGTCGTTTTCAAGGGTATGTGGTTTGACGTCTATCTGTCTGATTGTGACGGAGTCACCTGGAATTTTGGTGAATGTAGGTGGTTCATCGATACCACGCTCAAGTTCGAGTAGGGGCTCTTCTCCTTCGGAGGAGTTGTCGTCTGATGTCTCATCACTTCGAGGGTCGGACTCTGGGTCTGAATGAAATTCCAGTTCTTGATCTTCTCTCGGAGCCGGCCGTAGATCGTCGACGTGTACCTCGGTTGTCTCAGTCCCTTTTAGGATGCGGTAAATTTCTTCCGACAAATTGGAAATGATTTGGTGCGGACCTGTCCATACCGGCAACAACGAATCTTTATGTGGTCGTAGAACCTTCGCCATTACTTGGTCCCCCTCTTGGAACGTTACTGGAGGTAATTGATTAGCTGGTGCATACTTCCTTTGGTACACTGCCTGGTGGGTTCTAACTTCCTGGATACGTCGTGGCCTTGGAATTTGAGCGTGGTGTCGTCGCTCCTCGATGTACACATGGAGATCATATTCTCCAGCTTGTGGTAACTCGTAACCAAGAACTGTAAACGCTGGTGTCTGACCTGTTGCTGCATTTCGCCTAGTTCTGAGTACAAAAAGGGCCCTACTCAAATAGCGATCCCATGTTTTCTCTGGCTTCTTGAATGTTAGGGACCTGAGAACTTTCTTGAGCTCCTGAACGCGACGTTCTACAGGATTGGCCCGTTGATGGTACGGGGCCGAGTAGAATATCGTCACGTTGTTACGTAAACACCATTGAGTATAGTGACCACTCTTGAAGTGCACTCCGTTATCGGAAATAATCGATCGTGGAAGGCCAAATCGATTAATGATGGTATCTTCGAGAAATTGAACAACTGTTCTTCCTTTGACCTCAGGATACGCTTTGGCCTCAATCCATTTGGAAAACACATCTTCTGCAAGTACAATGTATCTGTTGTTGTACAGGGTAGATGGCTTGAATGGACCTAAGATATCGATGCTTATTACCTCAAAACACGTCGTTGGAGAATGACTTTTTAATGGTGCATGAGGCTGTAGCTGTCTGGCTTTTGTGGCATGATATATCAGACAGTTTCTTAGGTATCTTCCAACTATTCTAGGCATGTTACGGCAGTGATAGTATCTAAGTATGTTCCGGAGTGTTTCTTCTCGTCCTGGATGGCTTGCTTCGGGATTATCGTGAAAGTGGACAATTACTTCAACGATCATTGCCTTGGGGACCACAACTTTATCCATTTGACTATGTACTCTCCAAAGTACTTCGTCGTAGACACGATGAGTTTCAAAGAAACGCCGATCTTTGGGATTAGCAGCCCCTTGGTCTCGAAGTAAATTCCACTTTTCTTTTAATCTTCGTATGTTTCGAGATTTTCTCTGGGCCTCGACAACTTTTTCGTAAAGAGCTGAATGGGTTACTAAGTTAATTTTTTCAACAGGCGATGTCAGGGTGGGTGGCAACATTCTGTCCTCATTCATGTCGGGCCTGATGGATGTTGAGTCGGGGTTTCGACTGAGAAAATCGGCTAACACGTTTTCGCGACCTGGGCAATGTTCGATACGAAATGAATACTTTTGGAGTGAATTTCGTCTTCGAATCTATATGCTTGTTGAGCCACAGTAGCGATCTGTTATCCGTACATACGACGAAAGGTCGGTCTTGCAAGTATATTTGATATTTCTTGATGTAAGTGACTAAGCTCAGGCATTCAAGTTCATTTACATGGTACTTCTTCTCCGATGGGGTCAGTGTTGAACTTGCGTAAGATACGATGCGGCGATTTCCTTCTTCGTCTAACTGATAAAGGACGGCCGAGATGCCTTGCAGCGAAGCGTCGGTCTGCAAGATGAATGTCTTCGTGAAATCAGGCCGATGTAGCGTAAGTGGCTGGGAAGCCGCAGTTTTGAGCGTATTGAAGGCTTCTTGACATTCTCTGGTCCATGTAAACTTCATTTCCTTTGATAATAACTGTGTGAGAGGACGTGTCATCATGGCGACGTTTGGCACGTATTCTCTGATCCAGTTAAAAAGTCCCAAAAAACTTTGTGGTTGTCGTTTCGTCATCGGTGATGGAAAATTTTGAATTGACAGAATGTGGTGTGTCCTCGAATCCTATGTCCCAAATAGTCCAGTTCTTGTGTGGCTATGTTACATTTTCCTGGTGAAATCTTTAGGTTGTGCGTTCTGAGTCTTTCGAGGACCAATCTTAAATGACGACGGTGAGACACCATATCGGGGCTGTAAATTATTATATCATCTAAGTAGACCTGGGTGAAATGGTGAAGGTATCCAGTTAAGACGTCCCTTGTCATTAACTTCTGGAATGTGCAAGGAGCGGTTTTTAGTCCAAATGGCATTACGTTGAACTGGTAGGCTGCGCCATCTGGGGTGGTAAAAGTGGTGTAAGGTTTACTATCCTGCGCCATAGGAACCTGCCAATATCCACTTTTTAGATCAAGTAGTGTGAAATAGCGTGCATTGCCGAGATCCTTGATCGTTTCATAAATCTTTGGCAACACAGAAGCTTCGTCTTCGGTGATTTCATTAAGCCGGCGGTAATCCACACAAAAACGTGTTTTTTTTCCTGGTCGCTCAATGATGACAGGTGGCGAACTATACGGAGCTGAGCTTGGTTCTATCACACCAGCTTCCAGCATTTCCTTCACTTGTTGATTTAGGATGATTTTTTTATTTGGAGACATAGGATACGGTTTTATGTTGACAGGTACGTCACTCGTAAGGTTAATCCTGTGACGTGTGGTTATTGTCGTGGCTTAGATAGGAACATCAGAAAAGCGGTCTGCGAACTCTTCAAAAAGTGGCTGTAGTTGTGACTTGAATTCTTCGGAAATGTGCACGTCTTGATGTAAGCTGGTTGGTCGAATAAGTTCTTGTGGATTTGACTAATCCCAGAAGACTGTCTGTCTATCCTCGGTGCCGACGTAGAGACATCTTCTTTAGTAATCCATTACCGCCTGTCCGTTGTGTAGAAAAGGGGCTCCGAGAATTAAGTCTTCATTGAGTTCATCTAGCATTTGGAACGACATTTGGTAGCTCACGTGATTTACAAAGAAGGTTATTTGAGTGATACCCCGTGAAACGACGGTATCATCTCCACAAGCCAATCCAAATTTTCGAGGAGTATCTTCATGCTAATGTCCGCGTGCTAAGGTGGATTTTATTATGTTTCGTGTTGCTCCCGAATCCACTAAGGCGGTGTACGATTTTTTGTCAATGGTGATACGAATTCGTGGAAGTTGCAACAATTCTTCTGTGTTCTTGACGTATTCAATCGCATTGTCGATACATTCGGTTTGTGTAGATGCTTCTATAGTTGAACTGTCTTGAATGGACGTCTTTTTAGATAGCAACCCATCGTTACTTGAGTCCTGGACTGAAGTATATGGTCTTCGTTGTCGTTGATGGATTCTTTTTAAGTGTAACGCCCTTCGGCGGTCTGGCTGATGGCCAGGTTGTTGTGATTGGCCGTTTAGTTGTGGACCGACGGAGAGGATGAGTGGCCTGCTGGATCCTCGGTCCATGTCAGGTTTCCCTGGCGCTGTGTTTCAGAATGGGGTTCATCGGGGAATTCAACGGTTCGTCTGAGCGTTTCTCGTGGCGGCCTGGCTCGATATTGTTCCTGATTACGTTGAGAAATCGAGGAATTTTCTCTCCATTGCTGGTTTCTTTCGTTGCCTGACAACGAATTGTTCTGTGACCTGGGTAGATTTCTTGTGGCAATTGGACGGTTCGGACATTCACTGTGGTAATGCCACTGATTACCTGGAGAGAATCGACAGGGTGATGGAGGTCCTGTACGATTGCGATTCACATATGACTCTACTGGTACAGGTGAGTTTGCACGGTTGGGTTCTTGCTGTCGTCGTTCTGTATTATTGGACGAAGAGTGTGAATGCGGAATATCCTGAAGATCCCTCTCTATCTGTGACGCAACAGTTACCAATTCTTCGAGGGACATGATGTGTTGTCCTCGAAGCCTTGATCGAATCTCTGGTCTTAGTTGGTCTAACACGATGCCCGTCTTTATTACTTCAGGTTTGCTATTATCTACTCTGTTGAATATGCACATCTTTTTGGTGATAAACACGGCGACGCTTTCTCCTGGCGGCTGCTTGTCACCATATAATCGGGCAGTGGCTTGCGTGATACTTTCCACCGAGTCAAATTTTGTTCTTAATCTTTCGGTAAATGTTGCATATTGCGTGATTAGAAATTTGTATGGTTCGAACCATCTCTGTGCTTCGCCCTTAAGTTGGTCGATTATTATCGCCAGTTTGGTTGGAGGAGGAACAGCCTTGTTGCCGTTTGTTCGTAAGGTATGTTCTGTAGCTACTTGTCTGAGCGCTGCAGCGAACGTGTCCGTTAGTCGTGTGAAAATTGTTTCCAAGGGAGTAGTTTCTGAATGCTTATGATCTTCTTCAGAATTGAAAGAAATCGACACATGACGTCCACGTTCTCCTTGCATTGGTGTTGATTCTGTTGCCATGTCGCATCGCGACGCGGAAGATGCTTCTTCGATTTCCCCAAGCTGTTATGACTGTTCTGAGGATCTTGAAATTCTGATGAGTGCATCGGCATCGGTCATTTTTGGTATTTTTGTTGCAGCTAGCATATCGGCTCCTTCTTCCGCCTCTTCGAAAGGATTGAGCTGACTTTTGTTCCCTATCGTGAAGTTCATGTTGATAATATATAAAGATGTCTTCTGAGTGCTGGAACCAGTTCGTACTCAATCCGTGTATGGCCCCACGTTGGGCGCCATGTCGTCTTCCCTATCTCTTGCTACCGGAATTACAAAATTTCTTTTTAGGTGTGGGCGCCAGCAATTCCAGTTTCTTGACGTTCAAATTGTTTTTGGGATTCTTGACGACTCTCAGGGGTATGTCCAGAAGCGATATGCGTGTAAGTGAGCCTGTGTGTGTATGTGTGTACTGTGTAGGTGTATGTATGTATGTGTGTGTTTTTATGTATGGGCGTGAGTGCGCGTATGTGATAGGTTATTATTTATGAACGTATATATTCTATTTTATTTACTGTAAGTAGCCTGATAACGTATCACGGGGCGGTTGTGAGTTGCGTAGCTCTGACAGTCCAGCCCGTGTTATTATGAACAAATATTAATGTTTAAAAAAAATAAATAATTTTTTCTTTTATCTACTTTAACAAAATTCTAAATAAAAGCAACTGACGTTTAAAAGATTATAATTAATGAAATTACAAAGAAAATGAATTTTAACTAGTCTACTTAAAAATACGGTAGATAATGTACAAAAAAAAATGTAAGATCTGGAATTTTCCAGAGCATGCACTTGGTAAGTAAAAGTTTAAACCGAAAGTTATCAAATGTACTCACCCCGTGATATTACTACTCACAGAAAGATATTTAATGTAAAAAATGTATTGAAATTGAATAGTATCAAGAAATTGTTGTCAGGTGTCAGCATGTATCAATTTTTTTTCCAAAAGTCATCCTAATATTTTTTTAAAAAATGCCAACTACGAAACTACCGAAACTAATATATAAAATCATATTTAAAATGTGAAAATTAGTTACTGAAAGCAAAGTACTATAACAATATATAGCTGAAGACAATTTTATAATGGAGGTTAGCAGCGAAAAATTACAAGTTGTTAACGAGTTTCATAGAAATGCTCGACGAAATTTTCATAGAAGGCGAACCATAATTAAGCGGTTTGGTGATTTGTGGCAAGCAGACCTAGCCGAAATGCAACCATACGCTGATAAAAATAGAGGGTATCGTTATATTCTTGTAGTGATTGACTGCTATTCCTAGTACGTATGGACGAGATCTGTTAAAAATAAAACAGCTGTAGAAGTTACTAAGACTATGCAGACTATTATTCAAGAAGCAAATTATTCACCGAGAAATTTACAGACTGATAATGGTACCGAATTCTACAACAGAAAGTTTTCCGCACTAATGAAGCACCATGAAATTAATCATTATTCTACATATAGCACAAAAAAAGCAGCAATCGTTGAACGAGTAATCCGCACATTAAAGAATTGGTTGTATAAAGAATTCTCAGCTAAGGGCAAATATAAATGGCTCGACATCCTACCCAATGTTACAAAAAGTTATAATAACAACGTCCACCGTACAATTGGTATGAAACCTGTTGATGTCACACCAACTACACATTTAAATGTATATAATAACATTAAAATTGCTTTCAAACCGAAATTCCACCTCGGTGATGTAGTTCGTATTAGCAAGTATAAAGGTGTATTTGATAAAGGGTTTACACCGAATTTCTCAACAGAACTTTTTAAAATTGTCAAGATAAATATAACAAATCCCACCACTTACCTGCTTGCAGACATGCTTGGACATCCAATCAAGGGGTGTTTTTATGAGATGGAGCTACTAAAGGCAAAATATCCCGATATGTATCTAGTAGAGAATGTTTTAAAAAAGCAAGGGGATAAAGTGTTTGTAAAATGGCTTGGACTCTCTAAAGAACACAACTCGTGGATTGATAGAGCTTCTCTTGTTTAAAAATTGTCACTGTCTAGAAAATATATTATTGTATCATTATGAATAATTAAGGATAATTAAATATAATTAAGGATAATTAAGGGTAATTTAGGGTAATTAAGGATAATTATGGATAATTAAGGATAATTAAGGATAATTAAGGATAATTTAGGTTAATTAAGGATAATTAAGGATAATTGAGGATAAATAATTAAAATTTGGTAAAGATTCAAATAGATTCTTTGTGGACTCTCTAAAGAACACAACTCGTGGGTTGATAGAGCTTCTCTTGTTTACAATTGTCACTGTCTAGAAAATATATTATTGTATCATTACATGTTTATGTCAAATAAAATATCTTTTATGTATAATAAATAAATAAATAAATAAATAAATAAATAAAACGAATATACTCAATTAATATTTGTTTAATTTATTTCCTTAATGTTAAATTGTAAACAAAATAAAAACAATTTTAAATTTATTACATATACTACAAATACTTAACTTAAAAAACACCAATTATTTTTTCATAAATATATATTTTATTACACAATAAATCTACTTAAATATAATAAAATATCTCACATTTAGTATGAATTTTCCAATTTTATAACTTTAACCCGATAAATAATGCAAATTTATTTGATATGCTAATGTTATTGTGACTGGCTTAACTCATCTATTGCTGCAAGTAAAGCATCTAAAGGATCATATTTTTCCTTTGCAACGACATTATTTGTATCAGTTATTACGGCCAACTTATTTTGAAACATCGGTATGTCACAATGCCCCCATGGTAAAGTTTTAAAAGTATTAGGAATGACGAATCTTTTATCATCATAATGAGATAGTGCCACCTTATTTTTCATTT
Organism: Rhagium mordax; assembly: GCA_963680705.1. Taxonomy (NCBI): domain Eukaryota; kingdom Metazoa; phylum Arthropoda; class Insecta; order Coleoptera; family Cerambycidae; genus Rhagium; species Rhagium mordax. Next base: position 28,580,320 of record OY796664.1, read on the forward strand.
CTGTGTAAATATCATGCGAATAATTTCTAAATGTATTCATTTCTCTTAATATTAACCCACCCCGCTCCACTATTTTCTTATAATCATCTATTGACAAATTTTTATTAATAACTGATTTCTTTACCCCTTAGCTTTTTTTAGTTCACTATTCATAGATTTTATGCAGTAAGCTTTAGCCCCCGTTCCATAAAAACTAATAATCGGGTCGGCCGGGAACTCATCTTTAAAATTCCCTAAAACCGACAGACCTTTAGGAACATCAAATTTATTTCCTTCTTTATAGTTGGATGTATCGAATTTATCGGGGTTCTCTTTTATAAAATCGTAAATGTTGTCAGTAAAAACTTTAATAATCAGAGAATCCGTATCGGTGTATAACAGGGAAGCATTTTCACCAAATTTTCTTTTTATCACATCATAGAAAAAATTGTATAACACCGTCTTGGATAATTCCAAAACACAAAACCCTACATAAATTGGCTTGTTGTATACTACTTTTAGTTTGTTCATATGAATCGCGACGAAATCTTCTGTAAAGATCGAACAAGTCCATAGTTTTACCGAAAACTGCATTATTCATTAATTTAAATTGACCTTTTTCGAATTTACTTGTTGCCGTGTTTCTCATCTCCGTATTTAAATCGATGTATTTTCTTAACCAGGGAGATTGATTAAATGCGAGCACTCTATGAGTCTTTAAAACCATCAAACCGTGATCCATTGCCTGCCTCAAATTTTTATAGTGTACAATGTACCTTTTCTTGTCAAACAAATTTGAAATCAACTTTGCCGAATTTGCATTAGGAGGAACCATGTTTTCTACTAGGAAAGGGAGGTCCGAATGTAGATCGTGTAATTTGTTGGGATAATGAATGTCTATTTCGAAAACGTACCCGCGCGGATTTTCATCTGGAATATTCGTAATGTCTAAGTTTATAATTTCTTGTTGGGACAACCAGGTAAATCCACCTGTCTGCAACGATTGAGACATACTGTGACCATATAGATTTGTGGCGTCCAAATAAGTTATAAACGACGAGGGTTCGTTGAAATCGTAATCGGTAAGAAATTTATTATTTGCGATATGTTTTCTTTCAGAACACTGACTTATTCCACCACGAATTCCTTTCTTAAAAAAGTTAATCATATCTACGTCAAATAATAATTCTAACTCTACTCCTGTCAGTTTTAACATAGCGTCCCACGACAATCCGGGAGCTGTAAAATATTGAGCAGGATCCAACTTGTATTTCTCTAAACTGATTTTCCGAAAATTTTCGAATACATCACATAAAAGCAATAAGTCTGTTTTCAATTACAGATCTGAATAATCACCTAAATTCTGACATGCGAACAACTTCCACACATCTTTAGCCCGTTGATAATCATCTTCGGATATATGCTGATAGTTTAGATTGTCATAGAATTCGACTTTGGATGGTAGATCTGGTTTATTCAACTTATTTAAACTATCCACAAAGCTATATGGAAATACACCCTTTTGTCTCATTAAACGAAATTCTTTGTTATCTGTATAAAAACTTCTGGTTATAGATAACTGGTCATCATTTAAACTTTCACCCAAATTTTGTAGCGATGTTGACAAGAACTTAAAACTATCAATAAATCGCAGTTGTAAAAATTTTTGCGTCTTCTCCCCTTTCCCATTAATGTAGTCATGCATATAAAGGTGTTTTGAAAAAGATATGTATTTCTCCTTATTTTGCGCTAGTACCTCCACTTTACCTTTATGTACACATAGCTCTTTAATGAATAAATGTCCGTCGTATGAACTCGAGTATATTATGGAATATAATCGGTATGAAACTTGGTAATTTATAATTTAAATTGCAAACAGAGTGTGCAGCTATAAATCTTATTTTTCCGGTTAAGTGGCAGTGATCCTTAACTTTCACATCACCTTCTTCGAATGCCTTCTCGCATATACCGCATATGGTTGCGTTTTCAAAGTCTCGTCTTTGTTGCGCTGTGAGCTTAGCCATTGGGACTATATCTTTCATATATCTATTATAGATATCCCTCGAGTCAGCCTCAATACGTGATACGAAGACTTTGGTGGCGTCAGACCCCCGGTATAACTCAAACTTGTTAAGGGAATTATCAAACGAACATTTTATTAAATGCGCGAAAGAATGTGGTTGATGTCTAAAAGTTTTATTCCCGAAAGAACGTTCTGGATGGGTTGGCAGGTGTCGATAGGACTTAAAATTGATTCGAAATCGGCATACACTACGAATGGAACTTGCATTTGCCTTTCAAAATGTTCAAATTTTAACATATTCTCGGGTACTTGTTTACCATATTTATCGATTCGAAATTGGGTGGTAGGTATTGTTGTACATATAAATGTGATTACAATCGTGTGTCTGGTGTTGCAATAACTGACGTTCGGTATTAAAATATAACAAACAACCGTCGCAAAAATGTTTTTTATGATTGAGCAGAAATTTGGCGCGAAACTAATCTAGGCAATTTTTTTATCCAGCAATAGTGAGTTTTAGCGCAATCTTTTTTACAATGGTGCTTAATATTACACACCTCAGAAATTAGCAATAAATTTAAATGGATACGCAGTTTTTTCCCCGAGTAACGTAAAGGACCTACAACTTCATATTCCATTCTATTATTTTTAAATTTCTCCTCTAACCCGTATACGTTTATCGATATATTATTCATTTTCTCAAATTTTGAAATATCCCGCAATTTTACTGGAAAATCCATACCTGTTACATTTAACACTTGTGAATAATGTGGATATGATGATAAGTCCGATGACCATTTGCAGGATGCAGTGCTGAAGTCACCGCCCAGGTAAAACAACATTGATCTTGATTGTGCACGTTTACCACTGCATTCTTATTTTCAATGAATTTTGGTAATTTTATATATGATGAACCACGAAGTGGACTATAATTGTTCACATTAATTTCAACAAATTCGATTCGTTCCAGGGCCCATCCTAAAAATATGTAAATGTTAAATGCAATTCTAATACTTTAATAAAAAATAATTACACACCTGAATCTCGCTCTTGAAACTCTGTAGTTTGGGTAATCATCTCTTCTACAAAACTATCCAAAACATCACTTAAATTCATAGCTTGATCCAAAATTTTGTTGGTTGTATTAACTGATTTCTTATCCGTTAACTCTTTACTTTGTTTAATAAATAGGATTATAGGAAACAACTACTGTACGGGCAAAGGCCCCGACTCCCATTGAATTATACCTATAAATCCAAAATTGGTAGCCAAATTTGTTATTTGTCTTTTCTTCACCAGACACAGACCGGTTTCGAACTCTTTATGTTCTCATCAGTGTGCCACAGGTAGCTGAAAAGACAAATAACAAAGGCAAACCAAACTGGTCTATGGCAGACCCAGCACATAGTAACTGTGAGAGATAAGTACATCCCTCTGGTGGTCAGTTGCTACTACCAGTCAAGACATCGAAGATGTCTAGTGACCGATAGCGGCTTGCCAAGCAAGCACCAAGAGCGGCGACCTCTAGCCCTGATGGACTAAAACATGCTTAATAAATAGGATTATAGGAAACAACTACTGGACGGGCAAAGGCCCCGACTCCCATTGAATTATACCTATAAATCCAAAATTGGTAGCCAAATTTGTTGTTTGTCTTTTCTTCACCAGACACAGACCGGTTTCGAACTCTTTATGTTCTCATCAGTGTGCCACAGGTAGCTGAAAAGACAAATAACAAAGTCCATCAGGGCTAGAGGTAGCCGCTCTTGGTGCTTGCTTGGCAAGCCGCTATCGGTCACTAGACATCTTCGATGTCTTGACTGGTAGTAGCAACTGACCACCAGAGGGATGTACTTATCTCTCACAGTTACTATGTGCTGGGTCTGCCATAGACCAGTTTGGTTTGCCTTTGTTATTTGTCTTTTCAGCTACCTGTGGCACACTGATGAGAACATAAAGAGTTCGAAACCGGTCTGTGTCTGGTGAAGAAAAGACAAATAACAAATTTGGCTACCAATTTTGGATTTATAGGTATAATTCAATGGGAGTCGGGGCCTTTGCCCGTCCAGTAGTTGTTTCCTATAATCCTATTTATTAAGCATGTTTTAGTCCATCAGGGCTAGAGGTCGCCGCTCTTGGTGCTTGCTTGGCAAGCCGCTATCGGTCACTAGACATCTTCGATGTCTTGACTGGTAGTAGCAACTGACCACCAGAGGGATGTACTTATCTCTCACAGTTACTATGTGCTGGGTCTGCCATAGACCAGTTTGGTTTGCCTTTGTTATTTGTCTTTTCAGCTACCTGTGGCACACTGATGAGAACATAAAGAGTTCGAAACCGGTCTGTGTCTGGTGAAGAAAAGACAAATAACAAATTTGGCTACCAATTTTGGATTTATAGGTATAATTCAATGGGAGTCGGGGCCTTTGCCCGTCCAGTAGTTGTTTCCTATAATCCTATTTATTAAGCATGTTTTAGTCCATCAGGGCTAGAGGTCGCCGCTCTTGGTGCTTGCTTGGCAAGCCGCTATCGGTCACTAGACATCTTCGATGTCTTGACTGGTAGTAGCAACTGACCACCAGAGGGATGTACTTATCTCTCACAGTTACTATTTCTTTACTTTGTATCATGTATTTGGCGAACACTTCCAGATTTACTTTTATTGCCGTATGTATTTGTAGCGCTTCTTCTAGCAGATTTAAAATTTTATGTTTGATTTCATTAAAGAACATTACGTAGTCCAGATGATTATGTTCACTATGCACTCGATATGAAATAATTCTGTATTTGAAAGCGCTTTGGATAATGCTTACACCATCCATTGAAGGAACACATGCATTTGCCTTGTGTTGCAACGACCTCTTATGGGAATGCATCTGAGCTGTTGTCAGCGTCACATTACAACAATCACATGTTTGCATACTTGCGGATGTTGAAGGGGTCGAATCAAATTTAAATTGTTTGGCTGGTGGTCCATTTTCATCTAAACTCACACACGACTCTTTCTGATGACGACGCATACTGTGGCTTCGTGTAAAACTTTTACTGCAAGACGTACACTTATACATTTTGCGTTTTCACTAGGAGTCTATTGCTACTAATAATGGTTGTGACAACTCCTCTCACTGTTTATATATTTACAGAATATGACCCCCACCACCACATTTTAATATTCAAATATCCCCCATTATATTATTCTATTGTATAACTATTTAGAATGGCTTTTACGTAATATATTTAAAATGTTTCATGTTGCCTGTTTTGTGAACCCATAATGTGGTACATCGATTTCTTTTGTCTATTTTTTTTTGTCTATAATCTTGCTAACTTAAAATTTTAAGGAAGGACCCCTATGTAAGTAGTCATTAAATGTATACAAAAGCAACAGTAAATAATGCCTTAGAAGTGGAGTCTTTTGCATGCATGCAAATACATATTCCTTTGAATATATTGTCACCCTGACAATGAAGAGGGCGGGTTCATAATCTCTTGTTAGAAAGCCATCAATTTTAAAGTTTTTTGGTATACTTCTGTTAGTTTTGCCGCCGTATCGTATAATTCTTTTGCAACTCGCTTCTGTGCGGACTGTAAAATTCATAAACGTTAGCTAAGTAATTTAAATATTTTCTCCAATTTTACCCACGGAAATTAGCGAACTATAGAATATAAAACGGCATTTAATATATGGTGTTTTCATTATATTTATTTTTATATTCACCTACTATAAAAACCGGCAAGTACGCCGCAAATCTACAAAAGTGAATCTTTCGTCTAATGTTTCAGTTAGCCCTGCATTTTGACCCATTTGTTAATTTTTACCGTCGTATTGTTTCATTAGGGTGACTGATATAGTGCCATAAATTTTAGGGGATGACCAGTAAAGAAAGAATTGAGTGTTGTTTTCGACCGATCGAAAGCTACCTGCGTTCTCTCTTTATAAACTGATAAAAATATAATAAAATGGAGCGTGATTAACTATCTCATAATTATCGTAGCTTCTTTGTCAAATTGGTTGATATTTTTCAATAATATTCTTAGGTAGGTACTCCACTATGATTATTGGTAGCTGATATATCAACCAAATCGCCGTAGGTATTTCTTTTGTTTAGGACGCAATATACAGGGTGATTCTAAAATGTATGGCCAAATTGATACAGCGTCATCAGGAGACCAAAATAGGTTGATTCAACCCAATTTACCTATATACAAAAATGCACCCCTAAGAAGTTACAGCCCTTTAAATTTCAAATAAAAAAAACTTTAATTATTAAATTATTATTATTTAATTATTATTATTTAATTATTATTATTTAATTATTAATTAATTATTAATTTAATTAATTGTTAACCAGTCTACTTGTACAGGGTGTCCCAAACTGCTTGATTTTGGCTGGTTTTCCTATTTCCAGACCAGGTAGAGAAAAACTGACATATGAGTCTAGAGCTCGATTTTTGTGAAACGCCGACTGGTGAAAACCGCATTTCGATATCTCTAACCGTTTCCGAGATATCGGCAAAAATTGACATTTTACAGATTCCGAAAAACTGTCATAACTTTTTTATTTGCGGATATTTTTTCAAACGGTAAAAACTTTCTAGAGGCAATTTTTGACGTAGAATAAGATGCATTTGTCAAAAAAAATATTTCGCTTTTCAATTGTTTGATATCAAAGCTAACTTTGTTATTTCAAATGGAAACCATAGTTGGCTTTGACTTTAGAAAATAGGAAAAAAATAAGCTTTCCAAAAATATATATGTCAAGATATGTCTAGTCGTCCTTGCTGCCAATATAACACATTTCTCTTTAAAAATGACATTTTAGCAGAGATATATGGCCATGGAAAACAAGAGTCAGTTACTCAAATGAAAACAATAGTTTTTCTATTAAATTAATTTAATTAATTAATTAAAAATATTTCATCAAGTAGGTACTTAATACATCTTTAACGATTTAAGTATATCACAAATAGTGTTCAAATTGTCTACCATTTTGGTCGATGCAAAGTTGACATCTCTTCTTAACTGATTTCTCAGCATTTAAGAGTTGTAATGGTGTTATCCGAGCGATTGCATTTCTCACTCGTTGCTCTAAATCTTGACGCGTCTCTGGTATGGTTTTAAATATCTGGTCTTTGACGAAACCCCAGATAAAAAAGTCCAAAGGACTTAGGTCCGCTTGGCTGCTGGCGCTCAGGGTATCGTTCGAAATATAGATTTAGTGCAGCTTCAGAATTTCGGCCTGATTCAATAAAGCATACAAACATCTGGCATTTTTCAAAATTTTCATACATTTTGGATTAATGCAAACAGATAATAACAGATGTCAACCTTAACACTTATTTTATTTACTGTAAAACACTAAATTGACATTTCAATTAAGACACAACTGTTTTTCGTGGCCAACTGGATTAAAATGTTAAAAAATGTCATTTTTAAAGAGAAATGTGTTATATTGGCAGCAAGGACGACTAGACATATCTTGACATATATATTTTTGGAAAGCTTATTTTTTTCCTATTTTCTAAAGTCAAAGCCAACTATGGTTTCCACTTGAAATAACAAAGTTAGCTTTGATATCAAACAATTGAAAAGCGATATATTTTTTTTGACAAATGCATCTTATTCTACGTCAAAAAGTGCCTCTAGAAAGTTTTTACCGTTTGAAAAAATATCCGCAAATAAAAAAGTTATGACAGTTTTTCGAAATCTATAAAATGTCAATTTTTGCCGATATCTCGGAAACGGTTAGAGATATCGAAATGCGGTTTTCACGAGTCGGCGTTTCACAAAAATCGAGCTCTAGACTCATATGTCAATTTTTCTCTACCTGGTCTGGAAATAGGAAAACCAGCCAAAATCAAGCAATTTGGGACACCCTGTACATTAAATAATAATATTTCATATTTGCTACTGAGGTTAAAAATTCGATGCATCTTCTTCATTTTTCTTGTTTAATTTGCAAACTATTGATATTATCAAAAAAATAAAAGATAGAAAAAAGTTTCCAAATTAAATTATCTATCAAATGATACTGGAAAATCGGCTACACGTTAACACACAGAAAAATAAGGGTGTGAAATAAAGGGTGACTGCCCCTAAATTACCCCATCCCTTTAATGTATTTTATTGCTGTTAATCTCAAAACATTGGCGTTTATTGGTAATGAATGTACACTGAATTAGAAAAAGATATCTACAGCCATTTGGGAATAATCAATAATTAAAGTTTTTTTTATTTGAAATTTAAAGGGCTGTAACTTCTTAGGGGTGCATTTTTGTATATAGGTAAATTGGGTTGAATCAACCTATTTTGGTCTCCTGATGACGCTGTATCAATTTGGCCATACATTTTAGAATCACCCTGTATTTAAATGGCTTTTGAATGCTTTCCAAGAAGCCGTTTATTATTTAATGCCATTGTGTTAATTTATGGTCGTTACCCTTTTGACTATTTTGTTTCGAGAAATTATGCGACAGTAAATAAATATGCTTTTGTGTAAGAAAATACGTTTCAGACATGCGATCCTAAAAGCTGATTTAATCTTTGATCATTAGAAAATAAATGCGATGTCGCTTGTTGAAATTTATTGCAATATTTCGACACCTACTTTATAGAATTCTAACAATGGATTTGTAGGTACTCAAACTGTTGTGTGACACTAACTTGATGCAATTACATCAGACTAATTACTTTCTTTGCGTATTGCATGCGACAATTGGGTTTTTAATTACCCCCCTCCAGACTAAGCATACACTAATTAATATACAATTACACTATACATACACTAATTACTATACAACAATTGTTCCAATTCAATTAGATGCATTGCAATTACACCAGTGTAATTAATGCGCAAATAGTCTAATTACTTTCATTTCTCGCAACAATTGGGTTTTAATTACCCCCCTCCAGACTAATTACACCAGTGTAATTAATGCGCAAATAGTCTAATTACGCAATTACTAATTACGCAATTACAAATTACCTCCCTCCACTCTAATTGCCTAATTACCTAATTACCTAATTACCTCCATTGCAATTACAAATTATCTCCCTCCACTCTAATTGCCCCTACCCCAAAAAAAGTGGTGGGGGGTGCAAAAGTGGTGGGGGTGCCTCGGATCCGCTATTACTTCTCTACTAACCACGGCAACCCAACATTGCAAAAAAACAATTGAGTCACATTATTGTAGGAAAACTGCTTCTCTTTATAATAAGTAATATATAATTGGCCTAATTAGTGTTATGTACAAACACCGCCAGAAGTTTTGGTGCGTTCAGTGGGGGATCAGATGAGCTTGAACTTATATAATAATAAGGGTTGTTCACGTCATGCATCATAGCAACAAAGTCGTGTTTTTTAATGTTTCCAATTTAAATTAGAACGCCCTCATTAATTATATAAAGTTGCCATACGAAAATATTTCGACTAGTACCTTGCCAAACACAAACATGAAGTACTGATCTCGAATATTTGATTACGTCTTGCAGGGTTTTAGTCCAGAAATTTTCGTCTGATAACTGCATACAATTAAATTAAATCAAAATATTAAAATAAATAATAATAGTAAAAGAAAGAATAAAAAAAATGAAAGACCTATGCAAGATTGGAACCACTGACCTACGTACTTCACAACCGAAACTTCCTAAACAACCGACCCACGCACGGCTACCGGGCTTTATTTGCTCACGTGCTGTGCAACTCAAGTTATCGAAACTCCGTCTCGGCACGTGGATTGTTTTTTGACGGAAAATAAAATTTTTTTAAAAACCACATTTTCGTGTTCCTGGAACCTCAAAACGTGAAGATCAAGTCTTATCTCAATGTTCGATTTTGGACCGATTGCAGTATCTCCATTTTTGCGGGTGGGTGGTGAGGTTAAAAAGAACAACTTTGTTTCTATGACGTAAATGACCATCATTTCGAATTCACCAAAACGTCTAGGAGGGTTGTACATGTACAATATAACTTATTAAGTCAATTATTGCTACAAAAAAACTTCACCTTCGCTATTACAACGTCATTCCATTGTTTTTTTGCAAAATTGGAGGTGGATGCGATTTTCCCCGAAACCGTGAGTTATATCAAAAATATGTAGCTATGAAAACTTTTTTGTTGAGCATTTTATGGGCTTCAATTTTACATAGAGAGGCATTTTGGTCGTATTTAGCACCGTAAGCGAGATAAATGCGTAAACGAGATAAACGGAAAAACATAAAAATTCTGCTACTATTACCTACTTTTCACTACGATTCTTTTTGGGTAACCTCATAAAGCTGCTTTCGTTCGTGCTAATCATACGCTAATCATATGCTATCATGATTCGATTTGTGTCAAACTAATATGTAGCCAATGGACAATTGCTACAGAACACACATTCGTTTGCCTGTAAGCGAATCATGGTTAGTTTGTTCACGAATCATTGGTACGAACGAAAGCAGCTTTTTTATAATCTACAGTAAATTTATTTTTCAACTAAAGCGCTTTGTGTGCGAAACAGATATAATAAAGTGAGAGTACTACACGTATTCGCGTTTACACCCCAGTCATCTCCACTCGATGTGTAGTGCTCTCGCTTTACTCCTATGTCCGTTTCACTCACAAGGTGCTTCAGTTGAAAAGTAAATTTACTGTATAGACTGACCTGTACAAGGTCCATAAAACAATACTGGATAAGGGATTTGTCTAAAAAGGATCCGTCAAAAAGATCGTCATCTTTCAACATTTGGAATAAATTCATCCAAAACTGAGCATTATGTTTACGAAGAATACCCCACCAAGCTTCTATTCTTTGATTATGACAACTTTTTCCATATAGAAACGGTGGTTTATTGGAAGGTGACTGATTAAAAAGTTCATGCAACTCCTTTTGAAATGTTTCAACCACAGTATTTTCTGTACCCATATCACATCTCATACTTTTCGGGCATCCTCCTACCATCTTTAAACTATCTAAATAGTAGCCAGCGATTACCTACAAATAAAAATGAATTATTAGTATTTGTCAGAAGCTAGTCATATGATAAAATGCTGGCTTATGTTTCAACATGAGTGTATATTTTGCCATTCAATTTGATTTATATTTGGCATTTGTAAACATTTACATAGTTCCAAGCAAAAAACTGTCAGATTATTGTTTTATAATAATTAATTTGGCATTTATTTATACAATCGGCCATTCATTATAAATACGTAGTCATTTATCAAAAATTATATTACATAATAGTATATTGTACAAGTGCAGAAAACTGCAAATTTCTCACGAGTTTGAAGAAGTTGTGGCACGAGTGAAAGCGAGTGCCACAATTCAAACGAGTGAGAAATTCCATTTCTGCACGTGTAGTACACTATACTTTTTCTACAACCACACTTTTTCTCCAAAAATAAAAATGTAATAGGTTTTTTCCATTAAATATTTATTGTAAATTAAGATATAACAACAGATAAGTAACTAAATGCGGCTCACTTATGTCAGTTTTTAAGTATTGTGAGAAATTATCTAGTTTGCGTACAATAAACCGTGCACAAAAGCATGTTTTGGATGGTGGTTGTAGAAAAATATAATTTTAACTCAAATGATATCTGGGTAAAGTACGCGCATTTTAAGAAGTGAAAAGCGAACCTTCGTTGGGCTTTAGCGCCTAATTACGTGACAAAATTCGGCTAGCAGTGGACTTAACTATAAGTACTTGTAGGGCTATTTTTTAAAAGCAAAGACTTATGAGACAAAAACCAATTTTGATGTAAATAAATATGTTTTAGTCCGAATTTACTTCTTCCCAAAATTCGCGTGCTTTACCTACCTTGTTTTAAAACCTGCATCAAATGCACAATTTCCATTATATAAAAACCAACTTAAAATAATACCATGGTACCTACTATACTACTAAAGCACTTACTCTTATACTTACCTTCGAATCGCTGGAAGTGAAACCGGCACGAAGCCAAATAATTTGTCTGGAAAATTCATCAATGCAGCCATTTATGTAAATTCCGTATGGTTTCAACTTATCGTATGAGTCCATGTGCCACAAATAATTTGGCCCTTTATTATAATATTGTCTTCGTTGCAATCGTTTTCTTTTACGAATTTCCATTCCTTCCGGGTTTAAATACCATAATAATTCCCGTACTATGTCTTGAGTAACCACTTTTTAGTTATTCTGTAATCATTTTAGATGAAACCATCTGTAGCCATGTAATTGAGAAGATTTCTCTATTTCTCCTTGCATAAATTTTACAACGTCTTCTATTCTAGAATAGTTTTTCTTTCTGTACAAGTCGAGCTTCGCCAAAATTCTTTTCAGTGTACGATGTGAAATAAGCCTTTTATGCAATATATGTAAAAAAGCAAGTATTTCCTTTTGCTGAAATATCAGTGAAAAGTATTCCTGTACCAAATCCTCGGTGACTCTTTCCTTAAAATCTACTAATTTACCTTCTGTTTTTAACTACCTGGAAGTAATATATTAATAACAATACTTACCGATGAATCACCCATTTTCTACTATTATGACAAAGAATTGTCGACTACTTAACCACTTAGCACTTAAAAGAACGCACGGAACATCTATGGACTAGTAGTAAATGAAATTATATTTTTCCTACTTGTAAGTCGGAATTTCCTCCTTCGAAGTTGGAATTATATTTTTCCGACTTCTAAGTCGGAAAATCCGACTTGTAAGTCGGAAAATCCGGCTTAGAAGTCAGAATTATATTTTTCTGGCTTGTAACTCGGATATTCCGACTTGTAATCCGATAATTCCTAGTTAGAAGCCGGAATTATATTTTTCCGACTTGTAACTCGGAAATTCCGACTTATAACTCGGAAATTCCGACTTAAAATTCGGAAATAGCGACTTAGGAGTCGGAAAAATAAAAAAAAAGTTTGGTGGCCCTTCTACGTTTCCGTAGAAACGAGTAAGTATACATTATATTATTAATTATTATGTAAGGACATCTAACACCTTCTGGAGCCAGTAAAACCCGTTACCTTGCGTGTATTGTTGAATATTTCATTTGTTCCTCACGTGAAAATAACTAACTATATTAGGTACTATTAAAAATTTTAGGAATAACGATTCACGTTTGAAACAAAAATCGTTATTTATGAGCTTTAGACGTATTACTGCAGATGAAAGCAGAGTTTTGCCTATAAGAAATAATGAAAACGCTATTATTTGGGAAATAACTAATTACCTAATTGTTTAGTAATAATTAATTACTCGTCAATTGATGCTGCGATAATTATTACTGCTTCACCCTGCGAGCCGTCTTATATGTAAGTACATAAAAGAGTTTAATGTCTTATTAAAATGATTTGGACACACGGTAATAACGTGCATTGTTTTATATTTTTTCACAGTTGCTTGAAGAAGACGCGATTACGTTTGCTTTAGAAGAAAAAGAGAAAACACTACAGGTTACGTATATTTTCTTAGATTAGAACACTATTGATATATTTTTGATATTTACGAGTATAAGTATTTCATTATGCCTAAAATTTCGAGGAAAAGGTATAAAATTGCTAAATTAAATTCAGATTTCGTCATTAATAATTCTGTGCCTCCGTTAGTGCAAAATTTAGATACTCGACAATGTAGTAAGTTGCATGCCAGCTCTTTTTCAGATGATAATTTAACTTCAAATGTACTTGCACCCATTCTTAACGATTCTTATATTTAGTCTAAATAATTCAGAGTCCAATGCGGTTCTTACTAGTGATCATGATGTAACATTACAGCCACCTGTTCATAATTCTAGTTTTTCTGAAAATAGCAATGATAGCGCCAGCGATTCCGATGTGATAGATATGAAACATTTTATAAAACACTGCCAAACATCTGACAATGAAAATAATGCCAATCTATCTCAGCAAATAAGATTGTGGGCTTTATTAAATCATAATATATGTCACAATGCTCTTAGTGACTTATTAAAAATTTTAAAACCTTCATGTATAGATTTACCAACTGATGCAAGAACGTTGTTAAAAACCCCAAGACAAGTGGTTTTTAAAGATGTAACCCCTGGTCAATACAAACATTTTGGTGTAAAAAATTGTGTTGAAGCTCTTTTCCCTTATTTATCAAATCGAAATTATAAGTGTATTGAAGTTTATATTAATGTAGATGGCCTTCCCCTTTTCAAAAGTTCAAGTTCTCAATTTTATCCAATACTTTGTAGTTTAGTTGAAAATAAAAATGTTGTCGACATTATCGGTATTTATTACGGCCAGGAAAAACCAAAATGTGCCAATGACTTTCTAAAGGATTTCATTGTAGAGGTAATATTTTTAACAAATAATGGAATAATAATTAATGAACAGACATATTCTTTTAAAATTAAAGCTTTTATATGCGATACACCGGCTAAAGCATTTTTAAAAAATATAAAGGGCCATACAGGATACTTTTCTTGTACCAAATGTAACATAGAAGGTGAATATGTTAATAATAGAACCTGTTTTCCTCAAGGTCTTTCTAATTTAGTCCTTAGAACAGACACAAGTTTTCGCAATAAAGTTCAAGAGGAACATCATTTAGGTACCTCTACCTTAGAATTGATACCTAAGATAAATATGGTTGACGATTTTGCGTTAGATCCGATGTACTTGCTTTACTTAGGGGTTGTAAAAAAACTTATTGGTCTATGGTGTAGTGGAAAACCTAGTAAATTATCTTTCAATAAGATACCAGATATTTCATTTAAACTCAATAACCAGAAGAATAATATTCCTTTAGAATTCAATAGAAAGCCTCGTTCTTTAACTGAATATAAAAGGTGGAAGGCTACTGAATTTAGGCAATTTCTATTATATACTGGTCCTGTGGTTTTAAAAGATTCACTAGATTTTTGACAAATATTTAAATTTCTTAGTGTTACATGTATCTGTCACAATTCTTTCAAGTTCAAAACATGGGGAGCAGTTTCAAGATTATCCTAATACTTTGTTGAATTACTTTGTACAAACATTCATTCATCTCTATGGTAAAGAACAGTGTTCTCATAATATTCACAACTTACTACATCGAAAGGAATAAAAACAATTATAAAGCTGACATTGAAATATCACATGAAAGTTCCAATGGTTTTTTTGCCAACATTGCAGATAATATAATAAGGTCACTACCTGACATAGACATTCAAATATTAAATAGTTACAAAAACAGTCCAGCCCCCTCTTGCTCGTTTTTCCTATTCCCCGTCACAACAGAAGAGGTATTAGACGCGATAAGGTCCTTGAAAAACAGTCAGTCTGTTGATGTACACGATCTCAACAGTAAACTAATTAAGGAGACATGTGACTTGATATTGCATCCTTTAACATTACTAATTAACCTAATATTTGAAAGTGGAGTTTTTCCAGACGTTTTTAAATACTCTAAGGTTATACCTATCTTTAAAAAAGGGGATCCATCTAGCATGGACAATTATCGTCCAATTTCTATTGTCTCCATATTTGCCAAAATAGTGGAAATAATCTTAAAACAAAGGCTTACTAAGTACATTGTAGCTAATAACATTTTAAATAGCTCACAATTTGGTTTTCGTCAAAAACGTTCTACTACGCAAGCAGCTTTTAAAGTTGTGAGCGATATAGTCGATGGTCTTGAGCAGGGTATGCACACAGCCTTGACGTTGTGTGACTTGTCCAAGGCTTTCGACTGTGTCTCTCACGAAATTCTTTTAGAAAAATTAAATCATTACGGCATAAGAGGAATAGCTCTCTCTCTTTTCCGCTCATATTTAACGAATAGAGAACACTGCGTTAGTGTAAATAATATTTCCTCCGACTTTAAAGTTGTTAAGCATGGTGTACCCCATGGCTTTGTCCTTGGGCCGCTATTGTTTATCATTTATATAAATGATATTTGTACCTTTCTGCACCCTAACAAATGTGTCTTGTTCGCAGATGACACAACGTTAATTACTACCGATAGGAATGTCAATAGTTTAAAAGACACATCGATTTACGTTGAAAAAAGAGCCCAAGACTGGTTCACGAGTAATAGACTTAAATTAAACGAAGACAAATCTCAAAAAATACTTTTCTCTTTTAATAATAATCTTATAAACGGAGATAGTGTAAATTTACTAGGGATAGTTATTGATGACAAACTAAATTGGAGGTCTCATATAAATAAATTAAGTCGTAAACTGTCTAGTGTAACATTTTTATTACGACAATTGAAGGATACTCTTTATATTAATACTTTAAAAACTACATATTTTTCCTTATTTCATTCTCAATTAAGTTACGGTATCCTGTTATGGGGTAATTCCAGTTTTGCTCACGAAATTTTCATTAAACAAAAAAAAGCCATTAGAATAATAGCTAAAGTAGGATACAGAGATCACTGTCAACCCATCTTTATCAGGCTTGGAATAATGCCCTTACCATCTTTATATATTTTTCATGTAATATTAGAGGTACATAAAAATGTTAATGATTACGCTCTACAGTTAGACTTCAATAACTACAACACTAGGAAAGCAACGCTTTTATGAACTCCTCGCTATAGGCTGGCTAAATCACAAAAGAATTCATTAAACTTAAATTTATATAATATTTTGCCATCACATATTAAATCCCTAAATTATAATACATTTAAAAATCGGTTAAAATGTTACATGTTAAAACATTGTTTTTATACCATATATGAATATTTGAATTCTACCCACTCATTCGATTAATAATTACAACTGTTAACGACTCACTCAGTTATTACCCCACTCGGTTAGGCATATGTAGGTTCGACTATCTGTATGTAAAATATAGTACTGTTTGTTTTTATATTACTTATATGTACCTATGTATTATATTTATGTATATGTATTGCGTGCATGCTGCACTTTTATGTAACTATGTTCTTTACCCGTTAATTTATTTATTTATTTTAAAGTATACTTTCTGTATTACTGTAAATTTTTCAGACTTGCTGCAAATATATGTAATGTATATAAAGTGGTCAAATAAAGGTTCTATTCTATTATATTCTATTCTATTCTATTCTTTATAAAGAATATGCACATTTTGGACCACTTGACCCGTTTTTAGCATTTCCATTTGAAAATTATATGCAAAGTATTTTAAAACTTATACGGAAATCTGATAGGCCTCTTGCCCAATTAGTATGTCGCAAAACTGAAATTAACAAATTTTGTCGTAGTAAAACGCAACTACGCGGAGAACCTGAATTATTTAAAGAACATTGTAACGGACCTTTACTTTATTTTGTTCCTTGCTTACAGTTTGAAAAGATGGTCTTTAAAAATTTTACCTTGAGAATTTGTGAACCTAATAATTATTGTTCCCTTACCGATAACAGTATTATAAAAGTATAAAATTTTGTAATTATGGACGATGAACGATTTATTATTGGTAATAAATTTTTGTCTGTTGATCATTTTTATACACAGCCATGCCAGTCTTCTTTGTTAGGAGTTTATGTAGTTGACAATATGGGTCCTCTTGATAAATGGAATGTAACTGACGTTAATTATAAATGTGTAAAATTAGATTACAACAATAAGATCCTTATTTTTCCTTTATTACATTCAGAATAAAATTATTTGTGTACAAAATTTTACATTAGTGTCCTAGGGTTTGTTTTTACAAAAAATTATCGATTTTTTCATTAAAATTATTGTAAAAGTTACTGTAGATCAACTGCTTTCATTGGTAACTCTATACATTGATACGTCAAATTCTCTCTCTTGACGTACAAGATGGGTCCGCTGTACGATGGTACTAACGGTATTTGCCGGCCGACTACAGTGGAGATGGTCGAGGTTCTTAATTATAAATAAATGATAGGAAATGGGCGCCAAGTAAATTTAACAGACCTGCCCAAATACCTTAGATTAATAACTAAATAAATTTACTAAATTACGTTACTTTCAATAGACTCGATTATACCCTCTTGTTGGATAATTAATAGCTAAAAAAAATTACCACCACTTTTGTAAAAATGTTGTAATAGATTAGGTACCAAATATTTTAAACAAATGGGAGTTTATTTTCTTTTATTTTTTTTACAGATGTGGACTGCATTTGCTGCAAGGTACATCCAAACAATAATGGTATATATATATTTTTGATCAGGACCACTTTAACTTATTAAATAAGCAAATTAATCCTATGTTGCATTGGTTTGATTTGGTTTCTATAAAAGATCAACAATTAACAGTTATGAGTATAAGGCTATGGATATAGCGGATGTGAAAACGCATGAATATATCAAACAATAGACATAATACTCCTGTTACATCACGAACTATTTGTCGGAATAAACACGTTTACCTAGTCATTCAAATGTAATTGAATTGTTCGTCAGTATAGTATTGTAATAAATATAAAAGCAGTCAAAATGAATAGGTAAAAACTTGTCACGCTTGTCTATGAAAGTAGATGTTTGCGGGATGATTTTTTATATAGAAAAGTAAATTTTTCATACCTCAAAATAACCGTAACTTTTTCTTTTGGTGATGGTCATTCTCTAAAATTTGCTTGCTTGTAAATATTTTTAATTTAATTCATCCTAGAATGATGGATTCCTTCAATAAATCTTAAAATAACATAAAATTCTCTATTTATTTACTTTATAACCACAACATTGTGGCAAATATCATTTAGACTTATTCGTTAGAACACATATCTATTATAACCATAGCGTAGGTGAGGTATAGATATAGAGGTTATACAGGGTGATCCAGTTTAAATGTGTTCTCGATTTTATTAGTACTTTTCAAGATAAATTTAATGTGGGATTGATTGCTGGCAAAAAAGCTATTTTAAGAACAAATATTACTACTATTAATGCAGTCCCTATAAATAGGGCTGAGGTAGTGGGTTTGGACCTGGTGCCAAATATATACAGATTGCGAAAGTTCCCATCTTGACATAGCCAACCTCAAAATATATACGACATGAAGTGCCGCTGCCCAGAAACAAGTGCTTTACTGCTTGTACATGTCCGTCCTTGGTCGCCGTATGCTAGCGTCTCGAACTGTTTACACATTAGAGCTACGATACTAAACAAAACTAAGCGGCAAATTTAGGTCCTATGTCAAGATGAGGACTTTCGCAATCTGTATACCTCTGTACAGGCATTTAATTTGTTAAATGAGAATAACTTGAAACAAGGATTTTTGGGGAAAAAGTGCAGATGTGTCCATTTTATAAGGCATCTAATGGGTATAACTTTTTATAGTTCGGTGGAGGATTTCAAGGTTATTTGAAAGGAAAAAACAAACTTGGCCTTCAAAAAATTTATAATCGTTAGATGTAACTTTTAAATAGACACAATTGATTTTCTCTGATTTTATGCTTTCTTATGTTATTCGCATTTGCCAACTTAAGTATCACATATTGTATAAATTTGTATTTTTTTACCTTATATAATTTTTCATATTTTTTTAGATCATTTTATCAAAGATATCATTAGAAAACAGAATATTATTCAAGCTTTCTTAAAGCAAATGAATGACGACCTGCAGGATATAAAACTAAAAGTGGAATCATCGTCAGTAGCGAGTGAAACTGTCCAAAATTATACATCAATACTTACGATGTTTGAACTTCCTTTAAAAACGTATGAGGCCCTGAAAGGGTTTGAAGAATATTTGTCAGAAAATGACGAACAGTTTCAAAAGGTGGTAAGTTAAAATATTTTTGTTTTTATAGTCTAGTCAACCTATTTTGTATTTTAACCAAGAATTCCTAAAAAATTATCAACATTGTTGTTGATTTGATTAGTCCCAACAACTTCTGTGCAATAGGTGATATTGATTTCCTACAAGTGAACTGGAGATATACCGTTGTCAGGGCAGAATTTCTTGGCAGCTATTTCTCTCAATTGGCCATGGCCTGCTGGATCACATGCCACAAGTTATTTTCTTACTCATTACTTTCCCAGTATACCGGGTGTTCCCTAATGACTTGCTAATATTTCAGGGTGTGATTCCTCAGATCATTTTAGGGTGAAAAGTTCATATGAACATGTCCGTAACGGCCGAAATTTTTTGCTACAAGGTGTTGAAAATTTTTCTATTTAACAATATTTTTTAAATATCTCCGATTGTGCAGAATTTTGGAATAAATGATGAATACAATTTCAAATTATGTTTTCGCAAACAATAATATTGTCAAGAACTGCATTTAATGAGTATAATTTTCACTCATATGATTATTAAAATCAATGTTTTAATTATTTCCATATGATAAAAAAACATCACATTCCAATGTCGGACTCTGTATATTTGTGTATAGTATGGTCAGTTCATGCGTAGGCACCCATATTTTTTTTTTGATTAGTCAAATTACTCATAATAGTGGTTATTTCTTATTTTACATTAGTTGCGTTTCCGATAACTCTTTTTCTTAATTTTTAGGTTCAAGAATTAAGCAAGCTCGGTGGGTCTAACTTATATGATTTTATTAAAAGAGTTCTCTCACTCGTTATAAGTAATGGTGTAGCTGAGGAATTTACTTGGTTCGGCCTGAAAGGAAAAAAAACATTCAAGGAACTAAAATTAGCAGAAGCTTTAGTATGTGAGTACAATTAGTAGTTATGTATTTCATAACACTGGATATATTCAGATAATTTCGAGATCATTACAAAATCAGTTCATGATACACCAACGTCGGCCATAAATTTCTGTACTCTTTGTGTTTAAAAGTGAAACTAATAAGGATAATCAAATGTTTGTTAAACATTTTTTTTTACACATCTTATTGTCAATTTTTTTTTTTATTGAACAATGGTTCTTGGTTTATTAGTTATTACTGTACATTCGACTCTTCAAATAGCCCCATTAAGAAAAAATGCAGTAGAGAGGTCTGGGCTTCTGAGATATATACTCTCTACGAAATAAACACCTCACAATAACTGCACTAATTAATTATTCATGTTTAACACAAAATGCAAAATAGCAAAATGATTGGTAAAGTAGTATAGCGGTAAAGTTGTTTCCTCACTCTCGCTTTCCCTGTATACGTGGGAGAAATAAATCAAAAATAACAATTTATGGCCCACCCTGTATTACAATTTTAAATATTATTTATCAATAGGCTGTGATAGCCTCTAGTGGATTAGAGCGCGTTGAGGCAAATGTGGCTAATCTCCTCTCGACCTGGGTTCGAATCCCAGCCATGGCATTGGCAAGTTGTTGGGGAATGGATGTTGTCTGCGTTTTTTAATGTATAACCCCCTTCCACGCAGCATTGCCTTTGGTTCAGGGGGATATCTCATTTATGTGGTGTGTTTTATGTCTTTTATTTATTTATTATAATTTTGTTTAAGATGCCTCTGAAATCCATGATAAGAATGCGACGAGGAAAGACATCACAGACAACACAAGAAAGTGGCTAAGAAGAGCGAAGGAACGTAAAGATTAAAATATAATATGATATAACATAGATGTCAATAAACATTCCCCTTGACGTAGAATAAACTTGTTTAAGAAGTTTCAATGTTTTTTTTTTGATGCCATCAATTCCTCAAGAAATGATTATAGGTGAATGAAATAAGATGTGAAATTTCATAAGTTGAATTAGTATCATCACTAATTCATAACTATAACTAAGTGAATGATGTTTTTATTCAGTTTTTGAATTTATTCTTTGTACTGGTTTTGTATTTAACTTATTTTCGAACTGTATTTTGAAAACATGTATATAATTTAATTTTGAAGGTTTATTTTGTATCTGTTCATTTTATATACAAATGTTTACTATTTATTACATTTTGGATGCCTAGTTTTCGTACAAATATGCCTGCTTACTGCATGTATGGACGCTTAGTATGGATGTCCATTTTATGTACAAATGCCTGCCGGCTGTACATATAATGGACCTAATTTGACCTTATTTTTGACATCCATCTTATGTACAAAAGCCTGTTGATTATATATGTAATGGACCTAATTTGGCCCTATTTTGGATGTCCATATTGTGTACTATCGCTAGCTCACTGTCCGTGTAATGGACCTATTTTGGACGTCCATATTATGTACAAATGCCTGCTGGGCATATAATGGATCTAATTTGTCCCTATTATGGATGTCCATTTTATCTACTGTTTATAGGTCACTGTACTAGTAATGGACCTAATTTGGCTCCGTTTTGGAAGTTCATTTTGTGTACAAATTCCTACCAATTGTACATGCCAAGGACCTAATTTGGCCTTATTTTGGATGTCCGTTTTATGCCGGAAAGTGTCTCTAATGGACATCCGAGGGACGTGGGTCCTCAGGGCTAACCATCCTGGGGACTCTTTTCCTCTGGTTTTCGACCGAGACAGAAGACAGGCCCCTCACGATCGACCCCAGTCGGATGGGGGTCAGAGACAGGTGGGAGGGGCCTTACCGGACGGTCTCATTGATGATGACATACGCGATGAACATGGACGCTTTAAGTGGACGAGGGAACTAAGGGATGACTTGCTGACCTGCTACGAGAGCAGCGAGCCTGAGCGCAGGGGGTACATGGCGCGATTACACCGGTTGTGGTGCGATATGCACCCGGAGTATCGCGCCTTCTCTCAACAACATCTGAGAGATCAAGTATCCTTCCTGCGCAGAACAGGTTATGTAAGGGCACCTCGTCAGCCTGAGGAAGTGCCTGCCGCACTTCCACCGCGGCAAATACCAGCTGACGAGGAACATCCTCCTGAATACACCGATGCCGATTTAAGGACGAGGGTTAACCTTAACACCAGGGTTAACCCTAAGCCACAAGACCTGGCACGAATGGACTCGTTGATCAGTGAGGAGCTTCCAGAAGATGCCAACATCTGGCAGATCAACAGCGCGGTGTACGATGCCACCAAGCAACTCGTCCCACAACAGCGCCTGGCAAGCGCAGTTGATAGGGTCGAGAAAGCTAAGCGGCGCGTACAGAAGATCGAAGCTAAAATTCGATCCGCAAGGCAACACGCTTCTCGAATCCAGAGTGTGGTGGATTATATAGTCGCAGGTAGACCATTTACACCGAAGGTCCAGCGAGTGGCAGCCGGACTGAGACGCCAACACCACACTCTAAATCTCACAGTGCTGCAGACCATCAAGCAGCACTGTCTAGATAGGATTCGAGCGCTTATGGCTATTAAGAAAACTTTGGTCAGGCGAATGCGGAGTTTGGAACAAAACAAATTGTTTCAAACAAACCCGTCTCGCCTGTTCCAAGAGCCACAGCGTGTTGTCGAAAATCCGCCAACTGTTGATAATGTCGAAGCCTTCTGGAAAGGAATCTACGAAGTCGCGAGTCCATTCGATAATGACACTCCAGCTATAGCACACTTCGAGGCTCTCTGTCGTAGAGTCTTAGAAGAGCCAGACGAAGTGTGCCCGGCAATCAGTACGGAAGAGGTTCAACAAGCACTTGTTGGAACCAAGAACTTCGCTGCCCCGGGTCCAGATGGTATAAACAACTGGTGGTGGAAGAAGTTTCCTTCCACCCACCGCCATCTGGCCCGAGTTTTCAACTCATGGTTGAACGAGGGGCAGCAAATTCCGGACTGGTTTGTCGAGGGGCGAACTGTGCTAATCCCCAAAAAGGGGGATCTGTCTGACCCAAAAAATTATAGGCCGATTACCTGCCTCAACTCCTGCTACAAGTTATTTACTCGTATCTTGTATACCAGGATGTTGAGGTCTTTTGATCCGGTCTACCAACAGATAAACGAACAGCGTGGTGCCAAGAAGGGCCTGGCAGGTTGCAAGGAAAACCTGCTGATAGACCGCTGTATTACACAGGATTCTGTGCAGTACAAGCGGAATCTGTCAATGGCCTGGATTGATTATCGCAAGGCATTTGATACAACATCCCACGAGCTTTTGTTACACTTGCTCGGATGTCTTGCGGTACCAGCACCACTAGTGAGATGCATCGAACAACTGTTGCCGCTTTGGAGAACTCGCTTCACCATAACATCCGGTGCCGAGCGAGTTTCGACAGAGTTGGTGACATTTAAGAGAGGAGTGTTTCAGGTCCGCTCCTCTTCTGCATCTCACTGCTGCCGCTGTCTGTTGGACTCCGCCAAACCCGCGGGTATCAGTTTGGGCCACCCAGCAACCGGAGGCATAAGGTCACCCATCTATTTTATATGGATGACCTTAAACTCTATACCTCCGGAGAGCGAGAACTTCAAAATGCTCTCAGGGTGGTCGAGGAATACACGCGGGCAATTGGAATGGAGTTTGGGTTGGACAAATGCGCAGTCGTTCACCTCAAGAGAGGACGATGCGGGGAATTCCACGAAGATGCGCAGCTCGCAGACGGAAGCATCCTACGACATTTGGATGCCGGAGAGACCTACACATACCTGGGTGTGGAACAACGCCACATCCAGGATGTGAACCAAATAAAGGATTCTCTCCGTGGCAAGTACAGGCACCGACTCCGAAAGATATGGTCATCAGAACTTTCGGGGAAGAACAAGGTGTCTGCCACTAATATGCTTGCCGTTCCGATTCTGCTCTACTCCTTTGGCGTAGTCAAATGGGGAGTAGATGAGCTGCGTCAATTGGATAGGAATACCCGCAAGATGATGAATATTCATAGGAGTATTCATCCTAGATCGTCCGTTCCTCGTGTGTACCTCCCACGTCAACGAGGGGGGCGAGGACTCTTGAGTCTGGAGTGCATGCATGGCAGAGTGGCACTGAGTATGGCATGTAATGTCATCAGGAGCTCGGACCCACTCCTACAGTTAGTGAGAGATCATGAAGCTGTGGGAGTTGGCGCTTTATTGTTTAGGGCAGCACAGAGGGCCGCAGATGAACTCGGTCTCGTGTTCGACTACAGGCGAGAAGGCCGGCGAGGTGACTCAGTCACTGAGCTTCCGTCTAATCGTCTGACAGCCCACATCAAAGCTGCTGAGCAGAGAAATCTGTTCAGGCAGCACGTCGATAAACCCCTGCACGGTGTTTTCTATAACAACATAGAAGCACTGGGTTTATCGACAGAGCTGACTTTCGCATTTTTAAGGTCAGCGGGGCTGAAGTCGGAGACCGAGGGATACATTGTGGCCTGCCAAGATGGTGTTATTGTCATCGAACCCAGGAGATGCTGTGAAAGTAGTTTTAAGTAAAAGATCCCAATTAGACATAAGCACACAAGCTAAGGCTTGAATGGTGTATGTGGAACATCTGTTCCATGTACACCATTTTTTTATCAAAAATATGTCGAATTTCAAGTCAGTTCCTAAACCCAAAATTCCTTCTTTTTACCTGATATGCATGAATCCATGCATATCAGGATTTTTTATAAAATTTATAAGACGATTTTCAGTACAGTTTCCAAAATTCCCTTTATCTTTTTCGGCCCATATCTCATGTTTGAACGAACGCATCCAGGCACGATGCAGCATGTAGAGACGACCAAGGATATGCATTATCCTCTGCCAGTGCCGAATCCTCTATGGACGGACTGGGGTTTTAATTATGATGATTACAGCGCAGGTAATCATCTTCATAAGCCGGTCTAACAGATCACAGGAATACTCCACAAAGGCGCGAGAGTGAATCTACCGTAGATCGGTAGCTCTTGATCTGATCTACCATAGACTGATCCACCTTCGTGGTCGCACTGATCTACGGACCCATAGGTTCACTCTACCCTCGCGTTCTGGAATTCCTAGTGAGTCCGTGACCTACGGCTTCCAAGGATGGTTGAGCTGGCCTCGCCTACCCATTGGTCATCGTCTCTACCGGGATCGTGTCTGCCAGCACCATTTTGAAATATTAGGAACTGAATAAAATTTGGAAATAGCGGAATTTGCGACGCCACGTGGCGACATGAAGTGGTCTCGGGTCATTTCCATATATATAGTGGGAGACCTCCCAATGATCTCGCAAAATGGAAATCCGCCATTTTTGATTAAATCAAGCCGGGATAAGCCCCAGTGCGGTACGCACGGGTACCGGGGCACTTCCCCATTATTACCAGGTGACCGCCTTGTGAGATAGCATTCGAAGAGATTTCCCCTTTCTGAAATATCCACAGACGTCTAACGGCATATACCCCTTTTGGAGAATATTACCTTAAATTTTTAGTCTAATTCTAACAGTAAATCTATAAAACCCATTCACTAAATTGCCAGTCACGTCCATGTAATAATTCTCTTTCGGCAATCGATCACTCGTCTTTAAGCGCGGCCGTCGTGGTCGCTGACCCCTTGTGGGGGTATCGTGGTTATGGTGGCAGACCTTGCTAGGTGAGGCTCTATATGTACTATGATGATTGTTTAATATATACCTTTATTTATTATCCATGTCTTCTTATTGCGTTCTAGTAATAGTCTAGTATCTGTGTTGACCCCATAGCTAACGACCCTCGCAATTGCGTCGGTTTGACCATTCGGCTGAAGCCAAAGAAGAGTGAACGAGCAAGACCTGTCTGGGCAGGTGTCAGAAGTGAATTGTGTATTGTGCAAAGTGTTTAGCTAGTGTTGTATCTTTAGTTCAGGACGTTGCGAAGCCTGTATACGAGGAAGCATTCATTGTCGACAGTTGCCGTTAATCTATCGATTTCGAGACTTCGATATATTAAGGGTTTGCCACGACCTGCGTTGAATTCAACGGCCAAGAGTTAAATCAGATGTGGTGATAGCGATTAATTGACTTAATACGAATATCGGTCGTTCCCTCCCACTATCACTGGTTATAACGAATGGTTAACTAACGTTGACACAGCCTTAGCAAATTAGTTTAGTTATTAAACGTTGATATGGCGCCCAACGTGGGGCTGTGCTTCGGTTGACCTCATCTCTTGCATGAATCGTAGTCATGAACGACAATCCTTTGATATCTTTGACCCCTAGTGGCTTCTACGAGCAAGAGACCGGGTTGATGGAAGATTCCTCCGTAGTGCCGGAGCGGCAGCCGGAACTGATCAGTAATGTTTCTCCCTCGTTGAGGTCCCCTGAAAATCCTCCATCAATGGAAGATCTATTCGCCAAGATGGCGCAAACTTTTGTAAACGCTATGCAAGACGCAGCACAGTGCACAACTTCTACCTATGACCGACCACGTAGTCCTAACGTGGAATATCATGGCTTAGACCATGAGAGTCCCGAAACTTTCATCAGAAATTTCGAGGACTATTGCCACAGAGCAAGAATTAATAACAGTACAGACCGATTCCATTTAATAACTGAACAACTCAAAGGAGAAGCCCGAAAATGGTTTGATCAATATCGAACTCTCATTACTTCGTACGAAGTATTCATTGAACGTTTCCGCAATAGATTTGATTCAGGCGATATCTACACCCAGGCAATCACAAAACTTTATGGAGAGATGCAGCATGCAGGTGATTCATCAGCGGTATTCATTACCAAGAAAATATGTCTTTTTAATAGGGTCGACCCCTTCAAACCGGAAGCTCTGAAGGCCAGTATCATACTGGACCAACTCAGACCGGAGATACGTTCTCGCTTATGCGGAACACATATTTTTAACACTGAGTCACTTGTATCGATAGCATCTAGGGTAGAGCGAGATATAGCTGATGAAGGATCTGCGGCGCGTTCCAATGAAAATAAATCTAAGTCAAAATCATATACACAAAATTATAATCAATCATCTTCTGGCAACTCCTATAATGGCCGTGTTTGGCATACTCCCCACAGTGAGAATAATAATAGAGACACTCAAGACGTCAGGAACCGACAAGTCCATTTCCAAGAGCAGGCAACCTCTAGCAATCAAAACCGTCCAAATTCCAACAACCAGAAAATTCCTCCTACACCATGTCGATTCTGTCCTGATGTCCAATGGCACTACCATTCCGATTGTCCAAACAATCCTTATAAGAGACGACAACAGGGAAACTTCTCAGGGGTTCGAGAACAGGGCAATTCCCGCAATCCCCCTCCAGTCGGCCCTACGAGTACGCCTCGTCGTCAATAGACCAATCCCAAACTATAAACCCATTTGACCACTTACCTGACCTGACGTCAGAATACCCAGAATATGCCAAAGACCCTGCCAACTTTCAACCTATAATCCTATCAGAAGCCATTAACCATTTATCAAATTTTTATCCTTTGCCTCGAATCAAAATTATTGTTAATAATAAACTTGTGTTCGCACTTCTTGATACCGGTGCTACAAGGAATATCATTCATCCGCAATTTCTCTCATCAATGAATAATCTATCAGATCCTCAAACTTTCGCTCTTGCTTGTGGCGATCAAGTTATTGATTCGCAAGGCACTACTTCTCTAGACATCTTTATATCGGATGTTCGTTTCCATGTACCATTTCAAGTTATAGAAGAACTGAACGAAGGAATCATATTAGGAGCTCCATTCCTTTATTCTCAACATGTCGTATTTGACTATCATAGGAAATGTGTGTATGTGGGAATAGACAGACGTATAACCGTGTTCTGGAATCAGGCAACCGATAGAGCATCTAATGAAGAATTGCCGGAAACTCAAAAAATTTCTAACTCCATTTTCAATTCACTTTTCAAAGAATTTTCTGATCTATTTACGGTGGAATTGACTCAAGCAACCACCGTAAGTGTTAAACACAAAATTATCGTTAAGGACCATCGTCCATTCAATGTAAAGCCATATCCCATGTCGCCTAGCAAAAAGAAGATCATGTATGATCAAATAGAGGAAATGTTAAAAGCCGGTGTTATTGAATCAAGCACATCACCATATAGTTCACCCCCAGTCATCATTGAGAGACCAGATAAGAAACCGCGTTTCTGTATCGACTATCGTAGATTAAACGAAGTCACGCTTGACGAAGCCTCTGTTTTACCAAAAATCTATGAAAGTATCAAGGACCTGGGGAAAGCTACAGTATTTACTGTACTTGATTTGAAGAGCGGATATTGGCAAATTCCTTTAGATGATTCATCCAAAATTTACACAGCGTTTACTACTCATGATGGAGCTGCCTATCAATTCAATGTTATGCCGTTCGGCTTGAAGACTGCCCCGTGCACATTCCAAAAATTCATGGCCAAAGATGTTCTAACAGGATATTTGCACCATTTCTGTAAAGTCTATTTAGACGACATCATCATTTATAGTGAAGATTTGGAAGGACATGTGGAGCACCTCAGGTTGATTTTTGAACGACTACGGCTACATAACTTGAAGGTTTCTCCGGATAAGTGTGTAATCGCTACTAATGAGATTACCTATCTTGGGCATCAGATTACTTTAGATACCACTAGACCACTTGATAAACATAAATTGCAGCTTCAGAACTATCCTGTTCCTAACAATAAACGACAACTTCAGAGTTTTCTCGGTCTATGCAACTGGGTAAGAGAATACATCCCTAATGCAGCACTCATTACCAAGCCGCTAACCAGACTACTCTCGAACGACGTCCGATATAAATGGACAAAGGAGGCCCAGAACGCATTTATGAATATTAAGCAGATCTTAGCAGAACCCTTGGAACTTCATAGACCAGATTTGGACAAAACTTTTATTCTTCAGACGGATGCTAGTCTACTAGGCATGGCAGCAGTTTTATATCAGTTCGGCGATGGAGGTGAAAGACATATTATATCTTATGCAAGTCATACCTTGTCTCCTACAGAGAGAAAATATCACATAAACGAGCTAGAATGTCTAAGTGTGGTTACTTACGTTAAGCGATATAAGATTTACTTAGCAGACAAACCTTTCATCGTCCGAACTGATAATAGGGCTCTCCTGTGGTTGGATAAGCACCGAGATGAGAAAACGAAGTTTACAAGATGGTCGTTGTTGTTGCAAGAATATTCTTTCAAAATTGAACACTGTCCAGGCAAAGAAAATCTTTTGGCCGATTATCTCAGTAGGAATCCTCAAAATTCAAGTTTGGAGCATCTCGATGAAGAGCGAATGTTTCCGCCTAAATTCAAATCAAAAGAAAATATTTTGGTTATCACCCATTTGGAACTTTATCAATCAATTATAGAAAGTCAACAGGATTCTACGAACATCAGGGAGAAAGTTAGTCGTTGGATTGAACTCAGTCAACGAACTATAAATGAGAGATCGGTTAAAGACCAGAAATTTTACTCAACTCATCAAGTGAGAAATGGCATACTTATGAGATTGATTTCAGACAAAATTTATTTAGTGGTTCCTAAACGTAAAATCAAAGAGAGCATATCACATTTTCACGACAAGACTGGTGTCGGCCATCCAGGAAGAGATGAAACCTTTCGGACCATATCTAGAACCTATTATTTTAACAACATGTCCAGGCTAGTAGGCCAATATATTCAAAATTGTTTAGTGTGCAAATCTGTTAAAGGACGACAAGTGCAGCCGGAAGCCCCATTACGGTGTCATGAACCTCAATACCCTTTTGAGGTGATCAGTATGGATATCTTGGGACCATACAAGCGCGCTAAGGACACTGGTAATCGATTTATAGTCATGACGGTCGATCTATTTACTAAGTGGACCGAAGCGCAAGCTTTCGTAAAGGTGAATGGTGAAACTTTAGTCCGATTTCTGGAGGAGCACTGGATATCTCGGTTTGGCTTGCCGAAGACTATCATATCAGATCAAGGAGGACATTTCCAAAGTGGATGGTATACTCAGTTTAGTAAACGCAACCATATTCAAAATTTCTATACGCCCATTTATCATCAACAAGCAAATCCAATAGAAAGACAGGTGCAAGAAGCCAAGAAAATTTTAAAATCTCTTATGTTCAATCAGGCAACAGACACATGGGATATGTACATTGTACAAATGCTTTACAATTTAAGAACACGTAGGAACGCTTCCACAGGATATACCCCAAGCTTTGCAGTTCTAGGCTACGAACTAGCAGAAGCAGGCGACTGGCAGATAGAAAGCTATTTTCAAGAA
This sequence comes from Rhagium mordax, assembly GCA_963680705.1. Classification (NCBI taxonomy): domain Eukaryota; kingdom Metazoa; phylum Arthropoda; class Insecta; order Coleoptera; family Cerambycidae; genus Rhagium; species Rhagium mordax. The sequence continues at coordinate 28,611,174 of OY796664.1, forward strand.
AGGCAACCCACCTTAACCCGACCAGCTATCGTTCAGAATATAAGTCAAAATTCACAGCAGTATAGACAAAAATACGCCCCTAAGGAAGCAGTCACTCCCATTGTTTTAAAAGTTGGAGACAGAGTTATGGCTAAAAATATGCGGAAAGACAAGCAAGCATTTATACCTTCGTGGACTGGGCCACATAGGGTGACAGAGAAAGTGTCAAATGAGGTTTATATTATCCAGAAAGACCAACATCTATCCCGATTACATGTGAACGATCTGAGACTTGTGAAACCAACGGAGGAAGTAGGATTCGCATCCAGTGAAGACGATTCCGATGACTCTTCAGTGGGCGATCCGCACGATGGACCAGAGCATTCCAATGATCCAATTCCCGTCCAAGTCCAAATTCATACCCCTAATACAGCCAGCGTAGCTGTCTCGAATGTAAGGAGGCATCCTGCGTCGAAGCAGACAAAGGGTGGCGTTTCCGAAGGGCCGGAAACCAGTTCGCAAGCAGCTTCGCATGCTGATATTTCCATTCATGATCCAGATCCTTCCACACTAGTACATGACCAAAATTCAATTCGAACCAATGATTCCAAGCAAACCACTGACCAGACTATTCCGCTTACAGAGGGTTCCTCTGAAGCAAATATCCTTTCTGAAAATATTCCACAAAATTCCTGTAATCCTTTCAATCTCGAGAGAGAGCGAAGACTCATAATTCCTTTGACAAATGTTAAACTACCAAATTTAAGTTGTATATCTAAAGACGTTCCGTAGAGAAGTCTCTCCTTTCGCTGTCCACACGCGAGGAGAAAATAAGAGTGATGAGATTATGTCCAGAAATTTTAAAGTCCAAATTTACAGTCGGATACTGCGGTATCCTTTGTTTCAATTTTAACTAATACGTACTGATTTATGTTCACAGCCTGAACATAAATAGATGCATGCTGATCCTATCCTGAGATCCAAACCATAAATTCCCAATGCAATGATCCACCAGTCCCAATGGTATGTTGGCAGATTCCAGACGAACGAGCCAAGCAGTGGAGTGCAGCATTCTCCAAGAGGATGGACTCCCAAGACATAAGACGAAGACGAAGACAGAAGACGAAGATCGAAGAGCAAGACAGAAGATTCAGAAAACAGTGCATAAAGACACTATCATGTTTTCCAAATATGTTCATTCGATAAATATGTTAAGTCCACTTTTGACCAATAATTCTATAAATTACCAATGTTATGATCCATTCTACTTTTAAACCCTATGAGGCCAATAATTATAAAAATTCTTAATGATAATGTCCAACTACCTTTCGGCCAAGAATTGTATAAATTGTATTGTGTTCTATCTATCAATGTAACCATACCACCACCACCATATTCCCACAAGAGTTGTTAATAAATCCTATGATCCATATATCCATTTCTTTTATTTATTTCCTGATGGAAGTAATTAATTTTAAAATATTATTAAGTAATCTTAAGCAGTGACAAAGAGTAATAGTGATCGATTCCAAAAGACGAATTTTCAAAAGGAGGGGAGTGTTATCGAACCCAGGAGATGCTGTGAAAGTAGTTTTAAGTAAAAGATCCCAATTAGACATAAGCACACAAGCTAAGGCTTGAATGGTGTATGTGGAACATCTGTTCCATGTACACCATTTTTTTATCAAAAATATGTCGAATTTCAAGTCAGTTCCTAAACCCAAAATTCCTTCTTTTTACCTGATATGCATGAATCCATGCATATCAGGATTTTTTATAAAATTTATGACGATTTTCAGTACAGTTTCCAAAATTCCCTTTATCTTTTTCGGCCCATATCTCATGTTTGAACGAACGCATCCAGGCACGATGCAGCATGTAGAGACGACCAAGGATATGCATTATCCTCTGCCAGTGCCGAATCCTCTATGGACGGACTGGGGTTTTAATTATGATGATTACAGCGCAGGTAATCATCTTCATAAGCCGGTCTAACAGATCACAGGAATACTCCACAAAGGCGCGAGAGTGAATCTACCGTAGATCGGTAGCTCTTGATCTGATCTACCATAGACTGATCCACCTTCGTGGTCGCACTGATCTACGGACCCATAGGTTCACTCTACCCTCGCGTTCTGGAATTCCTAGTGAGTCCGTGACCTACGGCTTCCAAGGATGGTTGAGCTGGCCTCGCCTACCCATTGGTCATCGTCTCTACCGGGATCGTGTCTGCCAGCACCATTTTGAAATATTAGGAACTGAATAAAATTTGGAAATAGCGGAATTTGCGACGCCACGTGGCGACATGAAGTGGTCTCGGGTCATTTCCATATATATAGTGGGAGACCTCCCAATGATCTCGCAAAATGGAAATCCGCCATTTTTGATTAAATCAAGCCGGGATAAGCCCCAGTGCGGTACGCACGGGTACCGGGGCACTTCCCCATTATTACCAGGTGACCGCCTTGTGAGATAGCATTCGAAGAGATTTCCCCTTTCTGAAATATCCACAGACGTCTAACGGCATATACCCCTTTTGGAGAATATTACCTTAAATTTTTAGTCTAATTCTAACAGTAAATCTATAAACCCACTCACTAAATTGCCAGTCACGTCCATGTAATAATTCTCTTTCGGCAATCGATCACTCGTCTTTAAGCGCGGCCGTCGTGGTCGCTGACCCCTTGTGGGGGTATCGTGGTTATGGTGGCAGACCTTGCTAGGTGAGGCTCTATATGTACTATGATGATTGTTTAATATATACCTTTATTTATTATCCATGTCTTCTTATTGCGTTCTAGTAATAGTCTAGTATCTGTGTTGACCCCATAGCTAACGACCCTCGCAATTGCGTCGGTTTGACCATTCGGCTGAAGCCAAAGAAGAGTGAACGAGCAAGACCTGTCTGGGCAGGTGTCAGAAGTGAATTGTGTATTGTGCAAAGTGTTTAGCTAGTGTTGTATCTTTAGTTCAGGACGTTGCGAAGCCTGTATACGAGGAAGCATTCATTGTCGACAGTTGCCGTTAATCTATCGATTTCGAGACTTCGATATATTAAGGGTTTGCCACGACCTGCGTTGAATTCAACGGCCAAGAGTTAAATCAGATGTGGTGATAGCGATTAATTGACTTAATACGAATATCGGTCGATCCCTCCCACTATCACTGGTTATAACGAATGGTTAACTAACGTTGACACAGCCTTAGCAAATTAGTTTAGTTATTAAACGTTGATATTATTAACACATTGGTCTATCGCAGTCGCGTGATGGGTGTAGAGGTACCTGATATCAACTGCAGGACCTGCCGTCAGGCGCCGGAGTCGCTCATGCATTTATTATCTGCATGCCCGATTTATGCGCCTTCGGTCTACATCCAACGACATAACGCGGCTTTACGAGTGCTATACTACCATCTACGGCACTCGTACCAGATAGACCAAACACCAGTGCTGCCTTACGTCCCCGGAGAGATCGAGTCCGTTGTCGAGAACGAGAAATGCCGGATTTACTGGAACTACTCGTTCCCGACCGTCAGGCGAATACACGCCAATAAGCCTGACATAGTCCTCCTCGACCATCAGACCAAGGTGATGTATGTCATCGAGTTCTCAGCACCTGCTGAGACAAACATCGCCTTGAAGGAGGAGGAGAAACGGACTAAATACAGAGATCTCCGGTACGAGCTCCAAGTGCTATACCCAGGCTACTCTGTTAAAATGGTCGTCCTGATAATCGGTGTACTCGGAGGTATGAAGCCCACGCTGCTCTCCGCATTAAAGACCATGCCTGCCTGCCAAACATCGGCAGAATGGTTGGCTGGTCAAATGCAGAAAGCAGTCATCCTGGGATCCCTTCGTCTACTTAGAGCACACGAGTCTGGAATCTACAGTGACTAACCCTGCGGGATGTGGGGAGTTGCTGTAGATTATTCGCTGGCGCTCTCTCTGTGTGGTGTCGGAGGCCACAGGGAGACTGTCCAGCATTTTCTTCCGGAAACGGAAAAAAAAAAAAATAATAATAATAATAATAATAATAATATGCGGACCGGCAACCTCCTCGTGGTGCACCCTGGACAGGGAGGGGCAACCCTCTCTGACAAATGTCGGACGTGGGATTTCAGGGCTAACCACCCTGTAATCCCAAAACCTCTGGTTCTAGACCAAGACAGAGGACAGGCCCCTCACAATCGACCCCATTCGGATGGGGGTCAAAGACAGGTGGGAGGGGCCTTACCGGACGGTCTTCACAATGACGACCCTGCAATTTTTCAAGGACGCTTTAGGTGGACTAGGGAACTACGGGATGACCTGCTCAACTGCCATGAGAGCAGCGAACCTGCGCGCAGGGGATACATGGCGCGATTACACCGGTTGTGGTGCGATATGCACCCGGAGTATCGCGCCTTCTCTCAGCAACATCTGAGAGACCAAGTATCCTTCCTGCGCCGAACAGGTTACGTAAGGGCACCTCGTCAGCGTGAGGAAGTGCCTGCCGCACTTCCACCGCGGCAAATACCAGCTGACGAAGAACATCCTCCTGAGTACACCGATATCGCTTTAAGGACGAGGGTTAACCTTAACACCAGGGTTAACCCAAAGCCACAAGACCTGGCACGAATGGATTCGTTGATTAGTGAGGAGCTTCCAGAAGATGCCAACATCTGGCAGATCAACAGCGCGGTGTACGCTGCCGCCAAGCAACTCGTCCCACAACAGCACCTGACAAGCGCAGTTGATAGGGTCGAGAAAGCTAAGCGGCGCGTACAGAAGATCGAAGTTAAAATTCGATCAGCAAGGCAACACGCTTCTCGAATCCAGAGTGTGGTGGATTATATAGTCGCAGGTAGACCATTTACACCGAAGGTCCGGCGAGTGGCAGCCGGACTGAGACGCCAACACCACACTCTAAATCGCACAGTGCTGCAGACCATCAAGCAGCACTGTCTAGATAGGATTCGGGCGCTTATGGCTATTAAGAAAACTTTGGTCAGGCGAATGCGGAGTTTGGAACAAAACAAATTGTTTCAAACAAACCCGTCTCGCCTGTTCCAAGAGCCACAGCGTGTTGTCGAAAATCCGCCAACTGTTGATAATGTCGAAGCCTTCTGGAAAGGAATCTACGAAGTCGCGAGTCCATTCGATAATGACACTCCAGCTATAGCACACTTCGAGGCTCTCTGTCGTAGAGTCTTAGAAGTGCCAGACGAAGTGTGCCCGGCAATCAGTACGGAAGAGGTTCAACAAGCACTTGTTGGAACCAAGAACTTCGCTGCCCCGGGCCCAGATGGTATAAACAACTGGTGGTGGAAGAAGTTTCCTTCCACCCACCGCCATCTGGCCCGAGTTTTCAACTCATGGTTGAACGAGGGGCAGCAAATTCCGGACTGGTTTGTCGAGGGGCGAACTGTGCTAATCCCCAAAAAGGGGGATCTGTCTGACCCAAAAAATTATAGGCCGATTACCTGCCTCAACTCCTGCTACAAGCTATTTACTCGTATCTTGTATACCAGGATGTTGAGGTCTGTTGATCCGGTCTACCAACAGATAAACGAACAGCGTGGTGCCAAGAAGGGCCTGGCGGGTTGCAAGGAAAACCTGCTGATAGACCGCTGTATTACACAGGATTCTGTGCAGTACAAGCGGAATCTGTCAATGGCCTGGATTGATTATCGCAAGGCATTTGATACAACATCCCACGAGCTTTTGTTACACTTGCTCGGATGTCTTGCGGTACCAGCACCACTAGTGAGATGCATCGAACAACTGTTGCCGCTTTGGAGAACTCGCTTCACCATAACATCCGGTGCCGAGCGAGTTTCGACAGAGTTGGTGACATTTAAGAGAGGAGTGTTTCAGGGTGACTCTTTGAGTCCGCTCCTCTTCTGCATCTCACTGCTGCCGCTATCTGTTGGACTCCGCCAAACCCGCGGGTATCAGTGTGGGCCACCCAGCAACCGGAGGCATAAGGTCACCCATCTATTTTATATGGATGACCTTAAACTCTATACCTCCGGAGAGCGAGAACTTCCAAATGCTCTCAGGGTGGTCGAGGAATACACGCGGGCAATTGGAATGGAGTTTGGGTTGGACAAATGCGCAGTCGTCCACCTCAAGAGAGGACGATGCGGGGAATTCCACGAAGATGCGCAGCTCGCAGACGGAAGCATCCTACGACATTTGGATGCCAGAGAGACCTACACATACCTGGGTGTGGAACAACGCCACATCCAGGATGTGAACCAAATAAAGGATTCTCTCCGTGGCAAGTACAGACACCGACTCCGAAAGATCTGGTCATCAGAACTTTCGGGGAAGAACAAGGTGTCTGCCACTAATATGCTTGCCGTTCCGATTCTGCTCTACTCCTTCGGAGTAGTTAAATGGCAAGTAGATGAGCTGCGCCAATTGGACAGGGATACCCGCAAGATGATGAATATTCATAGGAGTATTCATCCTAGGTCGTCCGTTCCTCGTGTGTATCTCCCACGTCAACGGGGGGGGCCGAGGACTCTTGAGTCTGGAGTGCATGCATGGCAGAGTGGCACTGAGTATGGCATGCAATGTCATCAGGAGCTCGGACCCACTCCTACAGTTAGTGAGAAATCATGAAACTGTGGGAGTTGGCGCTTTATTGTTTAGGGCAGCACAGAGGGCCGCAGATGAACTCGGTCTCGTGTTCGACTACAGACGAGGAGGCCGGCGAGGTGCTTATGTAGAGTCAGTTACTGAGCTTCCGCCGAATCGTCTGACAGCCCGCATTAAAGCTGCCGAACAGAGCATTCTGTTCAGGCAGCACGTCGATAAACCCCTGCACGGTGTTTTCTATAACAACATAGAAGCACTGGGTTTATCGACAAAGCTGACCTTCGCATTTTTAAGGTCAGCAGGGCTGAAGTCGGAGACCGAGGGATTCATTGTGGCCTGTCACGATGGTGTTATTAACACCTTGGTCTATCGGAGTCGCGTGATGGGTGTAGAGGTCCCTGATATCAACTGCAGGACCTGCCGTCAGGCGCCGGAGTCGCTCATGCATTTATTATCTGCATGTCCGATATATGCGACTTCGGTCTACATCCACCGACATAACGCGGCTTTACGAGTGCTATACTACCATCCACGGCACTCGTACGAGATAGACCAAACACCAGTGCTGCCTTACATTCCCGGAGATATCGAGTCCGTTGTCGAGAACGAGAAATGCCGGATTTACTGGAACTACTCGTTCCCGACCGTCAGGCTAATTCGAGCCAATAAGCCTGACATAGTCCTCCTCGACCATCAGACCAAGGTGATGTATGTCATCGAGTTCTCAGCACCTGCTGAGACAAACATCGCCTTGAAGGAGGAGGAGAAACGGACCAAATACAGAGATCTCCGGTACGAGCTCCAAGTGCTATACCCAGGCTACTCTGTCAAGATGGTCGTCCTGATAATCGGTGTACTCGGAGGTATGAAGCCCACGCTGCTCTCCGCATTGAAGACCATGCCTGCCTGCCAAAAATCGGCAGAGTGGTTGGCTGGTCAAATGCAGAAAGCGGTTATCCTGGGTTCCCTCCGTCTACTTAGGGCACACGAGTCTGGAATCTACAGTCACTAACCCCGCGGGATGTGGGGAGTGGCTGTAGATTATTCGCTGGCGCTTTCTCCGTGTGGTGTCGGAGGCCATGGAGAGACTGTCCAGCATCGGGCAACCGAAAAAAAAAAAAAAAAAATAATAATAATAATAATAATAATAATAATAATAATAATAATAATAATAATAATAATAATAAGGCGAGGAGGCAGGCGAGGTGCTGATGCAGAATCAGTTACTGAGCTTCCGCCGAATCGTCTGACAGCCCAAATTAAGGCTGCCGAACAGAGGAATCTGTTCAGGCAGCACGTCGATAAGCCCCTGCACGGTGTTTTCTTTAACAACATAGAAGCACTGGGTTTATCGACAGAGCTGACCTTCGCATTCTTAAGGTCAGCGGGGTTGAAGTCGGAGACCGAGGGATTCATTGTGGCCTGCCAAGATGGTGTTATTAATACATTGGTCTATCGGAGTCGCGTGATGGGTGTAGAGGTTCCTGATATCAACTGCAGGACCTGCCGTCAGGCGCCGGAGTCGCTCATGCATCTATTATCTGCATGTCCGATTTATGCGACTTCGGCCTACATCCAACGACATAACGCGGCTTTACGAGTGCTATACTACCATCTTCGGCACTCGTACAAGATAGACCAAACACCAGTGCTGCCTTATATCCCCGGAAATATCGAGTCCGTTGTCGAAAACGAGAAATGCCGGATTTACTGGAACTACTCGTTCCCGACCGTCAGGCGAATTCAAGCCAATAAGCCTGACATAGTCCTCCTCGACCATCAGACCAAGGTGATGTATGTCATCGAGTTCTCAGCACCTGCTGAGACAAACATCGCCTTGAAGGAGGAGGAGAAACGGACTAAATACAGAGATCTCCGGTACGAGCTCCAAGTGCTATACCCAGGCTACTCTGTCAAGATGGTGGTCCTGATAATCGGTGTACTCGGAGGTATGAAGCCCACGCTGCTCTCCGCATTAAAGACCATGCCTGCCTGCCAAACATCGGCAGAATGGTTGGCTGGTCAAATGCAGAAAGCGGTCATCCTGGGATCCCTCCGTCTACTTAGGGCACACGAGTCTGGAATCTACAGTGACTAACCCTGCGGGATGTGGGGAGTTGCTGTAGATTATTCGCTGGCGCTCTCTCTGTGTGGTGTCGGAGGCCACAGGGAGATTGTCCAGCATTAGGTTCGGGAAACCGAAAAAAAAAAAATAAAATAAAATAATAATAATAATAATAAGGACGAGGGTTAACCTTAACACCAGGGTTAACCCAAAGCCACAAGACCTGGCACGAATGGATTCGTTGATTAGTGAGGAGCTTCCAGAAGATGCCAACATCTGGCAGATCAACAGCGCGGTGTACGCTGCCGCCAAGCAACTCGTCCCACAACAGCGCCTGGCAAGCGCAGTTGATAGGGTCGAGAAAGCTAAGCGGCGCGTACAGAAGATCGAAGCTAAAATTCGATCGGCAAGGCAACACGCTTCTCGAATCCAGAGTGCGGTGGATTATATAGTCGCAGGTAGATCATTTACACCGAAGGTCCGGCGAGTGGCAGCCGGACTGAGACGCCAACACCACACTCTAAATCGCACAGTGCTGCAGACCATCAAGCAGCACTGTCTAGATAGGATTCGAGCGCTTATGGCTATTAAGAAAACTTTGGTCAGGCGAATGCGGAGTTTGGAACAAAACAAATTGTTTCAAACCAACCCGTCTCGCCTGTTCCAAGAGCCACAGCGTGTTGTCGAAAATCCGCCGACTGTTGATAATGTCGAAGCCTTCTGGAAAGGAATCTACGAAGTCGCGAGTCCATTCGATAATGATACTCCAGCTATAGCACACTTCGAGGCTCTCAGTCGTAGAGTTTTAGAAGAGCCAGACGAAGTGTGCCCGGCAATCAGTACGGAAGAGGTTCAACAAGCACTTGTTGGAACCAAGAACTTCGCTGCCCCGGGTCCAGATGGTATAAACAACTGGTGGTGGAAGAAGTTTCCTTCCACCCACCGCCATCTGGCCCGAGTTTTCAACTCATAGTTGAACGAGGGGCAGCAAATTCCGGAATGGTTTGTCGAGGGGCGAACTGTGCTAATCCCCAAAAAGGAGGATCTGTCTGACCCAAAAAATTATAGGCCGATTACCTGCCTCAACTCCTGCTACAAGTTATTTACTCGTATCTTGTATACCAGGATGTTGAGGTCTGTTGATCCGGTCTACCAACAGATAAACGAACAGCGTGGTGCCAAGAAGGGCCTGGCAGGTTGCAAGGAAAACCTGCTGATAGACCGCTGTATTACACAGGATTCTGTGCAGTACAAGCGGAATCTGTCAATGGCCTGGATTGATTATCGCAAGGCATTTGATACAACATCCCACGAGCTTTTGTTACACTTGCTCGGATGTCTTGCGGTACCAGCACCACTAGTGAGATGCATCGAACAACTGTTACCGCTTTGGAGAACTCGCTTCACCATAACATCCGGTGCCGAGCGAGTTTCGACAGAGTTGGTGACATTTAAGAGAGGAGTGTTTCAGGGTGACTCTTTGAGTCCGCTCCTCTTCTGCATCTCACTGCTGCCGCTATCTGTTGGACTCCGCCAAACCCGCGGGTATCAGTGTGGGCCACCCAGCAACCGGAGGCATAAGGTCACCCATCTATTTTATATGGATGACCTTAAACTCTATACCTCCGGAGAGCGAGAACTTCAAAATGCTCTCAGGGTGGTCGAGGAATACACGCGGGCAATTGGAATGGAGTTTGGGTTGGACAAATGCGCAGTCGTCCACCTCAAGAGAGGACGATGCGGGGAATTCCACGAAGATGCGCAGCTCGCAGACGGAAGCATCCTACGACATTTGGATGCCGGAGAGACCTACACATACCTGGGTGTGGAACAACGCCACATCCAGGATGTGAACCAAATAAAGGATTCTCTCCGTGGCAAGTACAGACACCGACTCCGAAAGATTTGGTCTTCTGAACTTTCGGGGAAGAACAAGGTGTCTGCCACTAATATGCTTGCCGTTCCGATTCTGCTCTACTCCTTCGGAGTAGTTAAATGGCGAGTAAATGAGCTGCGCCAATTGGACAGGGATACCCGCAAGATGATGAATATTCATAGGAGTATTCATCCTAGGTCGTCCGTTCCTCGTGTGTACCTCCCACGTCAACGGGGGGGCCGAGGACTCTTGAGTCTGGAGTGCATGCATGGCAGAGTGGCACTGAGTATGGCATGTAATGTCATCAGGAGCTCGGACCCACTCCTACAGTTAGTGAGAAATCATGAAACTGTGGGAGTTGGCGCTTTATTGTTTAGGGCAGCACAGAGGGCCGCAGATGAACTCGGTCTCGTGTTCGACTACAGACGAGGAGGCCGGCGAGGTGCTGATGTAGAGTCAGTTACTGAGCTTCCGCCGAATCGTCTGACAGCCCGCATTAAAGCTGCCGAACAGAGCATTCTGTTCAGGCAGCACGTCGATAAACCCCTGCACGGTGTTTTCTATAACAACATAGAAGCACTGGGTTTATCGACAAAGCTGACCTTCGCATTTTTAAGGTCAGCAGGGCTGAAGTCGGAGACCGAGGGAATCATTGTGGCCTGTCAAGATGGTGTTATTAACACCTTGGTCTATCGGAGTCGTGTGATGGGTGTAGAGGTCCCTGATATCAACTGCAGGACCTGCCGTCAGGCGCCGGAGTCGCTCATGCATTTATTATCTGCATGTCCGATATATGCGACTTCGGTCTACATCCACCGACATAACGCGGCTTTACGAGTGCTATACTACCATCTACGGCACTCGTACGAGATAGACCAAACACCAGTGCTGCCTTACATTCCCGGAGATATCGAGTCCGTTGTCGAGAACGAGAAATGCCGGATTTACTGGAACTACTCGTTCCCGACCGTCAGGCTAATTCGAGCCAATAAGCCTGACATAGTCCTCCTCGATCATCAGACCAAGGTGATGTATGTCATCGAGTTCTCAGCGCCTGCTGAGACAAACATCGCCTTGAAGGAGGAGGAGAAACGGACCAAATATAGAGATCTCCGGTACGAGCTCCAAGTGCTATACCCAGGCTACTTTGTCAAGATGGTCTTCCTGATAATCGGTGTACTCGGAGATATGAAGCCCACGCTGCTCTCCGCATTGAAGACCATGCCTGCCTGCCAAAAATCGGCAGAGTGGTTGGCTGGTCAAATGCAGAAAGCGGTCATCCTGGGTTCCCTCCGTCTACTAAGGGCACACGAGTCTGGAATCTACAGTCACTAACCCCGCGGGATGTGGGGAGTGGCTGTAGATTATTCGCTGGCGCTTTCTCCGTGTGGTGTCGGAGGCCATGGAGAGACTGTCCAGCATCGGGCAACCGAAAAAAAAAAAAAAAATAATAATAATAATAATAATAATAATAATAATAATAATAATAATAATAATAATAATAATAATAATGCTCTCAGGGTGGTCGAGGAATACACGCGGGCAATTGGAATGGAGTTTGGGTTGGACAAATGCGCAGTCGTCCACCTCAAGAGAGGACGATGCGGGGAATTCCACGAAGATGCGCAGCTCGCAGACGGAAGCATCCTACGACATTTGGATGCCGGAGAGACCTACACATACCTGGGTGTGGAACAACGCCACATCCAGGATGTGAACCAAATAAAGGATTCTCTCCGTGGCAAGTACAGACACCGACTCCGAAAGATCTGGTCATCAGAACTTTCGGGGAAGAACAAGGTGTCTGCCACTAATATGCTTGCCGTTCCGATTCTGCTCTACTCCTTTGGCGTAGTCAAATGGGGAGTAGATGAGCTGCGTCAATTGGACAGGAATACCCGCAAGATGATGAATATTCATAGGAGTATTCATCCTAGATCGTCCGTTCCTCGTGTGTACCTCCCACGTCAACGGGGGGGCCGAGGACTCTTGAGTCTGGAGTGCATGCATGGCAGAGTGGCACTGAGTATGGCATTTAATGTCATCAGGAGCTCGGATCCACTCCTACAGTTAGTGAGAGATCATGAAGCTGTGGGAGTTGGCGCTTTATTGTTTAGGGCAGCACAGAGGGCCGCAGATGAACTCGGTCTCGTGTTCGACTACAGGCGAGAAGGCCGGCGAGGTGACTCAGTCACTGAGCTTCCGCCTAATCGTCTGACAGCCCACATCAAAGCTGCCGAACAGAGAAATCTGTTCAGGCAGCACGTCGATAAACCCCTGCACGGTGTTTTCTATAACAACATAGAAGCACTGGGTTTATCGACAGAGCTGACCTTCGCATTTTTAAGGTCAGCGGGGCTGAAGTCGGAGACCGAGGGATACATTGTGGCCTGCCAAGATGGTGTTATTAACACATTGGTCTATCGCAGTCGCGTGATGGGTGTAGAGGTGCCTGATATCAACTGCAGGACCTGCCGTCAGGCGCCGGAGTCGCTAATGCATTTATTATCTGCATGCCCGATTTATGCGACTTCGGTCTACATCCAACGACATAACGCGGCTTTACGAGTGCTATACTACCATCTACGGCACTCGTACCAGATAGACCAAACACCAGTGCTGCCTTACGTCCCCGGAGATATCGAGTCCGTTGTCGAGAACGAGAAATGCCGGATTTACTGGAACTACTCGTTCCCGACCGTCAGGCGAATTCACGCCAATAAGCCTGACATAGTCCTCCTCGACCACCAGACCAAGGTGATGTATGTCATCGAGTTCTCAGCACCTGCTGAGACAAATATCGCCTTGAAGGAGGAGGAGAAACGGACTAAATACAGAGATCTCCGGTACGAGCTCCAAGTGCTATACCCAGGCTACTCTGTCAAAATGGTCGTCCTGATAATCGGTGTACTCGGAGGTATGAAGCCCACGCTGCTCTCCGCATTGAAGACCATGCCTGCCTGCCAAACATCGGCAGAATGGTTGGCTGGTCAAATGCAGAAAGCGGTCATCCTGGGATCCCTCCGTCTACTTAGGGCACACGAGTCTGGAATCTACAGTGACTAACCCTGCGGGATGTGGGGAGTTGCTGTAGATTATTCGCTGGCGCTCTCTCTGTGTGGTGTCGGAGGCCACAGGGAGACTGTCCAGCAGTAGGTTCGGGAAACCGAAAAAAAAAAAAAAAAAAAAAATAATAATAATAAGGGGTGCGAAATGCGGACCGGCAACCTCCTCGCGGTGCACCCTGGACAGGGAGGGGCAACCCTCTCTGACAAATGTCGGACGTGGGATTTCAGGGCTAACCACCCTGGAATTCCAATACTCTGGTTCCACCAATCACCAGAAGAAGGGCCCCTCACAATCGACCCCAACCGGATGGGGGTCAGAGACAGGTGGGAGGGGCCTTACAGGACGGTCTCAACGTTGATGAAGCACGCTTTGTTAATGTACGCTTTAGGTGGACGGAGGAGTTAAGGGATGACCTGCTCATCTGCCATGAGAGCAGCGAACCTGGGCGCAGGGGGTACATGGCGCGATTACACCGGTTGTGGTGCGATATGCACCCGGAGTATCGCGCCTTCTCTCAGCAACATCTGAGAGACCAAGTATCCTTCCTGCGCCGAACAGGTTACGTATGGGCACCTCGTCAGCGTGAGGAAATGCCTGCCGCACTTCCACCGCGGCAAATACCAGCTGACGAGGAACATCCTCCTGAACACACCGACACCGTTTTAAGGACGAGGGTTAACCTTAACACCAGGGTTAACCCAAAGCCACAAGACCTGGCACGAATGGATTCGTTGATTAGTGAGGAGCTTCCAGAAGATGCCAACATCTGGCAGATCAACAGCGCGGTGTACGCTGCTGCCAAGCAACTCGTCCCACAACAGCACCTGACAAGCGCAGTTGATAGGGTCGAGAAAGCTAAGCGGCGCGTACAGAAGATCGAAGTTAAAATTCGATCAGCAAGGCAACACGCTTCTCGAATCCAGAGTGTGGTGGATTATATAGTCGCAGGTAGACTATTTACACCGAAGGTCCGGCGAGTGGCAGCCGGACTGAGACGCCAACACCACACTCTAAATCGCACAGTGCTGCAGACCATCAAGCAGCACTGTCTATATAGGATTCGAGCGCTTATGGCTATTAAGAAAACTTTGGTCAGGCGAATGCGGAGTTTGGAACAAAACAAATTGTTTCAAACAAACCCGTCTCGCCTGTTCCAAGAGCCACAGCGTGTTGTCGAAAATCCGCCAACTGTTGATAATGTCGAAGCCTTCTGGAAAGGAATCTACGAAGTCGCGAGTCCATTCGATAATGACACTCCAGCTATAGCACACTTCGAGGCTCTCTGTCGTAGAGTCTTAGAAGAGCCAGACGAAGTGTGCCCGGCAATCAGTTCGGAAGAGGTTCAACAAGCACTTGTTGGAACCAAGAACTTCGCTGCCCCGGGTCCAGATGGTATAAACAACTGGTGGTGGAAGAAGCTTCCTTCCACCCACAGCCATCTGGCCCGAGTTTTCAACTCATGGTTGAACGAGGGGCAGCAAATTCCGGACTGGTTTGTCGAGGGGCGAACTGTGCTAATCCCCAAAAAGGGGGATCTGTCTGACCCAAAAAATTATAGGCCGATTACCTGCCTCAACTCCTGCTACAAGTTATTTACTCGTATCTTGTATACCAGGATGTTGAGGTCTGTTGATCCGGTCTACCAACAGATAAACGAACAGCGTGGTGCCAAGAAGGGCCTGGCAGGTTGCAAGGAAAACCTGCTGATAGACCGCTGTATTACACAGGATTCTGTGCAGTACAAGCGGAATCTATCAATGACCTGGATTGATTATCGCAAGGCATTTGATACAACATCCCATGAGCTTTTGTTACACTTGCTCGGATGTCTTGCGGTACCAGCACCACTAGTGAGATGCATTGAACAACTGTTGCCGCTCTGGAGAACTCGCTTCACCATAACATCCGGTGCCGAGCTAGTTTCGACAGAGTTGGTGACATTTAAGAGAGGAGTGTTTCAGGGTGACTCTTTGAGTCCGCTCCTCTTCTGCATCTCACTGCTGCCGCTATCTGTTGGACTCCGCCAAACCCGCGGGTATCAGTGTGGACCACCCAGCAACCGGAGGCATAAGGTCACCCATCTATTTTATATGGATGACCTTAAACTCTATGCCTCCGGAGAGCGAGAACTTCAAAATGCTCTCAGGGTGGTCGAGGAATACACGCGGGCAATTGGAATGGAGTTTGGGTTGGACAAATGCGCAGTCGTCCACCTCAAGAGAGGACGATGCGGGGAATTCCACGAAGATGCGCAGCTCGCAGACGGAAGCATCCTACGACATGTGGATGCCGGAGAGACCTACACATACCTGGGCGTGGAACAACGCCACATCCAGGATGTGAACCAAATAAAGGATTCTCTCCGTGGCAAGTACAGACACCGACTCCGAAAGATTTGGTCTTCTGAACTTTCGGGGAAGAACAAGGTGTCTGCCACTAATATGCTTGCCGTTCCGATTCTGCTCTACTCCTTCGGAGTAGTTAAATGGCGAGTAGATGAGCTGCGCCAATTGGACAGGGATACCCGCAAGATGATGAATATTCATAGGTGTATTCATCCTAGGTCGTCCGTTCCTCGTGTGTACCTCCCACGTGAACGGGGGGGCCGAGGACTCTTGAGTCTGGAGTGCATGCATGGCAGAGTGGCACTGAGTATGGCATGTAATGTCATCAGGAGCTCGGACCCACTCCTACAGTTAGTGAGAGATCATGAAGCTGTGGGAGTTGGCGCTTTATTGTTTAGGGCAGCACAGAGGGCCGCAGATGAACTCGGTCTCGTGTTCGACTACAGGCGAGAAGGCCGGCGAGGTGACTCAGTCACTGAGCTTCCGCCTAATCGTCTGACAGCCCACATCAAAGCTGCCGAACAGAGAAATCTGTTCAGGCAGCACGTCGATAAACCCCTGCACGGTGTTTTCTATAACAACGTAGAAGCACTGGGTTTATCGACAGAGCTGACCTTCGCATTTTTAAGGTCAGCGGGGCTGAAGTCGGACACCGAGGGATACATTGTGGCCTGCCAAGATGGTGTTATTAACACATTGGTCTATCGCAGTCGCGTGATGGGTGTAGAGGTACCTGATATCAACTGCAGGACCTGCCGTCAGGCGCCGGAGTCGCTCATGCATTTATTATCTGCATGCCCGATTTATGCGACTTCGGTCTACATCCAACGACATAACGCGGCTTTACGAGTGCTATACTACCATCTACGGCACTCGTACCAGATAGACCAAACACCAGTGCTGCCTTACGTCCCCGGAGATATCGAGTCCGTTGTCGAGAACGAGAAATGCCGGATTTACTGGAACTACTCGTTCCCGACCGTCAGGCGAATTCACGCCAATAAGCCTGACATAGTCCTCCTCGACCATCAGACCAAGGTGATGTATGTCATCGAGTTCTCAGCACCTGCTGAGACAAACATCGCCTTGAAGGAGGAGGAGAAACGGACTAAATACAGAGATCTCCGGTACGAGCTCCAAGTGCTATACCCAGGCTACTCTGTCAAAATGGTCGTCCTGATAATCGGTGTACTCGGAGGTATGAAGCCCACGCTGCTCTCCGCATTGAAGACCATGCCTGCCTGCCAAACATCGGCAGAATGGTTGGCTGGTCAAATGCAGAAAGCGGTCATCCTGGGATCCCTTCGTCTACTTAGGGCACATGAGTCTGGAATCTACAGTGACTAACCCTGCGGGATGTGGGGAGTTGCTGTAGATTATTCGCTGGCGCTCTCTCTGTGTGGTGTCGGAGGCCACAGGGAGACTGTCCAGCAATTTCTTCCGGAAACGGGGAAAAAAAAAAATAATAATAATAATAATAATAATAATAATGGCCCCTCACAATCGACCCCAACCGGATGGGGGTCAGAGACAGATGGGAGGGGCCTCACCGGACGGTCTCAACGTTGACGACCTACGCATTGGACATGGACGCTTTAGGTGGACGAGGGAATTAAGGGATGATTTGCTGACCTGCTATGAGAGCAGCGAGCCTGAGCGCAGGGGGTACATGGCGCGATTACACCGGTTGTGGTGCGGTATGCACCCGGAGTATCGCGCCTTCTCTCAGCAACATCTGAGAGATCAAGTATCCTTCCTGCGCAGATCAGGTTTTGTAAGGGCACCTCGTCAGCGTGAGGAAGTGCCTGCCGCACTTCCACCGCGGCAAATACCTGACGAGGAACATCCTCCCGAGTACACCGATATCGCTTTAAGGACGAGGGTTAACCTTAACACCAGGGTTAACCCAAAGCCACAAGACCTGGCACGAATGGATTCGTTGATTAGTGAAGAGCTTCCAGAAGATGCCAACATCTGGCAGATCAACAGCGCGGTGTACGCTGCCGCCAAGCAACTCGTCCCACAACTGCGCCTGGCAAGCGCAGTTGATAGGGTCGAGAAAGCTAAGCGGCGCGTACAGAAGATCGAAGCTAAAATTCGATCAGCAAGGCAACACGCTTCTCGAATCCAGAGTGTGGTGGATTATATAGTCGCAGGTAGACCATTTACACCGAAGGTCCGGCGAGTGGCAGCCGGACTGAGACGCCAACACCACACTCTAAATCGCACAGTGCTGCAGACCATCAAGCAGCACTGTCTAGATAGGATTCGAGCGCTTATGGCTATTAAGAAAACTTTGGTCAGGCGAATGCGGAGTTTGGAACAAAACAAATTGTTTCAAACAAACCCGTCTCGCCTGTTCCAAGAGCCACAGCGTGTTGTCGAGAATCCGCCAACTGTTGATAATGTCGAAGCCTTCTGGAAAGGAATCTACGAAGTCGCGAGTCCATTCGATAATGACACTCCAGCTATAGCACACTTCGAGGCCCTCTGTCGTAGAGTCTTAGAAGAGCCAGACGAAGTGTGCCCGGCAATCAGTTCGGAAGAGGTTCAACAAGCACTTGTTGGAACCAAGAACTTCGCTGCCCCGGGTCCAGATGGTATAAACAACTGGTGGTGGAAGAAGTTTCCTTCCACCCACCGCCATCTGGCCCGAGTTTTCAACTCATGGTTGAACGAGGGGCAGCAAATTCCGGACTGGTTTGTCGAGGGGCGAACTGTGCTAATCCCCAAAAAGGGGGATCTGTCTGACCCAAAAAATTATAGGCCGATTACCTGCCTCAACTCCTGCTACAAGTTATTTACTAGTATCTTGTATACCAGGATGTTGAGGTCTGTTGATCCGGTCTACCAACAGATAAACGAACAGCGTGGTGCCAAGAAGGGCCTGGCAGGTTGCAAGGAAAACCTGCTGATAGACCGCTGTATTACACAGGATTCTGTGCAGTACAAGCGGAATCTATCAATGGCCTGGATTGATTATCGCAAGGCATTTGATACAACATCCCATGAGCTTTTGTTACACTTGCTCGGATGTCTTGCGGTACCAGCACCACTAGTGAGATGCATTGAACAACTGTTGCCGCTCTGGAGAACTCGCTTCACCATAACATCCGGTGCCGAGCGAGTTTCGACAGAGTTGGTGACATTTAAGAGAGGAGTGTTTCAGGGTGACTCTTTGAGTCCGCTCCTCTTCTGCATCTCACTGCTGCCGCTATCTGTTGGACTCCGCCAAACCCGCGGGTATCAGTGTGGACCACCCAGCAACCGGAGGCATAAGGTCACCCATCTATTTTATATGGATGACCTTAAACTCTATATACCTCCGGAGAGCGAGAACTTCAAAATGCTCTCAGGGTGGTCGAGGAATACACGCGGGCAATTGGAATGGAGTTTGGTTTGGACAAATGCGCAGTCGTCCACCTCAAGAGAGGACGATGCGGGGAATTCCACGAAGATGCGCAGCTCGCAGACGGAAGCATCCTACGACATTTAGATGTCGGAGAGACCTACACATACCTGGGTGTGGAACAACGCCACATCCAGGATGTGAACCAACTAAAGGATTCTCTCCGTGGCAAGTACAGACACCGACTCCGAAAGATTTGGTCTTCTGAACTTTCGGGGAAGAACAAGGTGTCCGCCACTAATATGCTTTCCGTTCCGATTCTGCTCTACTCCTTCGGAGTAGTTAAATGGCGAGTAGATGAGCTGCGCCAATTGGACAGGAATACCCGCAAGATGATGAATATTCATAGGAGTATTCATCCTAGGTCGTCCGTTCCTCGTGTGTACCTCCCACGTCAACGGGGGGCCGAGGACTCTTGAGTCTGGAGTGCATGCATGGCAGAGTGGCACTGAGTATGGCATGTAATATCATCAGGAGCTCGGACTCACTCCTACAGTTAGTGAGAAATCATGAAACTGTGGGAGTTGGCGCTTTATTGTTTAGGGCAGCACAGAGGGCCGCAGATGAACTCGGTCTCGTGTTCGACTACAGACGAGGAGGCCGGCGAGGTGCTGATGTAGAGTCAGTTACTGAGATTCCGCCGAATCGTCTGACAGCCCGCATTAAAGCTGCCGAACAGAGCATTCTGTTCAGGCAGCACGTCGATAAACCCCTGCACGGTGTTTTCTATAACAACATAGAAGCACTGGGTTTATCGACAAAGCTGACCTTCGCATTTTTAAGGTCAGCAGGGCTGAAGTCGGGGACCGAGGGATTCATTGTGGCCTGTCAAGATGGTGTTATTAACACCTTGGTCTATCGGAGTCGCGTGATGGGTGTAGAGGTCCCTGATATCAACTGCAGGACCTGCCGTCAGGCGCCGGAGTCGCTCATTCATTTATTATCTGCATGTCCGATATATGCGACTTCGGTCTACATCCACCGACATAACCCGGCTTTACGAGTGCTATACTACCATCTACGGCACTCGTGTACGAGATAGACCAAACACCAGTGCTGCCTTACATTCCCGGAGATATCGAATCCGTTGTCGAGAACGAGAAATGCCGGATTTACTGGAACTACTCGTTCCCGACCGTCAGGCTAATTCGAGCCAATAAGCCTGACAAAGTCCTCCTCGACCATCAGACCAAGGTGATGTATGTCTTCGAGTTCTCAGCGCCTGCTGAGACAAACATCGCCTTGAAGGAGGAGGAGAAACGGACCAAATACAGAGATCTCCGGTACGAGCTCCAAGTGCTATACCCAGGCTACTCTGTCAAGATGGTCGTCCTGATAATCGGTGTACTCGGAGGTATGAAGCCCACGCTGCTCTCCGTATTGAAGACCATGCCTGCCTGCCAAACATCGGCAGAATGGTTGGCTGGTCAAATGCAGAAAGCGGTCATCCTGGGTTCCCTCCGTCTACTTAGGGCACACGAGTCTGGAATCTACAGTCACTAACCCCGCGGGATGTGGGGAGTGGCTGTAGATTATTCGCTGGCGCTTTCTCCGTGTGGTGTCGGAGGCCATGGAGAGACTGTCCAGCATCGGGCAACCGAAAAAAAAAAAAAAAAAAAAATTATAATAATAATAATAATAATAATAATACACACACAGGGAGACTGCCCAGCACTTCCTTTCAGAAACGAAAAAAAAATAATAATAATAATAATATTAATAATAATAATAATAACGTAGGGGTGCGAAATGCGGACCGGCAACCTCCTCGCGGTGCACCCTGGACAGGGAGGGGCAACCCTCTCTGACAAATGTCGGACGTGGGATCTCAGGGCTAACCACCCTGTGATCCCAAACCCTCTGGTTCAAGACCATGACAGAGGACAGGCCCCTCACAATCGACCCCAGCCCGATGGGGGTCAGAGACAGGTGGGAGGGGCCTTACCGGACGGTCTCATTAATGACGAACTTGCTATTGTACATGGACGCTTTAGGTGGACGGAGGGATTAAGGGATGACCTGCTTAACTGCAATGAGAGCAGCGAACCTGGGCGCAGGGGATACATGGCGCGATTACACCGGTTGTGGTGCGATATGCTCCCGGAGTATCACGCCTTCTCTCAGCAACATCTGAGAGAACAAGTATCCTTTTTGCGCCGAACAGGTTACGTAAGGGCACCTCGTCGGCGTGAGGAAGTACCAGCCGCACTTCCACCGCGGCAAATTCTAGCTGACGAGGAATTTCCGCTTGAGTACACCGACGTCGATTTAAGGACGAGGGTTAACCTTAACACCAGGGTTAACCCTAAGCCACAAGACCTGGTACGAATGGACTCGTTGATCAGTGAGGAGCTTCCAGAAGATGCCAACATCTGGCAGATCAACAGCGCGGTGTACGCTGCCGCCAAGCAACTCGTCCCACAACAGCGCCTGGCAAGCGCAGTTGATAGTGTCGAGAAAGAAAAGCGGCGCGTACAGAAGATCGAAGGTAAAATTCGATCAGCAAGGCAACACGCTTCTCGAATCCAGAGTGTGGTGGATTATATAGTCGCAGGTAGATCATTTACACCGAAGGTCCGGCGAGTGGCAGCCGGACTGAGACGCCAACACCACACTCTAAATCGCACAGTGCTGCAGACCATCAAGCAGCACTGTCTAGATAGGATTCGAGCGCTTATGGATATTAAGAAAACTTTGGTCAGGCGAATGCGGAGTTTGGAACAAAACAAATTGTTTCATACAAATCCGTCTCGCCTGTTCCAAGAGCCACAGCGTGTTGTCGAAAATCCGCCAACTGTTGATAATGTCGAAGCCTTCTGGAAAGGAATCTACGAAGTCGCGAGTCTATTCGATAATGACACTCCAGCTATAGCACACTTCGAGGCTCTCTGTCGTAGAGTCTTAGAAGAGCCAGACGAAGTGTGCCCGGCAATCAGTACGGAAGAGGTTCAACAAGCACTTGTTGGAACCAAGAACTTCGCTGCCCCGGGTCCAGATGGTATAAACAACTGGTGGTGGAAGAAGTTTCCTTCCACCCACCGCCATCTGGCCCGAGTTTTCAACTCATGGTTGAACGAGGGGCAGCAAATTCCGGACTGGTTTGTCGAGGGGCGAACTGTGCTAATCCCCAAAAAGGGGGATCTGTCTGACCCAAAAAATTATAGGCCGATTACCTGCCTCAACTCCTGCTACAAGTTATTTACTCGAATCTTGTATACCAGGATGTTGAGGTCTGTTGATCCGGTCTACCAACAGATAAACGAACAGCGTGGTGCCAAGAAGGGCCTGGCAAGTTGTAAGGAAAACCTGCTGATAGACCGCTGTATTACACAGGATTCTGTGCAGTACAAGCGGAATCTGTCAATGGCCTGGATTGATTATCGCAAGGCATTTGATACAACATCCCATGAGCTTTTGTTACACTTGCTCGGATGTCTTGCGGTACCAGCACCACTAGTGAGATGCATCGAACAACTGTTGCCGCTCTGGAGAACTCGCTTCACCATAACATCCGGTGCCGAGCGAGTTTTGACAGAGTTGGTGACATTTAAGAGAGGAGTGTTTCAGGGTGACTCTTTGAGTCCGCTCCTCTTCTGCATCTCACTGCTGCCGCTATCTGTTGGACTCCGCCAAACCCGCGGGTATCACTGTGGGCCACCCAGCAACCGGAGGCATAAGGTCACCCATCTATTTTATATGGATGACCTTAAACTATATACCTCCGGAGAGCGAGAACTTCAAAATGCTCTCATGGTGGTCGAGGAATACACGCGGGCAATTGGAATGGAGTTTGGGTTGGACAAATGCGCAGTCGTCCACCTTAAGAGAGGACGATGCGGGGAATTCCACGAAGATGCGCAGCTCGCAGACGGAAGCATCCTACGACATTTGGATGCCGGAGAGACCTACACATACCTGGGTGTGGAACAACGCCACATCCAGGATGTGAACCAGATAAAGGATTCTCTCCGTGGCAAGTACAGACTCCGACTCCAAAAGATCTGGTCATCAGAACTTTCGGGGAAGAACAAGGTGTCTGCCACTAATATGCTTGCCGTTCCGATTCTGCTCTACTCCTTTGGCGTAGTCACATGGGGAGTAGATGAGCTGCGTCAATTGGACAGGAATACCCGCAAGATGATGAATATTCATAGGAGTATTCATCCTAGATCGTCCGTTCCTCGTGTGTACCTCCCACGTCAACGGGGGGGCCGAGGACTCTTGAGTCTGGAGTGCATGCATGGCAGAGTGGCACTGAGTATGGCATGTAATGTCATCAGGAGCTCGGACCCACTCCTACAGTAAGTGAGAGATCATGAAACTGTGGGAGTTGGCGCTTTATTGTTTAAGGCAGCACAGAGGGCCGCAGATGAACTCGGTCTCGTGTTCGACTACAGGCGAGAAGGCCGGCGAGGTGACTCAGTCACTGAGCTTCCGCCTAATCGTCTGACAGCCCACATCAAAGCTGCCGAACAGAGAAATCTGGTAAGGCAGCACGTCGATAGACCCCTGCACGGTGTTTTCTATAACAACATAGAAGCACTGGGTTTATCGACAGAGCTGACCTTCGCATTTTTAAGGTCAGCGGGGCTGAAGTCGGAGACCGAGGGATACATTGTGGCCTGCCAAGATGGTGTTATTAACACATTGGTCTATCGCAGTCGCGTGATGGGTGTAGAGGTACCTGATATCAATTGCAGGACCTGCCGTCAGGCGCCGGAGTCGCTCATGCATTTATTATCTGCATGCCCGATTTATGCGACTTCGGTCTACATCTAACGACCTAACGCGGCTTTACGAGTGCTATACTACCATCTACGGCACTCGTACCAGATAGACCAAACACCACTGCTGCCTTACGTCCCCGGAGATATACTCGTTCCCGACCGTCAGGCGAATTCACGCCGATAAGCCTGACATAGTCTTCCTCGTCCATCAGACCAAGGTGATGTATGTCATCGAGTTCTCAGCACTTGCTGAGACAAATATCGCCTTGAAGGAGGAGGAGAAACGGACTAAATACAGAGATCTCCGGTACGAGCTCCAAGTGCTATACCCAGGTTACTCTGTCAAAATGGTCGTCCTGATAATCGGTGTACTCGGAGGTATAAAGCCCACGCTGCTCTCCGCATTGAAGACCATGCCTGCCTGCCAAACATCGGCAGAATGGTTGGCTGGTCAAATGCAGAAAGCGGTCATCCTGGGATCCCTTCGTCTACTTAGGGCACACGAGTCTGGAATCTACAGTGACTAACCCTGCGGGATGTGGGGAGTTGCTGTAGATTATTCGCTGGCGCTCTCCCTGTGTGGTGTCGGAGGCCACATGGAGACTGTCCCAGCACTTTCTTCCGGAAACGGAAAAAAAAGAAAAAAAAAAGAAAAAAAAAAATAATAATAATAATAATAATAATAATAAAAATAATAATAATAATAATAAGGGGGTGCAAAATTCGGACCGGCAACCTCCTCGCGGTGCACCCCGGACAGGGAGAGGCAACCCTCTCTGACAAATGTCGGCCGTGGGTCCTCAGGGCTAACCATCCTGTGGACTCATTTCCTCTGGTTTTCGACCGTGGCAGAGGACAGGCCCCTCACAATCGACCCCAGTCGGATGGGGGTCAGAGACAGGTGGGAGGGGCCATACTGGACGGTCTCAATGATGAAGACTTGGCTATTGGACATGGACGCTTTAGGTGGACGGAGGGATTAAGGGATGAACTGCTTACCTGCTACGAGAGCAGCGAGCCTGAGCGCAGGGGGTACATGGCGCGATTACACCGGTTGTGGTGCGATATGCACCCGGAGTATCGCGCCTTCTCTCAACAACATCTGAGAGATCAAGTATCCTTCCTGCGCAGAACAGGTTACGTAAGGGCACCTCGTCAGCGTGAGGAAGTGCCTGCCGCACTTTCACCGCGGCGAATACCAGCTGACGAGGAACATCCTCCTGAGTACACCGATATCGCTTTAAGGACGAGGGTTAACCTTAACACCAGGGTTAACCCAAAGCCACAAGACCTGGCACGAATGGATTTGTTGATTAGTGAGGAGCTTCCAGAAGATGCCAACATCTGGCAGATCAACAGCGCGGTGTACGTTGCCGCCAAGCAACTCGTCCCACAGCAGCGCCTGGCAAGCGCAGTTGATAGGGTCGAGAAAGCTAAGCGGCGCGTACAGAAGATCGAAGTTAAAATTCGATCGGCAAGGCAACACGCTTCTCGAATCCAGAGTGTGGTGGATTATATAGTCGCAGGTAGACCATTTACACCGAAGGTCCGGCGAGTGGCAGCCGGACTGAGACGCCAACACCACACTCTAAATCGCACAGTGCTGCAGACCATCAAGCAGCACTGTCTAGATAGGATTCGAGTGCTTATGGCTATTAAGAAAACTTTGGTCAGGCGAATGCGGAGTTTGGAACAAAACAAATTGTTTCAAACAAACCCGTCTCGCCTGTTCCAAGAGCCACAGCGTGTTGTCGAAAATCCGCCGACTGTTGATAATGTCGAAGCCTTCTGGAAAGGAATCTACGAAGTCGCAAGTCCATTCGACAATGACACTCCAGCTATAGCACACTTCGAGGCTCTCTGTCGTCGAGTCTTAGAAGAGCCAGACGAAGTGTGCCCGGCAATCAGTACGGAAGAGGTTCAACAAGCACTTGTTGGAACCAAGAACTTCGCTGCCCCGGGTCCAGATGGTATAAACAACTGGTGGTGGAAGAAGTTTCCTTCCACCCACCGCCATCTGGCCCGAGTTTTCAACTCATGGTTGAACGAGGGGCAGCAAATTCCGGACTGGTTTGTCGAGGGGCGAACTGTGCTAATCCCCAAAAAGGGGGATCTGTCTGACCCAAAAAATTATAGACCGATTACCTGCCTCAACTCCTGCTACAAGTTATTTACTCGTATCTTGTATACCAGGATGTTGAGGTCTGTTGATCCGGTCTACCAACAGATAAAACGAACAGCGTGGTGCCAAGAAGGGCCTGGCAGGTTGCAAGGAAAACCTGCTGATAGACCGCTGTATTACACAGGATTCTGTGCAGTACAAGCGGAATCTATCAATGGCCTGGATTGATTATCGCAAGGCATTTGATACAACATCCCACGAGCTTTTGTTACACTTGCTCGGATGTCTTGCGGTACCAGCACCACTAGTGAGATGCATCGAACAACTGTTGCCGCTTTGGAGAACTCGCTTCACCATAACATCCGGTGCCGAGCGAGTTTCGACAGAGTTGGTGACATTTAAGAGAGGAGTGTTTCAGGGTGACTCTTTGAGTCCGCTCCTCTTCTGCATCTCACTGCTGCCGCTGTCTGTTGGACTCCGCCAAACCCGCGGGTATCAGTGTGGGCCACCCAGCAACCGGAGGCATAAGGTCACCCATCTATTTTATATGGATGACCTGCTGCCGCTGTCTGTTGGACTCCGCCAAACCCGCGGGTATCAGTGTGGGCCACCCAGCAACCGGAGGCATAAGGTCACCCATCTATTTTATATGGATGACCTTAAACTCTATACCTCCGGAGAGCGAGAACTTCAAAATGCTCTCAGGGTGGTCGAGGAATACACGCGGGCAATTGGAATGGAGTTTGGGTTGGACAAATGCGCAGTCGTCCACCTCAAGAGAGGACGATGCGGGGAATTCCATGAAGATGCGCAGCTCGCAGACGGAAGCATCCTACGACATCTGGATGCCGGAGAGACCTACACATACCTGGGTGTGGAACAACGACACATCCAGGATGTGAACCAAATAAAGGAATCTCTCCGTGGCAAATACAGACACCGACTCCGAAAGATTTGGTCTTCTGAACTTTCGGGGAAGAACAAGGTGTCTGCCACTAATATGCTTGCCGTTCCGATTCTGCTCTACTCCTTTGGAGTAGTTAAATGGCGAGTAGATGAGCTGCGCCAATTGGACAGGGATACCCGCAAGATGATGAATATCCATAGGAGTATTCATCCTAGATCGTCCGTTCCTCGTGTGTACCTCCCACGTCAACGGGGAGGCCGAGGACTCTTGAGTCTGGAGTGTATGCATGGCAGAGTAGCACTAAGTATGGCATGTAACATCCTAAGGAGCTCGGATCCGCTCCTACGGTTAGTGAGAGATCATGAAACCGTGGGAGTTGGCGCTTTATTGTTTAAGGCAGCACAGAGGGCCGCAGTTGAACTCGGTCTCGTGTTCGACTACAGGCGAGGAGGCAGGCGAGGTGCTGATGCAGAATCAATTACTGAGCTTCCGCCGAATCGTCTGACAGCCCAAATCAAAGCTGCCGAACAGAGGAATCTGTTCAGGCAGCACGTCGATAAACCCCTGCACGGTGTTTTCTATAACAACATAGAAGCACTGGGTTTATCGACAGAGCTGACCTTCGCATTCTTAAGGTCAGCGGGGCTGAAGTCGGAGACCGAGGGATTCATTGTGGCCTGCCAAGATGGTGTTATTAACACATTGGTCTATCGGAGTCGCGTGATGGGTGTAGAGGTTCCTGATATCAACTGCAGGATCTGCCGTCAGGCGCCGGAGTCGCTCATGCATCTATTATCTGCATGTCCGATTTATGCGACTTCGGCCTACATCCAACGACATAACGCGGCTTTACGAGTGCTATACTACCATCTACGGCACTCGTACAAGATAGACCAAACACCAGTGCTGCCTTATATCCCCGGAGATATCGAGTCCGTTGTCGAGAACGAGAAATGCCGGATTTACTGGAACTACTCGTTCCCGACCGTCAGGCGAATTCAAGCCAATAAGCCTGACATAGTCCTCCTCGACCATCAGACCAAGGTGATGTATGTCATCGAGTTCTCAGCACCTGCTGAGACAAACATCGCCTTGAAGGAGGAGGAGAAACGGACTAAATACAGAGATCTCCGGTACGAGCTCCAAGTGCTATACCCAGGCTACTCTGTCAAGATGGTCGTCCTGATAATCGGTGTACTCGGAGGTATGAAGCCCACGCTGCTCTCCGCATTGAAGACCATGCCTGCCTGCCAAACATCGGCAGAATGGTTGGCTGGTCAAATGCAGAAAGCGGTCATCCTGGGATCCCTTCGTCTACTTAGGGCACACGAGTCTGGAATCTACAGTGACTAACCCTGCGGGATGTGGGGAGTTGCTGTAGATTATTCGCTGGCGCTCTGTCTGTGTGGTGTCGGAGGCCACAGGGAGGCTGTCCAGCATTAGTTTCGGGAAACCGAAAAAAAAAAAAAAAAAAATAATAATAATAATAATATTTATTTACAAAAAGCTTACAATTTTTTTATAGTTAAACATGTTTTCATATCACATAATTAAGTATTACAATCTGTAAATAAACAGAAAAGGAGAAACCCACAATAACTCAAGGTTGCGCGTGGGTGTTTTCTTTAATGCAATGTCGCACTAGTCACTAATGGATAGTTTGAAATTGATTCGTCTTTACAGGTCGGATCTCGAAATAAAAATCTTAAAATGGACAAAAATAAACGAAAAATAAACTCATATTTCAATTTGTAATATTATGCTAAACAATACCAACATTTTTGTAAATTGCCGCAATAAATGCCATTAAAATTTACAGAGAACAGTTTTCAGAGAACTAATAATAAAATTTACCTATGTAATCCCTTGTTAATCAAGTTAAACACATGCCGCCCCAATAAATTAAGCAATTATAGGTAGGCGGCAGTTCCTGTAATATTTTTACATAATCCTGTTAATGACCCCTCGCCCCACCCTAGACAAGGGGTTTTGCGCTGGGCAGGTATGAATCGTTTATTGAAACATATTGCAGAAAATAATTTAGTTTAAACCCAACTGTGAAGTGACAAACACATTAAGCGATGTATCACCCAAAAGTTGAATACGGTTGCAGCTTGCAAAACAAAATGGGCGCCATCAGGCTGGTGCGTGCGGCGCAGCCCACAAGGGATTCCCCTACAGCTGGGCCAAGCAGGAGTAACGTGCTGTGTGACGTGCACGTACACAAAACGCTGGTCAAAATGCAGAACACCTCCAGGACCGAGTACTACAAAACGTCCAGCAAAGTGCGGCAGATAGAGTACAACATCCTGAAGGAGAAGATGGCGAAGCTGGAGAGAACGATCAAGAAGTTGGCGCGGCGAGGCGAAACGAAAAGATTCTACAACACCCAGCTGAAGAAATCAGGAACCAAGCTGAAGAGCATCAGGAACCGCTTATGGTTCAGAAAATCGCATAACGATGGGTGCGACATCAAGTACGAAAGGGTGAAAAGCACGATAAACAAACTGACCGAAGTGTACCAAGGACACATCGCCGACAGCTCGTCGGATAAGAGTGAGAGCAGTGATAGTGGTAGCGATAAATCTGATTATAGTGATAGCGAATTCATGGCAGACTTGCAGGAGGCAGAGATGCGCGTTAGTTTTGAACACTGAGTAGAGCATTTGACGAACAATTTAGATTTAAGTTATCTTGTACAGAATGTTGTAAAAAGAAGGAATGCATCTTTTTATTGTTTATTTTCGTTTTTCTAACACCCTGTACATCCAACTAATAACTCAATCATCAAAAATAAACAAAACATGTCCATCGATGTGCAACGATCGCGTTCATGTCAGTCTCTTTCACAATTGCTTTATACTTTATATAGGGTGTTTCAGTTTTCAATACCAAGGCTTTAGGAGGTTGTAGGAAAAGTTATTTTAAGCAGAATATTTCTAGTAAACTTATACTCCAAATCGCTTCCTAGGGAATATATTTCTGGCTACCATACCATCTATACTCTCTATCACACCTAGCCCCAACTATTTTCCTGACTAGCCAGTAAAATGTTAACACGAGAAATAAAAAATACACTCACATGAAAAAAAAAAGCGCAATAAGTTAATATTTGGTAAAATTTGAGGTCTAATAATTTTTTTATTTTTAGTTCAATTTTCATAATTTTTCTACCAAACTGTAGGTAAAATGACTAATTTCAACTTGCATATCCAGTCTTTTGTTAAATGGTGGCGTGTTAGTCATTATACAGGGTTAATTAAAAGGTTGTTGTATAGGGTCTTTCAATAGGGGTGATAGTTTTTCAAATAGAGATTATTCGGTTCCTAATATATTTTTTGCAGGTTATACACCGCACGGTGGAAAAGTTTGAACTTGACTTAATTTTACAAGACAATAAGCCAACAAAGAGACGACGAAACGTGCGAAGTGAGACGTATAACCTATGCAGAGTACCGATGACGGCGACCCAATTCTCGAGTGAATAAACGTTAGTACCCACAACTGAGCTACCGCTTTGGTAATATTTTTTTGTTACTTCCAACCTATCGAGAGGAGTCAAACGCTGCATCATGAAACTGCACACTATACTAAATATAGTAACACCTGGAAATAAAAAAAATGTATTAGGAACCGAATAATCTCTATTTGAAAAACTATCACCCATATTGAAAGGCCCTAACCCTAATTTTAAAACACACTGTGGAATAATTTCGTAACCAAATTCTTTCAAAATACCAATTTTTGTAAAGAACCATTCCTTTCCTATATTTTGTTTTTTAGTTCATGTCTAAAGGTGCTTTGGTTCATTTTTAAGAGCAAAATGAACTTGTCATCAACAGTTTACTTTAAAAAATGCCATTTTTTGGCGAAGTGACTTTGCTCATATTCTTGCCCTAAGTCAGTTTGACAGTGATTTTTTTTGCGCAAGACTTATACTCCTCTACCATGATCTTAAGTGCGGAAAATTGCGCAAAAGCTGCTGCTCTTATTGAAGATGGACGTAATTATGAATATGTTGCAAGAATCTTTCATGTTTATCAATAATTGCTTATTAAAACTGAACAATATATTGTTGCCTTTTCATTGCTAGACTCACAAACTAAACTGTCAAACTGACATTAGGGCAACAGTAGATATACTAAGCTGTTACGGGCTCACTTTCAAGGCCACGCACTCTCGATGGCGTCTTAGGTCATCCTGAGTATAGCAACACTTCGGCGAAGAGCTTGAGACCTTCTGGAGATGACGTTCTTCAGTTAGTGCATCAGACCTAATGCTCTGCTGCATCCTGCATCCTGCATCCTGGCCCTGGAGCCCTTAAGAAGTAGTTCAATGACCAGAAGCTTTTTTTAGTTTCTAAGTTGGTACTCCTGAGCAAATAGTACTGTATACAAAGAGAGCATAGGCGTACCAGCCTGAAAAGGGGGTATAATTATTTTAATTTTACTAGGGTACGCCTATGGCAGAGAAAAAAAATCAATGACGCTATTTAGGTATTCCCGACGTACGTGTCTATAAAGTAAACAAACTTGCCTTCTTGGAATGTTAATATCAACATCACCTTCACTCAGTTTGAATGCGTCATTTTATTATCAGCTAATGTATTTTAAATTAAAAAATAAATGCTTTTTAGCTAGAATTAAATTTGGACTTGCAATTAAATTTTTAGGGTGATATAATAATGCACACTGTAACACTACATGTTATGTAGGTTCCAAGCAAAACTGAACAACCGCTGGTGTTCAAGTTCTTCAGTCATATTTGTAAATTTATTGACCGTTGGTGTAATAATTCTCCGCCCAACAGGTGAACGTCACTTTCCCAAAACTAGTCATTTGACCAACTAATTATAATTTAATTCCACACTAGTAAAATCAGATAAAGCCTAGATCTGCATTTATAGACCTGTTCCATAATAGTTGACATTTATCATTTATATAAAACCTTATTACAAAAGGATCAATTTAAAATCAATTGTCCTCTGAAATCTTAATGCGCATAACGGGTAAAATTTGAAACGGCACGCGTGCTTGCGAGTAGGAAGATCTTTCTTTTGGTTTCTATACCGCTACGAAGCAAGTAGTAATCTATGCCATCAGTTTTACCATGTGGTAAAGTTTTTTAAAGTAGCGAATTCAATCCCTTAAATGGATATCTCGTCGACTAGGTAATATATTTGTTTAATTATAAAAATCAATTAAGTAATAACTTCGGTTTTTTCTTGTTTTTAGACGTTCCTGATTGGATTTATTTATTTATTTATTTATTCATTCATTTATTCACTGATTCATTTATATATTGATTTATCATGCATTTAGTTAATGTATTTACTCATGGTTACACCTTATTTTTCTCTTTGAGAAAATTTCACTTATTGATTTGATTATCAATTCATCGATTTGCTTATCGATTTATTTACTTTCTTATGGATTATAATGTTTCTACATTATCATCGTTTTAATTAAAAAATTTTCAAACTGATTTTGAACTTGGAACACCGCATTTTATTCGACCTGTTTTAATGGATTTTAACAACTTGCCCAGTTATTATAATAGACAACGTTAGAGCCACCATCTTGTATTTTACAAAATTATATTATTCCGAAGTCGTCCAGTGTTAATAGAAGTTTTTATACCGCGATGCCGCATACCTTGTTTTTATGAAGAGTTTTTTTATACCTACATTCAAACATATTCCTCGAATTTATCATTTGAATGATGCGACCTCTGTCGACTCTTATGGAACATAGTGTTGTGAATATAGTTAAGCAACTTACCGATATTCTGTGATCTGTCAACATAACCTGTATTACAAATCCAACTGATTTTGGTGTTCAGTATTTAATAAGAATGGAATAGTGGAATTATTATAATGGTCAAATGGTTAATTAGTGAAAGGATGGAGTACATTCATTATGTTACGTAGGATTTTGTTCATGGACAACTTTTGGATATTACAAGCTCAATTTCTCCTTACTGGAAATTCATTAAGATAAGTACTAAATTGATTTTATTTCTCCTTAGTCAACAAAGACTTTAGTGATTACTGCATACAGCAGGATTTTTTAGTGTTTCTTAACTAAAGTATTATGTAAACCCGGTTGAAACCATTCCGAAATTTTGTTATAGTAAAGTGTAATTAATTTTAAATTGTTTAGAAATTTTGTAGGCAATGGCCTAACGTTTGCTAGATAGCAACACTTAGAGAGCTCTCTAAATAGCTACGTTTCTTGATCTGACGAGTGTCAAAACTTTATAATACAGTACGTGTATTAAAGTTTGAGGGGCAACCATGTTTGTCGTTACCTCTTGGCGTGTGCCATATTTTACCTGTACTGTTTTGGTGTACTTTAGTAATTGAAGTTTCGACACCCAGTTGTGTCCTTTTAAACTAATTTAGTTAGTTGTACGAAAATAGTGTGACAAGTTCAAGTCATTTTAGCTTTTATTTATGTAGTCACTGTGCCTAGTTATTAGTTCTTATTGAGTAGCATAACTTATTCTACATTTCTATTTTATCGAAATCTTGTCTCAACCGTAAGCTTTAAAGTTATATCATTAGATTATTATTAACTCGTAACTCTACTTTCCTTTTATCTTAGTTTGCAGAATTTATCAGTCATCGCTGTAACTTCCTCTCAACCTTTACTGAGAATAGTATATTTTGGTATCTTACAGATTATCGCTAGTGTAACCTTGTTCATTGCGGATATATATTTTAAATATACTTCTATCTTTTCTCTTGCATTTTAAGCCTAGTCAGGTTATTATTTTTAATCAAGTTAATCAGCAGGCCCGTTTGAGCTGAACGGCAGTCTAACGTTTGCTGCTATCGGAGGGGCATAACCTCAAATTTTGAATAATTCGAGTTGCCTAGCGGCGTGACGTTATATTGTTATCGAAGGGGCATGACTTAATTCTGTAATTTCAAATGTAACTTTTTCAATCTAGATTAACGTACTATTTTTGGTTTGCACCCTGTCAAAGTAAGGTAGAGTCTCATACGTTTTAGACAAGATTTGTTTTTAAGTGTCGTATCGTAAGTGTTCCTTACTTATTACCTATCTATTCATAGTAATCTTATTTCACACTAACCTTACTATATCTTTTGTTATACTAACATTACTTGTATAAGTTAGTTTATTTATTAAACTTAGTATTTACATTTTAGCCTTGTCTTTGTTTCTTGAATTCACTTCTTTACCTATTTGAGTTTTATTAAAAAATTCATTATCTTTTATCTTCAGCCTTACTAGAAGGCTTGGCGCCCAAAACCTTCTGAATTTTCTGAATAACACAAATTTGATTTACAACATAACAAGTTAGACAACCAACCACAGTCATTTGGTATATCGAAAACCCTTACCCCGACTCTCGCCTCCGAATATACTGACTAGCCGAATGAGGCGATCCTAAATCGCCCAATCCAGAACATCGTGATCAGCCCCATAGTATACCTTTTGTTTCATTAAGTAAAAGTATTATAATTTTAAAGCACGAAATAATCAATTTCAACATTCATAAAATTATAGCAACACCAAATAATAATTATAACACATAGAATAAATACATTATTGCCGTATTTATTACACACACAGAACTAGGTCAGGTTATTTTTAACTCAATTGAAGCTACATGACGTTGAATTTATACGTACTTTATACGAATAACACTAGGGATTCCGCCGTACATAGCGGACCAAACAAATTTTTATTTTCTTATTAATTATTTAATATTTTAAGTTGCACTTTTACATATATATTTAGCTAATTTTGACTGTGGAAATAAAACAATCGATATAACAATAAGCGGGTATATTAATTTAAAAAAAAAATGGTTTGTTTAGATGCCCAACAAATTACCGTCTGCCGAACTGCGGGTTCTTCTTCGTCTGTGAAGTCATCGAGGTTGATGACATCACCATCGCAAGCATCACTGTGTATTATGACGACTGTGGAGGCTTCTTCTTCAGGGGATCGTTCTAGAACCTGGGGTGGAGGCTCCATGAAGAAACTTAGCGGAATAAGCTGCGGAGGCTGAGGTTCGAAATCGCTGCAACAATAAGAAATACATATAAGTATATATTATTAATTGAGAAAAAAAGAAGCAGGAAAAAATGAACGCTATTTAAAAACTTACGTTATTCTTAAAACATTATCTTCGGACATGCGGAATAAATCTGGTGACTGAAGCCTGGGGGAGTAGATATTAGTATCACTGCCATAGACCAGTTTGGTTTGCCTTTGTTATTTGTCTTTTCAGCTACCTGTGGCACACTGATGAGAACATAAAGAGTTCGAAACCGGTCTGTGTCTGGTGGAGAAAAGACAAATAACAAATTTGGCTACCAATTTTGGATTTATAGGTATAATTCAATGGGAGTCGGGGCCTTTGCCCGTCCAGTAGTTGTTTCCTATAATCCTATTTATTAAGCATGTTTTAGTCCATCAGGGCTAGAGGTCGCCGCTCTTGGTGCTTGCTTGGCAAGCCGCTATCGGTCACTAGACATCTTCGATGTCTTGACTGGTAGTAGCAACTGACCACCAGAGGGATGTACTTATCTCTCACAGTTACTATGTGCTGGGTCTGCCATAGACCAGTTTGGTTTGCCTTTGTTATTTGTCTTTTCAGCTACCTGTGGCACACTGATGAGAACATAAAGAGTTCGAAACCGGTCTGTGTCTGGTGGAGAAAAGACAAATAACAAATTTGGCTACCAATTTTGGATTTATAGGTATAATTCAATGGGAGTCGGGGCCTTTGCCCGTCCAGTAGTTGTTTCCTATAATCCTATTTATTAAGCATGTTTTAGTCCATCAGGGCTAGAGGTCGCCGCTCTTGGTGCTTGCTTGGCAAGCCGCTATCGGTCACTAGACATCTTCGATGTCTTGACTGGTAGTAGCAACTGACCACCAGAGGGATGTACTTATCTCTCACAGTTACTATGTGCTGGGTCTGCCATAGACCAGTTTGGTTTGCCTTTGTTATTTGTCTTTTCAGCTACCTGTGGCACACTGATGAGAACATAAAGAGTTCGAAACCGGTCTGTGTCTGGTGGAGAAAAGACAAATAACAAAGTTTGGCTACCAATTTTGGATTTATAGGTATAATTCAATGGGAGTCGGGGCCTTTGCCCGTCCAGTAGTTGTTTCCTATAATCCTATTTATTAAGTTAATTCTATTGCTCACTTTATAAAAACTAACTGCCCATATAGTCAAAATTACATATTGTAAATATATTATATTAATATATCTAATTATTTACTCTACTTCTACGACATAAATATACCATTTTCTATAGTATTTATATATATTTTTCTTTTTTTGCTTAATTTAATAACAGACTTTATACTAAATAATTTGATTAATTTAACAGTGATTACATAATGTGTGTGTATATATACATACTTCCTTCTACATTTTAATCAAAATAGAATAAATAATTATATTACATATTATTTTTATCATGAATATTGTTAAAATAGCACATATTAATGCACGATCTCTTATGGCAGGTTTTTTGGACTTTAGCGAGATTATTAATAATAATAATAATAATAATGTTTATTTAATATTAATAGTCCAATACATATGACAGAATGTACCTAATAATTACATATATCTAAATAAACATAAATACACCACAAAATATCAAGGATATTTGAGCGTGGGATACAATTAATAATATATCTAGAACAATAAACATCAATAATACTAATACTAACGACACTACTAACTAAACAATATATTATCAGAGGTATCTACTAGATTTTGTATATACCTACAGACCTACACATACACTCACACATGCGCCCTATACTAAAATATACACACTTGACACATACATATATGGATAAATATAAATATAATATTTTATGGATAGGTATAATAAAGCGACAAACATTACAAGGACCTACTAAGGTCTGTGCGTACTGTACACGATTAGTAATTATTAGTTGAGTAATAATTAGAATTTATTTGAATTATATATTAATAAATAATAAATAATAGGTAAATTTTAAACAATAAACAATCAGAGGAATTTCCAAAACTGTAGAGTAGGTATGTATGTTTGCAATGGTGTTAACCATAAACACAACAATAACAATAGCAGTTAATTTGGTTAGTTGTTTTTTAAATCAATTATAGAATATATTTTTTCCCGTTTTTGTGAAAAAATATGTCTTTTACACTCCTTTTTAAATTTATTTAATGAATTAACCGTTGTTATTTCTTGAGGTAATGAGCTAAAAATTTTTACACTCCTTTTTAAATTTATTTAATGAATTAACCGTTGTTATTTCTTGAGGTAATGAGCTAAAAATTTTAGGTGCTAGAAAACTTAAACTTCTCTGCCCTATTGTTTTTTGCATAAATTGAACTACAAAGTTACGTGATTTTTGTCTTGTGTTATAGTCATAAGCTGGCAATTTTAGTAGATGTTTATTCCTGTAAATATGAATGCAAACTGTATAAAAATAATGCTGCCTTATATCAAAGATTTTTATTTCATCAAGTAACTGGTCTGAGGGATATAATAAACTTTTATTTAGAATTATTTAAAAAAATCTTTTTTGTAATGTTTCAACAGATATTAGATGATTATTCAGTACACCTCCCCATCCCAATATCGCGTAGGTTAAATGTGGATTTGCCAATGCATGATACAATATTTTTAGGTCTTCTGTATTCAATATATTCTTAACTTTGTGAAATAAATATATGATGGATCTAAGTTTTTTTGTTATGTATCCCATAAGTTTATCCCATTTTAAATGGCAATCTATATAGATACCTAAATATTTAACGCTGTTAGTTGAATTAATGTGTATTATTCGGCCATTGTCATTGATTTCTAGCTTATTATATCCTGGTAGTTTATTTTTGTATGAAGAAAAAGAAAGAAAAAAAGTTTTATCAAAATTAATGGTAAGTATCTTATTGTTAAACCATTTTTTAATACGTGTGAAATCTGCCTCTACTTTCTGTTTTAATTTAACCCAATCTGTATCTTTATAGTAAATGACTGTATCGTCTGTGAACGTAATTATTTCTCCAAGGGTCTGAAGTAAAAATAAATTATTAATGTATATAATAAATAGTAATGGGCCCAGAACAGTGCCTTGAGGAACACCATATTTAATTGTTTTTGGATCGCTGTGTACTCCATTAAGGTTAACATATTGAGTTCTGTTTTCCAAGTAACTATTAAATAATTTTAGATGAATTCCTCGAATACCAAGGTCCTCTAAAGATTCACAAAGTAGTGAGAAACTCACCGTATCAAACGCCTTCGCTAGGTCTAGAAAGACAGCTAACGAAGGCGTTTGTTGATCTAACGAGATATAAATTTTTTTTGTAAGAGATACAATAGCATCTTGCGTTGATACCGTTTGGAAACCATATTGTTTTGTGGATATGACATTATATTTATGTAAGTAAGAAGTAAGTCTTTTTTTGATAATCTTTTCGAAAAGTTCGTTATTAGGGATATCGGCCTGTAATTACTTGCGTCAAGTTTATTGCCTTTTTTAAAAATCGGTGTAACTATAGATGTTTTAAATGCAGATGGGACGATTCCGGTGTCAATTATATTGTTTATGATATGAGCTAATGGGTCAGAGATATATTGAACTATATGTTTCAATGTTTCCGCGCGTATATTGTCAATTCCAGGAGACTTTTTATTTTTAAGTGCATTAATGATATCAGTCACTTCATACTTGTTTGTGTGACTTATGTAAATTGAGTTTTGTAATGTTTTTTTTTTTGACGAATAGTTATAATCTGGTACAATTTTTTCAGCTAATTTTGCTCCCGTGTCTATAAAAGTTTTATTAAATATATCAGACATATCTTTATTATTTGTAATTATTTCGTTTTTCTCATTATTGATTAACCCTATTTTATTATTTGTGTTTGTTTTGGTATACAGTTGTTTAATAGATTTCCATATATTTATTTTATTATTTTTATCAGTTTCAATCAAATTTTTATAATATTCAGTTTTTCTTTTTTCAATCAAATGTTTAAGAATTTTCTTGTAATTTTGATATTCCGTCGTTATTTCTAGATTTTCAGGATTCTGCTTAGTGGCAAAAATAGCGAATTTTTGTGATTTATTGAATTTACCAAAGAGGTTCCTTTCTTTTAATATTTTTGTGTAAAATTTTTTTGTAATATGTACACAATTTTATTTTACGTAAAATGGTTTCTGTAAATTTATTTGTCGCAAACTCTACATTTACACAGTTATATACGCAGTCCCAATTCACTTTCCTTAATTCATTTTTTAATGTGTTATAATTTATGTAATTTACAAATTTATTACTATTTTCTACATTATTATTATTTTTTTTTGATATGACAATCTGTAGAGCAATCGTATAGTGATCTGTAATATCTGAAGTTATTATCATTGGTATGCATAGATCAAGATCAGTTTGAGTTTTAAGAAAAATATGGTCAATATAAGATGCTGTATTTCCTTGTACTCTTGTATATTTATTTATTAATGACACATAACCGTATTCGTAAAGGATATTGAGGTATTCTGTAGAATAATCAAATAAATAATTATGACATTTTTCTAATTAGTGAGAGTTGGTTGCGTAGTCAAGTGTCTAATGATGTGGTTAGTATTCGTGGATACTCTCTTGTGAGGGAGGACAGACCAGGAGATTTTAGAGGTGGAGGAGTATGCATTTACATAAAAAGTAATATTATGTATGAGAAAATTGAGGTAAATGTTAATGATACACTGGAACAACTATGGTTAAAAATAACTTTATTCAAAAAAAAATATTGTGTAGGAGTTTTATATCATCCTCCCAATACAAATTTTAAAAATTTTCTATATTTGTTTGAGGATACTATTTCGAATATTTTACCGATTTGTGATGATATAATATGTATGGGGGATATAAATATTAATTTATTGGATTTAGAGAATAGTAATACAGTACAATTTACTAATTTGCTAAATGATTATGAATTTTCTCAACTAATAAGTGAACCCACACGTTTTTCTATAAATAAAATTTCCTTAATTGATGTTGTAATCTGTTCTGGTGGGGTTGATATTTGTACTAGTGGTGTAGATCATTACAATAATTTGCAGACTGACCATGAATTGATTTTTTGTAACTTTAAAAATATAAGAGAAAAACTTTTACCAGTGTTTAAAACTTACCGAGATTATAAATATTTTAACTATGAAGCATTTAATGTAGACTTAGAATCTCTTCCTTTGGATAATGTTTTTTATGCATGAAATAGAAAACAAGCTTTTGTACTTTAATAATTTAATAATCACTTTGTTTAATAAACATGCTCCATTAAGAACTGCTAGATGTACAAAACCAAAGGCACCGTGGTTAACAGATAATGTCAAATTAATGATGGAGATAAGGGATGAAACTCTACAGAAATATAAAAATTCGGGTAGACTGGAACATTTAACGGCGTACAAAAATTTAAGAAATCTCACAACCAAAGCAATAAGAAATGAAAAGAAGGCTTACCTAAATTCACGCATACGAACAGGTACTTCAAAAACTCTATGGCAGGATCTTGATGAACTTAATATTCATTCTCAAAAAAAAAATAATATTGATATTCCGGCTTCCATTTCAAATGTTAATGAAATTAATAGTTTTTTTGTAAATTCTGTGAAAAATATGCCAGCTGGAAATGTTGAAGATACTATAAAGTTTTATTCTGATAATCTTTTAATAGATTCTGTTGAACAATTTAATTTTTCTTTAACTACCAATGAGCAAATTTATGATACTATTAAATCAATTAAAAGTAATGCTTTGGGAATAGATAAGATTAATATAAACATGATACATTATTGCTGCCCGTATATTCTCCCTTATATCACTCATATTGTAAATTCGTGTTTGCTTGAAAACTATTTCCCAAGTTTATGGAAAACATCCTTGGTAATACCAATGCCTAAAATTTCACAACCTAAGAACTTCAAAGATTTAAGACCTATTAGCATTCTTCCTCCACTATCGAAAGTTTTAGAAAAAATTAGATCAAATCAAATAAAGAGTCATTTAAACAAATATCACATTTTACCACAAACTCAATAGGGCTTTAGGCAGGGTCATAGCTGCACAACTGCTCTTTCTAGCATTTTAGATGATATATTAAAGGCATCGGATAATGATGAATTAACAGTGTTAATTCTGCTTGACTACTCAAAAGCTTTCGATTGCATTAATCACAAAATTTTACTGTCAATATTACATTATATTGGATTCAGTGACAATGTAGTAAAGTTAATTCAAAATTATCTAATGAATCGCAAACAAATAGTAACTTTAAAGAATGAATCATCTTATGAAGTAACTTTGGATCGTGGAGTACCACAGGGTTCTATACTAGGACCGTTACTATTTTCGATATATACCAGTCAAATGCATAAGGAATTATTAACGTGCAATATACACTGCTACGCAGATTATACACAACTTTATAAGTCATTTCCGCCATCGGATACGGCACATGTTATAAACGCAATTAATGCAGATTTGCAGACTCTGGTAAAAATCTCACGAGACCACAGTTTATGTATTAATCCAAATAAGTCGGCAGTTATGTTATTTGGAAAAAACAAATTGCGCAACAGTGTTAGTGATAATATAAAAATTGAAATTGATAATGTATCAATTAAATTAGTTAACGAGGCAAAGAACTTGGGGCTAGTAATTGATACGAATTTAAGGTTTAAAACTCATGTTAATAGTTGCATTAAGAAATCATTTTGTAGCCTTAAAATATATACGCTAGTAAGCAGCTACTGAATAAAAGTACAATTAAATTATTATGTGATTCTCTCGTTCTGTCTCATTTTGCATACTGCGATGTAATATATGGTCCTTGCCTGGACTGTGACACGTCAAAAAAAATTCAAAGGGTGCAAAATTCGTGTGTAAGATTAATTTGTGGTATTAGACGCAGAGAACATATTTCTCACAAAATTGCTGAAATTAATTGGTTAAATATGACAAATAGACGTCGACTTCACTCCTCAATATTTTTTCACAAGATAGTTTTCACGAAGACTTCACCATATCTGTATCAAAAAATTAGATTTAGAACAGATGTGCATAATATTAACATTAGACGAAAATCTTTAATAACTCCTCCTGCTCATAGAACCGCTTTATTTCAAAGATCATTTACTTATAATATATCACAAATTTATAATAAAATACCTGCTAGTTTAAAATCGTGCACAACAAAAGGATTTAAAATACGATTACGTAACTTACTGTTAAGTAGTCAATAGTTTCTATACTTGTGGGCAAGTGTAAAATGCAATTTTATAATAAAATGAGAATATTACATTATTAGGACGTAAAACTTAAGAAGCCAGGGGGTTAAGTGGGAGAACAGTGCTTGGGTACTGAACTTCGCCTCCTCATATATTACTAATTTTGTTGTTATATATCTATATATATTTTTTTTATATGGAATAAAGGCCATTTATTATTATTATTATTATTAAAAATGAACGTTATTATTTTAAACTTACATCATTCTTAAATCAGGTACACTAGTAGAAGAGAAATGAGCGTCTTCTGGTGTGCAGAATAAATTCGGCGACGGATATCGATGAGGGTAGACATTTGTATCACTGTAACAATAAGAAATATAAGTATATATTATTACTTAGAGAAAAAAGAAGCGTGAAAAATGAACGCTATTATTTACTCACGTTATTCTTAAATCGGGTAAACTAGACCAATCAAGCTCAACGTCTGACGACGACATGCTGAAGAAATCAGACGTAGGTGAAGTAGATGAACTTGGTGGCAAATCGACAACATCATTTAAGCTCAATTCGCTAAAACAATAAAAAAAAATATATCGTAAGTACAGAAATGTAAAAAAGAACAAAAATCAACTTACTTTTCAAATAGATATTCCTCCAGGTTCCTAGGTGGAGTATATCGATTAATAAGAGAACTTAAGCGGTAAAACTCTTCGCTCGACATTTTAAACTTAGGTACTTGCGCACATACAGTAACAATGATAAAACAAAACTGAATGATTTAGAAAACCGTTTAAAGAAACGGTGTGTGGGGAGAGGCATTTATGCTGAATAAGCTAAATAAAAGTTCTAGAACGAAATGGCAATATCTCAGAGACGCGAAACAAATACGCAGTTTTAAAACACGTGGCAAATAAATGATTCAATTCAGGGCCAACCGAACCATGAGAAAAAATTTTAAATGTGCATTTAGCAAAAACGGCAGTAGGCACGTATGCGATATTCCAGGAATTTTAGCTCAAGTGTAATTAAAATTTGGGTTAATATAAACAATTTTAGAGTCATTTATCTTAACGCATGTCAATATTAAACAAATCAGCGCCTTTATGTTTAAATGCCGACCTATGGTAAATAAGTAATTGGCACGTATTTTTCTTAGAAAAAAAGCGTGACGCAAGCCCCGCAGCTGCAATTGTAGAACAAAGCCCTCGTATGATGAGAAATACGTAATCAAGATGACGTCACAAATTACATAAATAAGCCGTACGCGTCACTACAAGCGTAATTCACCGTATAGCTACGCATCAGTTATCTCATCGCGTGTTTCTGTGTGTTTATTAATATTAACTGATAAGTTAATTTTTATAATACAGACATTTAAAAAATACATTTTTATAAATTTACATTGGTGTGCTTTGCCAATTTTTAAATAATATTCAAACGTGCTGTGCTCCAGTAGATAAAAACGTAAGTTATTTTTTATTATTTCTTTAATGTATAGCTTAGTAATGTAT
Organism: Rhagium mordax; assembly: GCA_963680705.1. Taxonomy (NCBI): domain Eukaryota; kingdom Metazoa; phylum Arthropoda; class Insecta; order Coleoptera; family Cerambycidae; genus Rhagium; species Rhagium mordax. The sequence goes on from OY796664.1 coordinate 28,655,065, forward strand.
GATATTTTTAGAAAAATGGACCTAAATCAATTGAATCAGGTGTTAGCCTTTATGGTTAATTATATCAAAAATATATAAATCGCAAACTTTCAGATCACGTTTTTATTAACAACGAGTACAAGAGACTTTGGAGCTTGACAAGCACGTCAGATTTATTCTATGACATACGAGATGTTGATAATTTATGATGGCTTGCCGTTCCATATAGGCACTTCTATACTCAATGTCCAGGGCGTAGACTACTGCATACTAGGAGACGTGTAGATCACTTCATGATAACTGCACATTGTCACCTCGGTACCATAACCATTTTGTACGATCCAATGTAACGCTAACACGGCCTCTCCTGATACTGATTACGTCCCGGAATCTCTGAACGCATTGTGATCTGTAACACTTAAATAGATGTGATGGAACTGTCCTCGTAAGAGTAGGTTACACCACATCAGCTTAATTAGTATAAATTATAAAGTTTACTCAAGCACAAGAGCTTCTTGCATCTGCTCTTAAAATAAACTCAAGACATAACAGTCTAGCAACTTCACAAGAGTAAATCACAATTACTCATGTAAAACAAACTCAAGCCAAAAGCTTAGTAAGTAAAACTGGGTGTAATCCCATACAACCCCAGGACATCTACAAATGCCTGACATACAATCACATGTCTCAAAAACATTGATCAACTGGGAAGAACCCAGCTAATCCCTCTGCAGAATCCGGTCACAAACGTACCTCTGCCAGTAGTAAACTACCAAGTCATGTCATAGTCCAGGTGCCAGTGACACCATTCCAAACTAAGTCTCAGTCTAGGTAACGTTGCACCTCTGCTCTTAAAACCAAAACCAGGTACCTATATAACAGATACCTCACACAGTGACTACGCACCTCTACTGAATAGCCAAGCTATTAAAAATCAAAACCAGGTATATACAGATACCTCACAGTGACTACGCACTAAATAAAATATTAACAAGTGTCAAAGACACATCATACCAACCTTTTTTACTGGGGCAACTAAGCGTTACCGCTTCCACTTGCCTCTTGCTCAGCATCTACATCATTGTCATCATTAATCAAATTATAACACAAATCGGGTGACCATTCATGGGTCCACAATTTTAAATTTTCTCCAGTAGCATACACATTGCTATTGACATTATGAGCTCTTAATTTATAACGGTTTAATGGTAATTTTTCAATTACTTCATACGGACCTTTCATACTAGGTAACAGCTTACCACTCCAAGTGGACTTTCTAAATAATACCACGTATTGACCAACTTTAAATTCATTCACATGTTTAACATTTGAATTATGTCTCTCTTGTTGTTTATCAGCATTTGTTGATAAACGTTGTTCAGCTTTCGCACGTAGAAATTGTCTATTTGGGGATTCATTCGGAACAGCCAAACTGTTCAATAAACCACTTACAACCGGTATAGTATTTTCGCAATCCAACAACAACTGTAAGGGAGTCATACCAGTTGATTTTTGTATTGTCGTGTTTAACACTAATTGTACCTTCCACAAATTATCCTTCCATCTTTCCTGTTTAAGACGACTTTCTATCTTTAACATATCACGCACGGTGTTAACATAGCGTTCAACTTGACCATTGCTCCTATGCGCGTCGACAGTTACCAAATGTAAAAAAATGTTCCACTGATTCATTAACTTTTCAAAATCTTTATTGCGTGTCATCTGCCCTTGATCGGTTACTAGATTGACCGGAGTTCCGAACAGTGAAATAAATATTTCCAACTTAGGTTTGAAATCATTGTAAGAAGTAGTCTTAATAGGAAATAACATTATGAATTTTGAAAAAGCATCAATTAAAAGTAAAATATATTTATATCCATCACTAGCTGGCGAAATTGGACCCAAAAAATCTAAGTGAATAGTATTAAAAGGCTTATTACCTTTTGGTATACTTTGAATAGGAACAACTAACGGTAAACGAGGTCGCTTATGCAACAAACAAACTAAACAATTCTTTACGTATTTCTTGATATACTGATTCATTTTAGGGAACCAAAAGTGTTTCCGCAAGCTTGCAATGACTTTGTCGCAGCCAACATGACACTGTTCATCATGATAAATTCGTACAATTGAAAATCTATGAATTGATGGAACATATAATTGTTTAGTTGTTCGTCCATCCTGCTTAGACATATGATATAATAAATCTTTCTCAACACAATAAATATTAATATCAAGCTCACCTCTAACAAGCCTCTCTTTCAAGTCAATTATTTCAGGATCTGAAATTTGCAGAACTCGTAACCAAGGCTGATTACGTCTATCTGGACTCAACGCGTAATTAACTGATACAGGATTACGACTAAAATAATCTGCATGCCTCATATTCACACCTTTACGATATTCGATATCAAACTGAAAATCCTGCATATAGATCCACCAACGCGCAACTCTCGGGTGTAAGTCCTTTTTAGTAGCAGTACTTTTTAATGCATTACAATCAGTTACTAATTTAAAATGTAAACCTAGCAAAAAGTGTCTAAAATACCTTAAAGAATTAAAAACCGCAAGAGTCTCAAGTTCAAACGAGTGAAAACGAGATTCAGCACCATGGGTAGCTCGACTAAAATATGATACAACTTTCATATTTGCTTTATGTTTTTGCATTAGTACAGATCCGTAACCATGACTACTCGCGTCCGTGTGTAACTCGGTGGGCAAATTAGGATCAAATATAGCAAGAACAGGATACTCTGATAATTTTCTAATAATTTCTAAACGAGATTTCTCACAGTCATCTGTCCAGTTCCACTGATCATTTTTCGTTAAGAGTTGACTAATAGGTTTAGTTTTATTGGCAAATTCAGGAATAAATTTGCGAAAATAACCAGCAAGACCTAGTAATTGTCTTACTTCTTTTACATTTCTTGGTTTAGGAGCAGCCTGAAGAGCTTTTACTTTTGCCGAACTAGGTCGCACACCTTCAATAGAGATTTCTCTACCTAAATACTCAATTGTTTCTGTCAAAAATACACATTTTTTTAAATTTACCTCAAAGCCAGATTTCTTTAAATATTCAAGCGCCTGCTTCAATAATATTAGACCATCATTTACAGTTTTAGATGGTATTAAGACATCATCCAAATAAATGAATGCCTTTCTTGTATTTATCATAGGTTGTAAAGCAGAATTAATTGCTCTTTGAAAAACATTATTTATTTATTTATTTATTAATTTATTAATTTATTAATTTATTAATTTATTAATTTATTAATTTATTAATTTATTAATTTATTAATTTATTAATTTATTAATTTATTAATTTATTAATTTATTAATTTATTAATTTATTAATTTATTTATTAATTTATTAATTTATTAATTTATTAATTTATTAATTTATTAATTTATTAATTTATTAATTTATTTATTATTTATTTATTATTTATTTATTATTTATTTATTATTTATTTATTATTTATTTATTATTTATTTATTATTTATTTATTATTTATTTATTATTTATTTATTATTTATTTATTATTTATTTATTATTTATTTATTATTTATTTATTATTTATTTATTATTTATTTATTATTTATTTATTATTTATTTATTATTTATTTATTATTTATTTATTATTTATTTATTATTTATTTATTATTTATTTATTATTTATTTATTATTTATTTATTATTTATTTATTATTTATTTATTATTTATTTATTATTTATTTATTATTTATTTATTATTTATTTATTATTTATTTATTATTTATTTATTTATTATTTATTATTTATTTATTATTTATTTATTATTTATTATTTATTATTTATTAATTATTAATTATTTATTATTTATTATTTATTATTTATTATTTATTATTTATTATTTATTATTTATTATTTATTATTTATTATTTATTATTTATTATTTATTATTTATTATTTATTATTTATTATTTATTATTTATTATTTATTATTTATTATTTATTATTTATTATTTATTATTTATTATTTATTATTTATTATTTATTATTTATTATTTATTATTTATTATTTATTATTTATTATTTATTTATTATTTATTATTTATTATTTATTTATTATTTTATTTATTTATTATGTATTTATTTATTTATTTATTTATTTATTTATTTATTTATTTATTTATTTATTTATTTATTTATTTATTTATTTATTTATTTATTTATTTATTTATTTATTTATTTATTTATTTATTTATTTATTTATTTATTTATTTATTTATTTATTTATTTATTTATTTATTTATTTATTTATTTATTTATTTATTTATTTATTTATTTATTTATTTATTTATTTATTTATTTATTTATTTATTTATTTATTTATTTATTTATTTATTTATTTATTTATTTATTTATTTATTTATTTATTTATTTATTTATTTATTTATTTATTTATTTATTTATTTATTTATTTATTTATTTATTTATTTATTTATTTATTTATTTATTTATTTATTTATTTATTTATTTATTTATTTATTTATTTATTTATTTATTTATTTATTTATTTATTTATTTATTTATTTATTTATTTATTTATTTATTTATTTATTTATTTATTTATTTATTTATTTATTTATTTATTTATTTATTTATTTATTTATTTATTTATTTATTTATTTATTTATTTATTTATTTATTTATTTATTTATTTATTTATTTATTTATTTATTTATTTATTTATTTATTTATTTATTTATTTATTTATTTATTTATTTATTTATTTATTTATTTATTTATTTATTTATTTATTTATTTATTTATTTATTTATTTATTTATTTATTTATTTATTTATTTATTTATTTATTTATTTATTTATTTATTTATTTATTTATTATTATTTATTATTTTTTATTATTATTATTTATATTTAGGTTACAACTGCCCAGACAGAAATCCATTTATAGGGCAGGGAAATTTACAAATATATATATAACAATAATATTACTAGCATTATAAAGGTAACATCGAGTATATAGATACAGAGATAATAATATTATTGATAATATTAGTTAATACAAATAGACACCAAGATAATAACAAATACCATATTACAATTAGTCTTATAACAAGGGAATGTTTAGGCATCATAAAACTATATTTGGATCTGTAGGTTTAAGAACTAGTTTTTTTATTTCGGTTATTCTTGTATTGAAAATATCTATGTTATTATATAGTGAGTCATAATTGGAGCACATACGATGCAAGGGAGAGAATATCAACGTTTAATAACTAAACTAATTTGCTAAGGCTGTGTCAACGTTAGTTAACCATTCGTTATAACCAGTGATAGTGGGAGGGAACGACCGATATTCGTATTAAGTCAACCAACCGCTGTCACCACATCTGATTTAACTCTTGGCCGTTGAATTCAACGCAGGTCGTGGCAAACCCTTAATATATCGAAGTCTCGAAATCGATAGATTAACGGCAACTGTCGACAATGAATGCTTCCTCGTATACAGGCTTCGCAACGTCCTGAACTAAAGATACAACACTAGCTAAACACTTTGCACAATACGTGTATTCACTTCTGACACCTGCCCAGACAGGTCTTGCTCGTTCACTCTTCTTTGGCTCAGCCGAATGGTCAAACCGACGCAATTGCGAGGGTCGTAAGTTATGGGGTCAACACAGATACTAGACTAATACTAGAACGCAATAAGAAGACATGGATAATAAATAAAGGTATACAGTGTGTCCCAGATTGGGGCCCGATGCATTGCTATCTCGCTTATTAACGGAGATGGAACGATGGTTAAATGGGGAAAGTTTTGCAGATTTTAATGGCCATTTCGAATCAGTTTTCAAATTTTATGTAGCACCCATAGTTTTTGAGTAATTTTCAAAAAACTGAAAGATTGCTTTTTTTTATTTCCTCCATAACTTTTAAGCATTATTTATGCAGGTTGGAAACTTGTACATTATTAGAACACTTTTTAAAAATACATCTAATAGTAATAGCAAAATGTTTCTACCGTCACTTGTTTTCGAGACTGACACATTAACTTTTGTTTTTCTTATGGGCGCCATATTGGATTTTTATTTCATTAAATATCATTTTTCATGCGCTTTTCAACGATGTATCACAATCTGAAAAAATTCTATACTGAGGTAGCAACGTAATAGAAAAACAGGTTTTTTAATGGTAGGCTATGAACAAAATTGGCAATTGTTCATAATATCTGTTTTCTCCTCATTAGAAAACCTTAACGCCATATTTTTATTTAAAATTATTAATACCTACTCTTAAATAAACTAGTGAACCCAAGAAAATAACAAAAAGGAACTCACAATGAAACTCAACAACAATAAACAAAGTAACAACACAATAAGAGTTCCTTTTTGTTATTTTTTTGGGTTCACTAGTTTATTTAAGAGTAGGTATTAATAATTTTAAATAAGAATATGGCGTTAAGGTTTTCTAATGAGGAGAAAACAGATATTATGAACAATTGCCAATTTTGTTCATAGCCCACCATTAAAAAACCTGTTTTTCTATTACGTTGCTACCTCAGTATAGAATTTTTTCAGATTGTGATACATCGTTGAAAAGCGCATAAAAAATTCTATTTAATGAAATAAAAATCCAATATGGCGCCCATAAGATAAACAAAAGTTAATGTGTCAGTCTCGAAAACAAGTGACGGTAGAAAAATTTTGCTATCACTATTAGATGTATTATTAAAAAGTGTTCTAATAATGTGCAAGTTTCCAACCTGCATAAATAATGCTTAAAAAGTTATGGAGGAAACAAAAAAAAGCAAACTTTCAGTTTTTTGAAAATTACTCAAAAACTATGGGTGCTACATAAAATTTGAAAACGGATTCGAAATGGCCATTAAAATCTGCAAAACTTTCCCCATTTAACCATCGTTCCATCTCCGTTAATAAGCGAGATAGCAATGCATCGGGCCCCAATCTGGGACACACTGTATATTAAACAATCATCATAGTACATATAGAGCCTCACCTAGCAAGGTCTACCACCATAACCACGATACTCCCACAAGGGGTCAGCGACCGCGACGGCCGTGCTTAAAGGAAAGTGATCGATTGCCGAAAGAGAATTATTACATGGACGTGACAGGCAATTTAGTGAGTTAGGTTTATAATGCTTGAAATCGCTACTAGAAATTTAAGGTAATATTCTCCAAAAGGGGTATATGCCGTTAGACGCTGGTGGATAATTCGTAAAAGGATAAACTCTTCGAATGCTATCTCACGAGACGGTCACCTGGTAATAATGGAGAAGTGCCCCGGTACCCGTGCGTACCGCAATGAGGCTTATCCTGGCTTGATTTAATAAAAAATACCCTAATTCTATTTTGCGAGATCATTGGGAGGTCTCCCCTTATATATATGGAAAGGACCCGAGACCACTCAATGTCGCCACGTGGCATCGCAAAATTCCCTTTTTGATACAGTTCCTAAAATTTCAAAATGGTGCTATCAGACACGATCCCGGTAGAGACGATGACCAATGGGTAGGCGAGGCCAGCTCAACCATCCTTGGAAGCCGTAGGTCACGGACTCACTAGGAATTCCAGAACGCGAGGGTAGAGTGAACCTATTCTTCCGTAGATCAGTGCGACCACGAAGGTGGATCAGTCTATGATAGATCTGATCGAGAGCTACCGATCTACGGTAGATTCACTCTCGCGCCTTTGTGAAGTATTCCTGTGATCCGTTAGACCGGTTTATGACAATGATCATCTGCGCTATGATCATTGTTGTGGCGCAGTCCGTCCTTTGAGGAATCGGTACTGGCTGAGGACAATGCATGTCCTTGGTCGTCTCTACATGCTGCATCGTGCCTGGATGCGTTCGTTCAAACATGGGATAATGGCCGAAAAAGATAAATGGAATTTCGGAAACTGTACTGAAAATCGTCTTAAAAATTTTATAAAAAATCCTGATATGCACGGATTCATGCATATCAGGCAAAAAGAAGGAATTTTGGGTTTAGGAACTGACTTGAAATTCGACATATTTTTGAAAAAAAAAAAATGGTGTACATGGAACAGATGTTCCACATACACCATTCAAGCCTTAGCTTGTGTGCTTATATCTAATTGGGATCTTTTGCTTAAAACTACTTCTACTGCTTCTCCTGGGTACAATAACAAGAACAATAGCAAATTTGTTCGTGGCATGGGTAGATAGAATAGAGACGAATGCGAGCGAGTCTGCGGATTTGGAACATGAAATTTAATGTAACTAAGAATTTCAGGGCAATCAATTTTACCATTTAAAATCTTATAAAGAAATATAAGAGAGTAATATATACGGCGTAAGTGAAGGTCATGCGTTCCAAATTTATGCAGCAATTCATAATGTGGAAAACCTCTGTCTGGGTAAGTTCCCAAATTTTTAAACCAGAGATATTTAAGAAAACGCCTCTGAGGCTTTTCAATGTCAGCTTTATGAGTTTCATAACCAGGACTCCATGCTACTGAAGCATATTCAAGTTTTGATCTAACAAACGAATTAAAGAGAGATTTTAATGTATTTTCGTTAAATTCTTTACAGTTACGTAAAACAAAGCCTAAGTTTCTGAAGGAACTAGCAGTAATTTGGTTGATATGGTTAACAAAAGTCAATTTAGGGTCGAACAAAACACCGAGATCTTTAAAGTGATTACAACTTTCCAACGCTTCATTGTTAATTAAGTAGACAAATTTAATTGGATACTGCTTACGCGAGTATGTCATTGAATTGCATTTTGATATATTTAACTGTAAGTTATTCTCACTGCACCAGGACCATAGTTGTACAAGATCATTTTGCAATTTTGCACAGTCTTCCAGACCAGTAATAGGCGTATATAATTTAAGATCATCAGCATATAACAAAGTGCTACAATGTAGATTATCAACAATATCGTTTATAAAGATATTAAATAGTAGAGGTCCAAGGACGGAACCTTGGGGAACACCTGACGTTGCTGTAATATCGACAGACCGGAAACCACGATACTGCACAGTCAATCGCCTATTTACCAAATACGACTCAAAAAAATTTATGAAGTACTCAGTCCAAATTCGGATAATTTGCGTAGCAAAATACCGTGGTCAAGTGTGTCGAAGGCTTTAGTAAAATCCGTATAAATAACATCCACCTGATCTCCAGAATCTAAGTGTTCAGCTAAAAATTGAGTAATACATACCAAATTACTAGTAGTAGAACGACTGGGCATAAATCCATGTTGATTGATTGAGACATATTTGAGACTTAACATGATTGAAAAGGATATCATATATTATGCTTTCAAAAAGTTTGCTAAAATTGCATAAAATTACTATAGGTCTGTAGTTTTCAACAACTCCTCTATCATTTTTTGTGAATACAGGACAAATTCTAGATATCTTCCATACTTCAGGAAAAGTGGCTGTTTTAATAGACAAATTAAAAATTACAGCAAGTGGCTTTGCAATTAAAATAGCACAATCCTTAAGCAAAAAAGCTGGAATTCCATCAGGTCCTACAGTACACTTAGGCTTGGTTTTCTTGAGAGCTTTTAATACATCTTCTTCAGTTATATAAGGGATTAATAAATAGGATTATAGGAAACAACTACTGGACGAGCAAAGACCCCGACTCCCATTGAATTATACCTATAAATCCAAAATTGGTAGCCAAATTTGTTATTTGTCTTTTCTCCACCAGACACAGACCGGTTTCGAACTCTTTATGTTCTCATCAGTGTGCCTATCAACGTTTAATAACTAAACTAATTTGTTAAGGCTGTGTCAACGTTAGTTAACCATTCGTTATAACCAGTGATAGTGGGAGGGAACGACCGATATTCGTATTAAGTCAATTAATTGCTATCACCACATCTGATTTAACTCTTGGCCGTTGAATTCAACGCAGGTCGTGGCAAACCCTTAATATATCGAAGTCTCGAAATCGATAGATTAACGGCAACTGTCGACAATGAATGCTTCCTCGTATACAGGCTTCGCAACGTCCTGAACTAAAGATACAACACTAGCTAAACACTTTGCACAATACACAATTCACTTCTGACACCTGCCCAGACAGGTCTTGCTCGTTCACTCTTCTTTGGCTTCAGCCGAATGGTCAAACCGACGCAATTGCGAGGGTCGTTAGCTATGGGGTCAACACAGATACTAGACTATTACTAGAACGCAATAAGAAGACATGGATAATAAATAAAGGTATATATTAAACAATCATCATAGTACATATAGAGCCTCACCTAGCAAGGTCTGCCACCATAACCACGATACCCCCACAAGGGGTCAGCGACCGCGACGGCCGCGCTTAAAGACGAGTGATCGATTGCCGAAAGAGAATTATTACATGGACGTGACTGGCAATTTAGTGAGTGGGTTTTATAGATTTACTGTTAGAATTAGACTAAAAATTTAAGGTAATATTCTCCAAAAGGGGTATATGCCGTTAGACGTCTGTGGATATTTCAGAAAGGGGAAATCTCTTCGAATGCTATCTCACAAGGCGGTCACCTGGTAATAATGGGGAAGTGCCCCGGTACCCGTGCGTACCGCCCTGAGGCTTATCCTGGCTTGATTTAATCAAAAATGGCGGATTTCCATTTTGCGAAATCATTGGGAGGTCTCCCACTATATATATGGAAATGACCCGAGACCACTTCATGTCGCCACGTGGCGTCGCAAAATTCCGCTATTTCCAAATTTTATTCAGTTCCTAATATTTTCAAAATGGTGCTATCAGACACGATCCCGGTAGAGACGATGACCAATGGGTAGGCGAGGCCAGCTCAACCATCCTTGGAAGCCGTAGGTCACGGACTCACTAGGAATTCCAGAACGCGAGGGTAGAGTGAACCTATGGGTCCGTAGATCAGTGCGACCACGAAGGTGGATCAGTCTATGGTAGATCAGATCAAGAGCTACCGATCTACGGTAGATTCACTCTCGCGCCTTTGTGGAGTATTCCTGTGATCTGTTAGACCGGCTTGTGAAGATGATTACCTGCGCTGTAATCATCATAATTAAAACCCCAGTCCGTCCATAGAGGATTCGGCACTGGCAGAGGATAATGCATATCCTTGGTCGTCTCTACATGCTGCATCGTGCCTGGATGCGTTCGTTCAAACATGAGATATGGGCCGAAAAAGATAAAGGGAATTTTGGAAACTGTACTGAAAATCGTCTTATAAATTTCATAAAAAATCCTGATATGCATGGATTCACGCATATCAGGCAAAAAGAAGGAATTTTGGGTTTAGGAACTGACTTGAAATTCGACATATTTTTGATAAAAAAATGGTGTACATGGAACAGATGTTCCACATACACCATTCAAGCCTTAGCTTGTGTGCTTATGTCTAATTGGGATCTTTTACTTAAAACTACTTTCACAGCATCTCCTGGGTTCGATAACACTCCCCTCCTTTTGAAAATTCGTCTTTCGGAATCGATCACTATTACTCTGTGTCACTGCTTAAGATTACTTAATAATATTTTTTAAAATTAATTACTTCCATCAGGAAATAAATAAAAGAAATGGATATATGGATCATAGGATTTATTAACAACTCTTGTGGGAATATGGTGGTGGTGGTATGGTTACATTGATAGATAGAACACTTAGGATAATTTATACAATTATTGGCCGAATGGTAGTATGGGACTGAACATTTAGAATTTATAAAATTATTGGCCTCATAGGTTTAAAAGTAGAATGGATCATAACATTGGTAATTTATAGAATTATTGGTCAAAAGTGGACTTAACATAATTATCGAATGAACATATATGGAAAACATGATAGTGTCTTTATGCACTGTTTTCTGAATCTTCTGTCTTGCTCTTCGATCTTCGTCTTCTGTCTTCGTCTTCGTCTTATGTCTTGGGAGTCCATCCTCTTGGAGAATGCTGCACTCCACTGCTTGGCTCGTTCGTCTGGAATCTGCCAACATACCATTGGGACTGGTGGATCATTGCATTGGGAATTTATGGTTAGGATCTGAGGATAGGATCAGCATGCATCTATTTATGTTCAGGCTGTGAACATAAATCAGTACGTATTAGTTAAAATTGAAACAAAGGATACCGCAGTATCCGACTATAAATTTGGACTTTAAAATTTCTGGACATAATCTCATCACTCTTATTTTCTCCTCGCGTGTGGACAGCGGGAGGAGAGACTTCTCTACGGAACGTCTTTTGAAATACAACTTGAATTTGGTAGTTTAACATTTGTCAAAGGAATTATGAGTCTTCGCTCTCTCTCGAGATTGAAAGGATTACAGGAATTTTGTGGAATATTTTCAGAAAGGATATTTGCTTCAGAGGAACCCTCTGTAAGCGGGATAGTCTGGTCAGTGTTTTGCTTGGAATCATTGGTTCGAATAGAATTTTGGTCATGTACTAGTGTGGAAGGATCTGGATCATGAATGGAAATATCAGCATGCGAAGCTGCTTGCGAACTGGTTTCCGGCCCTTCGGAAACGCTACCCTTTGTCTGCTTCGACGCAGGATGCCTCCTTACATTCGGGACAGCTACGCCGGCTGTATTAGGGGTATGAATTTGGACTTGGACGGGAATTGGATCATTGGTATGCTCTGGTCCATCGTGCGGATCGCCCATGGAAGAGTCATCGGAATCGTCTTCACTGGATGCGAATCCTACTTCCTCCGTTGGTTTCACAAGTCTCAGATCGTTCACATGTAATCGGGATAGATGTTGGTCTTTCTGGATAATATAAACCTCATTTGACACTTTCTCTGTCACCCTATGTGGCCCAGTCCACGAAGGTATAAATGCTTGCTTGTCTTTCCGCATATTTTTAGCCATAACTCTGTCTCCAACTTTTAGAACTATAGGAGTGACTGCTTCCTTAGGAGCGTATTTTTGTCGATACTGTTGTGAATTTTGACTTATATTTTGAACAATAGCTGGTCTGGTTAATGTGGGTTGTCTTTCTTGGAAATAGCTTTCTATCTGCCATTCGCCTGCTTCTGCTAGTTCGTAGCCTAGAACTGCAAAGCTTGGGGTATATCCTGTGGAAGCGTTCCTACGTGTTCTTAGATTGTAAAGCATTTGTACAATGTACATATCCCATGTGTCTGTTGCCTGATTGAACATAAGAGATTTTAAAATTTTCTTGGCTTCTTGCACCTGTCTTTCTATTGGATTTGCTTGTTGATGATAAATGGGCGTATAGAAATTATGAATATGGTTGCGTTTACTAAACTGAGTATACCATCCACTTTGGAAATGTCCTCCTTGATCTGATATGATAGTCTTCGGCAAGCCAAACCGAGATATCCAGTGCTCCTCTAGAAATCGGACTAAAGTTTCACCATTCACCTTTACGAAAGCTTGCGCTTCGGTCCACTTAGTAAATAGATCGACCGTCATGACTATAAATCGATTACCAGTGTCCTTAGCGCGTTTGTATGGTCCCAAGATATCCATACTGATCACCTCAAAAGGGTATTGAGGTTCATGACACCGTAATGGGGCTTCCGGCTGCACTTGTCGTCCTTTAACAGATTTGCACACTAAACAATTTTGAATATATTGGCCTACTAGCCTGGACATGTTGTTAAAATAATAAGTTCTAGATATGGTCCGAAAGGTTTCATCTCTTCCTGGATGGCCGACACCAGTCTTGTCGTGAAAATGTGAAATGCTCTCTTTGATTTTACGTTTAGGAACCACTAAATAAATTTTGTCTGAAATCAATCTCATAAGTATGCCATTTCTCACTTGATGAGTTGAGTAAAATTTCTGGTCTTTAACCGATCTCTCATTTATAGTTCGTTGACTGAGTTCAATCCAACGACTAACTTTCTCCCTGATGTTCGTAGAATCCTGTTGACTTTCTATAATTGATTGATAAAGTTCCAAATGGGTGATAGCCAAAATATTTTCTTTTGATTTGAATTTAGGCGGAAACATTCGCTCTTCATCGAGATGCTCCAAACTTGAATTTTGAGGATTCCTACTGAGATAATCGGCCAAAAGATTTTCTTTGCCTGGACAGTGTTCAATTTTGAAAGAATATTCTTGCAACAACAACGACCATCTTGTAAACTTCGTTTTCTCATCTCGGTGCTTATCCAACCACAGGAGAGCCCTATTATCAGTTCGGACGATGAAAGGTTTGTCTGCTAAGTAAATCTTATATCGCTTAACGTAAGTAACCACACTTAAGACATTCTAGCTCGTTTATGTGATATTTTCTCTCTGTAGGAGACAAGGTATGACTTGCATAAGATATGATATGTCTTTCACCTCCATCGCCGAACTGATATAAAACTGCTGCCATGCCTAGTAGACTAGCATCCGTCTGAAGAATAAAAGTTTTGTCCAAATCTGGTCTATGAAGTTCCAAGGGTTCTGCTAAGATCTGCTTAATATTCATAAATGCGTTCTGGGCCTCCTTTGTCCATTTATAGCGGACGTCGTTCGAGAGTAGTCTGGTTAGCGGCTTGGTAATGAGGGCTGCATTAGGGATGTATTCTCTTACCCAGTTGCATAGACCGAGAAAACTCTGAAGTTGTCGTTTTTTGTTAGGAACAGGATAGTTCTGAAGCTGCAATTTATGTTTATCAAGTGGTCTAGTGGTATCTAAAGTAATCTGATGCACAAGATAGGTAATCTCATTAGTAGCGATTACACACTTATCCGGAGAAACCTTCAAGTTATGTAGCCTTAATCGTTCAAATATCAACCTGAGATGCTCCACATGTCCTTCCAAATCTTCACTATAGATGATGATGTCGTCTAAATAGACTTTACAGAAATGGTGCAAATATCCTGTTAGTACATCTTTGGCCATGAATTTTTGGAATGTGCACGGGGCAGTCTTCAAGCCGAACGGCATAACATTGAATTGATAGGCAGCTCCATCATGAGTAGTAAACGCTGTGTAAATTTTGGATGAATCATCTAAAGGAATTTGCCAATATCCGCTCTTCAAATCAAGTACAGTAAATACTGTAGCTTTCCCCAGGTCCTTGATACTTTCATAGATTTTTGGTAAAACAGAGGCTTCGTCAAGCGTGACTTCGTTTAATCTACGATAGTCGATACAGAAACGCGGTTTCTTATCTTGTCTCTCAATGATGACTGGGGGTGAACTATATGGTGATGTGCTTGATTCAATAACACCGGCCTTTAACATTTCCTCTATCTGATCATACATGATCTTCTTTTTACTAGGCGACATGGGATATGGCTTTACATTGAATGGACGATGGTGCTTAACGATAATTTTGTGTTTAACACTTACGGTGGTTGCTTGAGTCAATTCCACCGTAAATAGATCAGAAAATTCTTTGAAAAGTGAATTGAAAATTGAGTTAGAAATTTTTAGAGTTTCCGGCAATTCTTCATTCGATGCTGATTCCAGAACACGGTTATACGTCTGTCTATTCCCACATACACACATTTCCTATGATAGTCAAATACGACATGTTGAGAATAAAGGAATGGAGCTCCTAATATGATTCCTTCGTTCAGTTCTTCGATAACTTGAAATGGTACATGGAAACGAACATCCGATATAAAGAGGTCTAGAGAAGTAGTGCCTTGCGAATCAATAACTTGATCGCCACAAGCAAGAGCGAAAGTTTGAGGATCTGATAGATTATTCATCGATGAGAGAAATTGCGGATGAATGATATTCCTTGTAGCACCGGTATCAAGAAGTGCGAACACAAGTTTATTATTAACGATAATTTTGATTCGAGGCAAAGGATAAAAATTTGATAAATGGTTAATGGCTTCTGATAGGATTATAGGTTGAAAGTTGGCAGGGTCTTTGGCATATTCTGGGTATTCTGACGTCAGGTCAGGTAAGTGGTCAAATGGGTTTATAGTTTGGGATTGGTCTATTGACGACGAGGCGTACTCGTAGGGCCAACTGGAGGTGGATTGCGGGAATTGCCCTGTTCCCGAACCCCTGAGAAGTTTCCCTGTTGTCGTCTCTTATAAGGATTGTTGGGACAATCGGAATGGTAGTGCCATTGGACATCAGGACAGAATCGACATGGAGTAGGTGGAATTTTCTGATTGTTGGAATTTGGACGGTTTTGATTGCTAGAGGTTGCCTGCTCTTGGAAATGGACTTGTCGGTTCCTGACGTCTTGAGTGTCTCTATTGTTATTCTCACTGTAGGGAGTATGCCAAACACGGCCATTATAGGAGTTGCCAGAAGATGGTTGATTATAATTTTGATTAGATTTTGCCTTAGATTTATTTTCATTGGAACGCGCCGCAGATCCTTCATCAGCTATATCTCGCTCTACCCTAGATGCTATCGATACAAGTGACTCAGTGTTAAAAATATGTGTTCCGCGTAAGCGAGAACGTATCTCCGGTCTGAGTTGGTCCAGTATGATACTGGCCTTCAGAGCTTCCGGTTTGAAGGGGTCGACCCTATTAAAAAGACATATTTTCTTGGTAATGAATACCGCTGATGAATCCCCTGCATGCTGCATTTCGCCATAAAGCTTTGTGATTGCTTGAGTGTAGATATCGCCTGAATCAAATCTATTGCGGAAACGTTCAATGAATACTTCGTACGAAGTAATGAGAGTTCGATATTGATCAAACCATTTTCGGGCTTCTCCTTTTAGTTGCTCAGTTATTAAATGGAATCGGTCTGTACTGTTATTAATTCTTGCTCTGTGGCAATAGTCTTCGAAATTTCTGATGAAAGTTTCGGGACTCTCATGATCTAAGCCATGATATTCCACGTTAGGACTACGTGGTCGGTCATAGGTAGAAGTTGTGCACTGTGCTGCGTCTTGCATAGCGTTTACAAAAGTTTGCGCCATCTTGGCGAATAGATCTTCCATTGATGGAGGATTTTCAGGGGACCTCAACGAGGGAGAAACATTACTGATCAGTTCCGGCTGCCGCTCCGGCACTACGGAGGAATCTTCCATCAACCCGGTCTCTTGCTCGTAGAAACCACTAGGGGTCAAAGATATCAAAGGATTGTCGTTCATGACTACGATTCATGCAAGAGATGAGGTCAACCGAAGCACAGCCCCACGTTGGGCGCCATATCAACGTTTAATAACTAAACTAATTTGTTAAGGCTGTGTCAACGTTAGTTAACCATTCGTTATAACCAGTGATAGTGGGAGGGAACGACCGATATTCGTATTAAGTCAATTAATCGCTATCACCACATCTGATTTAACTCTTGGCCGTTGAATTCAACGCAGGTCGTGGCAAACCCTTAATATATCGAAGTCTCGAAATCGATAGATTAACGGCAACTGTCGACAATGAATGCTTCCTCGTATACAGGCTTCGCAACGTCCTGAACTAAAGATACAACACTAGCTAAACACTTTGCACAATACACAATTCACTTCTGACACCTGCCCAGACAGGTCTTGCTCGTTCACTCTTCTTTGGCTTCAGCCGAATGGTCAAACCGACGCAATTGCGAGGGTCGTTAGCTATGGGGTCAACACAGATACTAGACTATTACTAGAACGCAATAAGAAGACATGGATAATAAATAAAGGTATATATTAAACAATCATCATAGTACATATAGAGCCTCACCTAGCAAGGTCTGCCACCATAACCACGATACCCCCACAAGGGGTCAGCGACCGCGACGGCCGCGCTTAAAGACGAGTGATCGATTGCCGAAAGAGAATTATTACATGGACGTGACTGGCAATTTAGTGAGTGGGTTTTATAGATTTACTGTTAGAATTAGACTAAAAATTTAAGGTAATATTCTCCAAAAGGGGTATATGCCGTTAGACGTCTGTGGATATTTCAGAAAGGGGAAATCTCTTCGAATGCTATCTCACAAGGCGGTCACCTGGTAATAATGGGGAAGTGCCCCGGTACCCGTGCGTACCGCCCTGAGGCTTATCCTGGCTTGATTTAATCAAAAATGGCGGATTTCCATTTTGCGAGATCATTGGGAGGTCTCCCACTATATATATGGAAATGACCCGAGACCACTTCATGTCGCCACGTGGCGTCGCAAAATTCCGCTATTTCCAAATTTTATTCAGTTCCTAATATTTTCAAAATGGTGCTATCAGACACGATCCCGGTAGAGACGATGACCAATGGGTAGGCCAGGCCAGCTCAACCATCCTTGGAAGCCGTAGGTCACGGACTCACTAGGAATTCCAGAACGCGAGGGTAGAGTGAACCTATGGGTCCGTAGATCAGTGCGACCACGAAGGTGGATCAGTCTATGAGTAGTAGATATGCTATGGGCGTACGGCGCCAAAATCCCATGTTATTTCTTATGGAGGTTCATCCTGGTCATTTTTCGACCCAACTGGGCACCCCATAATTGCCTACCCCCTGGAGGTCAAGGTCGAGGTCGAGGTCACTGGTCAGGGTCATGAGAGGCTAAGGTGACGTACCATTAATTACTTAATAAGTTCTATGGTAAAATGTTATTAATAATAATATGTAAAGGGATTGAGGAATTATTTATTTGTATTTGAATAGTTAAGTCATTCGATGAATTAAATAAAGATGAAAGGGGTGCGTTGACGAGACGCGAGCTCTACACGTCCACGGTGATAATGAGAGCAGCGCCACTACTGACTGTTTCATGAACTAATTCAGATCACTGGAAGATATGAAGCAGTTAACAGCTTACGTAAAAATACGACGCGCGACGACAGGGAATATTGGCATTTTTCATGAACTAATTCAGATCACTGGAAGATATGAAGCAGTTAACAGCTCAAGATACCTACATAAAAATATGCTACGGCGAATATAGGCATTTTAAAAATATCTATTTATCTTAAAAGAAGGATGGGGTTATATTATTATATACTAACAGAGAATAAAAACACAATTGAATAGTATGCTATGCGAAATCTCTTAAGTAGGTCAACGAGTTCAATCTTATCACAAGGAATTCTGCAGGGGTCACAATAGGTTATCGGAGTTTTATGAACATTTGAGTATGATTTTAATATTTATTTGGTTGATTTCTCAATGTAATTATTTTGCAAGGAAAAAATGCTGTAAAGATGTCTGTGTGTGTGGCGCATATTTCCATTGCATACTAATACGACAAAAACCGAATGACACCATACTGCAATTTCAAACATTTAATTTAAGTTTTAGGAAACTGTAGCCGGGGCAAATAAGATAGTTAAAAATTAGAAATACTTTTTAAATACGTAAGTGTATTCAGTAAGTAATACATATATACAAATTAAGTTATTTAATCAATGCAAGAACATAAAGAAAAAAATCCTTTAATTTAAAAATCGCTGTGTCTAACATTAGAATAAGCATCATATTATAGCAGTGCCGTTCATTCGAAATCTAGTCAATAGGATTCAGATTGGGTTATCACAACAACGTATGAAGGTGGAAATATTTAATAGCGAAAAAGGTAGGTAGGTATAAGTTATAAAAATGCCTAATGATGCATACTGTATTGAGGTAATGCTAGGCTCTCAGAGAAGTGTTTCGTCTAGGTAAATTTTAATTAAGCGTCCCCACCCAGTATACCTTACTGTGAGATTTTTAAAATCTAATAGTGACGCTCTAGGTAGTGCAAAAGTGTAAGTACATACACGTATTTTTAATTCCAAAGACAAATTATTATTAAGTTCGTATACGATATGTAATACGAAATCGTCTTTAGTTCGATTCTATAGGGTATTTGTGGTAAAAAATGTTTATTTTACACGAAACGAATTTTAAACACAGTTTGGAAAAAATCTAGGTAGCAATTACTGTTATCAGTTATAAATTAAGCAAGCCTTTCTATGAATTTATGATACATTAAATTACACAACGTTCTAGAAATTTTTTTATAAGGAACCAAATTGTTGTTTTCAACTTACAAATTAATCAAAACTGATTTATGAATATCGTAAGAGGTAAAAAACAAAAACTTTTATAAGTTTAAACTAATAAGACAAATATTTTTTTAATTCTTTTATTCATATTGAATTTATATTCATATTTTTGTCAGCTGTTGTCTTAATTCAGAAGAGGAAATATATTGGTAAACTAATGGGTGTTATCCCAAATGAAACATTCATTATAGATAAGCATTCTTTATTAATAAATTATATAGGGTTCACGATTTACATTTTCAGTTTCCTCAATTTACAGAGGTTGCATAATACAATATAAAATATAGGTCACTATATTTTTAAATAATATAAGGGTATATATTGGGATTAAATATTGTAGAGTATATACAGAGTCCTCGATTTTACTGAGGCTTTTTTATAGAAATAAAGGTGTTGCAAAATAAATATACTTGAAATAAGTATCATTAAAGTGCTCTTCCGAAATCTGGGTAATGCAGATCTTTAGTTTTAAGAAAATTACATAAAAAAAATTTATATTGTCTCTCGAGGTATTTTTGTAAAGTAGTGCCCTTCTGGTTCGGAAATTTTTGTGTAATGACTAGCGTAGATTTTTCTAATGAAAAAAGCTATTCTACAGCATTTCAGTGCCCCCCCGCGTTTTATAAAACAATGCATACATAACAAAAATTAATATTATAAAAATATGAGAAGACGATTGGACAAAGAGTTCATTCATACGAAATATTGATCTCCCCAGCTCGAGTTCGTAGGTCTTATTTCAATCGTAAGACGCAAGGTGATTTACCATTTGAAGGGGACAGGGGAATGACGATGAATGTCACATAATTATCAAAATTAACTTTATACAGCCATCTTCTGGCTAAAATACACCCGTGGTGAGAGTAAAATCGGTAAGAGTGATATTATTAAATTTAAGCAAAAAAGGCAACAATGATGAATGTCCATGCGTAACAGGTCAAAAATGATAAAAGGTTGTTGTGAACGACTATCTGTTTTATTTACATTTCAGTAGAATCTCCAGAAGCACGGAAATATTATGAACAACTCCCTGTAAACAGGATAATAACGAAAACGATGTTTCAATAATATGTTTTTAGTTTAATTAGGGTTACAATGTTTTATTTTGAAAAATAACTGACATTGTCAAACTAGGCATATAGAAAATACCATTATACAATACCTACTAAAAGCAGCTAGAGTGGCAAACAAAGATAAATTAGGTTTTAAAAACAATGTATTATATATAAGTATTTGTAAATATTATCACTACCACTATCAGTTTATGTTAAATTTCAGAAAAAAAGACTAAGGAAATAGTTAATATCAAAATTTTTATTCGTTTTAATAAAAAAGCACAAAATGATTAATGCAAATGAGGGAAACATTTTATTACTTGCGAATAATTAAAACAATATTTTCTATGTATTATCGAAAGCTGCTAAATAAAACATTTTTTATTATAAAAGACAAAACATATAGTCATTAACCATAATTTCAGAAATAACCAAAAACAATAAAAAAACCTCTTGCGTCTTGTTATAAAATATGTTAAGTGGCGTAATTATAAAACAAACACTAACAGAGCAATCGTTCTTTAAAAATGTATTCCTAACCGTCTCCGAAGTCACAGAAGTAACCCCAGAAAATCCTAGATGTATTACAAAACCTACGTGTTATTTCTGCTCTTTAAAAGTTATGTCTTATCTAGAGATATAAAACATAGATTAAGCGATTACCTAGTATTTTGTTACATTTTTGCGGCTAAAAGTTGATTTCAATATTTAGAAAGTAATTTTTCTGCATAATTTAAACAAATTAAATAAAAAGTCATTCGTGTGAGAGAATATAAAATTCGATTCATATATATATAATCATTTTTCAACATCAAGTTGCATTGCAATCCACTGTTGTAATTGCGATGAATGAAATAGACTACTAAGCAAATAATTTTATTTCAATGAATTTTTATACAAGGAGACAAAGAATCAGTGTGTGTTTTAACCAGCATCGGTAAACTTCATTCAGTTTTGTGCAGAATGCAATGCAAAATAATCGACACATTTTTTTTTTTCATAGGATATATTGTTACTTAAGAAAATAGTGTAGTATTAAACAGTATAAAAACACGAGCACAGGGTAAGTTTTAAAAAAAAACTTTTTAAGTTTAAGTATTTAATTTGATAGGTTGAAGACAATGTCGGTTAATTTTTTAAACACTGTTACTTTGTAAATTATTTTTCTACAAGATAGACTTTAAAATTACATTATTGCATATTTTTCTCAAGTTATAATGAAATTATAAAGCAAAAATTCTTATACTTAACTTATCTTTAAAAATCACTTGGTGTCAAAAAGTACTAAATTAATAATGGTATATAGCGACTTGAAGATTTTTTTTGTAGATTTTTAAACTTTAGGATAATTAAAAAGGAATGCTTTTACCCCTAAGAGAGTAAAAAACCACTCCAGAAGTTCAAATTTAATACAGATTCAAGTAGTTATTGAAAAGATTCATGTTCTTAAGGTCGCTTATTAGCGAATCTGAAATCTAAAATAGGGATTGCGCCCCTAATAACATACATATTAGGAGTTTAATGGAAAAATATCTAGCTCCCACCCCTAAGAGGGTGAAAACATCAAAATATTTGAATAAATTAATGAAACTTATTCAATTTTAAATTTACTGGGACTAAAAATGAACACTTTTATGTAAAAAATCAAAATTTTATCATTTTTTTTCCTTGTATAATTGGTTTAGCAGATATCAAAATTTGTCAAAAAACAATTTGAAACTCATATCCAATGAAAAACATCCTTAATCCTTTTTTAATATTCCATATTTACCCATTTTAAAACTGTTTTAGAAGTTCGCAGTGAGATCTACCTAATAATTAGTCTGTTTTTTAAGTAAAAAATTTCAATAATTTTAATACAAGGTATCTTTAATTTTCATAACATTTTAAAAGTGGCAATTTAATATTATTACAATGTTTCTATATATCGGTGTATATACTTAAAAAAAAAAAAAATATTCGCTTATACAGACTGAAACTTTCTAGATATCTACACCAAAAACATCATAGTATGACCATTGGAATAAAAATTGCAGGACCAAGAAGATTTTTATTGTTTGTATTGCTTTTTACTAACAAATTTCGGAATCGTTCAAACTGTTGATGAGACGAGATTTTTTTTATATCTAACCACCAACAGTCTGTCGAACGTAGAATAATATTTAACCTTCAAGAGAAAAAAATTAATTACACGTTTTTAAACCGAAAACCTAGGTACGAGAAAGGTCTTCGGACTATCGAACGTAAAATTATAAAAATTTACTAACTTACAAGAATATGAATAAATAATTTATATATACAGTATATCCTTGGATAGGGTTTACAAGAGGTGAAATAGCTAAAATGTTCAACTTTTCGAGGAAAAGTCATTCCCGACAAAAATTTTTGCTCCATAAGAAAATACGATTCACGATAAGAAACCTCATGTTTTTAAAGAGGGGGTCCTAAAAATTATAATAACTTGGAAAATGCTTAAGAGTAAATTGGCTGTATTCTTAATTTTTTAAACAAAATGCTAAATGAAATCCTTAAACAATCTAAGCGCAATAGGAAACAAGCATTGTAATTCTAACAATTTTTCATATAAAAATTTTTTAGTATGCTATTTTCAAGATGTTTTATTTCATAACTAGATATTAAAATATAATTTATAAGCATATTTTATTAAATCAAGGGTACCAAATAATTTTCTGTGTATCATATAAAAAATTTGCCGAAATTATACAAACGACAATTGGTTGAGTCAATGAAGCTTACAAATCGGCGAAAACTTAGGAATTTCTCAGGAACAGTACCCTTATATGATTATTTTTTTAAATATTCATTATACATATTACTTAAAATCTGAAATATTCCGACATAGAAATTTTTAATACTAATTTTGAAAATTATGAATTATTGTCTTTATGCTTTGATAATTAATAAATTTCATAGACGAACTAGCATTTTCGACGAAAAAAAAAAGATTGTAAAGGTTTTTGGTCACTAATTAATACATTGTCAAAAAAAGGTCTTCAAAAAAATTTTCTTTTGAAATTATCATTATTATTTAAATTCTAAAAGATTGATTTATAAAAAATTTACGAACAGTTTTCAAAATTAAAGAAAGAGAATTCTTGGTTCATAATTTTTTTCCAGAGAAAATTAAATGTATAGAATATTCCAGTTCAGGAGTAGAAAATTTGGGATAAATAAATTTGTAATGAATTCGATTAGATATAGTATTTTTCAACATTGATATATAAATTTTGTGTATTAATTTCAGAAATAATCCATAAAAATATCCCTACAGTATTTTGTTGCTGGTTCTGTAATATAAATAATAAGAGAAGTAAAAAAATTTTTTGAAATGCATATAGAAAGACCTGAAACTTCCAGAATTGGTTAATAAATACATCCTAAATTACATAACAAAAAATCAAAATTAATGGATAAAATTAGATATATATAACAGAAAACAGTAAATAACGTATACATACATCATGCAAGTGTATAAGTCATATTGGAGTAAAATCTGCTCTCAAACAGAAAATAATACGGAGGACATGCTAAACACTGAACAATGAAATAAATATTTAAATAATATTTTGAGCACAGTAAATAATTTCACGAGGCACTTATATGCTTGCATCATGTATAGGGTAACAAATATTTCTCATGCCAAAACCTTAACAAACTGTTTTTTAAGTTATAAAATACGTAGTTTGTCGTAATATAATAACTTGAAAGTTGATAAAAAAAAAATATTATAGTATGTTCGGGTATCTTCAGCAAAACTCGGTATAAATTAAGTATAAGTCACATGCATAGTAAAAATTAGCCATTTTATTATTGTTTAATTATAAATAAAAAACCTTAGTATTTATCCAAATATGCTGATATTTATATATACAGGCTGTCTATTTTACGAGGGCCAAACCAAATATCTCGCTTAATATCTATTGTTGAAGAATAAAGTTTTAGAAATAGTTTTCCCATTTTTTGTGAGCTATGTTTCAGTAAAAAGAAATTTGAAATCCATAGCCTACTTTGTGAGATATATTACAAAAACCTGAAAAGTAGGAAAACTACAAACGGTTATAGCTTCCTTATTTGAAGAGATACGAAAAAAGTTGAAGGGATGATAGTTGACGGCAAAGACAATAAGAATAATAATATGTATCAAAAAATTCGAAAAACGCAGTTGGCTTTGACATACGCTCTTGTGCAAAACTTAAAACAACAAATCTCAAAGTAGGCCATGTCACCATTAATTCCGTTTATTTTTTCTCTTTCCAACGATATAAAACATGTCACAAAAATTTTAACTGATAGTGCCAATATTTAATATTTTACGAAATCCACAATTCATATCGTTAAATCGTAAAAATCAGCTATGCCATGATAGTAAAAATTCACTTTATAATAATTATAATTCAGTAATTATTTATTACAATTTAATACAAACTAACAAATGTCTCATAAATAAAAATAAAAGTACAAAATGAATATCCAAAAAAACGAAAAATTATGTACAGGGTTTTCCACCGAAAATGATCACCCCGATAACTTTTTAATTTGTAATTTTAGAAAAAAAAGAGTCGAGTAAAAGTTGTAGGACATGTTAAGGGCTTAAAAATCACATTTTTAGAAAAACAATTGAACATCGTATTTACGATCTACCGATACAAGTTATGTTTTTTTAAATGGAACACCCTGTATTTTTTTATATTTTTGGATTCTATACGTTTTTCTGATTTCAACCGTATGAATATGTCATATGTTTGCTCCCGGTAGTTTATTTTAAATAATATTTTGCTATCCCTTCGGCATCTTGTAACAAACTGCAACTACGCTGAAAGCTAGTTTTGCTTTCCCAAAAAATTAATATTTTAATAAATAAATAATTTTTCGTTTTTTTTTGATATTCATTTTGTACTTTTATTTTTATTTATGAGACATTTGTTAGTTTGTATTAAATTGTAATAAATAATTACTGAATTATAATTATTATAAAGTGAATTTTTACTATCATGGCATAGCTGATTTTTACGATTTAACGATATGAATTGTGGATTTCGTAAAATATTAAATATTGGCACTATCAGTTAAAATTTTTGTGACATGTTTTATATCGTTGGAAAGAGAAAAAATAAACGGAATTAATGGTGTCATGGCCTACTTTGAGATTTGTTGTTTTAAGTTTTGCACAAGAGCGTATGTCAAAGCCAACTGCGTTTTTCGAATTTTTTGATACATATTATTATTCTTATTGTCTTTGCCGTCAACTATCATCCCTTCAACTTTTTTCGTATCTCTTCAAATAAGGAAGCTATAACCGTTTGTAGTTTTCCTACTTTTCAGGTTTTTGTAATATATCTCACAAAGTAGGCTATGGATTTCAAATTTCTTTTTACTGAAACATAGCTCACAAAAAATGGGAAAACTATTTCTAAAACTTTATTCTTCAACAATAGATATTAAGCGAGATATTTGGTTTGGCCCTCGTAAAATAGACAGCCTGTATATCCATTCAACTTGTGATTAGCTTGACTCTCGCTTTTTACAGTTGCTGCAAGAGTAGGAGTTTACCACAAGCGTAGGAAAATACATTATTTTCTAGATAAAGAGACGTAATTTCTACAATTCTTATTGGTATCAATGAAACAAACGCTTTTAAATAGATTAATTTATTAAAAAAAGAATCATCAATTTACAGAGTTTGTATATACAGAAATATATATTAAAATATATGATATGAAAACATAGCTTATATTCTAAGTTTATCACTTTACAATACAAGTGAAAATTAAGGAGTTTTACATGTCATAAAATTAGATGGTTTTATATTATGAACCTAATTGAGGCGTAAATTTATTAATGTTCACTTGGAGATTTAAAATTGCTTCAAGTGCCCAGCAGCTGTCTTTTTCTTGAAATTCTTCTAATTCTAGGAGAATAGGTGCTTGAATGTTTTCTGTGAACCATTTTTCTAAATCAGTGTCTCGATAGATCGAGGCATTTTTTGTATTAATGTATTTAAATTCTTTAATTTCCATATCCACCTTAGTTATGGCGAACAGGCCACAGAAAACGGCATTCACTTTAAAAGACTCATCTTTTTTCAGAGCATTTTGCATACGTAGGTGGAAGAGGGCCTCGCAATCCTTAAGGAACAACTTGGGATCTGTATGTTGTAAGTTTGTAATAACCCCAGTTCTGATGCGGCAGGAAAATGCTGTTGCTGATTCCCCCCAGCTAACACGATGTTTACTCGTTTCCTTCCTTGGCGTTATCCCTGCTACACGTTTCTGCTCAAACTTAATTTGGTTTCTGAAGCTTTTGATTTGAGCCAAAGATGACAATAGACCTTGCTTCTCTCCAATAGTGTTGGCGGTTTTTAGTTGGAGCTTTATATTCCGTACAGCCTTAGTACATTGCCTAAGCCCATCCTTAGCAGTATCTTCACTATACTTGGTGGATAGAACACCAAGCAGAGCAGCGATGCTCACACACAAATATTTTAAAAAATCTTTAGCTGACATGTCTGTTTGATGATTGACTGTTGAATGACTAAACGGCTGTAGTAGTTGAGGTTTTATTAATGCTGGGTCGATGAGTGCGAACGGTAAGATATAACATGAAAATTAATTATATGTTTAATCATTTTTCTACAAATTCCTAAGTTAAATTTTTCTTGGAATTTCGCGCTATAAGTTTCAGAACAATTCCACCTCTTCCCAATATTATCCCTAAATTAAACAGATTAGGTATGTTAGGTTAGGTTCGGGAAGACGCTCGCGACTGCCCGAACCTAAATTAACATACCTAATCTGTTTAATTTAGGGATAATATTGGGAAGAGGTGGAATTGTTCTGAAACTTATAGCGCGAAATTCCAAGAAAAATTTAACTTAGGAATTTGTAGAAAAATGATTAAACATATAATTAATTTTCATGTTATATCTTACCGTTCGCACTCATCGACCCAGCATTAATAAAACCTCAACTACTACAGCCGTTTAGTCATTCAACAGTCAATCATCAAACAGACATGTCAGCTAAAGATTTTTTAAAATATTTGTGTGTGAGCATCGCTGCTCTGCTTGGTGTTCTATCCACCAAGTATAGTGAAGATACTGCTAAGGATGGGCTTAGGCAATGTACTAAGGCTGTACGGAATATAAAGCTCCAACTAAAAACCGCCAACACTATTGGAGAGAAGCAAGGTCTATTGTCATCTTTGGCTCAAATCAAAAGCTTCAGAAACCAAATTAAGTTTGAGCAGAAACGTGTAGCAGGGATAACGCCAAGGAAGGAAACGAGTAAACATCGTGTTAGCTGGGGGGAATCAGCAATAGCATTTTCCTGCCGCATCAGAACTGGGGTTATTACAAACTTACAACATACAGATCCCAAGTTGTTCCTTAAGGATTGCGAGGCCCTCTTCCACCTACGTATGCAAAATGCTCTGAAAAAAGATGAGTCTTTTAAAGTGAATGCCGTTTTCTGTGGCCTGTTCGCCATAACTAAGGTGGATATGGAAATTAAAGAATTTAAATACATTAATACAAAAAATGCCTCGATCTATCGAGACACTGATTTAGAAAAATGGTTCACAGAAAACATTCAAGCACCTATTCTCCTAGAATTAGAAGAATTTCAAGAAAAAGACAGCTGCTGGGCACTTGAAGCAATTTTAAATCTCCAAGTGAACATTAATAAATTTACGCCTCAATTAGGTTCATAATATAAAACCATCTAATTTTATGACATGTAAAACTCCTTAATTTTCACTTGTATTGTAAAGTGATAAACTTAGAATATAAGCTATGTTTTCATATCATATATTTTAATATATATTTCTGTATATACAAACTCTGTAAATTGATGATTCTTTTTTTAATAAATTAATCTATTTAAAAGCGTTTGTTTCATTGATACCAATAAGAATTGTAGAAATTACGTCTCTTTATCTAGAAAATAATGTATTTTCCTACGCTTGTGGTAAACTCCTACTCTTGCAGCAACTGTAAAAAGCGAGAGTCAAGCTAATCACAAGTTGAATGGATATATATATAAATATCAGCATATTTGGATAAATACTAAGGTTTTTTATTTATAATTAAACAATAATAAAATGGCTAATTTTTACTATGCATGTAACTTATACTTAATTTATACCGAGTTTTGCTGAAGATACCCGAACATACTATAATATTTTTTTTTTATCAACTTTCAAGTTATTATATTACGACAAACTACGTATTTTATAACTTAAAAAACAGTTTGTTAAGGTTTTGGCATGAGAAATATTTGTTACCCTATACATGATGCAAGCATATAAGTGCCTCGTGAAATTATTTACTGTGCTCAAAATATTATTTAAATATTTATTTCATTGTTCAGTGTTTAGCATGTCCTCCGTATTATTTTCTGTTTGAGAGCAGATTTTACTCCAATATGACTTATACACTTGCATGATGTATGTATACGTTATTTACTGTTTTCTGTTATATATATCTAATTTTATCCATTAATTTTGATTTTTTGTTATGTAATTTAGGATGTATTTATTAACCAATTCTGGAAGTTTCAGGTCTTTCTATATGCATTTCAAAAAATTTTTTTACTTCTCTTATTATTTATATTACAGAACCAGCAACAAAATACTGTAGGGATATTTTTATGGATTATTTCTGAAATTAATACACAAAATTTATATATCAATGTTGAAAAATACTATATCTAATCGAATTCATTACAAATTTATTTATCCCAAATTTTCTACTCCTGAACTGGAATATTCTATACATTTAATTTTCTCTGGAAAAAAATTATGAACCAAGAATTCTCTTTCTTTAATTTTGAAAACTGTTCGTAAATTTTTTATAAATCAATCTTTTAGAATTTAAATAATAATGATAATTTCAAAAGAAAATTTTTTTGAAGACCTTTTTTTGACAATGTATTAATTAGTGACCAAAAACCTTTACAATCTTTTTTTTTTCGTCGAAAATGCTAGTTCGTCTATGAAATTTATTAATTATCAAAGCATAAAGACAATAATTCATAATTTTCAAAATTAGTATTAAAAATTTCTATGTCGGAATATTTCAGATTTTAAGTAATATGTATAATGAATATTTAAAAAAATAATCAGATAAGGGTACTGTTCCTGAGAAATTCCTAAGTTTTCGCCGATTTGTAAGCTTCATTGACTCAACCAATTGTCGTTTGTATAATTTCGGCAAATTTTTTATATGATACACAGAAAATTATTTGGTACCCTTGATTTAATAAAATATGCTTATAAATTATATTTTAATATCTAGTTATGAAATAAAACATCTTGAAAATAGCATACTAAAAAATTTTTATATGAAAAATTGTTAGAATTACAATGCTTGTTTCCTATTGCGCTTAGATTGTTTAAGGATTTCATTTAGCATTTTGTTTAAAAAATTAAGAATACAGCCAATTTACTCTTAAGCATTTTCCAAGTTATTATAATTTTTAGGACCCCCTCTTTAAAAACATGAGGTTTCTTATCGTGAATCGTATTTTCTTATGGAGCAAAAATTTTTGTCGGGAATGACTTTTCCTCGAAAAGTTGAACATTTTAGCTATTTCACCTCTTGTAAACCCTATCCAAGGATATACTGTATATATAAATTATTTATTCATATTCTTGTAAGTTAGTAAATTTTTATAATTTTACGTTCGATAGTCCGAAGACCTTTCTCGTACCTAGGTTTTCGGTTTAAAAACGTGTAATTAATTTTTTTCTCTTGAAGGTTAAATATTATTCTACGTTCGACAGACTGTTGGTGGTTAGATATAAAAAAAATCTCGTCTCATCAACAGTTTGAACGATTCCGAAATTTGTTAGTAAAAAGCAATACAAACAATAAAAATCTTCTTGGTCCTGCAATTTTTATTCCAATGGTCATACTATGATGTTTTTGGTGTAGATATCTAGAAAGTTTCAGTCTGTATAAGCGAATATTTTTTTTTTTTTTAAGTATATACACCGATATATAGAAACATTGTAATAATATTAAATTGCCACTTTTAAAATGTTATGAAAATTAAAGATACCTTGTATTAAAATTATTGAAATTTTTTACTTAAAAAACAGAATAATTATTAGGTAGATCTCACTGCGAACTTCTAAAACAGTTTTAAAATGGGTAAATATGGAATATTAAAAAAGGATTAAGGATGTTTTTCATTGGATATGAGTTTCAAATTGTTTTTTGACAAATTTTGATATCTGCTAAACCAATTATACAAGGAAAAAAAATGATAAAATTTTGATTTTTTACATAAAAGTGTTCATTTTTAGTCCCAGTAAATTTAAAATTGAATAAGTTTCATTAATTTATTCAAATATTTTGATGTTTTCACCCTCTTAGGGGTGGGAGCTAGATATTTTTCCATTAAACTCCTAATATGTATGTTATTAGGGGCGCAATCCCTATTTTAGATTTCAGATTCGCTAATAAGCGACCTTAAGAACATGAATCTTTTCAATAACTACTTGAATCTGTATTAAATTTGAACTTCTGGGGTGGTTTTTTACTCTCTTAGGGGTAAAAGCATTCCTTTTTAATTATCCTAAAGTTTAAAAATCTACAAAAAAAATCTTCAAGTCGCTATATACCATTATTAATTTAGTACTTTTTGACACCAAGTGATTTTTAAAGATAAGTTAAGTATAAGAATTTTTGCTTTATAATTTCATTATAACTTGAGAAAAATATGCAATAATGTAATTTTAAAGTCTATCTTGTAGAAAAATAATTTACAAAGTAACAGTGTTTAAAAAATTAACCGACATTGTCTTCAACCTATCAAATTAAATACTTAAACTTAAAAAGTTTTTTTTTAAAACTTACCCTGTGCTCGTGTTTTTATACTGTT
Organism: Rhagium mordax; assembly: GCA_963680705.1. Lineage (NCBI taxonomy): Eukaryota > Metazoa > Arthropoda > Insecta > Coleoptera > Cerambycidae > Rhagium > Rhagium mordax. The sequence goes on from OY796664.1 coordinate 28,686,902, forward strand.
TAATACTACACTATTTTCTTAAGTAACAATATATCCTATGAAAAAAAAAAATGTGTCGATTATTTTGCATTGCATTCTGCACAAAACTGAATGAAGTTTACCGATGCTGGTTAAAACACACACTGATTCTTTGTCTCCTTGTATAAAAATTCATTGAAATAAAATTATTTGCTTAGTAGTCTATTTCATTCATCGCAATTACAACAGTGGATTGCAATGCAACTTGATGTTGAAAAATGATTATATATATATGAATCGAATTTTATATTCTCTCACACGAATGACTTTTTATTTAATTTGTTTAAATTATGCAGAAAAATTACTTTCTAAATATTGAAATCAACTTTTAGCCGCAAAAATGTAACAAAATACTAGGTAATCGCTTAATCTATGTTTTATATCTCTAGATAAGACATAACTTTTAAAGAGCAGAAATAACACGTAGGTTTTGTAATACATCTAGGATTTTCTGGGGTTACTTCTGTGACTTCGGAGACGGTTAGGAATACATTTTTAAAGAACGATTGCTCTGTTAGTGTTTGTTTTATAATTACGCCACTTAACATATTTTATAACAAGACGCAAGAGGTTTTTTTATTGTTTTTGGTTATTTCTGAAATTATGGTTAATGACTATATGTTTTGTCTTTTATAATAAAAAATGTTTTATTTAGCAGCTTTCGATAATACATAGAAAATATTGTTTTAATTATTCGCAAGTAATAAAATGTTTCCCTCATTTGCATTAATCATTTTGTGCTTTTTTATTAAAACGAATAAAAATTTTGATATTAACTATTTCCTTAGTCTTTTTTTCTGAAATTTAACATAAACTGATAGTGGTAGTGATAATATTTACAAATACTTATATATAATACATTGTTTTTAAAACCTAATTTATCTTTGTTTGCCACTCTAGCTGCTTTTAGTAGGTATTGTATAATGGTATTTTCTATATGCCTAGTTTGACAATGTCAGTTATTTTTCAAAATAAAACATTGTAACCCTAATTAAACTAAAAACATATTATTGAAACATCGTTTTCGTTATTATCCTGTTTACAGGGAGTTGTTCATAATATTTCCGTGCTTCTGGAGATTCTACTGAAATGTAAATAAAACAGATAGTCGTTCACAACAACCTTTTATCATTTTTGACCTGTTACGCATGGACATTCATCATTGTTGCCTTTTTTGCTTAAACTAAATTTAATAATATCACTCTTACCGATTTTACTCTCACCACGGGTGTATTTTAGCCAGAAGATGGCTGTATAAAGTTAATTTTGATAATTATGTGACATTCATCGTCATTCCCCTGTCCCCTTCAAATGGTAAATCACCTTGCGTCTTACGATTGAAATAAGACCTACGAACTCGAGCTGGGGAGATCAATATTTCGTATGAATGAACTCTTTGTCCAATCGTCTTCTCATATTTTTATAATATTAATTTTTGTTATGTATGCATTGTTTTATAAAACGCGGGGGGGCACTGAAATGCTGTAGAATAGCTTTTTTCATTAGAAAAATCTACGCTAGTCATTACACAAAAATTTCCGAACCAGAAGGGCACTACTTTACAAAAATACCTCGAGAGACAATATAAATTTTTTTTATGTAATTTTCTTAAAACTAAAGATCTGCATTACCCAGATTTCGGAAGAGCACTTTAATGATACTTATTTCAAGTATATTTATTTTGCAACACCTTTATTTCTATAAAAAAGCCTCAGTAAAATCGAGGACTCTGTATATACTCTACAATATTTAATCCCAATATATACCCTTATATTATTTAAAAATATAGTGACCTATATTTTATATTGTATTATGCAACCTCTGTAAATTGAGGAAACTGAAAATGTAAATCGTGAACCCTATATAATTTATTAATAAAGAATGCTTATCTATAATGAATGTTTCATTTGGGATAACACCCATTAGTTTACCAATATATTTCCTCTTCTGAATTAAGACAACAGCTGACAAAAATATGAATATAAATTCAATATAAATAAAAGAATTAAAAAAATATTTGTCTTATTAGTTTAAACTTATAAAAGTTTTTGTTTTTTACCTCTTACGATATTCATAAATCAGTTTTGATTAATTTGTAAGTTGAAAACAACAATTTGGTTCCTTATAAAAAAATTTCTAGAACGTTGTGTAATTTAATGTATCATAAATTCATAGAAAGGCTTGCTTAATTTATAACTGATAACAGTAATTGCTACCTAGATTTTTTCCAAACTGTGTTTAAAATTCGTTTCGTGTAAAATAAACATTTTTTACCACAAATACCCTATAGAATCGAACTAAAGACGATTTCGTATTACATATCGTATACGAACTTAATAATAATTTGTCTTTGGAATTAAAAATACGTGTATGTACTTACACTTTTGCACTACCTAGAGCGTCACTATTAGATTTTAAAAATCTCACAGTAAGGTATACTGGGTGGGGACGCTTAATTAAAATTTACCTAGACGAAACACTTCTCTGAGAGCCTAGCATTACCTCAATACAGTATGCATCATTAGGCATTTTTATAACTTATACCTACCTACCTTTTTCGCTATTAAATATTTCCACCTTCATACGTTGTTGTGATAACCCAATCTGAATCCTATTGACTAGATTTCGAATGAACGGCACTGCTATAATATGATGCTTATTCTAATGTTAGACACAGCGATTTTTAAATTAAAGGATTTTTTTCTTTATGTTCTTGCATTGATTAAATAACTTAATTTGTATATATGTATTACTTACTGAATACACTTACGTATTTAAAAAGTATTTCTAATTTTTAACTATCTTATTTGCCCCGGCTACAGTTTCCTAAAACTTAAATTAAATGTTTGAAATTGCAGTATGGTGTCATTCGGTTTTTGTCGTATTAGTATGCAATGGAAATATGCGCCACACACACAGACATCTTTACAGCATTTTTTCCTTGCAAAATAATTACATTGAGAAATCAACCAAATAAATATTAAAATCATACTCAAATGTTCATAAAACTCCGATAACCTATTGTGACCCCTGCAGAATTCCTTGTGATAAGATTGAACTCGTTGACCTACTTAAGAGATTTCGCATAGCATACTATTCAATTGTGTTTTTATTCTCTGTTAGTATATAATAATATAACCCCATCCTTCTTTTAAGATAAATAGATATTTTTAAAATGCCTATATTCGCCGTAGCATATTTTTATGTAGGTATCTTGAGCTGTTAACTGCTTCATATCTTCCAGTGATCTGAATTAGTTCATGAAAAATGCCAATATTCCCTGTCGTCGCGCGTCGTATTTTTACGTAAGCTGTTAACTGCTTCATATCTTCCAGTGATCTGAATTAGTTCATGAAACAGTCAGTAGTGGCGCTGCTCTCATTATCACCGTGGACGTGTAGAGCTCGCGTCTCGTCAACGCACCCCTTTCATCTTTATTTAATTCATCGAATGACTTAACTATTCAAATACAAATAAATAATTCCTCAATCCCTTTACATATTATTATTAATAACATTTTACCATAGAACTTATTAAGTAATTAATGGTACGTCACCTTAGCCTCTCATGACCCTGACCAGTGACCTCGACCTCGACCTTGACCTCCAGGGGGTAGGCAATTATGGGGTGCCCAGTTGGGTCGAAAAATGACCAGGATGAACCTCCATAAGAAATAACATGGGATTTTGGCGCCGTACGCCCATAGCATATCTACTTCTATGGTAGATCAGATCAAGAGCTACCGATCTACGGTAGATTCACTCTCGCGCCTTTGTGGAGTATTCCTGTGATCTGTTAGACCGGCTTGTGAAGATGATTACCTGCGCTGTAATCATCATAATTAAAACCCCAGTCCGTCCATAGAGGATTCGGCACTGGCAGAGGATAATGCATATCCTTGGTCGTCTCTACATGCTGCATCGTGCCTGGATGCGTTCGTTCAAACATGAGATATGGGCCGAAAAAGATAAAGGGAATTTTGGAAACTGTACTGAAAATCGTCTTATAAATTTTATAAAAAATCCTGATATGCATGGATTCACGCATATCAGGCAAAAAGAAGGAATTTTGGGTTTAGGAACTGACTTGAAATTCGACATATTTTTGATAAAAAAATGGTGTACATGGAACAGATGTTCCACATACACCATTCAAGCCTTAGCTTGTGTGCTTATGTCTAATTGGGATCTTTTACTTAAAACTACTTTCACAGCATCTCCTGGGTTCGATAACACTCCCCTCCTTTTGAAAATTCGTCTTTCGGAATCGATCACTATTACTCTGTGTCACTGCTTAAGATTACTTAATAATATTTTTTAAAATTAATTACTTCCATCAGGAAATAAATAAAAGAAATGGATATATGGATCATAGGATTTATTAACAACTCTTGTGGGAATATGGTGGTGGTGGTATGGTTACATTGATAGATAGAACACTTAGGATAATTTATACAATTATTGGCCGAATGGTAGTATGGGACTGAACATTTAGAATTTATAAAATTATTGGCCTCATAGGTTTAAAAGTAGAATGGATCATAACATTGGTAATTTATAGAATTATTGGTCAAAAGTGGACTTAACATAATTATCGAATGAACATATATGGAAAACATGATAGTGTCTTTATGCACTGTTTTCTGAATCTTCTGTCTTGCTCTTCGATCTTCGTCTTCTGTCTTCGTCTTCGTCTTATGTCTTGGGAGTCCATCCTCTTGGAGAATGCTGCACTCCACTGCTTGGCTCGTTCGTCTGGAATCTGCCAACATACCATTGGGACTGGTGGATCATTGCATTGGGAATTTATGGTTAGGATCTGAGGATAGGATCAGCATGCATCTATTTATGTTCAGGCTGTGAACATAAATCAGTACGTATTAGTTAAAATTGAAACAAAGGATACCGCAGTATCCGACTATAAATTTGGACTTTAAAATTTCTGGACATAATCTCATCACTCTTATTTTCTCCTCGCGTGTGGACAGCGGGAGGAGAGACTTCTCTACGGAACGTCTTTTGAAATACAACTTGAATTTGGTAGTTTAACATTTGTCAAAGGAATTATGAGTCTTCGCTCTCTCTCGAGATTGAAAGGATTACAGGAATTTTGTGGAATATTTTCAGAAAGGATATTTGCTTCAGAGGAACCCTCTGTAAGCGGGATAGTCTGGTCAGTGTTTTGCTTGGAATCATTGGTTCGAATAGAATTTTGGTCATGTACTAGTGTGGAAGGATCTGGATCATGAATGGAAATATCAGCATGCGAAGCTGCTTGCGAACTGGTTTCCGGCCCTTCGGAAACGCTACCCTTTGTCTGCTTCGACGCAGGATGCCTCCTTACATTCGGGACAGCTACGCTGGCTGTATTAGGGGTATGAATTTGGACTTGGATGGGAATTGGATCATTGGTATGCTCTGGTCCATCGTGCGGATCGCCCATGGAAGAGTCATCGGAATCGTCTTCACTGGATGCGAATCCTACTTCCTCCGTTGGTTTCACAAGTCTCAGATCGTTCACATGTAATCGGGATAGATGTTGGTCTTTCTGGATAATATAAACCTCATTTGACACTTTCTCTGTCACCCTATGTGGCCCAGTCCACGAAGGTATAAATGCTTGCTTGTCTTTCCGCATATTTTTAGCCATAACTCTGTCTCCAACTTTTAGAACTATAGGAGTGACTGCTTCCTTAGGAGCGTATTTTTGTCGATACTGTTGTGAATTTTGACTTATATTTTGAACAATAGCTGGTCTGGTTAATGTGGGTTGTCTTTCTTGGAAATAGCTTTCTATCTGCCATTCGCCTGCTTCTGCTAGTTCGTAGCCTAGAACTGCAAAGCTTGGGGTATATCCTGTGGAAGCGTTCCTACGTGTTCTTAGATTGTAAAGCATTTGTACAATGTACATATCCCATGTGTCTGTTGCCTGATTGAACATAAGAGATTTTAAAATTTTCTTGGCTTCTTGCACCTGTCTTTCTATTGGATTTGCTTGTTGATGATAAATGGGCGTATAGAAATTATGAATATGGTTGCGTTTACTAAACTGAGTATACCATCCACTTTGGAAATGTCCTCCTTGATCTGATATGATAGTCTTCGGCAAGCCAAACCGAGATATCCAGTGCTCCTCTAGAAATCGGACTAAAGTTTCACCATTCACCTTTACGAAAGCTTGCGCTTCGGTCCACTTAGTAAATAGATCGACCGTCATGACTATAAATCGATTACCAGTGTCCTTAGCGCGTTTGTATGGTCCCAAGATATCCATACTGATCACCTCAAAAGGGTATTGAGGTTCATGACACCGTAATGGGGCTTCCGGCTGCACTTGTCGTCCTTTAACAGATTTGCACACTAAACAATTTTGAATATATTGGCCTACTAGCCTGGACATGTTGTTAAAATAATAAGTTCTAGATATGGTCCGAAAGGTTTCATCTCTTCCTGGATGGCCGACACCAGTCTTGTCGTGAAAATGTGAAATGCTCTCTTTGATTTTACGTTTAGGAACCACTAAATAAATTTTGTCTGAAATCAATCTCATAAGTATGCCATTTCTCACTTGATGAGTTGAGTAAAATTTCTGGTCTTTAACCGATCTCTCATTTATAGTTCGTTGACTGAGTTCAATCCAACGACTAACTTTCTCCCTGATGTTCGTAGAATCCTGTTGACTTTCTATAATTGATTGATAAAGTTCCAAATGGGTGATAGCCAAAATATTTTCTTTTGATTTGAATTTAGGCGGAAACATTCGCTCTTCATCGAGATGCTCCAAACTTGAATTTTGAGGATTCCTACTGAGATAATCGGCCAAAAGATTTTCTTTGCCTGGACAGTGTTCAATTTTGAAAGAATATTCTTGCAACAACAACGACCATCTTGTAAACTTCGTTTTCTCATCTCGGTGCTTATCCAACCACAGGAGAGCCCTATTATCAGTTCGGACGATGAAAGGTTTGTCTGCTAAGTAAATCTTATATCGCTTAACGTAAGTAACCACACTTAAGACATTCTAGCTCGTTTATGTGATATTTTCTCTCTGTAGGAGACAAGGTATGACTTGCATAAGATATGATATGTCTTTCACCTCCATCGCCGAACTGATATAAAACTGCTGCCATGCCTAGTAGACTAGCATCCGTCTGAAGAATAAAAGTTTTGTCCAAATCTGGTCTATGAAGTTCCAAGGGTTCTGCTAAGATCTGCTTAATATTCATAAATGCGTTCTGGGCCTCCTTTGTCCATTTATAGCGGACGTCGTTCGAGAGTAGTCTGGTTAGCGGCTTGGTAATGAGGGCTGCATTAGGGATGTATTCTCTTACCCAGTTGCATAGACCGAGAAAACTCTGAAGTTGTCGTTTTTTGTTAGGAACAGGATAGTTCTGAAGCTGCAATTTATGTTTATCAAGTGGTCTAGTGGTATCTAAAGTAATCTGATGCACAAGATAGGTAATCTCATTAGTAGCGATTACACACTTATCCGGAGAAACCTTCAAGTTATGTAGCCTTAATCGTTCAAATATCAACCTGAGATGCTCCACATGTCCTTCCAAATCTTCACTATAGATGATGATGTCGTCTAAATAGACTTTACAGAAATGGTGCAAATATCCTGTTAGTACATCTTTGGCCATGAATTTTTGGAATGTGCACGGGGCAGTCTTCAAGCCGAACGGCATAACATTGAATTGATAGGCAGCTCCATCATGAGTAGTAAACGCTGTGTAAATTTTGGATGAATCATCTAAAGGAATTTGCCAATATCCGCTCTTCAAATCAAGTACAGTAAATACTGTAGCTTTCCCCAGGTCCTTGATACTTTCATAGATTTTTGGTAAAACAGAGGCTTCGTCAAGCGTGACTTCGTTTAATCTACGATAGTCGATACAGAAACGCGGTTTCTTATCTTGTCTCTCAATGATGACTGGGGGTGAACTATATGGTGATGTGCTTGATTCAATAACACCGGCCTTTAACATTTCCTCTATCTGATCATACATGATCTTCTTTTTACTAGGCGACATGGGATATGGCTTTACATTGAATGGACGATGGTGCTTAACGATAATTTTGTGTTTAACACTTACGGTGGTTGCTTGAGTCAATTCCACCGTAAATAGATCAGAAAATTCTTTGAAAAGTGAATTGAAAATTGAGTTAGAAATTTTTAGAGTTTCCGGCAATTCTTCATTCGATGCTGATTCCAGAACACGGTTATACGTCTGTCTATTCCCACATACACACATTTCCTATGATAGTCAAATACGACATGTTGAGAATAAAGGAATGGAGCTCCTAATATGATTCCTTCGTTCAGTTCTTCGATAACTTGAAATGGTACATGGAAACGAACATCCGATATAAAGAGGTCTAGAGAAGTAGTGCCTTGCGAATCAATAACTTGATCGCCACAAGCAAGAGCGAAAGTTTGAGGATCTGATAGATTATTCATCGATGAGAGAAATTGCGGATGAATGATATTCCTTGTAGCACCGGTATCAAGAAGTGCGAACACAAGTTTATTATTAACGATAATTTTGATTCGAGGCAAAGGATAAAAATTTGATAAATGGTTAATGGCTTCTGATAGGATTATAGGTTGAAAGTTGGCAGGGTCTTTGGCATATTCTGGGTATTCTGACGTCAGGTCAGGTAAGTGGTCAAATGGGTTTATAGTTTGGGATTGGTCTATTGACGACGAGGCGTACTCGTAGGGCCAACTGGAGGTGGATTGCGGGAATTGCCCTGTTCCCGAACCCCTGAGAAGTTTCCCTGTTGTCGTCTCTTATAAGGATTGTTGGGACAATCGGAATGGTAGTGCCATTGGACATCAGGACAGAATCGACATGGAGTAGGTGGAATTTTCTGATTGTTGGAATTTGGACGGTTTTGATTGCTAGAGGTTGCCTGCTCTTGGAAATGGACTTGTCGGTTCCTGACGTCTTGAGTGTCTCTATTGTTATTCTCACTGTAGGGAGTATGCCAAACACGGCCATTATAGGAGTTGCCAGAAGATGGTTGATTATAATTTTGATTAGATTTTGCCTTAGATTTATTTTCATTGGAACGCGCCGCAGATCCTTCATCAGCTATATCTCGCTCTACCCTAGATGCTATCGATACAAGTGACTCAGTGTTAAAAATATGTGTTCCGCGTAAGCGAGAACGTATCTCCGGTCTGAGTTGGTCCAGTATGATACTGGCCTTCAGAGCTTCCGGTTTGAAGGGGTCGACCCTATTAAAAAGACATATTTTCTTGGTAATGAATACCGCTGATGAATCACCTGCATGCTGCATTTCGCCATAAAGCTTTGTGATTGCTTGAGTGTAGATATCGCCTGAATCAAATCTATTGCGGAAACGTTCAATGAATACTTCGTACGAAGTAATGAGAGTTCGATATTGATCAAACCATTTTCGGGCTTCTCCTTTTAGTTGCTCAGTTATTAAATGGAATCGGTCTGTACTGTTATTAATTCTTGCTCTGTGGCAATAGTCTTCGAAATTTCTGATGAAAGTTTCGGGACTCTCATGATCTAAGCCATGATATTCCACGTTAGGACTACGTGGTCGGTCATAGGTAGAAGTTGTGCACTGTGCTGCGTCTTGCATAGCGTTTACAAAAGTTTGCGCCATCTTGGCGAATAGATCTTCCATTGATGGAGGATTTTCAGGGGACCTCAACGAGGGAGAAACATTACTGATCAGTTCCGGCTGCCGCTCCGGCACTACGGAGGAATCTTCCATCAACCCGGTCTCTTGCTCGTAGAAACCACTAGGGGTCAAAGATATCAAAGGATTGTCGTTCATGACTACGATTCATGCAAGAGATGAGGTCAACCGAAGCACAGCCCCACGTTGGGCGCCATATCAACGTTTAATAACTAAACTAATTTGTTAAGGCTGTGTCAACGTTAGTTAACCATTCGTTATAACCAGTGATAGTGGGAGGGAACGACCGATATTCGTATTAAGTCAATTAATCGCTATCACCACATCTGATTTAACTCTTGGCCGTTGAATTCAACGCAGGTCGTGGCAAACCCTTAATATATCGAAGTCTCGAAATCGATAGATTAACGGCAACTGTCGACAATGAATGCTTCCTCGTATACAGGCTTCGCAACGTCCTGAACTAAAGATACAACACTAGCTAAACACTTTGCACAATACACAATTCACTTCTGACACCTGCCCAGACAGGTCTTGCTCGTTCACTCTTCTTTGGCTTCAGCCGAATGGTCAAACCGACGCAATTGCGAGGGTCGTTAGCTATGGGGTCAACACAGATACTAGACTATTACTAGAACGCAATAAGAAGACATGGATAATAAATAAAGGTATATATTAAACAATCATCATAGTACATATAGAGCCTCACCTAGCAAGGTCTGCCACCATAACCGCGACGGCCGCGCTTAAAGACGAGTGATCGATTGCCGAAAGAGAATTATTACATGGACGTGACTGGCAATTTAGTGAGTGGGTTTTATAGATTTACTGTTAGAATTAGACTAAAAATTTAAGGTAATATTCTCCAAAAGGGGTATATGCCGTTAGACGTCTGTGGATATTTCAGAAAGGGGAAATCTCTTCGAATGCTATCTCACAAGGCGGTCACCTGGTAATAATGGGGAAGTGCCCCGGTACCCGTGCGTACCGCCCTGAGGCTTATCCTGGCTTGATTTAATCAAAAATGGCGGATTTCCATTTTGCGAGATCATTGGGAGGTCTCCCACTATATATATGGAAATGACCCGAGACCACTTCATGTCGCCACGTGGCGTCGCAAAATTCCGCTATTTCCAAATTTTATTCAGTTCCTAATATTTTCAAAATGGTGCTATCAGACACGATCCCGGTAGAAACGATGACCAATGGGTAGGCGAGGCCAGCTCAACCATCCTTGGAAGCCGTAGGTCACGGACTCACTAGGAATTCCAGAACGCGAGGGTAGAGTGAACCTATGGGTCCGTAGATCAGTGCGACCACGAAGGTGGATCAGTCTATGGTAGATCAGATCAAGAGCTACCGATCTACGGTAGATTCACTCTCGCGCCTTTGTGGAGTATTCCTGTGATCTGTTAGACCGGCTTGTGAAGATGATTACCTGCGCTGTAATCATCATAATTAAAACCCCAGTCCGTCCATAGAGGATTCGGCACTGGCAGAGGATAATGCATATCCTTGGTCGTCTCTACATGCTGCATCGTGCCTGGATGCGTTCGTTCAAACATGAGATATGGGCCGAAAAAGATAAAGGGAATTTTGGAAACTGTACTGAAAATCGTCTTATAAATTTTATAAAAAATCCTGATATGCATGGATTCACGCATATCAGGCAAAAAGAAGGAATTTTGGGTTTAGGAACTGACTTGAAATTCGACATATTTTTGATAAAAAAATGGTGTACATGGAACAGATGTTCCACATACACCATTCAAGCCTTAGCTTGTGTGCTTATGTCTAATTGGGATCTTTTACTTAAAACTACTTTCACAGCATCTCCTGGGTTCGATAACATGCCACAGGTAGCTGAAAAGACAAATAACAAAGGCAAACCAAACTGGTCTATGGCAGACCCAGCACATAGTAACTGTGAGAGATAAGTACATCCCTCTGGTGGTCAGTTGCTACTACCAGTCAAGACATCGAAGATGTCTCGTGACCGATAGCGGCTTGCCAAGCAAGCACCAAGAGCGGCGACCTCTAGCCCTGATGGACTAAAACATGCTTAATAAATAGGATTATAGGAAATAACTACTGGACGAGCAAAGACCCCGACTCCCATTGAATTATACCTATAAATCAAAAATTGGTAGCCAAATTTGTTATTTGTCTTTTCTCCACCAGACACAGACCGGTTTCGAACTCTTTATGTTCTCATCAGTGTGCCACAGGTAGCTGAAAAGACAAATAACAAAGGCAAACCAAACTGGTCTATGGCAGACCCAGCACATAGTAACTGTGAGAGATAAGTACATCCCTCTGGTGGTCAGTTGCTACTACCAGTCAAGACATCGAAGATGTCTCGTGACCGATAGCGGCTTGCCAAGCAAGCACCAAGAGCGGCGACCTCTAGCCCTGATGGACTAAAACATGCTTAATAAATAGGATTATAGGAAACAACTACTGGACGAGCAAAGACCCCGACTCCCATTGAATTATACCTATAAATCCAAAATTGGTAGCCAAATTTGTTATTTGTCTTTTCTCCACCAGACACAGACCGGTTTCGAACTCTTTATGTTCTCATCAGTGTGCCACAGGTAGCTGAAAAGACAAATAACAAAGGCAAACCAAACTGGTCTATGGCAGACCCAGCACATAGTAACTGTGAGAGATAAGTACATCCCTCTGGTGGTCAGTTGCTACTACCAGTCAAGACATCGAAGATGTCTCGTGACCGATAGCGGCTTGCCAAGCAAGCACCAAGAGCGGCGACCTCTAGCCCTGATGGACTAAAACATGCTTAATAAATAGGATTATAGGAAACAACTACTGGACGAGCAAAGACCCCCGACTCCCATTGAATTATACCTATAAATCCAAAATTGGTAGCCAAATTTGTTATTTGTCTTTTCTCCACCAGACACAGACCGGTTTCGAACTCTTTATATTCTCATCAGTGTGCCACAGGTAGCTGAAAAGACAAATAACAAAGGCAAACCAAACTGGTCTATGGCAGACCCAGCTAGAGGTCGCCGCTCTTGGTGCTTGCTTGGCAAGCCGCTATCGGTCACGAGACATCTTCGATGTCTTGACTGGTAGTAGCAACTGACCACCAGAGGGATGTACTTATCTCTCACAGTTACTATGTGCTGGGTCTGCCATAGACCAGTTCGGTTTGCCTTTGTTATTTGTCTTTTCAGCTACCTGTGGCACACTGATGAGAACATAAAGAGTTCGAAACCGGTCTGTGTCTGGTGGAGAAAAGACAAATAACAAATTTGGCTACCAATTTTGGATTTATAGGTATAATTCAATGGGAGTCGGGGTCTTTGCTCGTCCAGTAGTTGTTTCCTATAATCCTATTTATTAAGCATGTTTTAGTCCATCAGGGCTAGAGGTCGCCGCTCTTGGTGCTTGCTTGGCAAGCCGCTATCGGTCACGAGACATCTTCGATGTCTTGACTGGTAGTAGCAACTGACCACCAGAGGGATGTACTTATCTCTCACAGTTACTATGTGCTGGGTCTGCCATAGACCAGTTTGGTTTGCCTTTGTTATTTGTCTTTTCAGCTACCTGTGGCACACTGATGAGAACATAAAGAGTTCGAAACCGGTCTGTGTCTGGTGGAGAAAAGACAAATAACAAATTTGGCTACCAATTTTGGATTTATAGGTATAATTCAATGGGAGTCGGGGTCTTTGCTCGGCCAGTAGTTGTTTCCTATAATCCTATTTATTAAGCATGTTTTAGTCCATCAGGGCTAGAGGTCGCCGCTCTTGGTGCTTGCTTGGCAAGCCGCTATCGGTCACGAGACATCTTCGATGTCTTGACTGGTAGTAGCAACTGACCACCAGAGGGATGTACTTATCTCTCACAGTTACTATATAAGGGATGTATAAACTGGGAGCATTACTATGAGTGCTATCCGTATCATAAGAAAAAGTCGTGGAGGTGGAGTACGCATCATGAAAAAAATTAGCAAATGCATCAACTATTGCTTGCGGTTCGTTCAATAAAGTATCATTATGGGTCATGACGTTGGGAATACTGGATACGTTTTTTTTAGAGTTTAGATACGACCAAAAACGATTAGGGTTAGAATTTATTTGATTTTCAATATTAATAAGATATTCTTTATAGGCATTGTCTATGTCTATTTTTATACTTGCTCTTAGAATTTTAAACTGATCGAGGTCGTCTGTGTTGCCATTCTTTTTGAAATTGCGTGCATGTTTAGATTTCTTTTTAATATTACGGATAATCTTTCCGTTAAACCAGGGCGGGTATTTATTTGATTTGGCTAGAGTTTTTGGCACGTTATCAGCAAATACAGAATCTAAGATAGAATAGAATACATCACATGCTTCATTCACATCTTCACATTGTTCAATACCAGAAAAATCAGTGTTAAGTAAATCATCGTAAAGCTTGCTAAAGTTAGCTTTCCTAAAGTTGTACATAGGAGATGAGTTAACGGAGTATTTTTTATTTGTTTGAGGTGCTATTAAGGAAATGTCTAAGGGAGGGTGATGGTCATCCACGGGTAATAAGTAATCTACTAAGTACTAAATCTAATATACGATTATTTATATTCATTTCGCTATTATACTGTTTGAGATTCGAAAACTCGATAAAATTAGTGAGGACGGAGATGTAATTATTGCTATTGTGATTATCATTAATAAGAGAGTTAGCATATTGAGGAATGTTGAAATCACCCATAATGATAAGCTGTTCATCACCAGTGACGAAATCAAAGTTAGCCATTTCATCAAAGAGAGCTTCGTAAATATGGACCCCAAGATTTGGTGGTACGTATAAAACGATAACATACAAATGATTACGTTGAAGAGCAATTTTTACCCCTATCATATCAATATTAGGAATGCTGCAGGTAAGGTTGAGTTGAGTGGCTGTATATAAGCTCCTGATAGCAACTAATACACCTCCCCCTCTGGTTAGGTTTGTTAGATCAAATTTACGATCTGCTCTGAAAATGGTGTAGTTAGAACTAAATAATTCAGCATCAAAGATGTCCTGGCCCAACCAGGTCTCAGTTAGGGCTATTAAGTCATAATCGCATGCCAAAGAGGAATTAAACAAACAGGGGGTTTTTATTCTTAAACCACGCACATTCTGGTAGTAAACAAGTAATTGTTTAGTATCAGGGGACGTGTTAAAACAGTGATTGTTTAACATGCTAATAGACTCGCTAGCATTCTCATCTAGTTGCTATTTAACCATAAATAAGGATGATTTGTATTGCTCCAGTTTATGTCTATAAACCGGACAACTAGTCGAGTCCCACGCGGCGTGGTTACAATCATCAAATTTTGCATTAAAACAATTAATACATTTTAAATCTACGGATTTACAATCAGAGACACAATGACTAAGAGAACACTTAGGGCAAGCCATAGTTGCATTACAATTTTTTTGGAAATGATTTAAGCCACTACATTTATTACAAATTTTTAAATCAAGTGCGTCATAAACAATACAATTATCAAAGTTTACAAATAGATTACCTATATTCAAAATCTTGCAATAAGCTTCACCATCCAATTCAAGAATTGCTTGGAAAATACGCTTCTTGGTTGGCCAAATTTTCACTATTTTCCACTAAACACATTATTTTGACACTTAAGAAACCTTAGAAGTTGCTCTTCTGAGTATTTTTCAGACATACCAACAATTTTCAATCTAGGATTTGCGTTTTTTATTTCTTTTATTTCATAGTTTGACATTATTAAAACTACTATTTCCACCATAATTGTTCCTATTTTTAACTCGACTGGTAGTGGAGCTAGCAATAATATCACTATCAGGTTTAACTTTACCAAAACGAGACAAAGCTTCCATCAAATCAGCTAAGATGTTATGATGCAAATTAATTAATTGAATTCTGACATTACAGTCAGAAATACCTTCACAAATTGAATCGGCGGTGACAACATGTCCTAAGTATTTGAGGGATTTTCTGCAAAACTGACACTTTTCAGGGTTTAGCTGTAGGTTGGCCATTCGGAGGCGGCGGAATACTTCTCGTAGGTTTTCTAAGTGTTCCTCGAAGGTTTCTCCCAATACGATGATGTCATCCAGGTAAGCAAAGGCATATGGATCCATGTCCGGACCAATGATTCGGTCAAGCAATCTTTGGAATGTTGCGGGTGCTGAATGTAGTCCAAAAGGCATGACTCGGAACTGAAACAGGCCTCTACCGGGTACCGTGAAAGCGGTGATGGGTTTGCTGTCATCGGAGAGCGGTATCTGCCAGTATCCTTGTTTCAAGTCGATACTGGATATGTAGCGAGAATGGATAGGCGTCCTTCTCGGTGACGTCATTGACTTTGCGGAAATCAATGCAAAATCTGGGTTTACCATCCTTCTTACGGACTATTACCACTCGTGAACTCCATGGGCTATTTGATGGTTCGATGATTCCATTTTGCAGCATCTCGTTTACCTCCTGGTTTATTATACCCTGCATCTTTGGGTTTTGAGGTCGGTACCTCTGCTTGATTGGATCCGGTTGGGACAGGCGGATGTGGTGCAGTATTAATCCGGTGGTGCCATGTATGTCTTGAAAACCTGGTAGTTCGGTGTCCAGAAAACTCTTCAGTCGGTGCTCTTCGCTGGATGGTAAGGTCAATGATATCCCTCCTAGCGGACCTGCTGGTATCGTTGGAGGCGGGGATATCACTTCCTCATTCAGGTAGACGGTGGCGGTTATCGGGTTTATCATGAAGTTATACTTGCTCAGTATGTCCATTCCTAGTACGATGTCGGAGGATAGGTTGTCTAGGTACAATAGACATTCGTCGAACTGGTTCTGGCCGATGGTGTACTTCAACTGGTAGCTTTTCGAAATGGTAGCTACGCTTCCATTGGCTAACTGAGCGGGCGGTGTGTTGATGGTCTGGTGCGGGATGCCTATCTGGTTGCAGTTTCTGGTGACTTGGTTTCCTATGTAGGAGCGGACTGCTCCCGTGTCGATGAGTGCGGTGAAAGTCCTGGTGCGGATGCGTACTGGTATGTGCGGTCGGTTGTCGTAGTTGGATGTTGCAGTGGTTTCCGAGGCTTCAAAACTACGGAACTGTACTGGCCTCGGTTCGGTGCAGTTCTCATCTAGTTTTCCGTCCTAGGGCATTGACAGTCTCGGGTCATAATGCCTTGTTTTCCACATCTGGAGCAGAATAGTTGGGGTGCTGATCTGCACTGGGTCCTGAAATGGCCGCTTTTTCCACAACGCCAACAGATATTGCTTCGGTCGAAGGTGGTCGTCGTGGTTGACGGGCGGTCGCTGCGGTGGTTGTTCGGCTGCGTGCGTGGACTATCTTGGCTTTCCCTTGCCCTGTTAGGTACGGAAGTGTTCCTCGTTGGTTCGGTGACAGCAGGCGGTGTTGGCGGCGGAGATCTATCGGATGCATGGTTGTTTATTGCTGAGTTGTCGTATTTTCTGCGACTTGCGGTCTGTGTGGCAGAGGGCGGATCGGCTGTTGCGCTTCTAATTCCAGGCAGAGGGATTCATACTCGTCAATTCTGCAGACGAGGTCTCGTGGAGTTTTCACATCACTCTGACGGATGTACTGCCGGTATTCTGGTCGCAAATTCCCGTAGAGTCGGTACAGAGCCTGTTCAGGTGTATACCCTCCATGACGTCGTAGCAAGGTTTGAAGGGCTACCACGTAGTCGCGTCCTGCTTCAGCTGGTAGTTGTCGTCGACTATGTATCTGGTCTTCCAAAAAGAACTGGTATTTGGCGGGTAGGTAGAACTGTTTGAAGTCGGTTAGAAAGTCCTCCCAATGGGTCCATAAATCTCGGTTGTTGCGGTACCAGGCTAAGGCATTTCCTTGAAAGATCTCATACAGGGCTGGTAACAGGTCTGGTGCTGGAATGCCGCTGTGCTCCTGGAATTCACACAATTTCTCCAGAAATTCCACTACATCTGTCTTGCCGTTGAAGTGGAGATTCCATTTCCTTACTTTCTCACACACAGCGCTTATTGTCATTCGGACTGGTTCTTCAGGCGGTGTCAGGCGGGGATTGTTGACAGGAGACGGTTCGGAAACGACTACTGGTGGCGGCAGCAGCGGAAAGACAGGTCGGTCGTTCCTTATTCTCGGTGAGGCACATCCTTCTTTTAGGAATTTCACCAGCCGTCTCTTCTTTTCGTCTACGGTTCCGGTTAGCGAGAGACCAAATTTTCCAAGTTCTTCGTCGATCTCCTCCTTCTTGAGCTTGTAAATCCAGCTCAGCCGGAAATCTCCGGAGTCGGGGCCTATGGTCTCTTCCTTTGAGCCACCGGCTTGGTTCTCTTTGTCGTCTATTTCGGGCATCTTGGATTTTACAAAAAGAAGGAATTTTGGGTTTAGGAACTGACTTGAAATTCGACATATTTTTGATAAAAAAATGGTGTACATGGAACAGATGTTCCACATACACCATTCAAGCCTTAGCTTGTGTGCTTATGTCTAATTGGGATCTTTTACTTAAAACTACTTTCACAGCATCTCCTGGGTTCGATAACATGCCACAGGTAGCTGAAAAGACAAATAACAAAGGCAAACCAAACTGGTCTATGGCAGACCCAGCACATAGTAACTGTGAGAGATAAGTACATCCCTCTGGTGGTCAGTTGCTACTACCAGTCAAGACATCGAAGATGTCTCGTGACCGATAGCGGCTTGCCAAGCAAGCACCAAGAGCGGCGACCTCTAGCCCTGATGGACTAAAACATGCTTAATAAATAGGATTATAGGAAATAACTACTGGACGAGCAAAGACCCCGACTCCCATTGAATTATACCTATAAATCAAAAATTGGTAGCCAAATTTGTTATTTGTCTTTTCTCCACCAGACACAGACCGGTTTCGAACTCTTTATGTTCTCATCAGTGTGCCACAGGTAGCTGAAAAGACAAATAACAAAGGCAAACCAAACTGGTCTATGGCAGACCCAGCACATAGTAACTGTGAGAGATAAGTACATCCCTCTGGTGGTCAGTTGCTACTACCAGTCAAGACATCGAAGATGTCTCGTGACCGATAGCGGCTTGCCAAGCAAGCACCAAGAGCGGCGACCTCTAGCCCTGATGGACTAAAACATGCTTAATAAATAGGATTATAGGAAACAACTACTGGACGAGCAAAGACCCCGACTCCCATTGAATTATACCTATAAATCCAAAATTGGTAGCCAAATTTGTTATTTGTCTTTTCTCCACCAGACACAGACCGGTTTCGAACTCTTTATGTTCTCATCAGTGTGCCACAGGTAGCTGAAAAGACAAATAACAAAGGCAAACCAAACTGGTCTATGGCAGACCCAGCACATAGTAACTGTGAGAGATAAGTACATCCCTCTGGTGGTCAGTTGCTACTACCAGTCAAGACATCGAAGATGTCTCGTGACCGATAGCGGCTTGCCAAGCAAGCACCAAGAGCGGCGACCTCTAGCCCTGATGGACTAAAACATGCTTAATAAATAGGATTATAGGAAACAACTACTGGACGAGCAAAGACCCCCGACTCCCATTGAATTATACCTATAAATCCAAAATTGGTAGCCAAATTTGTTATTTGTCTTTTCTCCACCAGACACAGACCGGTTTCGAACTCTTTATATTCTCATCAGTGTGCCACAGGTAGCTGAAAAGACAAATAACAAAGGCAAACCAAACTGGTCTATGGCAGACCCAGCTAGAGGTCGCCGCTCTTGGTGCTTGCTTGGCAAGCCGCTATCGGTCACGAGACATCTTCGATGTCTTGACTGGTAGTAGCAACTGACCACCAGAGGGATGTACTTATCTCTCACAGTTACTATGTGCTGGGTCTGCCATAGACCAGTTCGGTTTGCCTTTGTTATTTGTCTTTTCAGCTACCTGTGGCACACTGATGAGAACATAAAGAGTTCGAAACCGGTCTGTGTCTGGTGGAGAAAAGACAAATAACAAATTTGGCTACCAATTTTGGATTTATAGGTATAATTCAATGGGAGTCGGGGTCTTTGCTCGTCCAGTAGTTGTTTCCTATAATCCTATTTATTAAGCATGTTTTAGTCCATCAGGGCTAGAGGTCGCCGCTCTTGGTGCTTGCTTGGCAAGCCGCTATCGGTCACGAGACATCTTCGATGTCTTGACTGGTAGTAGCAACTGACCACCAGAGGGATGTACTTATCTCTCACAGTTACTATGTGCTGGGTCTGCCATAGACCAGTTTGGTTTGCCTTTGTTATTTGTCTTTTCAGCTACCTGTGGCACACTGATGAGAACATAAAGAGTTCGAAACCGGTCTGTGTCTGGTGGAGAAAAGACAAATAACAAATTTGGCTACCAATTTTGGATTTATAGGTATAATTCAATGGGAGTCGGGGTCTTTGCTCGGCCAGTAGTTGTTTCCTATAATCCTATTTATTAAGCATGTTTTAGTCCATCAGGGCTAGAGGTCGCCGCTCTTGGTGCTTGCTTGGCAAGCCGCTATCGGTCACGAGACATCTTCGATGTCTTGACTGGTAGTAGCAACTGACCACCAGAGGGATGTACTTATCTCTCACAGTTACTATATAAGGGATGTATAAACTGGGAGCATTACTATGAGTGCTATCCGTATCATAAGAAAAAGTCGTGGAGGTGGAGTACGCATCATGAAAAAAATTAGCAAATGCATCAACTATTGCTTGCGGTTCGTTCAATAAAGTATCATTATGGGTCATGACGTTGGGAATACTGGATACGTTTTTTTTAGAGTTTAGATACGACCAAAAACGATTAGGGTTAGAATTTATTTGATTTTCAATATTAATAAGATATTCTTTATAGGCATTGTCTATGTCTATTTTTATACTTGCTCTTAGAATTTTAAACTGATCGAGGTCGTCTGTGTTGCCATTCTTTTTGAAATTGCGTGCATGTTTAGATTTCTTTTTAATATTACGGATAATCTTTCCGTTAAACCAGGGCGGGTATTTATTTGATTTGGCTAGAGTTTTTGGCACGTTATCAGCAAATACAGAATCTAAGATAGAATAGAATACATCACATGCTTCATTCACATCTTCACATTGTTCAATACCAGAAAAATCAGTGTTAAGTAAATCATCGTAAAGCTTGCTAAAGTTAGCTTTCCTAAAGTTGTACATAGGAGATGAGTTAACGGAGTATTTTTTATTTGTTTGAGGTGCTATTAAGGAAATGTCTAAGGGAGGGTGATGGTCATCCACGGGTAATAAGTAATCTACTAAGTACTAAATCTAATATACGATTATTTATATTCATTTCGCTATTATACTGTTTGAGATTCGAAAACTCGATAAAATTAGTGAGGACGGAGATGTAATTATTGCTATTGTGATTATCATTAATAAGAGAGTTAGCATATTGAGGAATGTTGAAATCACCCATAATGATAAGCTGTTCATCACCAGTGACGAAATCAAAGTTAGCCATTTCATCAAAGAGAGCTTCGTAAATATGGACCCCAAGATTTGGTGGTACGTATAAAACGATAACATACAAATGATTACGTTGAAGAGCAATTTTTACCCCTATCATATCAATATTAGGAATGCTGCAGGTAAGGTTGAGTTGAGTGGCTGTATATAAGCTCCTGATAGCAACTAATACACCTCCCCCTCTGGTTAGGTTTGTTAGATCAAATTTACGATCTGCTCTGAAAATGGTGTAGTTAGAACTAAATAATTCAGCATCAAAGATGTCCTGGCCCAACCAGGTCTCAGTTAGGGCTATTAAGTCATAATCGCATGCCAAAGAGGAATTAAACAAACAGGGGGTTTTTATTCTTAAACCACGCACATTCTGGTAGTAAACAAGTAATTGTTTAGTATCAGGGGACGTGTTAAAACAGTGATTGTTTAACATGCTAATAGACTCGCTAGCATTCTCATCTAGTTGCTATTTAACCATAAATAAGGATGATTTGTATTGCTCCAGTTTATGTCTATAAACCGGACAACTAGTCGAGTCCCACGCGGCGTGGTTACAATCATCAAATTTTGCATTAAAACAATTAATACATTTTAAATCTACGGATTTACAATCAGAGACACAATGACTAAGAGAACACTTAGGGCAAGCCATAGTTGCATTACAATTTTTTTGGAAATGATTTAAGCCACTACATTTATTACAAATTTTTAAATCAAGTGCGTCATAAACAATACAATTATCAAAGTTTACAAATAGATTACCTATATTCAAAATCTTGCAATAAGCTTCACCATCCAATTCAAGAATTGCTTGGAAAATACGCTTCTTGGTTGGCCAAATTTTCACTATTTTCCACTAAACACATTATTTTGACACTTAAGAAACCTTAGAAGTTGCTCTTCTGAGTATTTTTCAGACATACCAACAATTTTCAATCTAGGATTTGCGTTTTTTATTTCTTTTATTTCATAGTTTGACATTATTAAAACTACTATTTCCACCATAATTGTTCCTATTTTTAACTCGACTGGTAGTGGAGCTAGCAATAATATCACTATCAGGTTTAACTTTACCAAAACGAGACAAAGCTTCCATCAAATCAGCTAAGATGTTATGATGCAAATTAATTAATTGAATTCTGACATTACAGTCAGAAATACCTTCACAAATTGAATCGGCGGTGACAACATGTCCTAAGTATTTGAGGGATTTTCTGCAAAACTGACACTTTTCAGGGTTTAGCTGTAGGTTGGCCATTCGGAGGCGGCGGAATACTTCTCGTAGGTTTTCTAAGTGTTCCTCGAAGGTTTCTCCCAATACGATGATGTCATCCAGGTAAGCAAAGGCATATGGATCCATGTCCGGACCAATGATTCGGTCAAGCAATCTTTGGAATGTTGCGGGTGCTGAATGTAGTCCAAAAGGCATGACTCGGAACTGAAACAGGCCTCTACCGGGTACCGTGAAAGCGGTGATGGGTTTGCTGTCATCGGAGAGCGGTATCTGCCAGTATCCTTGTTTCAAGTCGATACTGGATATGTAGCGAGAATGGATAGGCGTCCTTCTCGGTGACGTCATTGACTTTGCGGAAATCAATGCAAAATCTGGGTTTACCATCCTTCTTACGGACTATTACCACTCGTGAACTCCATGGGCTATTTGATGGTTCGATGATTCCATTTTGCAGCATCTCGTTTACCTCCTGGTTTATTATACCCTGCATCTTTGGGTTTTGAGGTCGGTACCTCTGCTTGATTGGATCCGGTTGGGACAGGCGGATGTGGTGCAGTATTAATCCGGTGGTGCCATGTATGTCTTGAAAACCTGGTAGTTCGGTGTCCAGAAAACTCTTCAGTCGGTGCTCTTCGCTGGATGGTAAGGTCAATGATATCCCTCCTAGCGGACCTGCTGGTATCGTTGGAGGCGGGGATATCACTTCCTCATTCAGGTAGACGGTGGCGGTTATCGGGTTTATCATGAAGTTATACTTGCTCAGTATGTCCATTCCTAGTACGATGTCGGAGGATAGGTTGTCTAGGTACAATAGACATTCGTCGAACTGGTTCTGGCCGATGGTGTACTTCAACTGGTAGCTTTTCGAAATGGTAGCTACGCTTCCATTGGCTAACTGAGCGGGCGGTGTGTTGATGGTCTGGTGCGGGATGCCTATCTGGTTGCAGTTTCTGGTGACTTGGTTTCCTATGTAGGAGCGGACTGCTCCCGTGTCGATGAGTGCGGTGAAAGTCCTGGTGCGGATGCGTACTGGTATGTGCGGTCGGTTGTCGTAGTTGGATGTTGCAGTGGTTTCCGAGGCTTCAAAACTACGGAACTGTACTGGCCTCGGTTCGGTGCAGTTCTCATCTAGTTTTCCGTCCTAGGGCATTGACAGTCTCGGGTCATAATGCCTTGTTTTCCACATCTGGAGCAGAATAGTTGGGGTGCTGATCTGCACTGGGTCCTGAAATGGCCGCTTTTTCCACAACGCCAACAGATATTGCTTCGGTCGAAGGTGGTCGTCGTGGTTGACGGGCGGTCGCTGCGGTGGTTGTTCGGCTGCGTGCGTGGACTATCTTGGCTTTCCCTTGCCCTGTTAGGTACGGAAGTGTTCCTCGTTGGTTCGGTGACAGCAGGCGGTGTTGGCGGCGGAGATCTATCGGATGCATGGTTGTTTATTGCTGAGTTGTCGTATTTTCTGCGACTTGCGGTCTGTGTGGCAGAGGGCGGATCGGCTGTTGCGCTTCTAATTCCAGGCAGAGGGATTCATACTCGTCAATTCTGCAGACGAGGTCTCGTGGAGTTTTCACATCACTCTGACGGATGTACTGCCGGTATTCTGGTCGCAAATTCCCGTAGAGTCGGTACAGAGCCTGTTCAGGTGTATACCCTCCATGACGTCGTAGCAAGGTTTGAAGGGCTACCACGTAGTCGCGTCCTGCTTCAGCTGGTAGTTGTCGTCGACTATGTATCTGGTCTTCCAAAAAGAACTGGTATTTGGCGGGTAGGTAGAACTGTTTGAAGTCGGTTAGAAAGTCCTCCCAATGGGTCCATAAATCTCGGTTGTTGCGGTACCAGGCTAAGGCATTTCCTTGAAAGATCTCATACAGGGCTGGTAACAGGTCTGGTGCTGGAATGCCGCTGTGCTCCTGGAATTCACACAATTTCTCCAGAAATTCCACTACATCTGTCTTGCCGTTGAAGTGGAGATTCCATTTCCTTACTTTCTCACACACAGCGCTTATTGTCATTCGGACTGGTTCTTCAGGCGGTGTCAGGCGGGGATTGTTGACAGGAGACGGTTCGGAAACGACTACTGGTGGCGGCAGCAGCGGAAAGACAGGTCGGTCGTTCCTTATTCTCGGTGAGGCACATCCTTCTTTTAGGAATTTCACCAGCCGTCTCTTCTTTTCGTCTACGGTTCCGGTTAGCGAGAGACCAAATTTTCCAAGTTCTTCGTCGATCTCCTCCTTCTTGAGCTTGTAAATCCAGCTCAGCCGGAAATCTCCGGAGTCGGGGCCTATGGTCTCTTCCTTTGAGCCACCGGCTTGGTTCTCTTTGTCGTCTATTTCGGGCATCTTGGATTTTACTGCTCTGGTCACGGTCTGACTATCAACTGCTCTCTTCGAAGTCTGGCGACCAACTGTTCTGGTTGCGGTCTGAAGACTTACTTTTCGGCGAGGTCTAGTTGTCAGCTGATCTGGTGGTGGACTGGAGACTGACTCTGGTGGTCGAGCTGTCAACTATTCTCTTCGGAGTCTGGTGGCCAACTCCTCTTCGATGTCCGGGGTCAACTGCTCCGGTTGCGGTCTCAAGACTAACTGTCTTCGAGTTTCGGATGTCAGTTGTTCTGGTGGTGGTCTGGAGACTCACTCTTCTTCGAGGTCCGAGGGGTCAACTGCTCTGTTTGCGGGCTGGGGACTGACTGTCAACTCGAGTTTCTGGTGGTGGTCTGGAAACTCACTCTTCTTCGAGGTCCGAGGGGTCAACTGTTCTGGTCGCGGTCTCAAGACTAACTACCAACTTGCTATCTCCCTAGTGGGTCTTCTAAGCAGGCTGGTAATGACAGATTCGGATTCTGCGCCCTCGAGTTACTCGAAAAGGAGGGGTCACACGTCAGGTCTGTTTTTCTTCTGGTTTCGAACGAGCTGGAGCGGAATGGCACGAGTTCTCACGATTCAGGTTCAGGCGGTGCTAGTAGTTGCTCGTGTCACTTCTGGTCTCGTTCTGATGCTCAATATCGGCGTAGAAGTGTTATATCCAAAACGGCTGGTCGGATTCCAAAAATTCCAACGGATTTCGATTCTCCACCCTCGATTTACTATACAACGAGGGGTCACAAGCCTGGTCGATTTTGTCGATTGAAATTCCGGGGACGGTCCCGGACCGGTGACAAAACTCGGTCTCGGCGATGTTTCGTGCTGCGGGACACTTCTTCTATCTGTTTCACTTGGTTCTGGCTTCGCCGGACGGAACAGTGAACCTCTCTGTGAAACGGCTAGGCGGTAAGTGTCCTGAATGCTGGCAATCGAATTCTTGGGTCTGGTTTACTCGAAAAGGATACCCTACTCGATTTTTCGTTGTACGGTTAACTTCGGGTCGTCTCGGGTACCTTCGGGTACAGGTCGGTCTTCTTGGATGAACGGACGTCTGGTCTGCTTGGCAGCTCGCTTGGAACTCTCCTCTCGTGGAAAATCCTTCCCTGGGTTATTATAACTCCTTCGGGAATGATCGTAGCGGTTCGGTGACGGTCACAATCGGTTTCTCGTGGTCGGTTATATCGAAAATGACACCTCACTTGGTCCAAATCCAGTTGCTTTCGGCTCCTGCCGAATGCAAACAATCCTAATTCTTCACTAATTTTCCCAGGGTCCCTGTTCGGGCGCCATTTTTGTGACGTACTTCGGTTTGTAGGCAAAATGGCCGAAGCGTCACTATGGCACTCGAGGCGTCGGCGGTGCTTTTACTCGGGCGCCAGTTTCCGTTTATAGTGCAGAAACACCACTACTCAGGCAGCTACAGTGAAGAAACGGAAGATTCCAGTGGGTCGTTGGGAAAATTAGACTTTGTTTCGGATTAAAAGGCACAGTTTGATATCACAATTAGATTTATTCAGGATAAGTTAACAATACTAAGATTTTACTCTAAAAGCTCTCTATTCTAATTACAATGGCCAGGGCTTAAAAGCTATTTACACTATATACATCTACTTTAAAACACAATTCCCAAAGCACAGACTACGGATCGACAGTGCAAGTTTCTAGCAAGGTGGGCAGGCGGTTAACTAACGGTTACGGACTAACAGCAAAGCGTCGTACGGATACCAGGATTAGCAGAAGCAAACACCAAAAGCATGCAATTCTCAAAACAGGATATGTGCAGTGTACAGACTTGGCTTATTGCACAGCATTAACAAACAGTCGAGTTATGGAATGTAACAGGATGCTCCTGGTGGTCTGGGTCTCGCGTACTGAAAAATAAGTTATCATTAGTACAGTAACAGGTCACATCTATGCTTGGGCTGGATCTAGTCGGCTGCTAAATATCTCGGGCTAGAAAGAAAGTTACGGTTAGTACAGTAAGCTCCGCTGCGTAAGTATACGCTATATCTGATGTTCGTACGCTCATATATAGCATAGACCGGCAGCTGACTTACTCAAAAGCTGTAATAAGAAAAGATTACGGGAAGCTCCTTCGGACGGCAATAGCGGGCTGAAAGGAAGGTCTGATTAATACAATAAGCTTCGCTACGTACGTATACGTTATATCTGATGTTCGTACTCTCATATATAAGTTATACCGGCAGCTGGCTTACCCAAAAGCTGGAATAAAAGAAAAGATTACAGGAAGCTCCTTCGGACAGCAATAGCGGCCTGAAAGGAAGGTGTGATTAATACAGTAAGCTCCGCTACGTACGTATACGCTATATTTGATGTTCGTACGCTTATATATAGCATAGACCGGCAGCTGACTTACTCAAAAGCTGTGAGAAAAGAAAAGGTTACAGGAAGCTCCTTCGGACAGCAATAGCGGCCTGAAAGGAAGGTGTGATTAATTAAGCTTCGCTGCGTACGTATACGTTATATCTGATGTTCGTACACTCCTATATAACATATACCGGCCGCTGGCTTACTCAAAAGCTGTAAGAAAAGAAAAGGTTACAGGAAGCTCCTTCGGACGGCGAGAGTGAACTGAAAGTAAAGTATGATTAATTAAGCTTCGCTGCGTACGTATACGTTATATCTGATGTTCGTACACTCCTATATAACATATACCGGCCGCTGGCTTACTCAAAGCTGAAAAGAATACAAAATTAGCGCAGAATTTAATACTCTACAACAGCCAAGTCCTCACTTACAATTTCTACCTGTATACCTTACTTACTTCTGCTTCCTTGGACACTTCTGCACAGGAACGGTGGTGAACAGCTACTGACTGTTTTGAAGACGGCCAACGGTATTATAATTTTTCTGAAATGGTTAGAGTAGTAGGGATGACGCCAACTAAGCAGCGCAGTGAATCGAATACGTCACTGCTGGACTCTGTCGAAATTCGGGCCCAAGTATTACTTACTTTCGGTGTAGGCACGTCTACTCGCTCGGGTCGCCAACGCAGGACTGAGTTCTCTCTGGTGCGAGTCAGAATGTCTTACCCGCAAGGCGTGGTGGGGTGGTGCTACGTCACAGTGTGACGATTTCGGACGTTGGACGTCTGGGCGCTTCGGCGTGGTACGACGCTGTAATTGCTAGCGGGCTCTTCGTTCACACCCAACTACACGCGTTGGCTCGGGCAGGCAGACTGATTTGATTTCAACGGTCGGTGTGGACTTCACTTGTAGATATTTGCGCGCTTGGTTTGCGTTCACTTAATTTCGGAGTTATTTATTAATTGAAATAATAGCCAGGCTGGTTATCTTATCTAACTGGGTACAGGTGATAATACTGTACAGATCATAATTCTTTGTTAAGAACAGGTTTTTAATAATTAATTTCGGTTAACTAAATTATTTACAACTATCTGGTGCTTTTTATTAATTACGGATTTATTAATAACAGGTCAGGTTATATTATAAATCAAAATAAGTACTGGTCACAGCTGAAAATAATCTAACAATGCGGAAAATAAGAATTAAATTCTATACGGGGTGTGTCGAATAATATTATTTTAAACAGGAACTAGTAACGAAAAAATCACTTCGTTACAAGGCAGCACGTCGATAAACCCCTGCACGGTGTTTTTTATAACAACATAGAAGCACTGGGTTTATCGACAGAGCTGCCCTTCGCATTTTTAAGGTCAGCGGGAATGAAGTCGGAGACCGAGGGATTCATTGTGGCCTGCCAAGATGGTGTTATTAACACATTAGTCTATCGGAGTCGCGTGATGGATGTAGAGGTTCCTGATATCAACTGCAGGACCTGCCGTCAGGCGCCGGAGTCGCTCATGCATCTATTATCTGCATGTGCGATTTATGCGACTTCGACCTACATCCACCGACATAACGCGGCTTTACGAGTGCTATACTACCATCTACGGCACTCGTACCAGATAGACCAAACACCAGTGCTGCCTTACGTCCCCGGAGATATCGAGTCCGTTGTCGAGAACGAGAAATGCCGGATTTACTGGAACTACTCGTTCCCGACCGTCAGGCGAATTCACGCCAATAAGCCTGACATAGTCCTCCTCGACCATCTGACCAAGGTGATGTATGTCATCGAGTTCTCAGCACCTGCTGAGACAAATATCGCCTTGAAGGAGGAGGAGAAACGGACCAAATACAGAGATCTCCGGTACGAGCTCCAAGGGCTATACCCAGGCTACTCTGTCAAAATGGTCGTCCTAATAATCGGTGTACTCGGAGGTATGAAGCCCACGCTGCTCTCCGCATTGAAGACCATGCCAGCCTGCCAAACATCGGCAGAATGGTTGGCTGGTCAAATGCAAAAAGCGGTCATCCTGGGATCCCTTCGTCTACTTAGGGCACACGAGTCTGGAATCTACAGTGACTAACCCTGCGGGATGTGGGGAGTTGCTGTAGATTATCCGCTGGCGCTCTCTCTGTGTGGTGTCGGAGGCCACAGGGAGACTGTCCAGCACTTTCTTTCGGAAACGAAAAAAATTATAATAATAATAATAATAAAACGTCTTTATTAAGTAAATGTATAACGTATACATTCAACAAGGTACAGGGCGAAGCAGAGGAAGATGGGAAAAAAAAAGAAACAGTAATATTCATATACACACCAAGATAGTTCATGTGCATCGCTAATTAGACCACTGATGATTAACTAGAAATTGTTTTAGTTTATAACGAAAAGTTGCAACACTGTATTTTTTAAAACTTTGATCTAACCAATTGTAGTGTTTGACTGCATTAGAAGAAAAAGATTTTTCAAACATAGCTGTATTATGCTGTTGTAATGGTATTATTTTACCATACTGTATATTAAGTTAGATAGGTATGTAGGTTAAATTGTATTTATTAATTATTGCAATTAATGTAGGTTATTATTTATTATTTATTATTTGTTATTTGTTATATGTTATAGTTTAGTGTGTCATGTAAATATTGTAAATATGTATTATGTAGAATAAAAGTAGGGTAGATATTAGAATCTCAACGAGATCGGATGTCTTTTAATACATTCCCAATACCCTTAATCTACAAGTGAAGTAAAAGTATACTATGACAATCCAACCTGTCTAGAAGTATACTACATGGCGATCCTGGATCCTGCCATTGCAAACATAACTGGAAATTTATGGGCATAAATTAATAAAATTGAGAATGGGTACCACTAAAAGTAAGGAAGAAGTTATAATTGCGCAAGCAGGAAATAGTGGTGGTCAAACTAATGGAGTAAGTTACAATGCATTGGGCGTAAAAGAAATTATGGAAATGGTCATGGTAATTATATGTATAATAATAATTTTGGGTTACTGTCATGGAAAATGTAAGAAGCAGTTAGAGAAGAAAGTCAGAAGAGAAATTGTCCGAAGTCAGGAGCTGGTGTGAGAAGATAGCTGTAATACACTCTTCTTTTTAGTAATTTTAGGGTAATTTATATAATAAGTTGTAATATGGTGGTTGATATTGGAAGCCGAAAAGAAAAGTTATATATTATTTAATAAAACTAAGTGGAAGAAGTGAAAAGAGTTAATCCATATGAAATGTCATGTCCCAAGGAAATGAGTTTAGATATCTCCTAGAAGAAGTAAGGGTGTTCCACAGAAATTTGAATAAAGATAATGTTGAAAGAAAGACAAGCGAAGAAGTTACTCGTCGTAAGTTAAGAAAATTAGATAAGTTTAAAGATAGTTATAAGCAGTTAGTAGAATTATTTAATAGGTCCGATGCTGATCCTAAGATCAGGGAGGAAATAAAAGCGTATACCGTTTCAATTAATAAATATTTTGAGGGAATTAAATATAGTTTAGAAAGTAGGTTAGTTAAAATTCGTACGGAGCAAGCTGAACACAGTGAAGGTAATTTAAGTTCTGTAAATTCAAATATAAAAACAGACTTTACTGATTCAGATTGTTCAGACGAAAGCGAAAATATGTCGGAGAAATTTGACCTAAGGACTGCAGCAGGGTTACTGCCAGTCATGGATGGTACCGAAAATTCAACAAAACAGCTAATAGACGCCATTGAGTTATACGACGCATTGTTGGATGCTGCGGGTAAAAAATTGTTAACCACGTATGTTTTAAAAACGCGACTTTCTCAAAGTGCGAAAATTAGACTTAACTCGACATATACCACAAACGCAAATTTAGTTGACGATCTTAGAAATTATTTCATAACTAAAAAATCTATTCCATTTCTGTCGGTGCAATTAAATAGTGCCAAACAAAACGGAAAATCGATCGAAGAGTTCGGTAAAACAATCGAGGAATTGCTGGTTGATCTCACAATCACGCAAGCTGACGGTAATGAAAATTCTGTCACCATTTTAAGAGAGGTAAATGAAAAAATTGCCATACATTCTTTTGCCAACGGGTTGCAAAATCACGACCTAAGAACCATTATAAAAGCGCGAAACTATAATAAATTAAACGAGGCTATACAGGGTGCTAAAGACGAAGAGTTACCAAAACGTGACGCTCAAATTTTTCACATTCGAGGACGTCAAAATTTTAGATCAGGTCAAGGTTCTAGATTTTTCAGAGGTAATAATTTTGGTAATCGCTCAGTGAATCCTAACAGGGGTAACACAAAATTTTCTAGTAATAGTAGAAATCTAAATCAAGGTAATTACAACAATAGGGGTTTTAGTAGAGGATATGAACGTAATTACAGTCGTAGAGGCAACTTTTCCCGAAATAACCAGGTAAAGGGTTTTTTTGCGAATACCTCAAGTGAACCTTTAGATATGGAAAACCAGTATCATTCGTCCAATACGACTGATCAGTTTTTTCGTGTCTCAAATAAGTAATATCAAAGATCGTGTAAAAATTAAGCCGAATGGCCTAAATTTCATTACACTTAACTATAGAGGAACTCTATTTACATTTTTGTTAGACACAGGTGCGTCAGTAAGTATAATTTTTGAAAAATATTTAAATAAAAACGAAAGAATTGACCGATCAAGGAAAATTCAAATAAACGGTGTTTCAGGGTCGACAAGGTCAAACGGTAAAACAAACATAAAATTGCAGACTGACAAAATAGCATTTACGCACGAATTTTTGCTGATGGATGAATTTGATGACTCAATGCATGGAGTGTTAGGTTCAGACTTCTTTAAAAAATACTTTGCAGTAATTGACCTTGAAAAGTTTTTGTTTTCATTCTGGGTCAATAATAGTAAAATTGTGCTTCCCATGCAATCTAACCAGTCGGTTTATACTACAATTCCAGCGAGATGTGAAGTAATTAAATATTTTAATGCGGAAATAGCAAATGACTGTCTTGTCTTACCTACTGAATTATGTAACGGAATATTTGTAGGGGGATGCGTAGCTCGTCCGGACAAGGATAATATGATACCAGTCAAAATTCTTAATGTCCGAGATGAAGAGGTTTCAATTAGGAACTTCAAACCAAAAGTCGAAAATCTTCAAGACTACGAATTACTCACTTTCAATAAAAATCAAAATTCAGTAAATCGTGTAGAGAAATTATTAAATTTAATTAAGACAGAACATTTGAATCGGGAAGAAAAAATGTCAATAGATAAAATTTGCGCCAAGTACTCAGATATTTTCCACTTGGAAAACGATCCATTGTCTGTAACTAATGTTTATAAACAAAAAATATACTTAAAAAATTCAGCTAAACCCGTTTATGTAAAACCATATCGTTTGCCGCACGCTCAAAAACAAGAGATATATAGGCAAGTGGAAGAAATGTTGCATGATGGTTTGATAGAGGAAACGAAATCGGAATGGTCCTCACCATTGTTGATAGTTCCAAAAAAGGCTAATAACGCAGGAGAGAAAAAGTGGAGAGTGGTTATAGATTACCGTCTTTTACATAGGCAATTGGAAGATGATAAATTTCCATTGCCCAATATTGTTGAAATATTAGACTCACTGTCGGGTGCTATGTACTTCTCTCATCTTGATCTCTCTCAGGGTTATTACCAGATCGAAATAACTCCATCTAGCAGACCTTGCACAGCTTTCACTACAGATAGAGGGCAATACCAAATGAGGAGGTTGCCAATGGGTCTTAAAACGTCGCCAAGTTCTTTTTCAAGAGCAATGACAATAGCTATGTCAGGGTTGAATTACGAAAGTTGTTTTATTTATTTAGATGATTTAATAATTTTTGGAAATAACTTAATAAACCATAATAAAAATTTAATTAAAGTATTTCAACGGTTACGAGATGTAAATTTAAAATTAAATCCCAATAAATGCGAATTTTTACGAAAAGAACTTCTCTATTTAGGTCATGTCATTTCGCCTGAGGGTGTTACACCTGATCCCTCAAAAATTAACGCTATACAAAACTACCCAATTCCTACTGATTCAAGTGAAACCAAGAGGTTTGTTGCATTCGCAAATTATTATAGGAGGTTTTTTAAAAATTTTGCAGATATAGCCGCACCTCTAAACTATTTGACGAGGAAAGGCGTATCATTTAAATGGACAGAAGAATGTCAGAATGCTTTTGAAACCTTGAAAAATGGCTTAAAATCTCCACCCGTACTACAATATCCTGATTTCTCGGCTGATAATATTTTCACATTAAAAACTGATGCATCCGGGTATGCAGTTGGCGCCGTTCTTTCTAATGGAAATGGCAAGCCTGTTGCATATGCGAGCAGATCACTTAATAAAGCAGAGAAAAATTATCCATCGTTACATAGGGAAATTTTAGCCATAACATGGGCCGTAAAACATTTTCGTCCTTATTTATTTGCGAGGAAATTTGTTATTTACACGGACTGCAGACCTTTAATTTATTTGTTTGGACAGACAGACCCCTCAAGTAGACTTACAAAATTTAGACTTGTACTCGAAGAATACGATTTTACCATAAAATATGTCAGAGGAAAGGACAACGTAGTGGCGGACGCGTTATCTAGGGTTGAAATTTCGTCTGATGAATTGAAAAATATGTGTAACGTAATAGACAGTTCATTATATGTTATAACTAGAGCACAAGCTAAGAAAAGTACAGAAAAGCCAACTAGGTGTTTTTCTAATTCTGACGAAAGGACTGGCCATCCCGGAATCATAGAATTATTAAAACCACCAAAAGAGGCATACCAGTTGTGTCCTATGGCACGAAGCGAGTTTGATAAATTGCAAAAAAGTAAAAATTACGATTTTCATGTTGGGACTTTAATTTGTTCAAAGAGGTTACAAATTATTTACTTATGTCAGGATAGTCGATCAGCGTTTCACTTAGGTAATACGTTGAGTCACCTGCAAGTTATTTGTAAGAAATATGAAATTCCGGAAATAGTCATATTTAAAAATGAAAAGTGCGCACTAATATTAAAAGAAATAATAAAGTTCCCAAATGAAATAAAGAAATCTGGTATTAAAATAACTATAGTAAGAGGTGTTACAAATATAAATGACTTAGAAACTAGACAATTAATTTTGAACGACTATCATATCTTACCTACAGGAGGTCATGCAGGGATAAATAGAACTTATAATAACATTAGAAAAAGCTACTTTTGGTCAGGAATGCGCAAATATATAGGAAAATTTATCAATAGGTGTGACGATTGTCAACGTTATAAGCACGCAAAGCCTAACTTAGAGCCTATGATAATAACAACAACAGCTAGTACAGGTTTTCAGAAAATACTTTTAGATTTAGTTGGTCCTTTAGAAAGTGATGAGGAAAATAACCGGTATATCTTGACGTTGCAATGTGACTTAACTAAGTTTGTAGAATGTTATCCATTGCAAAACAAAGAAACCATAACTGTTGCTAAAGCATTTGTAAACAACTTTATTTTAAGATATGGTATCCCGTCAGAGATTTTAACTGACAAAGGAACCGAATTTCTTTCATCCACTATGATAGAAACTTGCAAACTTTTAAATATTAAACAACTTAATTCAACAGCTTATCACCACGAAACATTAGGGTCACTCGAAAATTCTCATAAAAGTCTAGGAAATTATTTGCGAATTCAGGCATCCAAGCATCCCAATACTTGGAGTTCGTGGGTAAATTACTGGTGCTTTGCTTTCAATACCACAGTACATACAGAGACAAAATATACGCCTTATGAATTAATTTTCGGAAAATCAGCTAAATTACCTTCAAATTTTACTACGCAAATTGACCCGCTTTATAATTTCGAAAACTACCCTTTGGAGTTAAAATACAGAATACAGCATGCATGCAATGATGCGAGGAATAACTTAATGACTTCTAAAGCAAAACGAAAAATTATATATGATAACAGAGCTAGACCAGTTAAATATAATATAGGTGATCAAGTTATGCTGAAATCAGAGGAAGGTAGCAAACTTGATCCATGTTATAAAGGTCCGTTTATAGTCAATGAGGATAGGTCTCCAAATATTATAATAGATGTAGGAAATAATAAATTAGTTACTGTACATAAGAATAGGGTTAAGCAATATAGGGAGCATAAATGAAGAAAAAAAAACATATAAGTATTTTTTTTTCTTTCCTCTTCCGCGGGAGGTGTAATGGTATTATTTTACCATACTGTATATTAAGTTAGATAGGTATGTAGGTTAAATTGTATTTATTAATTATTGCAATTAATGTAGGTTATTATTTATTATTTATTATTTGTTATTTGTTATATGTTATAGTTTAGTGTGTCATGTAAATATTGTAAATATGTATTATGTAGAATAAAAGTAGGGTAGATATTAGAATCTCAACGAGATCGGATGTCTTTTAATACATTCCCAATACCCTTAATCTACAAGTGAAGTAAAAGTATACTATGACAATCCAACCTGTCTAGAAGTATACTACACTGTGGCATAGTTAGTGTGTGCGTTTGTCTTATATTCAAATTATGTATTTGATTGCGATGTATTAACTTATTCCTTAAATAGGAGGGAGTAGAGATAATCAGTAAGCGGTGCACAAAATTAAGTAAATGAAAGTGGTATATATAAGATACTTTTAACCACTTAATTTCCTTAATTTTTGCACTAATGTGATCGTATTTTCTTAGACCATAAATTAAACGACAAGTATTTTGTATCTTTTGTAGCATATTTCTATCTCTTAAGTCTAGACAAGGATAATATATCATGTTACAATCATTAATCACTGACAGCACAATACATTCGCATAGTTTTTTTCGAATTTTAAAATTAATAAAGGAGTCTTAAGCTTATATATAACTTTTTAATTATCATATTAATATGGTTCGTGAATTTAAAATTTTTGTCAAAAATTAATCTTAAATTTTTTACTCTGTCAACAAAAATGATCTCTTCATTATTAATATAAATGTGGACGTTGCTTTTTAAGTATTCATAAACCGATTTCCCACAAAATAGCATAGCGTTAGTTTTTAGGGTTTATTTGTAAATTATGGTTTTCACAATAATTAGTTAATATATTGAGGTCTTCATTTATACAGTATACCAATATTTTCCTAAATTGCCACAATAAATGCCATTAACAATTTAAAGAGATAGGTAACAACCTTTTCAGAGAACTAATAAAATTTACCTACTTAATCTTTTGTTAATCCAGTTAAACACACACACCAATAAATTAAGCAATTATTATAAGTAGGTAGGTAGGCGGCAGGTCCTGTAATAACTACATAATACTTTTAATGGCCCCTCACCCCTCCCTGAACAAGGGGCACTAATTTGCGCTGGGCAGGTATGAATCGTTTATTGAAACATATTGCAGAAAATATTTTAGTTTAAACCCAACTGTGAAGCGACAAACATTACGCGATGGATCACCCAAAAGTTGAAGACGGTTGCAGCTTGCAAGACATGATGGGCGCCGTCGGCCTGGTGCGTGCGTCGTCGCAGCCTAAAAAGGATTCACCTACAAGTACGCCAAGTGAAAACCAAGAAAGTGCCTCGGCCGGGCCAAGCTGCCGTGCCCATATACAGAACGCTGGTCAAAATGCGGAACACCTCCAGGACCGAGTACTACAAAACGTACAGCAGAGTGCGGCAGATGGAGTACAACACCCTGGAGGAGACGGTGGAGAAGCTGGAGAGAAAAATCAAGGAGGAAGCGGGGCGAGGCGAAACGAAAAGTTTCTACGACATCCAGGTGAAGAAGAACATATCGAGACTGGTGAGCGAGAACATCAGGAGCCGCTTGCAGTGCAGAACTTCACTCAACGATTGGTACGACACCAAGTCCCAAGGGGAGAGGTGCGCGATAACCAGGCTCATCAAAGTGCACCAAGGACACATCACCGACAACTTAACATCGTCGGACGAGAGTAGTAATAGTAGCAGTAGTAGCGATGAGTCTGGGGATAGTGATAGCGAATTCATGGCGGACTTGCGGGAGGCAGAGTTGCGCATTATTTTTGAATAAGTGTAAAGTATTTGACGAACCATTTAGAGTTAAGTTATCTTGTACAGAATTTTGTAAATAACTAGATGAAATACATGCATTTATTTATTGTTTATTTGTGTTTTTCTAACACCCTGTACATCAAACTATATAATAACGCACTCATCAAAATAAACAAAACATGTCCATCATGTTCATGTCAGTCTCTTCCACAATAGCTTATATACACAATATGTGTATAGAGAACAATATACCTCTCCCAAATGACGAAGATTTAGTAGATCCTGATTATGGAATTTATAATCTTGAATATCATGAAAATGATGACGAAATAATGAATAGAGTTAATCCAGATTTAGTAGCAGGTCGTCAACTACGAAGAAATATTATATATAATCATTTTCTGTAAAATAATTATTTTATTTATTTATTTCGAGTAGGTACTATAACTATTGTTTATATATTATTTGTGGCGGATATTGTACATTCATCAACTTTCTTTGGGGATAACGCCAACACTAAAAAATTGATGTATGATGATTGATATATGATGGATATAGTGAAAAATAGCGACAAGTGAGTAGCGTATTAAACTACCTCCGGCTAAATAATAAATTTTATATATTAAACTGTCAAAGTTTTTTGTGAAAATTGTTTAATAAGAACATTAACACACGCATAATTACCAGTGTATTTGAAATAACCTCAAAATAATCCGAGACTGGCGAGACATCTACCTTTATGTTCTATGAGTAGACTAGTAGATTGGTACACACTGAGAAGTTACACTCGTGACAGTAAAATTCAGGGTAATGTAAAATAATTACTTGTTGTGAAGAAATTGGCGAGAAAGTTCATAAATTTCTTCATGAATAAATTGACAAATGTAAAACAGGCTTAAAGATTTTGATTAAAAAGGTGAAGAAGTCCCATTAATCGTGAAATATTGGAGAAAAATAAGTTAGAATGGATTATAGAGGCATTTCGCCAATGACCATGTCTGGAAATATTTCCGAAAAGTAGAAATTCTGGAAGCAAAGGTTTTTTACGTACTTAAAGGCAACAGAAATTATTAAAAAAGAGGAGAGTACCAAATGTGCACAACTTCTAACGTTGATAGGAGAAGAAGGTATGCGTATATACAGGGTGAATTTAAAATACACTGAATATTTTTAATCTATAATTTCTTATAGCATAAATAATGAATTCGCAGTGTTTTAATTTCAAAATTTCATAGTTAATGTTTCAACACAAAAACCCTAAACTCGTCCAACTGGGGATACACTGACCGGTGAACTTGACATTGACTTGGTTACGAACAAATACCTCTACGCAGTATTCGCAGTGTTTACCAAGTAAAACCAAAACTGAAATACACTAGGAAAAACTCACACTTGACATCATGGATGCACAGGCTGAACTACGCGGGCAACGTGGTAGCTACGAACACAAAACTGAAATCTAAAACACTAGGAAAAATTCACACTCGACATGATGGATGCACAGGCTGAACTACGCCAACACAACACGATAGCTAAGAAGAGTGGGGGTACAGGCATTTATGTCGCTATACTAGACTTCACTTTTCTACGGCAGATAAAAAATTACCGACAAAGGAACACGTGCGGCGGCTTGTTTGAACGTTAAAGAGTCCGCCTTTCTGCTTTGTAAATGCCGCATTTTTTCCCTGCTTAAGAAATATGAACTATAGTATACACACATCAGCTGTTCTGCTCAAGCAGGAGCGTCGTGAATATTTAATAAATATTCAAAAATTGTTTTCTTGACTGTATTTCATTTATTTTACAAATGACTATTTTTAAGAATTTTTACGGACCATAGAGCTTAACGGATTAAAATTATCCAGTGTATTTCAAATTCACCCTGTATAATACTTTTACCTTTAATGATGGCGAAAACGAGACTTTAGATATATTAATTTCAAAGTATGATCAAAATTTCAACCCCAAGAAAAATTTAACTTTTGAAAGATATAAATTTTTAACATATAAACAGATAGAAGGTCAAACCGTTGAGCAATTTATAACTGAATTAAAAAATCTCTCTTTGTCTTGTGAGTTTAAAGATTTGAGAGAGACTCTGGTCAAAGACATGCTAGTTTGTGGTCTATGATCTGAAACGATGAGAGAAAAGTTACTTCAAGAGAACGTTGAAACACTGGAAGCTGTTGTTAGTAGTTGTATTAATATGGAGAATACGAAGGAGCAAAATCATCGTATTACGAATGGGCTAGAAGCTAATGGTCCCAGTCCCAGTATTGATCATCTACGAGTAAGGCAGTCCCACCAGCATCGTCAACCGCAGCCAGCGAGGTCATCAGCCCCTCAGAAGATGTTCGTAAGAGGACAACAAAGAAGTAGTCACCGTCAACAGCGAGAGGTGCTATGTAAGAAATGTTTCCGTCACCATGGATGTGGTAAATGCCCAGCATATGGTAAAAGATGTGGAAACTGTGGTATAATGAATCATTGCTCTTCATGTTGTAATAATAATAAAAAATTTGCTCATAAAACTATTCATAATTCTAAAAATATTTATAATCTTGATCAAAATGATGGGGATATTAGTACTAATGATAATTGTCTTTATGTAGGTAACATTGGGCATCACCTGGTACCGTGGCACTTGTCGACACGGAGGAATCATGGGTAACGAATTTGGAGATAAACGAACATCTTGTAAAATTTAAAATATACACCGGTGCCATGGCAAACGTAATCCCTGTAAGTACACTAAAAAAAAATTGGTTTTGATCTAGAGAAAATTGAAAATGCTCATATAAAATTAACATCATATACTAAACATAAATTACCAGTAATTGGTCAATGTAATTTAATGTGTAAAGTTAAAAACATAAAAGAGAATCTTTTATTTTATGTGGCAGAGTGGATAAATCCCATGGTAATAGTTAGAAAACCAAATGGCCAGCTTAGAATTTGTTTAGATCCGAAAGATCTTAATAAAGCAATCAAACGGCGCCATTTTCAGATACCAACTTTGGAAGAGCTTACTTCTAAATTATCAGGTGCAAGATATTTTAGTACGCTTGATGCGACTCAAGGATTTTTACAAGTGAAACTGGATGCATATAGCTCAAGAGTTTGTACTTTTGCAACTCCATTCTGGAGGTACAGATTTCTAAGACTACCGTATGGTCTGTCAAGCTCCCCGGAAGTTTTTCAGGAAAGAATGACAGATATTTGGTGAGTTAAACGGTTGCAATGTTTATATACAGCGTGTCCCACTTTTAATGCCCCCCCCCCCCTTCACACCTCAGTTATTAGTTTGGATCGGTGTCAATGACCTTTGGTGTTATCTTTCTGAATTAAACAAAATGTATTTTTGTCAGTAGCGTGCATTATTATTAAGAAAAAAGGGGTCGCTTTTTCGAGAAGTCATATTAGGCATTTTTTTACAGGAAAACTAATACAATATTATTAATCAGCATGCTTTAGAACCCCCATGCCGAAAATATCACAAGACTTTGATTAAAGGTTTCCGAATACCGGGCCCAGTAAAAATAAATTTTTTCAGTCGTAAATAATTGACAGCTTGAAAACGGTTTGCGTTTTGAAAAAAAGTCATTCTTCATTTTCAATTTAAATTGATTTAATCTATCTCCCCATGCCTTCAAAAGTTTCAAATGTTGCAAGCAAAAATTTTTCATTAGACGAAAAAAAAATTTTAACCGGTTTTGTATTATTTGGGCATTAAGTGATAAAAAATGATCTTATGTGATAATAAATCAATTTTATAGCAAAAGAAAAAAGGTTGCTCTGATATTGAATTAAACTATTTTTCAAAAAATAAACCGTTGACAAGTTAATTATTTACGACTGCGGCAATTCAAACTTTTGAGCACATGATGTGATAGAGTAAATTAGTTAGTTTAAATTGAAAATGACGAATGACTTTTTTTCGAAACACAAACCGTTTTCAAGTTATCAGTTAATTACGACTGAAATAAGATATTTTCACTGGGAAAACCTTCGGAAAACCTTAATCAAAATGTAGTAAGATTTTGAACATGGGGGTTCCAAAGCATGCTGATTAATAATATTGCATTAATTTTTCTGTAAAAAAATGCCTAATATGACTTCTCGAAAAAGTGGCCCCGTTTTGATATCCATTTATATTATGGAATCAGTATGTCTGATTCATAAACATAAAAGTAATGTCAATATTGTTTCTTCTCATTATCTAACTCGTCAGGTTAACAATATTGCTCTACCTATTCCAAGATTCACTCTAGTCAAAGACTCTATTATTTACAATGGGTATAAGATATATAATCATTTACCTAAAAATATTAAGGAGATTAATTCAGTCAACGAATTCAGAAGAGTTGTTAAATCCTTACTAATTACGAAACCCTATTACAATTTACAAGAATATTTTGACGATGCGCTTTAATGTAATATAGACGTAGACAGGTTGTTGTCAGAAATCAATTTATCTAATAGAGTACCTACTACTTTCAGCTGTACTTTTCTCAACACCTCGTATTTTGATCCTAGGATTTAATTTCTTGGTGTCGCTAACTGAATATACTGACCCGACTTTTTTCGCCAATGCTTCTTTTAAAATGTCATAAGAGTTTTTGTTTCCACATCTGATTAGTATACCATCTTTTATTAATTTTGTTTTATTTACATTTATGTTTAATGCACCAGGGTTAATTTGAGATTTGATGTCTCTTTCAACTTGCGCATTTGAGATAGCGGGGTTTGTTGATTTAACCAAAATAACAGGAGAATCAGCCATATTGATGTTTGTAGGTTTTAACATAGTAATAGCGCTGTAAGAAGCAGCTGTAGATATATCACTATCGGAGTTCGACATTAGGGGTATAGTGTTTTTACTTACGGTTTTTATTTCGTACTCTTCTATCTTTGTTTTTTGTAACTTTAACGTATATTCCATTTCAGTAACCAATTTGTTTATTAAATCCTTTTCTCGGTTTAAACAATCAATTTCCTTTTTTAGAATAACTAATTCACTTTCAATACAGGTACCACTACACAAGTTCACACTGCTGCCCTTTAGGTCTTCAATACAACTTCTGCATCTCCAATTTTTAGATTCCACAACAAAAACTTTAGCAATTGCATCGAAACATCTACGATGTACATATACATTGCATTTTGCAGTATTACATTTAAGGCTACCTTTAACTACACTCTCGTTACAAATTTTACACTTGTATTTCTCCGTTTTATCGGAGGACTCTTTAGATTCGTCACCCATCACATCGTGTCGCTCGACAATGTCTGATTTTCCGTAAGTATTTCATCCTCTAAGTATATAGTGAAAAAATTAGATCGCTGGCGTTAATATTAACCCTAATATTTGATTTCAAATTCGTAACATATTTGAAACGGCTATGACGTCACACCACCCGACCCCACTGGTTCTATGAGTTATGCGGATTATATGGTATTTAGATTTCGCTGTACCAAGGACGAAGCACTTAAAAGATGAACGAAATTACCACTTCCGCCGTGTGTGTAGTAACTGCCGCCGGTATGAAACTATAGGAAACAAGCTAGCGGCCGACCGCTGCGAGAGGTGTGACGTCACAGCGCTCTATTTTCATTATTTATTTTGAGGGAGAAGCAGTTGAAAAAAAAATTTAATATTTTGCACATTTACTAATTACAGGGTGTACTTTCGGAATATGAATTAAAAAAATTTTCCGAAATGAGCCCATAAGAGGTTTTTTTTTTTTTAATCACTTATTTAACGTCGGCCTATTTCCGCTACCAAGGCCAATCACCGACGCCAGGAGACGAGCAACCCCCAACCTGGAAATTTTGCCGAACCTCTTATCTTACTAAGAGTAGGGATTTTTTACTTGCCTAACATTTAATAGACAAGGGACCGACTGCTTTACATCCCCTCCGAAGGATGGTATATCCTCAATACACCTCTCGCCTACAGTTGTATTGCTTCTGCGATATAGCTAATTACAAGCCGTTAGAAGTAGAGAAGCGAGACCACGTCTTTCCGTGGAGCCCATCCACGTACAGTAATGTTGCTTTACTTTCATATCGTTATGAAGTCAGTCCTCCGCTCGCTGCCTTATAGGTTTTAAAATGACAGTTTATATAGTCACTTAAATTTTCATATAATTGATAATTTAAAAAACTACACAAAATACTACAGTTATTAACTTTTTTAAATTAATGAACTCGAATTTTGTTTTACATTCACAAGGTAGTTACTTGTGTAAATACCAAGTGATAAAGTAAAAAAAGATTGATTGAATTAAAAAGGAGTTCTATATAACTTAATAAATCAGACAAATAATAAAGAATTATGGAAATCTGTAAAAAATCTAAATATGAGTAAAAAACAAAATAATATAATTCCTGAATCACTTAGTAAACCTGATGAGTTAAATAATTTCTATGCTTCGGTCTTTAGTCCAGTTAATAATTGTCCAAATACTACTGACTGGTATTTGTCACACAAATTTAAGGACAATTTATCCTTTCGTTTCAAACTGGTAACAGTAGATGAAGTTCATACTGTGATTCACGAAATAAAAAAAAAAAAAAAACCCGAAAAAAAAAAAATACTGTGATTCAAAATTTAAAATCCAACGCACATGGCTGTGATGGAATTTCTGCCAAAATGATACAACTTTGTACTGTAGTTATTACCAAGCATATTACTCATATAATAAATTGTGCTCTTGAACTAGGCTATTTTCCAAGTCAGTGGAAAATGTCATTAATTAACCCTATACCTAAGATTAATAATCCAAATAACTTTAGCGATTTAAGACCTATCACAATAATACCAGCGTTGTCGAAGATATTAGAGAAAATTATACAGTCTCAAATATATGATTACGTAACTGAAAATCAAATTATATCTTCTTTGCAATCTGGATTTAGAAAAGATCATAGTACCACATCAGTTTTAGTAAACATTACAGATAATATTTTAAGATCATTGGATACTGATGATGCAACTGCTTTGATACTACTTGACTTTTCTAAAGCCTTTGACACTA
The DNA here is from genome assembly GCA_963680705.1 of Rhagium mordax. NCBI lineage: Eukaryota > Metazoa > Arthropoda > Insecta > Coleoptera > Cerambycidae > Rhagium > Rhagium mordax. The sequence continues at coordinate 28,731,050 of OY796664.1, forward strand.
TAGACCATTCTTTACTATGTGCTAAGTTATATTTTTATGGCTTTGATGATAATGTTATAAAATTCTTTAGATCCTACCTAAATAATAGGCATCAAATGGTTGTATTAAATAGAATTTATTCAAATACTTGTTCTGTTACCTCGGGAGTTCCACAAGGTTCGGTTTTGGGCCCTGTCTTATTTTTAATATATGTTGCAGATATTTTTAATACAACGGAACATTGTCAGTTACAATGCTTTGCTGATGACTCTCAACTGAGCTATACATTTAATCCAATTGATGTTATAAATGCTTGTGATAATATAAATTCTGATCTCGACTCAATATCACGCTATTCAACTAATCATAATTTGAAGCTAAATACCGATAAATGTGCAGTATTGTTGTACTGCTCAGTTAAAAATAAAAATATTCTGTCGACTCATCTAAAGTTAAAAATAAATAACAATGATTTAAATTTTGTTCATAAAATAAAAAATCTTGGAATTATTTTTGAAGATGACCTTAGGTTCAAAAGTCATGTTGCCCTGCTAGTTAAAAGATCTTATGTTGCATTGAAACTTTTATATACTAATATCAATATAATTAATTTTAAGATGAGAAAAAAGTTATGTGAATCCCTGGTCCTTCCAATTTTCAATTACTGTCTTATAATGTACTATCCCTGTCTTGATAAATTAACTCAGTATAGACTTCAAAAAATCCAAAACGCTTGTGTCAGGTTTGTATTTGGTCTGCGAAAATTTGATCGAGTGTCAGCAAAAATAAATGAGCTGGGATGGCTTAAAATAGATAACTTGTATAAGTATCATTTAGCTGTATTTTTGCATAAAGTGTTATTAACTGCATCTCCACCATATCTAAGAGAGAAACTTATATTTAGACATAATTTGCATAATGCCAATCTAAGATTTACAGAATTATTAACTATTCCATTACATCATAAAGCCATGTTTTGTCGTTCGTTCTCGTACAACGCGATTACTATATATAACAAATTAAATAGTCATTATAAATCACTACCATTAAATAGTTTTCGTAAGAAAATTAAACTACATTTTTTATCCTTGCAATTTGCAATAGACAACTAAATTCTGTTCTTTTTATAATCACTCATGCTATGTTTTGTGTAGTAAATATTATTTTATAAAATATAAATGTCAATTTTTATAGTCTCAAACATTTTCTTTTTTTAATCTCTTTTATTCTGTAATTATTTATCTACTTACTTCTTATATGTATTTATATACATTTTAAATTTGTAATTGTATTGCATTTGTGTTAAATTGTGCTTATGTATTCTTATATTATCTCTACAAGGTTAAGTTGAGTAGCTTAGGCTAGACTTCGCCTTTTAAATAAAGTCTTTATTATTATTATTATTATTATTATTAAAATGCTAAAATAAATTAAAAAGCAAATATCACGAAATGAGCCCATGTTTGCGCGCAATGTCATGCTTAAAATTTTGTATGATGAAAGAGCACTCAAATATTTTATAGTTTTTTTACTCTACTAATTTCAGGTATTCGCAATGCTCATTGGTATTTACATATAGAAAAATATAAAAACCGTATTTTACATATAAAAATGTTACTAGATAGGCAACAAACAAATAAATATAACGATATTTTTATACATGTAACTTATAAAATATTTTTTTCTCTTCACATAGGAAGTAGAATAAATTATAAAATACGGTTATTTTATTAAACATGTACCTACTTAAAAATGACGAATAGCCGAATCTAATAAGGTTTTTTCATACAAGTGTGTAGAAATAAAAAAGACCATAAAAATAATATAATTAATTTTCGTCAAGAAATTTGAAATTTTGGTTTGTAGACATTAATATAAAAAAATCTGAATTGTCCATCGAAACTGAAAATTGCATTTCAAATCAAATGTTGGAACAATCATTAGATGAAATAGAAGGTAAAATGTTATATTTAATTATATTATAAACACACCAACCTTTCTGGATGTTTATAAAGGTTTGAACCAAAAACACGATTATATTGATATTGCAACAGAAGCCGTTTGACCTGCCATTTGAAATACATAGCAAAATCAAAGATCAGATTTTGATGGTGGTACTGTTAACGTACCCAGGAGAAGCAGTAGTTATAAGCAAAAAGATCCCTTTAGTTATAAGCACACAAGCTAAGGCTTGAATGGTGTATATGGAACATCTGTTCCATGTACACCATTTTTTTATCAAAATTATCTCGAATTTCACTTCAGTTCCTAAACACCAAAATTCCATCTTTTTACCTGATATGCATGATTCCATGCATATCAGGATTTTTTTTATAAAATTTATAAGACGATTTTCAATACAGTTTCCAAAATTCCCTTTATCTTTTTCGGCCATTATCCCATGTTTGAACGAACGCATCCAGGCACGATGCAGTATGTAGAGACGACCAAGGACATGCATTGTCCTCAGCCAGTACCGATTCCTCGAAGGACGGACTGCGCAACAACAATGATCATAGCGCAGATGATCATTGTCATAAGCCGGTAGACCTTGCTAGGTGAGGCTCTATATGTGTTGTAATGGCTCTTCTTTCTAGCGCGGTACTTTCGGTCAGATACTTGCGTAATCTCTCTATTTTTACGGAAATCTCGGGCGCCAGCTCTTCAATTTTTGAGTGCGAAGAACTACACCATATTTTTGGCTCTCCTATTTGGGAGAACAACCCTGAGTAGCAAAACAGTGGATGATACAGTATAGCCAGAGGTCTGAGCTGGAGACTATATCTAATGGATTTCAGTCATACTGCTCAAACGGATTAATCAGAAAATAAAATTACAGAAATAATAACTCGTGAATTTTACCTCTTTAAAATAACGTGTTTATTCAGAAATAAATGATGAACAAATTAATCAATTCTCAAACCTCCTCGACTATTCAGTCGAGTATGTATAAAACTATTTCTTAAAATAATTACAAATTAGGCAAGCTGGTAATCAAGAATGGACGCGATTTTTACGGCGGAATTTTCGGATACGTGAAATTGATAAATTGCGGTGTACGACAAGCAAACGGACCTTTCCAATAAGATGGTTTTAGAAACGGCGGGCAATCCGTTAGCTATAGATATTTACGTCTTTTATTACTATTTAAATAAAAATACGGCGAACTACCGCCACAAACATAGAGCTATGGTTTAACTGATTATGTCATTTACTACTAATTTACTAGTCACCCTGATGCATTGGTACCTCACAGATTACCCGACGAGAAAATCTAATCAGTGGATGCACTTTTAGGAATGACTTTCTAAATGCACTGGGTTTTCCGAAAACCCTTGTACATGACAGCCTGTCGGATTACCCGACGAGAAAATCTGACCAGCTGGTGTACAATTTATGCAATGATAAAAAACCAACGGAGGTATTATGAATTAGCTCGTTTACTTTGGTAGCAAAATACAGCGATACTCACGGACAATCAGGACTTTAAATATCTATACTTAACTGAAGGCAGTACCTACTAAATATAGCAGGTTGCGTTGAATTCTTACCCAGCGGATATTCGAAGAAATTTACTATAAAACAACGGAGCGGCGGTACGGAAACAATAACGGCTGGCGACTGGATCTTTTCTTGCGGACGGTAAACTGGATCTGCTCGTGCTGGCGGTAGGTTGGATCTGATGATCTGATCTGATCTCGACGGGAGGGCCACTTGGCATTTTTATTACCTTTCTGACGTAGCTCTCGGTCGTGTCAAAAAGAGAAGTGGTCACCGAGTTTAAACGACGGACTCAAATGCATCACCCGGCGTACCTTGCAGAGGTGCAGCGGTTTATGCAGCTACGTGCAGTGACTCGAAATGCATTTAACCGGAAATGAGTTACTTGTAATTTATATATCATGTTGCAAAAAGAAACGGATTAAAACGGACAAGGATTAACAATTTTAGTAATGAATGATTTTTATTTTCGACTCGGTCATTATTTATAATAATTCTAGGATTTTAATTATACGGGGGACTGTTGAAAATTACTCAATTAATTACTTGATTGCTTGTTTACCAGCGGACCTTTTAACAACTCATTTATAACTTAACCAGAACATAATTTGACTACTAAAACAGCGGCAGGGTGTATCCAAGTGACAGTAATATTTAAAGCAAAATGAACATAACTTGATCGAAAAAATCACTTCGTTACAGTGTAATGATGATTAATTAATATATATCTTTATTTATTACCAATGTCTTCTTTTATTGCATTCTAGTATTAGTCTGGTATTTGTGTTGACCCCATAGCTTACGACCCTCGCAATTGCGTCGGTTTGACCATTCGGCTGAAGCCAAAGAAGAGTGAACGAACAAGTCCTGTCTGGGCAGGAGTCAGAAGTGAATTGTGTAATGTGCATAGTGTCTATCTAGTGTTGTATCTTTAGTTCAGGAAGTTGCGAAACCTGTATACGAGGAAGCATTCATTGTCGACGGTTACCGTTAATCTATCGATGTCGAGACATCGATATATTAAAAGCTCGTCACGACCTGCGTTGAATTCAAGAGTTAAGCCAGATGTTGTGAAAGCGGTTGGTTGACTTAATACGAATATCGGTCGTTCCCTCCAACTATCACTGGTTATAACGAATGGTTAACTAACGTTGACACAGCCTTATTAGTTTAGTTATTAAACGTTGGTACAACAGGAAGTGAGATATTCTCTGGTAGGTATATGTTTAAAATATGCTTAATATTTATTTACTTTAATATTTGGTTCTCTTAAAGGCACGAGAAATAAAATGCTAATTGAAAATGAAATAGGGGAAGAAGATATTTTTATTGAAAATGAATACGTAAGTTATTGGTTGACAAACAAAGATTTGAATTTATTATAACCTACGTTTTTAATTTAAGATTTCTATTGCAACTGATGATGAAACTGGTAAAATCTGCAACAAAAAAGATTATAAAATTAATAATATTAATGAAGATGAGAATATGTATATAGAGAATGAAAATGAAAGAGAAGAGGAGAATGACGGTAGCATTCTAGAAGAATCTAATAATGTTTTAATTGAAATAAATGGAAATAATGACACTACTAATACCTTAAGAGAACCTACAAAAGACTTGACTGAAATTAGTGAGGAAAATAATTCAGAAACTGAAGAAGAACCTGAACTGTTGACGAGGTTATTTGCTTGGGGGATTTTAACGTAGATTTCTTTAATATTAATAATCCTTAAGTAGTTGTTTTGATTCATATAATTTAACTCAGATATTAAATGAACCGACAAGAATTTCCAATCGTTCTAGTACACTTCTTGATCCAATTTGCGTTACAAATAAAAATATTGTAAGTTCATATGGTACTTTAGGCGCTGATAATATATCTGATCACAGAATTGTGTTTTGTGATTTAACTATAAAAAAAAACAAAAATGAACCTAAATTTGTAGAATACCGTTGTTTTAACAATTTTAACTTTAATTATTTTTTGGAGGATATGCAAGAACTACCCTGGTCTAATATTATTATGGAACATAATATTGACGACAAAATAAATATTTTCAATAATTTAATTTTAGCTCTTTTTGATAAGCACGCTCCACTAAAAAAAGTTAGGGTTACTAAACCCAAGGCACCTTGGCTAACACCTGATTTAAAAATTTTTATGAAGCAAAGAGATTTAGCTTTGCAAAAATTTAAACAAACACATCTTGAACATGATTGGATTGAATATAAAATATTGCGTAATTTTACTCTTTCAGTGGTACGAAAAGAAAAGAAAAAATACATATATTCCCTTTGTGATGAGAAAAATACTCGTAAGCTTTGGTCAACCTTAAAAGAATTCAATATTCGTTCAAATAATAGTTTTTATAATATTCCACAAGAAATATCAAATCTTGATGAAATTAATAACTTTTTCACATCGTTTTTGCAAAATGTTAATGGTAAAAGTGACGACAAAATTCGTTTTTATAATAATAATTATTACAATAATGATAATAAATTTAGTTTTAAGCTAGCGTCAGTTGAAGAAGTCAGTCTAATTTTACACAATTTAAAATCTAATGCTTATGGCGTTGATGGAGTATCGCTAATTATGCTTAAATACTGTAGCCCTTTTGTTGACAAATATATAACGCATATAATTAATTGTTGCATTGAAAGAAGTTATTTTCCTAGATTATGGAAGCAATCTATAGGTAAACCTCTCGCAAAATGCTTAGATCCTAAAACATTCTCAGATTTAAGAATTATTAGTATACTTCCTACAGTTTCTAAAATTTTTGAAAAAATTTTACATAATCAGATTTACTCCTACATGCTCGCTTGTGATATTCTACCTCATTGTCAGAACGGATTCAGAAAACATTTTAGTACTGCTACAGCCTTGTCTGTAACAACAAATGACATTATAAAAGCATATGATAATAAATTAGAAAGTGTGTTGGTTTTATTAGACTTCTCCAAAGCTTTCGACACTATAAGCCATGATGTCATCTGCAGTAAATTAAAATATTACGGATTTGACTTACAATCTTGTAACTTAATAAATGTTTATTTAACTGGTAGGCTGCAAAAAGTATTTTGTAATGATACCTACTCTTCTGCTTTAGATATTTTATCTGGAGTTCCTCAGGGTTCCATATTAGGACCTTTATTGTTTATAGTCTACACCGCAGATATTTTAAAAGCTATACAAAATTGTACAGTGCAGGCATACGCAGATGATACGCAGGTATATATTCATTTCAATCATGACGATTATCTTCATGCAACTGATCTTGTCAATGCGGACTTACAAAAAATTAAACAAGCTTCTGAGGAACATAACTTAAATCTTAATTCTTCCAAATCGTGTGTTATGATCTTTGGTAATAGAAATAATGTTAAGCTTCTTAAAGATAATATAGATATTAAAATAGATGGGGTTTCTTTACCCATTGTAGATTCTGCAAAAAACTTGGGTTTAGTTGTTGATAATGATTTTCGTTTTGGAGGTCATGTAAAAAGAATGTTACAAAAATCCTTTATGTCACTTAAACTGATTTATTCTAATCGTCATTTGCTAAATTTTAAATTAAAAAAAGATCTCTGCGAGTCACTCGTTTTATCCAGCTTCAATTATTGTGACTTTATATATGGACCTTGTTTAGATTTAGTTAGGGTAAATCGCATTCAAAAAGTTCAAAATTCCTGTGCTCGATTAATTTTTAACTTAAGAAAGTATGATTATGTTTCTCAATCCATTAATAATTTAAGTTGGTTAAATATGAAAAATCGTAGGTTGCATCATTTAGGTAATTTCGTAATAAATTTAATAAATGAGCCACAATCCTCTTGCTCTCTCAAAAATATGTTGACATTTAGAACACAGGTTCACTCGGTTAACTTGCGAAATGTGCAAAGATTAACTATGCCACATCATCATACAGCCCTGTTCAAAAAGAGTTTTATGTTTAATGCAATTAAACTATATAAGTAGTGTAGTGAGATGGGGTCATGCGTACAATTGCCGGTCTTCGATCTTCGGAGCAAAGCAGCGGTGGTCGGAGCCGGGGAATGGATGGGTGACCGTATCTCATTACATTACCGAGGATAGTGCAGCGGGCTAGATCGCCCTTGAGTGGCACAAGGCGACTAGTTACTGCCTATCTCTCCTGGGTTCGAGTCCCAGCTCCCGCAGATGGCAATGTCGGAGGGAATGGGTGTATGTGGTGTGTCCTGGTTAAGTGTCAGAATAGCTCTAAGCTAAAACTTCGCCAGGACGTTAATATAAATAAGACGATTAAAAATAAAAAAATTCTCTACCTACCAATTTATTGTCGATGAATGATAAACAATTTAAAAAAGGTTTCAAAAAATATCTTCTGAACAGCCAACTTAGTCTTTAATCCTCTTTTCTTTGTTATTATGTGGCTAACTGTAACAGGTGCAGAATAAGAGAACATTGTGTTTTAGTTTTTGTTGCTGTAGTAGATTATATAGCTAATAATTTTTTTTTTTTTTTTTTATTCCATTTGGTTATTCTGGCTTTGTCTGTTTGACATATTTCTGCTTCTTTTGGTTAAGTTAGAATAGCTATCAAGCTAGACTTCGCCAAAATTAGTAGAACTGGTACAAAACTTATATTTACAATTGTTGTTGATAATTATTAATAAAGTCGATTTATTATTATTTTTTTTTTTTTTTTTTTCGGTTTCCCGAACCTAATGCTGGACAGTCTCCCTGTGGCCTCCGACACCACACAGAGAGAGCGCCAGCGAATAATCTACAGCAACTCCCCACATCCCGCAGGGTTAGTCACTGTAGATTCCAGACTCGTGTGCCCTAAGTAGACGGAGGGATCCCAGGATGACCGCTTTCTGCATTTGACCAGCCAACCATTCTGCCGATGTTTGGCAGGCAGGCATGGTCTTTAATGCGGAGAGCAGCGTGGGCTTCATACCTCCGAGTACACCGATTATCAGGACGACCATCTTGACAGAGTAGCCCGGGTATAGCACTTGGAGCTCGTACCGGAGATCTCTGTATTTAGTCCGTTTCTCCTCCTCCTTCAAGGCGATGTTTGTCTCAGCAGGTGCTGAGAACTCGATGACATACATCACCTTGGTCTGATGGTCGAGGAGGACTATGCCAGGCTTATTGGCTTGAATTCGCCTGACGGTCGGGAACGAGTAGTTCCAGTAAATCCGGCATTTCTCGTTCTCGACAACGGACTCGATATCTCCGGGGATATAAGGCAGCACTGGTGTTTGGTCTATCTTGTACGAGTGCCGAAGATGGTAGTATAGCACTCGTAAAGCCGCGTTATGACGTTGGATGTAGGCCGAAGTCGCATAAATCGGACATGCAGATAATAGATGCATGAGCGACTCCGGCGCCTGACGGCAGGTCCTGCAGTTGATATCAGGAACCTCTACACCCATCACGCGACTCCGATAGACCAATGTGTTAATAACACCATCTTGGCAGGCCACAATGAATCCCTCGGTCTCCGACTTCAGCCCCGCTGACCTTAAGAATGCGAAGGTCAGCTCTGTCGATAAACCCAGTGCTTCTATGTTGTTAAAGAAAACACCGTGCAGGGGCTTATCGACGTGCTGCCTGAACAGATTCCTCTGTTCGGCAGCCTTAATTTGGGCTGTCAGACGATTCGGCGGAAGCTCAGTAACTGATTCTGCATCAGCACCTCGCCTGCCTCCTCGCCTGTAGTCGAACACGAGACCGAGTTCATCTGCGGCCCTCTGTGCTGCCTTAAACAATAAAGTGCCAACTCCCACGGTTTCATGATCTCTCACTAACCGTAGGAGCGGATCCGAGCTCCTTAGGATGTTACATGCCATACTTAGTGCTACTCTGCCATGCATACACTCCAGACTCAAGAGTCCTCGGCCCCCCCGTTGACGTGGGAGGTACACACGAGGAACGGACGATCTAGGATGAATACTCCTATGGATATTCATCATTTTGCGGGTATCCTTGTCCAATTGGCGCAGCTCATCTACTCGCCATTTAACTACTCCAAAGGAGTAGAGCAGAATCGGAACGGCAAGCATATTAGTGGCAGACACCTTGTTCTTCCCCGAAAGTTCAGAAGACCAAATCTTTCGGAGTCGGTGTCTGTACTTGCCACGGAGAGAATCCTTTATTTGGTTCACATCCTGGATGTGACGTTGTTCCACACCCAGGTATGTGTAGGTCTCTCCGGCATCCAAATGTCGTAGGATGCTTCCGTCTGCGAGCTGCGCATCTTCGTGGAAATCCCCGCATCGTCCTCTCTTGAGGTGGACGACTGCGCATTTGTCCAACCCAAACTCCATTCCAATTGCCCGCGTGTATTCCTCGACCACCCTGAGAGCATTTTGAAGTTCTCGCTCTCCGGAGGTATAGAGTTTAAGGTCATCCATATAAAATAGATGGGTGACCTTATGCCTCCGGTTGCTGGGTGGCCCACACTGATACCCGCGGGTTTGGCGGAGTCCAACAGATAGCGGCAGCAGTGAGATGCAGAAGAGGAGCGGACTCAAAGAGTCACCCTGAAACACTCCTCTCTTAAATGTCACCAACTCTGTCGAAACTCGCTCGGCACCGGATGTTATGGTGAAGCGAGTTCTCCAAAGCGGCAACAGTTGTTCGATGCATCTCACTAGTGGTGCTGGTACCGCAAGACATCCGAGCAAGTGTAACAAAAGCTCGTGGGATGTTGTATCAAATGCCTTGCGATAATCAATCCAGGCCATTGACAGATTCCGCTTGTACTGCACAGAATCCTGTGTAATACAGCGGTCTATCAGCAGGTTTTCCTTGCAACCTGCCAGGCCCTTCTTGGCACCACGCTGTTCGTTTATCTGTTGGTAGACCGGATCAACAGACCTCAACATCCTGGTATACAAGATACGAGTAAATAACTTGTAGCAGGAGTTGAGGCAGGTAATCGGCCTATAATTTTTTGGGTCAGACAGATCCCCCTTTTTGGGGATTAGCACATTTCGCCCCTCGACAAACCAGTCCGGAATTTGCTGCCCCTCGTTCAACCATGAGTTGAAAACTCGGGCCAGATGGCGGTGGGTGGAAGGAAACTTCTTCCACCACCAGTTGTTTATACCATCTGGACCCGGGGCAGCGAAGTTCTTGGTTCCAACAAGTGCTTGTTGAACCTCTTCCGTACTGATTGCCGGGCACACTTCGTCTGGCTCTTCTAAGACTCTACGACAGAGAGCCTCGAAGTGTGCTATAGCTGGAGTGTCATTATCGAATGGACTCGCGACTTCGTAGATTCCTTTCCAGAAGGCTTCGACATTATCAACAGTTGGCGGATTTTCGACAACACGCTGTGGCTCTTGGAACAGCGTGTTATTATTATTATTATTATTATTATTATTATTATTTTTTTTTTTCCGTTTTCTTGAACCTAATGCTGGACAATCTCCCTGTGGCCTCCGACACCACACAGAGAGAGCGCCAGCGAATAATCTACAGCAACTCCCCACATCCCGCAGGGTTAGTCACTGTAGATTCCAGACTCGTGTGCCCTAAGTAGACGGAGGGATCCCAGGATGACCGCTTTCTGCATTTGACCAGCCAACCATTCTGCCGATGTTTGGCAGGCAGGCATGGTCTTTAATGCGGAGAGCAGCGTGGGCTTCATACCTCCGAGTACACCGATTATCAGGACGACCATCTTGACAGAGTAGCCTGGGTATAGCACTTGGAGCTCGTACCGGAGATCTCTGTATTTAGTCCGTTTCTCCTCCTCCTTCAAGGCGATGTTTGTCTCAGCAGGTGCTGAGAACTCGATGACATACATCACCTTGGTCTGATGGTCGAGGAGGACTATGTCAGGCTTATTGGCTTGAATTCGCCTGACGGTCGGGAACGAGTAGTTCCAGTAAATCCGGCATTTCTCGTTCTCGACAACGGACTCGATATCTCCGGGGATATAAGGCAGCACTGGTGTTTGGTCTATCTTGTACGAGTGCCGAAGATGGTAGTATAGCACTCGTAAAGCCGCGTTATGTCGTTGGATGTAGGCCGAAGTCGCATAAATCGGACATGCAGATAATAGATGCATGAGCGACTCCGGCGCCTGACGGCAGGTCCTGCAGTTGATATCAGGAACCTCTACACCCATCACGCGACTCCGATAGACCAATGTATTAATAACACCATCTTGGCAGGCCACAATGAATCCCTCGGTCTCCGACTTCAACCCCGCTGACCTTAAGAATGCGAAGGTCAGCTCTGTCGATAAACCCAGTGCTTCTATGTTGTTAAAGAAAACACCGTGCAGGGGCTTATCGACGTGCTGCCTGAACAGATTCCTCTGTTCGGCAGCCTTAATTTGGGCTGTCAGACGATTCGGCGGAAGCTCAGTAACTGATTCTGCATCAGCACCTCGCCTGCCTCCTCGCCTGTAGTCGAACACGAGACCGAGTTCATCTGCGGCCCTCTGTGCTGCCTTAAACAATAAAGCGCCAACTCCCACGGTTTCATGATCTCTCACTAACCGTAGGAGCGGATCCGAGCTCCTTAGGATATTACATGCCATACTTAGTGCTACTCTGCCATGCATACACTCCAGACTCAAGAGTCCTCGGCCCCCCCGTTGACGTGGGAGGTACACACGAGGAACGGACGATCTAGGATGAATACTCCTATGGATATTCATCATTTTGCGGGTATCCCTGTCCAATTGGCGCAGCTCATCTACTCGCCATTTAACTACTCCAAAGGAGTAGAGCAAAATCGGAACGGCAAGCATATTAGTGGCAGACACCTTGTTCTTCCCCGAAAGTTCAGAAGACCAAATCTTTCGGAGTCGGTGTCTGTACTTGCCACGGAGAGAATCCTTTATTTGGTTCACATCCTGGATGTGACGTTGTTCCACACCCAGGTATGTGTAGGTCTCTCCGGCATCCAAATGTCGTAGGATGCTTCCGTCTGCGAGCTGCGCATCTTCGTGGAAATCCCCGCATCTTCCTCTCTTGAGGTGGACGACTGCGCATTTGTCCAACCCAAACTCCATTCCAATTGCCCGCGTGTATTCCTCGACCACCCTGAGAGCATTTTGAAGTTCTCGCTCTCCGGAGGTATAGAGTTTAAGGTCATCCATATAAAATAGATGGGTGACCTTATGCCTCCGGTTGCTGGGTGGCCCATACTGATACCCGCGGGTTTGGCGGAGTCCAACAGATAGCGGCAGCAGTGAGATGCAGAAGAGGAGCGGACTCAAAGAGTCACCCTGAAACACTCCTCTCTTAAATGTCACCAACTCTGTCGAAACTCGCTCGGCACCGGATGTTATGGTGAAGCGAGTTCTCCAAAGCGGCAACAGTTGTTCAATGCATCTCACTAGTGGTGCTGGTACCGCAAGACATCCGAGCAAGTGTAACAAAAGCTCGTGGGATGTTGTATCAAATGCCTTGCGATAATCAATCCAGGCCATTGACAGATTCCGCTTGTACTGCACAGAATCCTGTGTAATACAGCGGTCTATCAGCAGGTTTTCCTTGCAACCTGCCAGGCCCTTCTTGGCACCACGCTGTTCGTTTATCTGTTGGTAGACCGGATCAACAGACCTCAACATCCTGGTATACAAGATACGAGTAAATAACTTGTAGCAGGAGTTGAGGCAGGTAATCGGCCTATAATTTTTTGGGTCAGACAGATCCCCCTTTTTGGGGATTAGCACAGTTCGCCCCTCGACAAACCAGTCCGGAATTTGCTGCCCCTCGTTCAACCATGAGTTGAAAACTCGGGCCAGATGGCGGTGGGTGGAAGGAAACTTCTTCCACCACCAGTTGTTTATACCATCTGGACCCGGGGCAGCGAAGTTCTTGGTTCCAACAAGTGCTTGTTGAACCTCTTCCGTACTGATTGCCGGGCACACTTCGTCTGGCTCTTCTAAGACTCTACGACAGAGAGCCTCGAAGTGTGCTATAGCTGGAGTGTCATTATCGAATGGACTCGCGACTTCGTAGATTCCTTTCCAGAAGGCTTCGACATTATCAACAGTTGGCGGATTTTCGACAACACGCTGTGGCTCTTGGAACAGGCGAGACGGGTTTGTTTGAAACAATTTGTTTTGTTCCAAACTCCGCATTCGCCTGACCAAAGTTTTCTTAATAGCCATAAGCGCTCGAATCCTATCTAGACAGTGCTGCTTGATGGTCTGCAGCACTGTGCGATTTAGAGTGTGGTGTTGGCGTCTCAGTCCGGCTGCCACTCGCCGGACCTTCGGTGTAAATGGTCTACCTGCGACTATATAATCCACCACACTCTGGATTCGAGAAGCGTGTTGCCTTGCTGATCGAATTTTAGCTTCGATCTTCTGTACGCGCCGCTTAGCTTTCCCGACCCTATCAACTGCGCTTGCCAGGCGCTGTTGTGGAACGAGTTGCTTGGCGGCAGCGTACACCGCGCTGTTGATCTGCCAGATGTTGGCATCTTCTGGAAGCTCCTCACTAATCAACGAATCCATTCGTATTATTATTATTATTATTATTATTATTATTATTTTTTTTTTTTTTTTTTTTTTTTTTTTTTTTTTCCGTTTCCGGAAGAAATTGCTGGACAGTCTCCCTGTGGCCTCCGACACCACACAGAGAGAGCGCCAGCGAATAATCTACAGCAACTCCCCACATCCCGCAGGGTTAGTCACTGTAGATTCCAGACTCATGTGCCCTAAGTAGACGAAGGGATCCCAGGATGACCGCTTTCTGCATTTGACCAGCCAACCATTCTGCCGATGTTTGGCAGGCAGGCATGGTCTTCAATGCGGAGAGCAGCGTGGGCTTCATACCTCCGAGTACACCGATTATCAGGACGACCATTTTGACAGAGTAGCCTGGGTATAGCACTTGGAGCTCGTACCGGAGATCTCTGTATTTAGTCCGTTTCTCCTCCTCCTTCAAGGCGATGTTTGTCTCAGCAGGTGCTGAGAACTCGATGACATACATCACCTTGGTCTGATGGTCGAGGAGGACTATGTCAGGCTTATTGGCGTGAATTCGCCTGACGGTCGGGAACGAGTAGTTCCAGTAAATCCGGCATTTCTCGTTCTCGACAACGGACTCGATATCTCCGGGGACGTAAGGCAGCACTGGTGTTTGGTCTATCTGATACGAGTGCCGTAGATGGTAGTATAGCACTCGTAAAGCCGCGTTATGTCGTTGGATGTAGACCGAAGTCGCATAAATCGGGCATGCAGATAATAAATGCATGAGCGACTCCGGCGCCTGACGGCAGGTCCTGCAGTTGATATCAGGTACCTCTACACCCATCACGCGACTGCGATAGACCAATGTGTTAATAACACCATCTTGGCAGGCCACAATGTATCCCTCGGTCTCCGACTTCAGCCCCGCTGACCTTAAAAATGCGAAGGTCAGCTCTGTCGATAAACCCAGTGCTTCTATGTTGTTATAGAAAACACCGTGCAGGGGTTTATCGACGTGCTGCCTGAACAGATTTCTCTGTTCGGCAGCTTTGATGTGGGCTGTCAGACGATTAGGCGGAAGCTCAGTGACTGAGTCACCTCGCCGGCCTTCTCGCCTGTAGTCGAACACGAGACCGAGTTCATCTGCGGCCCTCTGTGCTGCCCTAAACAATAAAGCGCCAACTCCCACAGCTTCATGATCTCTCACTAACTGTAGGAGTGGGTCCGAGCTCCTGATGACATTACATGCCATACTCAGTGCCACTCTGCCATGCATGCACTCCAGACTCAAGAGTCCTCGGCCCCCCCGTTGACGTGGGAGGTACACACGAGGAACGGACGATCTAGGATGAATACTCCTATGAATATTCATCATCTTGCGGGTATTCCTGTCCAATTGACGCAGCTCATCTACTCCCCATTTGACTACACCAAAGGAGTAGAGCAGAATCGGAACGGCAAGCATATTAGTGGCAGACACCTTGTTCTTCCCCGAAAGTTCTGATGACCAGATCTTTCGGAGTCGGTGTCTGTACTTGCCACGGAGAGAATCCTTTATTTGGTTCACATCCTGGATGTGGCGTTGTTCCACACCCAGGTATGTGTAGGTCTCTCCGGCATCCAAATGTCGTAGGATGCTTCCGTCTGCGAGCTGCGCATCTTCGTGGAATTCCCCGCATCGTCCTCTCTTGAGGTGGACGACTGCGCATTTGTCCAACCCAAACTCCATTCCAATTGCCCGCGTGTATTCCTCGACCACCCTGAGAGCATTTTGAAGTTCTCGCTCTCCGGAGGTATAGAGTTTAAGGTCATCCATATAAAATAGATGGGTGACCTTATGCCTCCGGTTGCTGGGTGGCCCACACTGATACCCGCGGGTTTGGCGGAGTCCAACAGATAGCGGCAGCAGTGAGATGCAGAAGAGGAGCGGACTCAAAGAGTCACCCTGAAACACTCCTCTCTTAAATGTCACCAACTCTGTCGAAACTCGCTCGGCACCGGATGTTATGGTGAAGCGAGTTTTCCAAAGCGGCAACAGTTGTTCGATGCATCTCACTAGTGGTGCTGGTACCGCAAGACATCCGAGCAAGTGTAACAAAAGCTCGTGGGATGTTGTATCAAATGCCTTGCGATAATCAATCCAGGCCATTGACAGATTCCGCTTGTACTGCACAGAATCCTGTGTAATACAGCGGTCTATCAGCAGGTTTTCCTTGCAACCTGCCAGGCCCTTCTTGGCACCACGCTGTTCGTTTATCTGCTGGTAGACCGGATCAACAGACCTCAACATCCTGGTATACAAGATACGAGTAAATAACTTGTAGCAGGAGTTGAGGCAGGTAATCGGCCTATAATTTTTTGGGTCAGACAGATCCCCCTTTTTGGGGATTAGCACAGTTCGCCCCTCGACAAACCAGTCCGGAATTTGCTGCCCCTCGTTCAACCATGAGTTGAAAACTCGGGCCAGATGGCGGTGGGTGGAAGTGAACTTCTTCCACCACCAGTTGTTTATACCATCTGGACCCGGGGCAGCGAAGTTCTTGGTTCCAACAAGTGCTTGTTGAACCTCTTCCGTACTGATTGCCGGGCACACTTCGTCTGGCTCTTCTAAGACTCTACGACAGAGAGCCTCGAAGTGTGCTATAGCTGGAGTGTCATTATCGAATGGACTCGCGACTTCGTAGATTCCTTTCCAGAAGGCTTCGACATTATCAACAGTTGGCGGATTTTCGACAACACGCTGTGGCTCTTGGAACAGGCGAGACGGGTTTGTTTGAAACAATTTGTTTTGTTCCAAACTCCGCATTCGCCTGACCAAAGTTTTCTTAATAGCCATAAGCGCTCGAATCCTATCTAGACAGTGCTGCTTGATGGTCTGCAGCACTGTGCGATTTAGAGTGTGGTGTTGGCGTCTCAGTCCGGCTGCCACTCGCCGGACCTTCGGTGTAAATGGTCTACCTGCGACTATATAATCCACCACACTCTGGATTCGAGAAGCGTGTTGCCTTGCTGATCGAATTTTAGCTTCGATCTTCTGTACGCGCCGCTTAGCTTTCTCGACCCTATCAACTGCGCTTGCCAGGCGCTGTTGTGGGACGAGTTGCTTGGCGGCAGCGTACACCGCGCTGTTGATCTGCCAGATGTTGGCATCTTCTGGAAGCTCCTCACTGATCAACGAGTCCATTCGTGCCAGGTCTTGTGGCTTAGGGTTAACCCTGGTGTTAAGGTTAACCCTCGTCCTTAAATCGACATCGGTGTACTGTGGAGGATGACCCTCGTCAGCAGGTATTTGCCGCGGTGGAAGTGCGGCAGGCACTTCCTCACGCTGACGAGGTGCCCTTACGTAACCTGTTCGGCGCAGGAAGGATACTTGGTCTCTCAGATGTTGCTGAGAGAAGGCGCGATACTCCGGGTGCATATCGCACCACAACCGGTGTAATCGCGCCATGTATCCCCTGCGCCCAGGTTCGCTGCTCTCATAGCAGTTAAGCAGGTCATCCCTCAATCCCTCCGTCCACCTAAAGCGTCCATTTCCATTGCGTATGTCGTCATCATTGAGACCGTCCGGTAAGGCCCCTCCCACCTGTCTCTGACCCCCATCCGACTGGGGTCGATTGTGAGGGGCCTGTCCTCTGTCTCGGTCGAAAACCAGAGGAAAAGAGTCCCCAGGATGGTTAGCCCTGAGGACCCACGTCCGACATTTGTCAAGGAGGGTTGCCCCTCCCTGTCCAGGGTGCACCGCGAGGAGGTTGCCGGTCCGCATTTCGCACCCCTTATTATTATTATTTTTTTTTTTTTTTTTTTTTTTTTTTTTTTTTTTTTTTTTTTTTTTTTTTTTTTTTTTTTTTTTTTTTTTTTTTTTTTTTTTTTTTTTTTCCGTTTCCGGAAGAAATTGCTGGACAGTCTCCCTGTGGCCTCCGACACCACACAGAGAGAGCGCCAGCGAATAATCTACAGCAACTCCCCACATCCCGCAGGGTTAGTCACTGTAGATTCCAGACTCATGTGCCCTAAGTAGACGAAGGGATCCCAGGATGACCGCTTTCTGCATTTGACCAGCCAACCATTCTGCCGATGTTTGGCAGGCAGGCATGGTCTTCAATGCGGAGAGCAGCGTGGGCTTCATACCTCCGAGTACACCGATTATCAGGACGACCATTTTGACAGAGTAGCCTGGGTATAGCACTTGGAGCTCGTACCGGAGATCTCTGTATTTAGTCCGTTTCTCCTCCTCCTTCAAGGCGATGTTTGTCTCAGCAGGTGCTGAGAACTCGATGACATACATCACCTTGGTCTGATGGTCGAGGAGGACTATGTCAGGCTTATTGGCGTGAATTCGCCTGACGGTCGGGAACGAGTAGTTCCAGTAAATCCGGCATTTCTCGTTCTCGACAACGGACTCGATATCTCCGGGGACGTAAGGCAGCACTGGTGTTTGGTCTATCTGATACGAGTGCCGTAGATGGTAGTATAGCACTCGTAAAGCCGCGTTATGTCGTTGGATGTAGACCGAAGTCGCATAAATCGGGCATGCAGATAATAAATGCATGAGCGACTCCGGCGCCTGACGGCAGGTCCTGCAGTTGATATCAGGTACCTCTACACCCATCACGCGACTGCGATAGACCAATGTGTTAATAACACCATCTTGGCAGGCCACAATGTATCCCTCGGTCTCCGACTTCAGCCCCGCTGACCTTAAAAATGCGAAGGTCAGCTCTGTCGATAAACCCAGTGCTTCTATGTTGTTATAGAAAACACCGTGCAGGGGTTTATCGACGTGCTGCCTGAACAGATTTCTCTGTTCGGCAGCTTTGATGTGGGCTGTCAGACGATTAGGCGGAAGCTCAGTGACTGAGTCACCTCGCCGGCCTTCTCGCCTGTAGTCGAACACGAGACCGAGTTCATCTGCGGCCCTCTGTGCTGCCCTAAACAATAAACCGCCAACTCCCACAGCTTCATGATCTCTCACTAACTGTAGGAGTGGGTCCGAGCTCCTGATGACATTACATGCCATACTCAGTGCCACTCTGCCATGCATGCACTCCAGACTCAAGAGTCCTCGGCCCCCCCGTTGACGTGGGAGGTACACACGAGGAACGGACGATCTAGGATGAATACTCCTATGAATATTCATCATCTTGCGGGTATTCCTGTCCAATTGACGCAGCTCATCTACTCCCCATTTGACTACACCAAAGGAGTAGAGCAGAATCGGAACGGCAAGCATATTAGTGGCAGACACCTTGTTCTTCCCCGAAAGTTCTGATGACCAGATCTTTCGGAGTCGGTGTCTGTACTTGCCACGGAGAGAATCCTTTATTTGGTTCACATCCTGGATGTGGCGTTGTTCCACACCCAGGTATGTGTAGGTCTCTCCGGCATCCAAATGTCGTAGGATGCTTCCGTCTGCGAGCTGCGCATCTTCGTGGAATTCCCCGCATCGTCCTCTCTTGAGGTGGACGACTGCGCATTTGTCCAACCCAAACTCCATTCCAATTGCCCGCGTGTATTCCTCGACCACCCTGAGAGCATTTTGAAGTTCTCGCTCTCCGGAGGTATAGAGTTTAAGGTCATCCATATAAAATAGATGGGTGACCTTATGCCTCCGGTTGCTGGGTGGCCCACACTGATACCCGCGGGTTTGGCGGAGTCCAACAGATAGCGGTAGCAGTGAGATGCAGAAGAGGAGCGGACTCAAAGAGTCACCCTGAAACACTCCTCTCTTAAATGTCACCAACTCTGTCGAAACTCGCTCGGCACCGGATGTTATGGTGAAGCGAGTTTTCCAAAGCGGCAACAGTTGTTCGATGCATCTCACTAGTGGTGCTGGTACCGCAAGACATCCGAGCAAGTGTAACAAAAGCTCGTGGGATGTTGTATCAAATGCCTTGCGATAATCAATCCAGGCCATTGACAGATTCCGCTTGTACTGCACAGAATCCTGTGTAATACAGCGGTCTATCAGCAGGTTTTCCTTGCAACCTGCCAGGCCCTTCTTGGCACCACGCTGTTCGTTTATCTGCTGGTAGACCGGATCAACAGACCTCAACATCCTGGTATACAAGATACGAGTAAATAACTTGTAGCAGGAGTTGAGGCAGGTAATCGGCCTATAATTTTTTGGGTCAGACAGATCCCCCTTTTTGGGGATTAGCACAGTTCGCCCCTCGACAAACCAGTCCGGAATTTGCTGCCCCTCGTTCAACCATGAGTTGAAAACTCGGGCCAGATGGCGGTGGGTGGAAGGGAACTTCTTCCACCACCAGTTGTTTATACCATCTGGACCCGGGGCAGCGAAGTTCTTGGTTCCAACAAGTGCTTGTTGAACCTCTTCCGTACTGATTGCCGGGCACACTTCGTCTGGCTCTTCTAAGACTCTACGACAGAGAGCCTCGAAGTGTGCTATAGCTGGAGTGTCATTATCGAATGGACTCGCGACTTCGTAGATTCCTTTCCAGAAGGCTTCGACATTATCAACAGTTGGCGGATTTTCGACATTATTATTATTATTATTATTATTATTATTATTATTATTATTATTATTATTATTATTATATTACAGATAATGATTTGGAAACATTGGATGAAAACAAGAAAAGGCCGAAAAAAATTAGGGAATTATCTAAGTTGAAAAGACTACGAGGGAAAAAATACACCGGATATACACGATCGTCTACTGGAGAAGTAAAACAAAACAAAATTCGGAAAGAAAAGGTAATAAAAAGCAGATGTCATCATAAAGAGGTTAATAAAACAACCCGTGGAACACTTATGTGTTATTCTATGACAGAACAAAGCCGTGAAAAGTTATTTAAATACTTCTGGGATTTGCCCAGTTGGGATGCTAGAAAGGCTTACATTAAATGACTGGTTGTTTCAAAGCAACGCCAACGAAGAAGGAAAACTACTAGTGCATTATCTACAAAAAAGAAGGAAAGCCATGATTGTTACATTTCTCTAGAAAATGGAGAACGGGTTCTTGTATGTAAAAAAATGTTCCTAAATACGCTTGATTTAGGAAGGGATACCTTCCTACGTTGGTGTAAAAATGTAATGGTTCATATTACTGACCTATGCGAAAAAGAAAATGAAGATTTATCAGACAGATCCGATAGAGGTAAATGTAGAAGCAATAAGCGAAATAAAGATGGAGCACGGGAGTGGCTGGGGAAGTAACCTAAAGTTCCCAGTCATTACTGCCGCAGTTCCTCAAAAAAAGTGTACGTTGAATCTGTTTTTAGATCAACTTTACACATGTACCAGGTTTACAAAAAGTATTCCGAAGAAAAACAAGTGGGATATATTTCACGTACATTATTTAGAACAATCTTACGAGAAGAAAACATCGCAAATTAAAAAATAAACATAGAGCCAAGTATCAAAAGAACAATTCTGATTATGATCTCAATGAGTTTAGGCGACTGAGAACCCTTATTAAAAGATTATCTAGGGATGCGTATAGAGAGTATTTGAGTAACGTCCAGGAGTCAATTATTCACGATAGTAGTAGGTTTTGGTAGGTTCTAGGCCACTTTGAGGAGGAGGGAAGGCCGTAGATGCGGTTCTGGGCCACATCGGTACGGGTGTACAATAATGTTATCTTGATTGACTATCGACTATGTATTTAGAGTGATGTAGTTAATGAAGGATGTTAATTAACTTTTAAAAAATTATGAATAATCTGAATTACTAGTTAATGAATGTTACTTATTATTTAAAATATTAAATATGAAATCATTATAATGAGGAGCATTAAAAAATGTTTATTATATATAAGTTTTTATGGGAATCTTTGTAGAATATTTGCAAAACAATTTTGATTATTAAAGGAGGTCACTCTATATTGTTTAAATGTTATTTGTGGCATTTCATAAATTATTTCTTTCCTTTTCTATGTCGAGTTAGAATATTTTTGAAGGAAAATGTTGAATGCTTTGTCACCCTGATTAATTATTCGTAATGATGGACTACGGGCTATGTATTTAGAGTACCTAATGTAGTTAATTAAGGATGATAATTAACTTTAAAAAAAAATCAATAATCTGAATTAATATTGGTACCTACTCAATTAATGTTACTTGCTATTTAAAATAATAAATTTAAATAATCATTATAATGGGAATGAATATAGTGAAATAGCTGCTACTATTACTGAGGCGTATTAATTAATTAAAATGGAATAAAAGTATAAAGACGACGAAGTAATTGAAAACATTTAAAAAAAGCAAATGATTAAGAAGAATTATATGGATATACTTAGCTATTTTATAAATGAGATTTAAGTATTAGAATAAAAATAGCGGTTCTATTTAACCTTATTGACTTTAAACGTGCATGCTCAGACTTGTTGCAGCAAGTTGTAGACGTATTTGATTTGTAAAGCTTCGAAAGTTTGAAGACATGAATGATTGTGGAAATGAGATGTAAGTTAGTTAATTTGGAAACATCGCAATGATATAACGCATTCGATAAGAAGAAAAATGGATAATGATGAGTATAATGTGATTAGCGTTATTGAACAGTTGTTCATTAAATTAGATGTTTTATGTTTGTCAGCGAAAACCGAATACCGCAAAATCTGTTGCAATGAAAATGAACTTGAGCAACAACTGATATCATCATATGAAGAGGGATTAATAATCTGTCAAAAATATTTTTACAACATTTATGATTTGGAGAAATTATATGAGGAAATGTTAAACATTAACTTGGGATGTTTTTTGAAAAATAATCTTCCGAAAGAATTCATGAAGAAAATAATTCAGCTTTATGAATCGAGCAATACAGATGAAGAGAAGAATAAGATTTAGACACTCAGTATTTTTTTTTTTAATAATTTACAAAATATATATTTATATGTGCTGTTAAGAATATTGTGAATATGTTTTTATTCGTTGCGATGTTTACATATAATATTTAGAACATTATTTCTCTATATAGTAGTATTTGATATATAAAAAAGTTTGTATGGAATATTTCCTAAAACTATTATTGCTTTAAAATGTATCTTTTGAATATTTGACAATAAATAAAGGATACCGTTAGTTATTGATGGTTAGGTATAAGTCCTAAAAAATACCATTACCCTTATTTCATTCTGTACACGTTTCTCTGGGCTTTTTACTACACCGGCTATTAGAGGGTAATAAAATTTTTTATTAAAATTATGCAGTTAGACCTTTGTTGCTTCTTAAACATTTTCTTTCAACAAAGGGCTGTAAATAAATATTTTTTGGGGCATACCTATAGCGCAATTAAATTTATTTAACTATTTTTTAACCCCGCAATAAACGCTCTTTACAAAAATACTAAAATATAATACCTACTATTGTTACTCGCTGCAGTGCCCTCAATATACCATTAAAATATTTATAACCTTGCCCCGAAATAATATTTTTACGGATAGAGTCATAAAATCAAATTATACAAATAATAAGTGCATCATAGATTAATGAATTTTAAAGAAAATTTAATTAAGTAAACGTAATTAGTATGCTTGCTTGCATATATTAATTAATACTGAAATTATAAAGTTTTAGATATGCTTAGTATGATACCGACTTAAACCAAAAGCTTTAGTCTGTAGTGAGTGTTTTATGCTGATGATACACTCATAAAAAAAAAAAAGAAAGAGGGATGCAAGCGTATATAAAACAGCCGACTTAAACTGCAAAAGGTATTATAGTTTTGTTCTAATCAGAGAAGTAGTCAAATCGATCGAAATTTAAAATGTGGTCAGCGTGCAAAAAAATGTATTACAAATATGGCACCACAGATACAGTTTATTCAATGACGGAAACCAGTGTTAGAGCAATATGCTCAAAACTAATAAACGCTCATAACTCTATGAAGTTAAACTTACCAGTGCACTTAACTGAGTTAATTAGAAAAAACTTTCGCACATTCAAATTCTATGAGTTCGCCGATTTAGAAAAGAACGAAGAAGATGAGTACATTAATTTCGATTATGTATTCTATGAATTCAGCCCACAAGAAATGGGCTACATACTGACGATGAATCCAAATGAAGATTATCAATTTTTTCCAACAAATGAAGATTCATTTTGCGCTATAAGTGAGTGGTATGAAGATTCGAGTGGAAATGGATACTGTCGTTCGTGTGCTGGAGCATTAAGTACATTAAATGAACATCTGAATATACTTCACGATACCAACAATCTGAAATATTTTAAATTTAAACATTTTGTCGAACATGAAAATATTTATGAGAAATCAAGAGCTTTTGAGCAATATATATTTAATCAGGAAATGTGGTGTGCCAATTGCGCAAACACGTCCCTGTTTATGTTCTGTTCGGCGGATGCGTGTCGCGATACCCTGCACAATTTTAAAAGAAAAAATGTTTATTTTAAATAGGAATGTAAGTAACTTTAGTAATTTTTACTCTTCTCGTTTCTTTTTACATATTCACCTACTAGCATTAACTACAATCTTTCAACATACAATGAATGTTGTACTTTGCTTCTTTTTTTTTTTCTTATTATTCTGATTACTAATTATATATTGTTCATTATTTAGATGATTTTATCCTCAGTTTTATTATTCAATGTAGCTTTTGTAATTTCGACTAGCTTATTTACTTGCACTCACATTTAACAAATTTTCATTATAGTTTTTTACAATAATTGCGTTGATAATTATTATTGAAATCGCCATATTCATGTTAAAAAATGCTAGTTATAAAATATTTTAAAATAGAAGTTTAAACTCGTTTATTGCATGAATAGGGGGGAGGACCACCCGCTTGAATAGTAGGGATAGATGCCTTATAAAAACGCTGGTGCACCATAAAATATTTACTTCTTCTTTCGAAAATCACCTGTTCAGTATTCAGTGATCGCGTCCACCCCGAGTTATTTATTTAGTTTACTGATTCATAAAAATAGTGCTTTATAGTGTTAAATTAAACAGTTGGTTCTGAGTGAATTTTTAGGTAAGCTATCTTATATTAATTATCGATTATTATCGTTATTTCTTAAGAAAATGTCTAATTTAGTTGACATTAATTTATCGGAAATAAATGCTATTTCAAATCATGCTTTAAATAAAAACTCTTTAAATCACATATCAGACTTAACAGTTAAGAAAATATATTACATAAAAATGATGAGGTCAATGAAAACGAAGTATGGTCGTGCAGTGTTAATTAAATTAGAAGATAGTGAAGACAGACATAATATTATTCAGTGTTTTCTACCTAAACGAGTGGCTGAATTATTTTCAGATGCCGTTATTTCCAACATAATGTCATTCAAAAAAATATATACATTGCAATATAATGGTCTATCTCAAACATCGCATACTAACTCATTAAGTGTACCATTAATTGAATTTAATTGCCTTGAGTAACTGAAATTAATTTTTCCCCTTCAATTGGATTTAACGATAATAATTAATAGTTTTAGATAGTTTTAATTATATTTTTTAATGCATTTATTAATAAAAAATAAAAATATGACTTATATTTCCATGAGCGATTTAACATTCAATACAGTAGAATATATTCTGAAAAAATGTTCAAAATAAAAGTTACAAAATTTTATAACTGAATAGAGAAAAATTATGCTTGTTCTAAATTGATTAAAAAAATGTTTGAGTATCATTTAAAAAGAAAAAGTTGCTTGCATTGGAACAAAACCAGAAGAAGATATCACCAAACTGAAAATACTCAAAACATGCATGGTAAAGAATCAAACAACTTTTATATTGAACATTTTTTGTAACTTTGCAAAGTTAAAGTCATTATTTGATACTTCTGTTCCACCCCGCATACAAAGGTAACCTAAAATAATAATAAAAACAATAATTAAACTATTATTAGTGATACTTGAAATATACGTATTAAATTATAAACGATATGCAATTGTATTGAATGTTTTAGAGTCATGCATGGTATATGCATATTATTATAATAAATTTACTCGAACCCGACTGTTTTCTTGTTAAACTAAAAGTGATCTAAGAAATTAAATTTTGATATACGTAGAAGCAGATATCTAAGCCAAAATGAGTGAATTTAAGTGTGAATTATGTTTAAAAGTATTCAATCGACGTGATAATCTCAAGAGACATATTAGTGTTATACATTCTAAGGACAACTTAAAACCTTACATGAATGAAATGAAATGAAATGCGCATAAACATTCTTCATCAACCCCACCTCTCTCAAAAAACAAACAATGTTCGACAAATCAACCTAGTACATCTCACGCAAACATTGATTATATTGCTCCTGTATATAGTGACGGCATGATGGAAAATGCACGTCAAAGTGTTAGTAACAATTTAATCAGTTGCGATGAATGTGGTATTCATATATCGCGGACTGAAATTGCTGCTCATAAGCGAAGTACAAGACATCGCTTAAATTGCAATGGCGAAGTGGTAGAAGACGGTTTAATTAAAATTAAATCAGCATTCAATAATAGAATTGCAACGTACCGCGTGGAGGCTACGAATAATGAATCCATAAATTCTATATCTGTGGAAAGTTTTTTAAATTCCGCGAAAGCAAAAGTTCTAAATTTAATAAAATCTCTTCTCTTGGTGCACTGCAGCATCAAAATATATTTAGAACTTTTTGCATGGTACATTTTACCAACCAAAGCTACTAGTACTGATGGTAGCAGCAGCAGTGCGCAACAGGAAATTAAATCATTTAACAGTGAGTATCAAATTGCAACGATGGCAACCGATCTAGACGAGCTGTACACTCATTTTTTCAATATTTTAAAGACGAAAAGCGAGGAATTTGAGGTAAGACTCAATTTATCGAATCTATCTATAGTTTACGTAATATTATGTATTATGCATTTTCAGGAAAGGGACTCTGGTTGGGCTCTAGTATCGCTCTTATACCTCGAAATCAACATTGCGAAATATAACCCTTTAAGAGCATCTTCCTATATCCCCTTGCCCAAAGAAATTGCTGATAAAAAAGCAATCATCAACGTTAAAAACTCAGGTATTTTCTGCATTTAATAATTTTAAACTTTTCGTCATGCTAATTTGAATTTGTTTTAGATAATCGTTGTTTTGAATGGAGCATTCTAAGCGCATTACACCCTGCGGAACAACACACATATCGCACGTCTAATTACAGTAGATTCTTGGGAGAACTCAATTTTATAGGAATTCCTTTTCCAGTACGCGTAAAGGATATTGGAAAATTTGAAAAACAAAATGATGCGATAAGTATAAACGTGTTTGGATTGGAACTTGTGAAGAAACAGCATAACGTTGTAGGACCATTATATCATACCAAAGGACGAAAAGTAAATCATGTGAGTATTTGCAATTTTCTTTTTTTTTATGGTAAAAAAATAATAAAAATCATGAACAATATGGAAAAAAATAAACATGTAAACTCGATTAATCATTTCGCTTTATTTTAGATAAACCTACTTTATTTGGAAGGTCCTCAAAATAAAGCTCACTACTGCTGGATAAAAAACTTATCTAGATTAGTTAGAAGTCAATTGACAGGTAAACCAGCGGCGGTACATATCTGCGATGGTTGTCTAATTTTTTTCCGGACAGAAGCAGAATTACAACGACACCAAAGTAATAAGGATTGCCAACAAATATGTACAATACTCCCAGAGCCAGGAAAAAATTTCCTGGAATTTAAGGACTTTCATTTAACTTTTAAGCTACCATTTGCAATTTACTGTGACTTTGAAGCAATTTTGAAACCTATATCAAGCTGTGATTCTAACCCCGAAAAAAATTATACTAGAGCAACCCATGTCCACGAAGCTTATAGTTTTGCCTATTTTATAAAATGTTCGTTCGATAATACTTTATCCACTTTTAGAACATATAGAGGTAAAGACTGTGCCACTGTGTACATGAAATGGTTAATAGAAGACGTACGCCGAATTTATAAAAACCATTTCGAAAAACCAATTGCTATGAAACCACTAACATGTGAAGAGAGAAAGGAATATAATGAAGCAACCGTTTGTTTTATTTGCGGACAAGCATTTGAAATAACAAATAATCAGACCATTGATAAAACAAACAAAAAATCTCCTCTTATTAAGGTTCGAGACCATGACCACTTCCTAGGTTAGTGTTTTTTGTTTTTTATCATATTCGATATGTATGTGTTTATTTAATTTTGAAGGTGTTTAATTTTTTTTTTTTTATTTCAGGTAACTATCGTGGAGCAGCGCATAGCCAGTGCAATTTGAAGTATAGAATACCAAGATTTTTCCCGATATTTTTCCATAACATGAGTAATTATGACATCCACTTATTTATACAACAAGCTGCAGCTCAAGCGGAGGAAGTTAGTGTCATTCCGCAAAATAAGGAAAAATATATTACTTTCATGGCTAAAAGTGCTGTAGATGATGGAAATAATGATGGGGAAGAGGAGGAGAAGGAGGAGGACGTCGACGCTGTCAACGATGCGAATGATGAAGATACAAATTCAGTCAGTACCAATATCGAGAAGGGAGGGGAAGTCAAGAGAGAGAGAAAAAAGCATATTACTTTGCGTTTCTTGGATTCATACCGTTTTATGGCGCACAGTCTCGAAGATCTTGCAAGCTATTTAGAAGAGTTTCAGTTTATTGAGACGAGAAGAGCTTTTCATAATGATGAAGAATTTAAACTGGTCACCAGAAAAGGAGTCTTCCCGTATGAGTTCATTGATTCATATGAAAAACTACAGTCTACGAAGGAACTGCCATCACAACATGACTTCTATAGCGCTTTAACTGAGACTGCAATAGATCAGGAGCAATATGAACATGCTAGAGAGGTTTGGAGAACTTTCAACTGCAGTACGTTGGCAGACTATTCGGATTTATATCTCAAAACAGATGTGTTACTACTAGTAGATGTTTTTGAAGCATTTAGAACTGTCTGCATGGAGATTTATGGGTTAGAAGCATGTAGTTTCATTACTATACCAGGCTTATCATGGCAAGCTATGCTGAAATACACAAAGGTAATTTTTTTTTTTTATAGTACATTTTATATATTATTATTTATCGTATTTATCACTACAATATTTTATAATTAATTTCATTTTTTGTCTTACAGGTTAAATTGGAATTGCTTACGGATGTTGACATGTTGCATTTTATAAGAAAATCAATTAGAGGTGGAGTTGCCCAGTGTAGTCACCGACATGCGGTTGCTAATAATAAGTACATGCCTGACAAATCTGAGGATCCATCATTAAGTCACTTGGTTTACGATGAAAACAAGGACCCCTCCTTTCTAATATACCTCGATGCAAACAACTTATATGGATTGTCCTTATCGCAGTATTTGCCAAAATCTGATTTTAGATGGTTATCGGATGATGAAGTTGCAACTTTTGACGTATGGGGTAGATGTGCAGACCATGCCAGTGCCGTAGGATTCATTTTAGAAGTAGACATCACGTATCCAATCACTCTCCATGATGTCCATGATGAACTCCCATTTTGCCCGCAGAATATCGTTCCTCCCAATAGCACGAGCAAACAAACCAGGTTAATTCCCAATTTATTGAATAAAGAAAAATATATTATTCACTATCGCAACCTTTATCAGGCAATGAAGTATGGGTTAGTATTAAAAAAAATTCATCGCATTCTAGCTTTTAGTCAGTCTGACTGGCTAAAGAAATATATTGGCCTGAATACTAAAAAAAGACAAGAGGCAAAAAACGACTTCGAAAAAAGTAGCTATAAACTAGCAAATAACGCCATTTTCGGCAAATGTATGGAGGCTGTAGAGAAACGGGTTATAGTAAAATTAGTTAATCACTGGGATAGCGTAAAACAAAAAAAGGGTGCAGAGAGTTTAGTTGCCAAACCGAATTTCCATAGTATAAGTATATTTCACGAAAATTTAGTAGCCATCCAAATGAATAAATTAAAATGCCTATATGACAAACCTATATACGTAGGATTTAGTGTGCTAGATATTTCTAAAACAACTATGTACGACTTTCATTATGGTTTTGTTAAGAATATGTATGGTGATAAGGCTAAACTTTTATATACAGACACTGATTCCTTAGTATATAACATACATACCGAAGATATATATAATGATATTAGGGATAATTTAGAAAAATTTGATACATCTAATTATTCAGCAAATAATCCATATGATATGCCACGAGTAAATAAAGCTGTTCTCGGTGTTTTCAAGGATGAAAATGCTGGGACACCTATGCTTGAATTTGTAGGATTAAGAGCTAAACTCTATGATTTTGTTGTGGGAAGCGGGGTTGTTGTTAAAAAAGCAAAAGGAGTAAAAAGGCATGTCGTAAAAAGACTGCAACATGAGCATTACAGAAATTGCCTTTTTAATAAAAATATTCACTTGTCCAGACAAATTGTATTTAAATCAATAAAACATGTTATTTATACTCAAGCAGTGAATAAAATAGCTTTATCACCATACGATGAAAAACGATATATTTTACCGGATGGCATTAACACTTTATCTTGGGGAAATTATCATATAAATTAAACATTTTAAATAAATTAGGATTATATGTAATTATTAATTAATATTTTTAAGATTTTCCTTGTTCTACACTTATTAAATAGGCTCTTGATTAGATGGTTGTGTTTAATCAATATATCTATTTATTTTTATACATAATATTAATAAACATATATTCGCACACACATCGCTTTATGCTTATTTTTCCTTTCCCTATCTCATTTTATTCATCAAATAAATAATATAACAATATTGTAATATATAAGTGAACATTTATTTTAGGAATTTCCTGCAAATACATCATATAAAGAAAAGAAAAAAACTAAAAACTAAAAATTGCATTGATTAAGTTCGTATTATAATAGACAACATATTAAATAATATCAGCTTTGTTTATAAACGAATTAAATTTGTTGGAGAATCCCAACCATTTAACATATGCTTCATTCTTGCGTCGACGTAAAATTTTCTCCACCAAATAGATATCTCGATATTTAGTCTCTTGCAATTCAAATTCATAGAAGCATCCTTTTATAGGTTGACTATTCATGTCTTCGAGAAGATAGGTTGTTGGGTTAGTTATATTCACTTTAATAATTTTAAAAAGCTCCGCCGACCAATTTGCATAATAACCTTTATCAAACACTCCTTTGTTTTTACTAATTCGAACTATATCGCCAACATGGAATTTTGGGTTTAATGCAATCTTAATGTGATTATAAGCAGTTAATCTTGTAGTAGGTGTAACATCAACAGGTCTCATGCCAATGGTACGATGTATTTTATTATTATACCTTTTCACAATATCAGGCAAAATATTAATCCATCTGTAAGTGCCTCTAGTTGAAAATTCTTTATACAACCAGCTCTTTAGCGTTCTTATAACGCGCTCCACAATTGCCGCTTTTTTCGTACTAAAAGTAGAATAATGATTGATATGGTATGATTTCATTAATTTAGTGAAGTTTTTATTATAAAATTCAGTGCCATTATCACTTTGTAAATTCTTAGGAGAATAATTTGCCTCCTGCATAATATTTCTCATAGCCCCGGTAACTTCTACACCTGTTTTAGTTTTAATGGGTCGTGTCCATGAATATTTTGAGAAACAGTCAATCACCACTAGAATGTATCTATTGCCTTTGTTTTCCCTAGCAAATGACTGCATTTCAGCCAAGTCAATTTGCCACAGGTCTCCAAATCCTTTTATAACAGTTCGCCGTCTCTGAAAATTTCGTCTAGCAGGTTAATGCAATTCTTCAATAATTTTTCTTTTCACATCACTAACGACAGCCATATTTCACGTATATAAGTAATTCACTTGTTTACAGAATATGTTGACAGCAAAGTATATGAAGCACGATGTATATTAGGTTTCGTTATTTCTCACAATGAGCATCAATTTCGAATGTATATATATTTTTTAATGAATAACCCCTTCCTCTTCTTCACATGTATGTGTCATGTTAACAGCCAATAAGAGCCATGTTATCATAATGATGATTGTCTGTGTAGAGATTGTAGTATACCTGCATTCGACAAAGCTTTATGATTTACAGATGTATCAATAAGTATTCCTTTAGAGGCTACATCTTTCTCTAGACTTTGAATTCTTTTTTTCATTAAAATAGTATCCTGTTTTACTTCTACCACATGTCGTTGCACATATACCTCCATCTGCTTCCTTAAATCAGCGTTTGATTTATGCAGACTTTCATTAACGTAATTTCTCATTGATGTTGCGGCGAAACTAATTGAGTCTTTCAAAGCGTTAAGGACATCTCCAGAAATCATCGACATGCATTTATCCACATAGTCGCGTGTTGCACTATCTGTACCGTCTACTGGCTCTCCGACATTCTTTAAACATTTATCTTGAATATCAAAATGCTTATCAGGTGTAAGCTTAAAGCCAACTCCAGATGGTCCTCGATATCGTATAACATCGACACTACTACTACCAAGTCTTTTACTGCGACCGAATTTGTCAATTGTGTTGTTGCTGTTGTTGTTGTTGGTAGCCATATTTAACGTAAACTGATGGAAAAATCGAAGAGTAATATTATTTTATATAAATTTGATCACATAGGCGTAGTATTAATAAATTATGCCCTCTTCACGCAATTCTTCAATAATTGATATAATTTCATTATCATGACCCGTATGTCCAGCCATTTTGGAACTCCACAGCAGACGTAGTCGATCTACTAGTTCTCTAGGTTTATTCCAATATACATAATTTACCGTGCGGCGTCGTTCATTATTACCATTAACATTTAGAATTTTTACGGTAGGCAATTTAGGTTTTATTCTTCTTCCTCCCGTTCCCGTGTATTGAGATCGAGTTCGCGTTGCAGGGGTAGATATAGATTTTGCTCGACTCTGAATTAGTGGCTTTATAATTTCAAGATACTTTCTGCTTTTATTAATTTTGAGCCCTAGTTTCTTATCATAATTCTTGTATATTACATTTGTTTTATGTAAAATATCACTATAAGCCTCCAGCTCTGTCTTACTAACAGTTTCATTAAGAGCCGCTGATGGAAGTCGTAAAAATATTAGGTCATAGAGATGTGATGATCCGCGATAAGTTCCAAGACGTCGATCGTTAAGCCATATTGCAATATTTCTACCAGGAAATCTTACTTCGGCATTTCCCATTAACAATTTTCCTGTCTCTGAATCTACACGTATGCCATAAATTGAATCATAGATAGAATCTCCAGACTTCAAACCTTCTATGTATGCCTTTGCTACATATTGCATCTTTCTTTTACTACCACTGCTCTCGATATGTTCAGGTTTTTGTGAAACTTCGGACGTAGGGGGTGTTAATGCTATGATTGGAGGTGTTGATGATGATGTTAGTTTCTTAATCGTCTGTGATCCTATATCATCGTCATCGGAATGCATTTCTTGATTAGCTGCTGCTGCTGCTGCTGCTAACGAGTGGGAGTGAGTTGGTTGAACATTTTCAGTGTGATTGTCATTGGTGCTATCACTACTGGAATATTTTCTTTTCTTTTTCCTAAATAATATATCTGGTTGATTTTGTGATGGTTGAACTGAGGGTTGATGATAATATAGAAGTCATTTGTTTTAGTGGCGTTGTTATAGGTTCATATACCTTCTCTAATGCTAATTTATCTCCAACATGGTTAGTCTTAATAGAGTTATATTTCTTTCTAACAGCATCAGTTGCTTCAATCAGTTTACGTTTCAAATCAATTTCACTATTCATAGTCATTTATTATTGCTCTAACTCGCACTAGTACACAGAATAACACCGACCGTTGTTACTTAATGGAGATTATTCTGGAACTGAACTTTATGAAAATACACTATGGACATATATAACTATCAAACCCCTTTCGATATCTACCCTTTTGCAATTCACTATCTTTGTCTATCACTAAGAAGCCATGTTTGTTCTTCCAGCATTCGGCGCACATTTCTAGAAATAGTTTAAAGGACACATCAGGATTTACATGATCATTATATATGTGACGTAGATTCATCTCATCTTGCTTGAATAGTGCTAAAAAGTTTGCATTATCACGCACTAATTGCTTCGGCACTCGCGAATATGTTTGAGCCAAATAAAAACAATCAATATTTTTATGTCTTCCCATACTGAAATATGATCTAATGACATCCTGTTTCTCGCAAATCACATAATCGAAAATGAAAATTGAATTAGGCTTCGCTTCAGATGGTTCCATTATTTCTGCTCTGCCATCGAATGTGTGGAATCCTAGTCCTCGGATTGGAGAAAGCACCTCACGTAAATATTCATACTTAGGTTGATAGAGTGATTTTGAGTAAATGTATACGTTGGAAAATCGAAGACCATGTGGATGGGTGAGCAGAGATATCATTATGTTTGTTTTACCACAGTTTGAAGGTCCAACTATAAGGCCGCGAACAGTTGAAGGTAGGAGAGTCCCATGTCGTTTATCCGCAGCACTTAAAATTCCCCCTCCAACTCTCTCATCTAAATTTTCCACATCAAGTGTCTCCTTCTGCTTTACGATGCGCATTGTGTTACTGTATGAACATATATAAACTAAATATTAATATGTAAAGCTTATTTAAATGGCACCGATTAAACAGAGCAGACGTAAAATTAATAGTAATAAAAGTACTTGCTCTCGAGTTAAAGGTAAAGGCATAGTAAATACGTTAATCAATAAACTTCCATTTGAGGCACATTTACCAACATATCAGGTAAGCATAAATATTCTCTAATTTTACTAATAATATAGTATATTTTTATCTCTTTTCTTATTTTTTCTGTAGTACTGTGGACCGGGAACTCGACTTCAGAAAAGACTTGCAAGAGGCGATCCTGGCATAAATCAATTGGATTCTGCATGCAAACAACACGACCTAGCATATCAAAATAACGACTTGACAGCGCGACATCGAGCAGATTACGAATTAGAGCAACGCGCCTGGAATCGAGTCAAGTCTAGGGACGCTAGTACAGGGGAAAAAGCAGCTGCTTGGCTTGTTACTAATATTATGAAAGTGAAAAGAAAATTAGGAATGGGCTGCCAACGTCAATTAGTATCAACACGTATAATTAAAAAGAAGAAGAAAATGAAAGGAAAAAGTCGTGAAGGGAAGTTAAAGCAGACTTCCTTTGGAGCGGGAATAGTTAGTAATGTCCGTAGCGCTTTGAGGAAAGCCGGTGGTAAACGATTGATTGAAAAGAGCATAGGTAAGGCGGCAAAAATTGCTTTACATGCAGCGCGTCAATCCTTAAAGACTTCAGGTGGGAGACGTAAAATTCGAACTCCACGTATTATACCTATACCGAAAGTTGGCGGCATTTTACCCCTACTACCTATATTTGCTGGACTTTCTGCACTAGGAGCTTTGACTGGAGGTGCGGCAGGTGTCGCGAGAGTTGTATCTGATGTGCAAGCTGGAAAAAATCAATTATCCGAAGCACAACGTCATAATAGACAGATGGAAGCGATAGCGTTGGGTAAAAGCGGCAATGGATTATTTTTGAAACCATACCGAAAAGGATTGGGACTCTACCTTAATCATCAACAACAACGACCTAGTACTTCAAAAAACTATTAAACACCCTGCCCCAGAGAGCACTCACGAACTTCGATATAAGTCGCTACGCCTTAAAAACGAAAATATCTAATTTTCGAGGTATATTTATGCGTGATACTCTACCTATTAATGGTCCATTTAATGAAGAATGTGGTATCATAAATTTGGATAGTGTAAATGGTGCAGGGACACATTGGGTTGCATATACAAAAAAAGGACGTACAGTATATTATTACGATAGCTTTGGCGATTTGCCCCCACCTATAGAATTTTTAAATTACATGCGCTCAGGCCCCCACCCAGGTCAAATATTCTACTACAACTACGAGCGTCAACAAGATTTCAATACAGTGTGGTGCGGACATTTATGTCTAAAGTTTCTGTTAACAAGTCAAGTGACAAATTCGACTTGAAAATCATAACAATAAATATGGATATAACACCGCAGATGGACTGGTAGTAGCAACTGACCACCAGAGGGATGTACTTATCTCTCACAGTTACTATGTGCTGGGTCTGCCATAGACCAGTTTGGTTTGCCTTTGTTATTTGTCTTTTCAGCTACCTGTGGCACACTGATGAGAACATAAAGAGTTCGAAACCGGTCTGTGTCTGGTGGAGAAAAGACAAATAACAAATTTGGCTACCAATCTTGGATTTATAGGTATAATTCAATGGGAGTCGGGGCCTTTGCCCGTCCAGTAGTTGTTTCCTATAATCCTATTTATTAAGCATGTTTTAGTCCATCAGGGCTAGAGGTCGCCGCTTTTGGTGCTTGCTTGGCAAGCCGCTATCGGTCACTAGACATCTTCGATGTCTTGACTGGTAGTAGCAACTGACCACCAGAGGGATGTACTTATCTCTCACAGTTACTATGTGCTGGGTCTGCCATAGACCAGTTTGGTTTGCCTTTGTTATTTGTCTTTTCAGCTACCTGTGGCACACTGATGAGAACATAAAGAGTTCGAAACCGGTCTGTGTCTGGTGGAGAAAAGACAAATAACAAATTTGGCTACCAATCTTGGATTTATAGGTATAATTCAATGGGAGTCGGGGCCTTTGCCCGTCCAGTAGTTGTTTCCTATAATCCTATTTATTAAGCATGTTTTAGTCCATCAGGGCTAGAGGTCGCCGCTTTTGGTGCTTGCTTGGCAAGCCGCTATCGGTCACTAGACATCTTCGATGTCTTGACTGGTAGTAGCAACTGACCACCAGAGGGATGTACTTATCTCTCACAGTTACTATGTGCTGGGTCTGCCATAGACCAGTTTGGTTTGCCTTTGTTATTTGTCTTTTCAGCTACCTGTGGCACACTGATGAGAACATAAAGAGTTCGAAACCGGTCTGTGTCTGGTGGAGAAAAGACAAATAACAAATTTGGCTACCAATCTTGGATTTATAGGTATAATTCAATGGGAGTCGGGGCCTTTGCCCGTCCAGTAGTTGTTTCCTATAATCCTATTTATTAAGCATGTTTTAGTCCATCAGGGCTAGAGGTCGCCGCTTTTGGTGCTTGCTTGGCAAGCCGCTATCGGTCACTAGACATCTTCGATGTCTTGACTGGTAGTAGCAACTGACCACCAGAGGGATGTACTTATCTCTCACAGTTACTATGTGCTGGGTCTGCCATAGACCAGTTTGGTTTGCCTTTGTTATTTGTCTTTTCAGCTACCTGTGGCACACTGATGAGAACATAAAGAGTTCGAAACCGGTCTGTGTCTGGTGGAGAAAAGACAAATAACAAATTTGGCTACCAATCTTGGATTTATAGGTATAATTCAATGGGAGTCGGGGCCTTTGCCCGTCCAGTAGTTGTTTCCTATAATCCTATTTATTAAGCATGTTTTAGTCCATCAGGGCTAGAGGTCGCCGCTTTTGGTGCTTGCTTGGCAAGCCGCTATCGGTCACTAGACATCTTCGATGTCTTGACTGGTAGTAGCAACTGACCACCAGAGGGATGTACTTATCTCTCACAGTTAACAACTCTCTAACTTACCCAAAGAGGTGATTATCGGATGTGCATCCAACGAAATTGCATTAGTTTGGGATAAACTGCCTGAACATTTGCAGAATGATATTGACGTGTTAAAGTATCAGTACTGTACTGAACATTATAATAATGATAGTAGAGCCGCGTCGAGTGATGTTAATGATGGACCCATCCCACGGAAAATATTTTGCTGTTATTGCAACATGAGCAATGTGAATATTGCATCTGAAAACAAGGCATCCATTTCACCGTCCATACCTCTACAAAGTGGAAGTGCGGCGTATCCTTTTGGCTGCTGCAACCATTAATAAAAAGTGAGTTGCTGCAAAACTCTACATCAGTCATGTCGTTGACGTTTACTCTATCAGACCACTCAAGTGTGTTAAGCGCGAATTTTTTTCCTCCCATCGAGCTCGCTAGAGGCACTCATTATGGATTAGGACTATTGGGTTTCTATTCTTATAACTCAATATTCAACATCGATGAAAAAAATAATAGTTTTTCATACAGGAATAATGTTGATAGTAAAATAAAGGGGCGAATACTTCATTGTCGCATACCCCCAGGAGCCTATGAAATTGATGAAATCCATAAAGCTATATTATTCTCCATGAAATCGAATGATAATAATGGGCAAATGATGGATGAAGAAAATATATTTTCTCTGCGAGCAAAAAAATTATATTCTGCTGCATATTACGCTTGAGAATTTTCAACATAGTTTTTATGGTAGAGAATTAAATGAACCTATGATGAGCTTAGCCGAGTTTTTCGAAAATCCATTATTTGTTATTGATTGCTCGTATCAGGCTGATGCTGTCAAATCATCAACTGTAGATATTAAATTAGAATTTGCAACTCGCAAAAGCAAATTTCCTAAAAATACTAAAGTCTATGCACTAATTATACATGACTCATATATAAAATATAACGCGTTAGAAGGTACAGTTCAAAATAGATTGACATAAACAATTTAGATGAAAAAAAAACTCGCCTCTTCTCGTCAGTAATATAAATATTTTCTATATGTACTTATCTAATTGCGATTTATTACCTCACTAGAAATAAGTATACTTTTTATTATTTAGTAGTGAATTTTATGAAAAAATATATAACATGAAATATGTATTTCTAACGCTTTTAATTATAATATACGAATATATTTTAAACATGTTTTTAATATTATTTACCCATTACCTATTATAGTACTAAGAAGATATGTCAATCACCTATCCTAAGAAAGACTGAATATTCTTTTACCGCATATATTATAATTTAATTCTCTTTTCCACAATCATTCATGTCTTCAAACTTTCGAGGCTTTACAAATCAAATACGTCTACAACTTGCTGCAACAAGTCTGAGCATGCACGTTTAAAGTCAATAAGGTTAAATAGAACCGCTATTTTTTATTCTAATACTTAAATCTCATTTATAAAATAGCTAAGTATATCCATATAATTCTTCTTAATCATTTGCTTTTTTTAAATGTTTTCAATTACTTCGTCGTCTTTATACTTTTATTCCATTTTAATTAATTAATACGCCTCAGTAATAGTAGCAGCTATTTCACTATATTCATTCCCATTATAATGATTATTTAAATTTATTATTTTAAATAGCAAGTAACATTAATTGAGTACCAATATTAATTCAGATTATTGATTTTTTTTTTTAAAGTTAATTATCATCCTTAATTAACTACATTAGGTACTCTAAATACATAGCCCGTAGTCCATCATTACGAATAATTAATCAGGGTGACAAAGCATTCAACATTTTCCTTCAAAAATATTCTAACTCGACATAGAAAAGGAAAGAAATAATTTATGAAATGCCACAAATAACATTTAAACAATATAGAGTGACCTCCTTTAATAATCAAAATTGTTTTGCAAATATTCTACAAAGATTCCCATAAAAACTTATATATAATAAACATTTTTTAATGCTCCTCATTATAATGATTTCATATTTAATATTTTAAATAATAAGTAACATTCATTAACTAGTAATTCAGATTATTCATAATTTTTTAAAAGTTAATTAACATCCTTCATTAACTACATCACTCTAAATACATAGTCGATAGTCAATCAAGATAACATTATTGTACACCCGTACCGATGTGGCCCAGAACCGCATCTACGGCCTTCCCTCCTCCTCAAAGTGGCCTAGAACCTACCAAAACCTACTACTCACGATCCTCAAAACTTCTGGAAATTTTTCCAATCTAAAAAGAAAACTTCAAGAATTCCAGGCAGCACGACTTACAATAATATCACTTATGATAATCCACAATTGCTTGTTGAAGCATTTAGTGATTATTTTGGTAGCTTGTATTTACCTAGAATCAATGAAACATCATCCTCGGATTCAGACACTGACAAGATGGTTGCTAATGCCC
Source organism: Rhagium mordax (assembly GCA_963680705.1). Lineage (NCBI taxonomy): Eukaryota > Metazoa > Arthropoda > Insecta > Coleoptera > Cerambycidae > Rhagium > Rhagium mordax. Next base: position 28,770,923 of record OY796664.1, read on the forward strand.
TTACCTTTACCACCTCTGATATTGTTAAAGTCATAAAAAAATTAAAAAACAAATTAACTTCTGGGCCTGATCAGATTCCTTCCTTTTTCGTAAAAGATAGTGCACATGTTTTTGCTATTCCTCTCTCCATCTCATTTAATTTAGCATTAAGGACAGGAACATTTCCAAATTTATGGAAAATGGCTAAAATCTGTGCCATTCTTAAGGCCAACGATCCATCTGTAGTTAATAATTATAGGCCCATTTCGGTGTTATGCAACTTCGCGAAGGTTTTTGAAATGCTTCTTTATGATAATACACTACTAGATGTGAAGAATTCGATTACACTTTTGCAGCATGGCTTCATGACAAAACGTTCAGTTCAGTCAAATTTATGTTTAATTACTCAATTTATTGCCGAAAACATTGATAGTGGAAGTCAGGTTGATGTTATTTACACGGATATTGCAAAGGCCTTTGATTGCATAGACCATGAACTTTTACTGAACAAATTGACGGCATTTGACATTAATACTTCCATTATTTTGTTACTAGAGTCATATCTATCAAACCGAAAACAGTTTGTTTATTACAACGGATTTAAATCTTCCTCTTTTATTGCTACTTCAGGAGTTCCTCAAGGGTCAAATTTAGGACCTCTTTTATTTTTACTTTTTATTAATGACTCAGCTGAGGAATTAACCTGTAAAAGATTATTTTTTGCTGATGATCTAAAAATTTATTGTAGCATTGAAAAAATGGAAGATTGCGTCAGTCTTCAAGGAGAACTAACTGAGGTAAATGATTGGTGTAGTGTAAACAAAATGAATTTAAACACTGCTAAATGCAAAGTAGTAACCTACACACGTAAAAAACTTCCAATTCATTTTCGTTACCATATTGATCACGTGCCCTTGGTTAGAGTCGACACCATCAGAGATCTTGGAATTGAATTTGACAATAAGTTATGCTTCTCAGTCCACATAAATAACATCACGTCTTCAGCATTGAAATCGCTTGGCTTCATAATGAGAAATTGTAAGTCGTTTAATAATGCAATTGCTTTAAAATCCTTATACTACGCCTATGTTATGTCTAAATTTAAATTAAATTACTGTACACTGATTTGGCACCCACACTATGAAAATCACAAAAATTCAATTGAGATGGTCCAAAGGAAATTTTTAAAATATCTTGCATTCAAACTTGATGGTTATTACCCCGAAAGGGGCACAGATCATAATCTTTTGCTACTGAGATTCAATGTTGTTAGTCTTGAGCTAAGGAGAGCCATTTTTGCTATAAAATTTGTTTATAATTTAGTGCATAATAATATTGATTGTCCGGATCTATTATCCAACTTAAATTTTCTAGTACCCAGGTTGACTTCAAGGCAAGACATCACATTTTACAATGATATGGCTAGAACGAATGTCCTGATTAAGAGTTCTATTTATGTTATGTGCTCCTATTTCAACAGAATTTCTGCAAATTGTGACCTATATGAATGCACACTTAAGGAAGTATTAAATACAGCTCACTTAAATGCTGTCACTATGCTTGCTCAGTAAATATATTCTAAATGTTATTATTATTCATCATAATATTATTTGTTTGTAAAAATGTATTTGAAATGATTTTTACTATTGCTATTTTTTTTTCTATAACATTGCTTAGGCTATTTGGTACATGTTACATTTATGTTTAATTTTATATATTATGTATGTCGGAGATAATTCCCCGGGGCACGCCCGTGGTGATCTGATTCGTCAACCCAAACTGCGGGGATGCACCGTCAGCTATTTTGGCATTACTGCGTGGACGCGGATGCACCGTCAGCAATTTTGGGATATTCTAAACATTGCCATATATGGTGATGAACAGAACAAAGACGCCTGGAGCACACAGCGGGGAATCTCCCACCACCGCTGGCGGGCAGAACAAAACCAATTGAGAGTCCCGTGATAGATTATTCTTAAGATTATTTTGTATTAAGAAAGCGGTTGAATTTAAATTGTGTTATCGCGGGACTAGTGGTGGCGGACTGCTAGCTCCTTGTGTTCTCTCCCTATTTGGACTATTTTGTTATTGTATTAAATTAAGTTAATTATTGACTATTGGATTAAATTTAGTTGTTGACTTTAAATATTGTTAGTTAAGTGAATAAATTTGTGCCATCAAAATGAAACCAAAATCTAGTAGATCCTCCGTGAAACGCCTACCGCCCCTGCCGCCTCCGACATCAGAAGTGGGATCCGATCAACTAGATCCAGATAGAAACACAGAAGAAGAACAAACTGAAGAAAATATTGCTGAAGCAAGTGAAGTTGTTAGAGAAATTCAGCGGCTGAGACAAGAAATGAGAGAACAACCAGGACCTTCAACAAATCCGACCTACATGGGTCAAATAAAATTGCCTTAAATTCAACCCTGCACACAAGAATATGAATGCAGAATCTTGGTGTGAATTTCTTGATGCGTGGATAGACACTTGCCACTCCAGCGACATTGAAATTGCTTTCACACTTTCAGAGGCTTTAGAGGGTGAACCATCGAGTTGGTTAATATCCAGCAGACCGACTAAGAAAACCTGGGAGGTGCTTCGTGCTGAATTTTTGGCAGTGTTTCAACGGAAGGTGAGCACACTTAAACAATTGACTGAGGTTGTACTGGGACGATCTGATATCGCACCTGAAGATGCTACAATGGAAGATTTGTTGCACAGCATCCAAACCGCCTTAACTTTAATTCGTGAACGAGAAAGTGATGAGGCCCTTGCAGTTTTAATCGGTTGTTTCCAAGCTTCCAACCGATTCGCCTTCGCACGACGGAGACTTGAAACGGAGTTACCCAAAGATGTTCGTACTTTTTGTACCATGATGGAAGGAAAATTCATCAAACGTCCGGCGCTATATCCAACTGGTCACCCTACTAGTTCGAAGCGTCCGACTTTGATGCCTCCAAACTCTAGAAAAAGCTCAGCATTGTTTTCTGGAAGATGCTACAACTGTCAGCGTCATGGGCACAAGGCAGAAGCCTGTCGCTTGCCAAAACCAACAACATCACGAGGAAGTCATTTCCAACCTGTGCGAGAGAAGAAGCCGATCACCTGTTTCACCTGCGGAGACCCTGGACATATTTCGCCGAATTGCCCCAAGAAGGACACCCCCCGAAGCTCCCGGAAGCCGAGCCAAGAACGACGTGTGAACATCTGTGAGGTTGCTGCTTTGCCTGAGGGAAAACTACATTTAAAATCTGGTGAGACCTTTCCATTTTTATTTGATACAGGCTCTGACTGTTCTCTGGTCCGTGAAAGTATTTCAAGTCATTTTGACGGCAAAAGATTTCATGATTTAATTTCCTTAAAGGGAATAGCAAGTGGCTCTTCTTTGTGCAGTAAACAAATTTTAACCGTAGTTGAAATTCAAAATTTACAAGTTGAAATTTTGTTTCATGTTGTTCCAGATGAAATAATATCAAAGTACATTATTATTGGCAAAGATTTAATAAAACAAAATATCGATGTGCATTTCGGTTCATTTGGTTTGATGTTAAAACGAGCACTAACTGTCTCCTTGTGTGAACAAACACCAGTAGATTTTTCTCTGATTAATACTAACTTATCGGGTCTAGAAAAACAGAATCTCACTACTCTCCTTTTAAACTATAGTGAAAATTTTGTTAACGGTGTCCCTTCTGGGCGAGTGTCCACAGGAAATTTAAAAATACGTTTAAAAAACCCTGCTAAATTTGTACAACGGAGACCATATCGGTTGGCACCTACTGAACGTGAAATAGTTAGAAATAAAATTAAAGATTTACTAAATGCTAACATAATTAGACCAAGTTGTTCACCATTTGCTAGTCCAATAATTCTTGTCAAAAAGAAAGATGGTTCAGATCGACTTTGCGTCGACTACCGAGAACTTAATGACAATACAATACCTGATAAATATTCGTTACCCTTAATTAATGACCAAATTAATCGCTTGCATGGCGCTCAGTATTTTACGTCATTAGATATGGCATCTGGTTTTCATCAGATACCCGTTGACCCCGAATCCATTGAAATAACTGCGTTTGTGACACCCGACGGACAATTTGAGTATCTCACCATGCCATTCGGTCTTAAAAATGCACCCTCTGTATATCAAAGAGCAATTGATAAAGCTTTAGGTGAACTTCGCAATACGATTGCAATTGTTTACGAAGAAGCGAGACAACAACTATTGGCCGCTCTAACTTCCGAGCCGGTACTCACTATTTTCGACCCTAATTTGCCGATAGAACTGCACACTGATGCCAGTTCTGAGGGCTATGGGAGTATCTTGTTTCAAAAGAAAAATTCTAAACTTCATGTTATTGCCTATTTCAGTAAACGAACCACAAAAACTGAATCTCGTTATCATTCTTATGAACTTGAGACTCTGGCTGTAGTCAAAGCTGTAAAATTCTTTCGTCATTTTTTATTTGCTAGGCATTTTACTGTCGTTACAGATTGTAATTCCTTGCACGCTTCTCGTAGCAAAAAAGATTTAACACCGCGAGTATATCGTTGGTGGGCATTTTTACAGTCATTCGATTTTCATATAATTTACCGAGAAGGAAGACGTATGAAACACGCAGATTTTCTATCAACAAACCCGACACCGCCACTTGAAAAGGTTAATGTAAACATAAACATACGTTCAGTTCGGATAGTTGACCTATATACAGACTGGCTTTCTGTCGAACAAAAACGGGACAACGACCTTTTAAAAACTATCGCAATGCTTAAGTCAAATGAACTTGACATAGACCTAGCAAAGACGTATGATATCCGAAACAATTTATTATACCGTAAAATCCAGCGCCATCATAAAAGTTTGTATTTACCAGTTGTTCCCAAGTCAATGGTCTGGTCAGTTATAAATCATGTACATACAGATTTAAAGCATTTAGGTTGGGAAAAAACCCTTGATAAAATTTATGAATTATATTGGTTCCCTAAAATGGCAAGTACCGTTCGAAAATTTGTTGATAATTGTCTAGTTTGTAAATCGTCTAAACATACAAGGGGAGCAAAACAAGTTCGGATGCATGCAATACCAAAGGTACCAAGGCCTTTTCATACAATTCACATTGATATTTCAGGCAAATTAAGTGGTAAGAGTGATACTAAAGAATACGTGTTTGTCATTATTGACGCTTTTTCGAAATTTCTATTTTTGAGGAAAATTAGGTCATTAACTGCAGGAACAGCTCTTGACTGTTTCAAAGAATTCACTTATTTGTTTGGAACACCTACTCGAATTATTTGCGATCAAGGTAAATGTTTTACCAGTAGTGAATTTCGTGGTTTTTGTAGCTCACATAATATTGATTTACACTTAATTGCACATAGCGCAAGTCGTGCAAATGGACAAGTAGAACGTGTTATGCAAACACTTAAGGATGTTTTAACATCTGTTGAATCAGAGGGTAATAATCGTTGGCAAGATTCGATAGGAGAAGTACAATTAGCTTTGAACAGTACAAGGCACAGAGTAACAGGATTTAGTCCAGCCGAATTACTGTTTGGAACTGAAATTCGTTCACTTAATTTACAGAAAATTGTACATCCTGAATTACTAAATTGTGATAATGCAACAATGTCATTAAAAGCGATTCGAGAGCAAGCGGATAAAAATATTAAAGCATCAGCACAAAAAGATACTGCACGTTTTAACACCGGAAAAGCCACTGTGCGACCATTTAAGAAAGGTGATTTTGTATTTAGCAAAAAGAATGAAAGAATGTTGACAAAATTAGACAGGAAATACAGAGGCCCGTTTAGAATTGTTAAAGTTTTAGAAAATGACAGATATGAGGTAGAGAAAGTTTCACATAAGGGCAAAGGTCAGTTGTTTAAATTTACTCATGATCAATTGCAAAAAGTACCAGAAGGACAAGGTGAAGTTGACCTTGAATCTGATGTTGAGAATCAGACCAAGTTTGTATCTGATTAAATTGATGGAGCCAATTAGTTGTTTAAGTTTACTATGATAAGAAAATGATAACTTATTTAGTAAGTTATGTCTGTTTGTGTTATTTATGATTAGTTGAAGTTGAGTAGTTGATATGTTGAGGAAACGAAATGTATTGGTGTACCGGACAACTTAGGTTGGCCCGAGAAGGTGCAATTAAAGATTGTAGCCTTGAGAGTTCCGGGCAGCGTAGTCTGGCCTGATGAGGTGCAATTTAATATTCTAGCCTGCTGTGTTGTGTTCCGGGCAGCGTAGTCTGGCCTGATGAGGTGCAATTTAAGATTGTAGCCTGCTGTGTTGTATTTGGAGTTTGAGGAGACATCTCTCCTTTTCATCAAAGGCTGACTGGGGTTGGGGAGAAGTCAGGTGATCTGTCTCCCACTCTAGATCAGCTGTCTAGTCGTCATACTAGACGTGTATAGTCGTCATACTATACTAAAACTTGTAGAAGACGAGCATCTCTGATATATTGTTTATGTTTCAGCTAAAAACTAAGTTGCAGTGCCCGAGGACGTGCACAATGCCAGGATGGCCGTGTCGGAGATAATTCCCCGGGGCACGCCCGTGGTGATCTGATTCGTCAACCCAAACTGCGGGGATGCACCGTCAGCTATTTTGGCATTACTGCGTGGACGCGGATGCACCGTCAGCAATTTTGGGATATTCTAAACATTGTTTAAATGTTATTTGTGGCATTTCATAAAGTATTTCTTTCCTTTTCTTTTTTGGGATTTATTACCACATTCCTCGAGATTCCTATCCAAAAAATTCGATTTATCTAAAAAATATTCAAATTAACCAGTTTAAAACTGGGAAATAACCTCTACGCCTTTGACGTATTAGAAAAGGTGATTTTGAAAAATCTAAAATTTGTGAACGTGCTTGGGAAAACGATCACAGGATAAAATGGGATTCAGCAAAAATTTTGACCAAAGAAGCAGACAACAAAAAAAGAAAAATCAAAGAATCTGCAATAATTTTACTTAATGAAGATAAATGCGTATCAAATTGTTCGGTAGAATTTTGTTCAACTTGGTTTCCAATGTTGAGAGAAGAACCCAATAAAATTAATATTATTTAGTATATTTTTCTACATTTCTATGGTAAGTATCTATGGAAATGATATAAACAATTTTTATTTTATGCCGTGTTATTCTACACGTTACATAAAAATCTAAAGCTTAAACTTTGAAAAAGGAAACGGATATAGTTTCCGAAACGTCAGCGCAGTATTTTTGTATTAATTTAATTCCTATTAGTTGTCAAAAAACACCCTCTAACTGATCCTCTGACATTACGTCAAAGGCGTAGAGGTTATTTCCCAGTTTTAAACTGGTTAATTTGAATATTTTTTAGATAAATCGAATTTTTTGGATAGGAATCTCGAGGAATGTGGTAATAAATCCCAAAAAAGAAAAGGAAAGAAATTCTAAACATTGCCATATATGGTGATGAATAGAACAAAGACGCCTGGAGCACACAGCGGGGAATCTCCCACCACCGCTGGCGGGCAGAACAAAACCAATTGAGAGTACCGTGATAGATTATTCTTAAGATTATTTTGTATCAAGAAAGCGGTTGAATTTAAATTGTGTTATCGCGGGACTAGTGGTGGCGGACTGCTAGCTCCTTGTGTTCTCTCCCTATTTGGACTATTTTGTTATTGTATTAAATTAAGTTAATTATTGACTATTGGATTAAATTTAGTTGTTGACTTTAAATATTGTTAGTTAAGTGAATAAATTTGTGCCATCAAAATGAAACCAAAATCTAGTAGATCCTCCCTGAAACGCCTACCGCCCCTGCCGCCTCCGACATGTATGTACATATATACCTATAAGTATATATATTTCTTTCTTTTCGTAACATAGTTGTATTACATTAAATTTTATTTCTGCAATTATTTCAAAGTTGTCCTGTAATTGGATTGTAAAATCTGTTGGGCAAATAAACTAAATAAATAAATAAATAAATAAATACATCAACAAGAAAAGATCAATGCGATACCTGCTGTGGATGGAAATCTGGCAATATTTCAGAACAATTATACACTAAACACATAGAAAAAAAAAATGAAGCTGCCAAAGCGAAAATAGAGGCAAAGGAATCGGCAGTTGGGGAAAAACTAGTGGTTACTATGGATTTGCAGAGAGTCTTGTTAGCCCCTAAGTTAGAAGCTTCGTCAGTCTACTACAAACAAAAACTGCAAATCCATAATTTTACTGTTTACTCTCTTAATGACGGAGATGTAGATTTATACGTTTGGCATGAGAGTAACGGTGGCTTGACCTGAAATGAGTTTACAAGTTGTATAGTAAATAATATCAAGGTAACTACCCAAGCCAAAAAATATAAACATGTAGTCCTAATTTCTGATGGCTGCGGTTATCAGAACCGAAACAAAGTATTGTCTAGTGCCTTATTAAATCTCGCTCAGCAGTTGCAAATTACAATAGAACAGTTGATATTGGAGCGCGGCCATACAATGATGGAAGCGGATTCGGTTCATTCCTCTTTAGAAGCACACTTTAAAGCACCTCTTTTTGCCCCCAGTGACTATATTGTCAGAATGAGGCAAGTTAGAAGCCATCGTCCTATAATGTCCACAATATTGATTTTACATTTTTCCTTAACTATGAAAATGTTGAGGGCAATCTAACAAGCATTAGGCCAAGCCGCCTAGCTAAAGTTACTGATCTTCCGGCTATTTTATACTTACCATCAGGAAAAATGCAGTATAAGATTCGTCACACAGACGACTGGACGAATTTTAGTGAAATTCGCCTAAACTATAAAGGCAAAAAAGAGAAAATACATAGCATTCCAAAACCTTTATACACACGACCAATAAAAATTAAAAAACAAAAATATCAGCACCTACAGAAATTAAAAGCGGTTATGGAAAGAGATTATCATCCTTTTTATGATGGATTGCCGCACTATAATAACTAAATAATATTTTTTATTTATATTATTTTTTATTTAGCAACCCTCTAATAACCTTACATAAACAGTTCTGAATAATATTTATTTTTACTGTACTTAATCCCAAATTTATGTAAAAAATACAGACAAGCGATAGATAATGCACAATAACCAAAAAATATTCAGTTTTTTTTAACGTAATATCTGTCAATTGAATAAAATTAGTATTTTTAACAATTGGTATGTTTAAATAACCACAAACATAAAATGTTTCAATATCTGTTAAGTGAGAATAAAAAAAAGCATTAACTGCTATGTGCACTACCAACCAGAAAAAGCGAACTAATATGAATATTGGTACTATTATATGATTAAGTAATAATCAATTAAGATTTTGCGGTAATTGCAATTATCGTAAATGTATTGAGATTTTGGCTTCTTGTGAAAATGTTATAACTTTCACATAGCAGAGGTTACCGTGCCAACGACGAAATACTAGTACATTTTTCTACTTAATGTGTCAACTACTGATGCCTTTACCTTGGATAATATTTTTATTATATTAATTATTAATATTGAGTTGAGTTAAAAGCTTCAAGAGAGTCAGACTGATTTATTGAGCTCTCAAGTATATAAACTTTTTGTAGATCAAAAAAGTTTTCGAATCTAGAATTATGCAAAGTGCAAGTGATGGAATAGATGTTGAAACTATGGAGATATCTGATACTTATGACAACCACAGAAAAAGGAAATTTGATGAGCAAGAACTATTGAATAACATCAGACAATTAAGTCAAGAGCAAGTACATGAAATTATTGGATATACAAAAAAACTACATTCTGATAAATTACCAAACACAAAAACAATCACTATCAACATACAAAAACTTCCACAAAGAAATGAAATGCCTACCACGTCAAAAAATAAAGACCACCAAAATGAAGAGGAAAATACAGGGTGGACCACCGTTACAAGAAAACATAGAAATTACTCTTCAGTCATGAGAGAAATTTCCAATAAACAGTTTCATAACTTATTTCATATAAATAATGAAAACATAACCAGCAGAATACAAATGGCAGATCTTTGGGAGTCGGTGAGACCCTCAAATGCAGATCTCATTTTAAAAACAAAAAAAAGGCTTCCTTCTTAAAAGTGATACTCCAAAAGCAATTCTAGCTAGTACTTTAAAGAATCTGAAGAATCATAAAAAAATTACCGCTTATGAAGAAACCTCACAATATCAATTAACTTCCCCTCATGAACCAATAAAATTTACCGAGTCCTATTCTTGTATCATCGCATCAGTTAAGGCCGAGATAGCCGACATTCAAATTAGCCAATTCCTAACAGATCAAGGGGTACCACACAGATATTGCAAAGGAATAGTTGGCAAATTTGATAATGGATCCACTCATATGATCACAATCATTATCAGCAATTTAGAAGCCTATGAAAAATTATTACAGGAAGGAGTGTTCTATAAAAATAGACATTATGCTGTCTACCCAAGCTGTCCACCGGCGCCGGCCCCTCTGCCATGCAGTAAATGTTTTGAATTTAGCCACACTACGAGTGAATGTAAGGCTGCCCCTAAATGCTTGAAATGTGGTCAAAATCATTCTACAATCAAATGTAAAAGTACCCTGCCTCCAAAATGTAACGCCTGCGGCTCTGAGGATCATCAGGCATGGTCCTTTAAGTGTCCAAAGCGTCTCACAAAACCAATAGAAGGAATCCCTAATATTCCAGTCAAAACGCTGAATAAGAAATCACATGAAATCGATGGCGTAACGAAGAAAAAATCTAGAATTCACACTCCTGTAACAATTCACGATACGATTATTAATACTTTTGTTAACAAACTAAACAAACCAAAATATGTGAATAGAGTAGAATTGATAGAAAAGCTGAGAAAAAAGTTCATCCAGGAATAACAAATCGAAACGTCGGTCTCATTTGTGGGCAATAAGACATGCTGTTAAATGACTTTAATTCTCCCACAGAACCACTACAGGGAAGACAGCAGGTTCATGTCCTCACGAATGATTAAAATCCTTTACACTAATGTTAATAGCTATACACCTAAAATATACTTGATCAACAACATAATAGAGAATTTAGATATAAATTGTGCTCTATTTGTAGAGAGCAAAACTAAAGACGATTCTAACACGAAATGCCGAGATTGGAGTATAATACAACGGAATGGTAATGTTGTAAATAATAACGTTAGGGGTGGCAGTCTCATTCAAGTCCACCCGTCTCTGAAAATGGGGAAAGCTAATTCTCCACGAATTAATAACCCTTTAAATGATGTCACACATTTCACCATTCCTTTTCTAACAGATCTGTTACACATTTTCTTGGTTTATATCCATCCAACATCAAATATTGAAGAAAATCTGTTCAATAAGGCCTCAAATTTGCTATAATTGTCGGAGACAACAATAGGCAAATAAACTCTTTTCTCAATAATACTTCTTTTGAAAAAGTAATTACTTCCCCAACATTTCTTATGCCAAACAACAATGATTCAACGCCAGATGCACTCCTTTTTACGAAGAATATTTCAAACAACTTCGCAAAAATTGAACTTATTCCAGATGTTGGCTCAGACCATTTGTCGATAAAATTTGATTTTGACTTACACTTACCAGCACACACCTCAGCGCCTAAACAAAAAATAATTCACTTATATAAAAAATGTGACATGGATAAAGTTAACCAAGAAATGCTTAACCTTATTGGAGAGAACAGTCCCAATTCGTCCGAAGACATAAGATTATTTAATGAGAGGCTTCAGAATTAAATCTTAAGTCACACCCCTACCATGAACACTTCACTCATCAGCTACCTCCTTACATAATAAGGTTAATAAAGCAAAAACGAAAAATTTACAGAGACTATAAACAAACTCGGGATCCCAATCTCAAAAGAACATTTAACGAACTTAATAAAAATATACATAACATGATACAGCAATACAGAGCCTCAAAATGGTTAGAAGTATGTAAGGAGATCAACAAGTCTCAAGGGCGAAATTTTTATCAACAGGTTAATAAAATAACGAAATATAAAGAGAAGACTCACATTCCAGCCATTGTGGACAATGGTTCGGTACATACCTACATCAGACAATGAGAAAACAAAAATTTTTGCTGAACATTTTAAAAAAATTTATGCACATAATAACAACCCTAATTTTGACCAAAAGACATTTATTTCTACATCGGAATGTCAGAATCACGGTGTAAGACAATTAGGTGATGAAACGCCTCAATATATCGTATGGTTAGAGTGTCACCAAACTGTTAACGCAAGAGACGCAAAATCGTAAGACAAAGAGAGGGAGTACAGGGCCGCGCGGGCTGCGCCTTGCATGTACCGAAACTGTGGTAGGTATGCACTCATTTACCGGGAAACCCGGTAACCGAGTAATATTTGTAAATTAGGTAAACAGTGTGTGCATAATATATAATTTTACCAGCTATAGCCGAATTTGAAAGTGTGAAATCTAGGGGAGGTCTAAATTATTCAAATGGAACTATATTCAATATTCAATTACTTCCTTACCCTGGAAAACATTTTATTCAAACATGTCAACTCAGTTGACGTATTTGAAGAGCCCATTGACGAATTCTTATGTATTAATCAGAGCAAAACACTAGAATTTCCCTGTGAATCCCACTCTCAAGACATAATTACACAACTAATTTTATTTTACATAACAATGCGGGTAATAGTTATTTATGTATCAAGGCATTAAAGTTTAACTTTTTATCATGAAGGTGGAGGTCCATAGGGCCGAGGCAAATAAACCACATAAATAATAAAAAGAACCTTTAATGCTGAGGTGCATATTGATTTTTTTTTTAAATCCAGAAACTGTGAAATTAAGATTAATTAACTCTAGATTTTAAATAATTTTCAGTGACATTAAGAAATGTCACATTTATTAAAAATTTTAAGTGACATTAGGAAATGTTACAATTATTTTTAAAATGTCAAATCGAAATAATTTTTTGTAAGAAAATCATTATTTTTAGCAATTATAATAGTGATAATACAATTCTGAATGTAAAAATAGTAGTTTATGTCGTAAGGACGAAACATCTAGTTTTTCGGGTGACTACGAAATATTGCCAGCCGAGACGCAGTCGAGGCTGGCAATTCGTAGGAGTCCGAAAAACAGTTTTATTTCATCCCGTCCGGAAAGTACAACAGTACGGTATCAGAGCCGGTAAAGTACCGGAAACCACCGGAAACTTATTACGAACCAATCACAAACTGTTATTATACTTTTGACAGTTGTTTGACATATACAAATCAACCGTAAATTAAAGAATAGTGTCAAATGTCAAATGACATAAGAAAATAACCAAGTGTCAAATTATACAAATATACTAATATACAAGAAATTACGGGATGAAATATCATTCGACACACGTCCGTAAGGTGTTGTTCCAGCCTCGTTTAGATATTCTAGACTCGGCTCCTGACGTCGCCTCGACCATAATATCTACTCGACTGTAACAAGTCACCTTCCGGACTTGTGACGAAAATTACTATTTCGTCTGTGTGTCATACAATATTTTTTATTCGAATGTGTTTATGGATATTATTTATGATAGGGAAAATTAAAATATTATGTTCTTAAGATTTACTTGCTACCCTGCAAATGATACAATTTTTCAATTTTTTTTTGTAACAGACGGCTGTGAACTAAGGCCAGATATAATAAATAACAACTGCACAACTGCTGTCATATCAGTTTGCTTGAAATTAGTATCGAATTTAATTTATATATTATAATATCGAATTTAATCGAAAATATACTACATAAAATAAATGCAATAAAAGTTTTATTTACATGTGCATTGTGCATTACCATTTTACAGTAGAAAAAAAGGGCCAGCATTTTAAAAAGTAGGTAACTAAAAACACTTAATCTTTTTGTCTGTCACTTTTTCGGTCTGGGTCGGAAAAGTCTTTTCAGGTCGTTTACTTGAAGTAGTAGAAAAGCGCTACCTTTCGTTTTTGTTTTCTGATCGAGAAACGTCATTTTTTGACACATTCGAATAAAAACTGTATTTATTTACCTTTTATTACAACACAATTATTGTTTACATTTATCTGTCACCTCCGCCAACTACAAAAATCAAAAATCGTTCAATAATGGATTACTTTAATGACTATTTCTATCACTTTAATGCCGATTTTGGGTTACTTTAATGCCGATTTAAAAAAAACAATTTTATAAAAGAGAATCCCAGACAAAAACAAAATCTTTTTCTAATAAAAAAACGGAATCTAGATTGCAATTAACCTGATACTCTATTATAGTTGATTCAATTTACCACATTAAATTTCTTCTGAGCACGCACTGCAAGAGATTTAAATTAAAATTTAAGAATCAATATCAAATGTGATTAATAGTTTTTTATCTTTTTTTTTATTTTGGGCAATAAATATATCTAAGTAATAATGCTTTATGTTTACCTAACTTGAATAGTTATTTAATTTTTGAATAAATAAATAAACATTTTTTCGCATACATTATTTATTTCACTCACGTATCCCTTATTATTTATTCGTTATCACATCAAAATATACTACTATTTTTACTTTATTTACAATATTAAAAATCCTATCTTTAAATAAATACCTTATTGCAAGCAATATGATTCTTTCGATCAATGCGATCATTGACATAATATAAAAATCATTACTTAGTACAGCTGTTTTAATTAAATTCTATAGGTATAGTGTAAAAATATTGTTTCGTTTTTAATGAGTGAAGTTAATTATTTAGATATATAATACTAGAACAATAAAAAAAAATTGCTTTAAATTTTAAACAGCTACACATCCATACAAAGAGCCCGATTCACGGTAAAATATGCGGCCCTAGTTCTACCATCTCTCTCTCTAATCCGAGCGTTAACAAATTGACGACGCGGTCGGCCAGCTCGTGGCATCACCTAATTGTCTTACACCGTGGGCAGAATCAATTTTTTGGACAAATGGAAATTAATAATGACACAAATATTAATGAGGAGGAATATTTCAATATTCTGGATAAACAAAAAAATTCTGCCTATATCATTAAAATGTATGAATTTTGCATGAAACATCAGTATTTCCTTTCTGAATGGAAAATCGGACAAATAATTGTAATTCCCAAATCCAATACAGATCACACGCTTACCGAAAACTATAGACCCATTACACTATTACCAGTTATTGGCAAACTCTTCGAGAAAATCGTAAAAGGTAGAATTCTTTCTTGCGTTGGAAATAAAATTCCAACTCACCAATTTGGATTCAAAGAAAAGTGCTCCACCCTACACCCGCTTACTATTTTTATCTCTAATAACTTGAAATCAGCAGCGGTATTATTAGATATTAAAAAGGCATTTGACAGTGTTTGGCATTGGGGTCTACTGTCCAAGCGACACAAACTAGACGTCCTGATATATTTGATTCATTTAATAAGAAATTTTTTGGAGGAGAGAAAACTTCATGTTAAAATTAGGAACTGTATCTCACAGGGTTTTATCGCAGAACAAGGTTTACCACAAGGATCTCATCTATCTCCGATTTTGTATAACTTATACTGTTATTCGTCCACCCCGAATTGATAACAATTGTTATTTCTCACAATACGCAGACGATACCACCATAAATTCACATGACAAAACATTAAGTAAAACCATTGAGAACATTCAAACTACCATTAACCATACTGAGAAATGGTTTGAAAAATGGAGACTTGAATTAAATCCCTCCAAAGCAAACTTTCTGATTTTTAACCATAGACTGTCCGATGATTCGCCTACCATTATTCTTCTAAACGAAAGAATACAGCCTACAGCCTCCGCAAGGTATAGAATTAGACCACAAATGCAACCTGAAAAAACATGTAAATTCTCTGAAAACAAGAATGATAACTCGCGCCAAATATTTCCGATCATTAACATATAAAAAAGAGGGAATCTCTTTGCATTCTGCTGCTAAAATTTACAGAACAATTTGCCGACCTATGTTAGAGTTTGGACACACCCTGTACTTAAATTGTCGCAAGAATGTCATAAAGTGCATTAAATGTGCCGAAACCACAGTGCTGAGAAAGATCACGAAAATAAGACATCCAAGTGATCCTCTTCACAAACCTTCAAATGCATACCTCTACAACAAGGTCAAAATAAAACCGATTGAAGAGAGATTAAATATGCTGTCCACTGCCCAGCGTCCCCAGAACTTTGAAATCCTGAATCCTCTCACGAGAACTCGTACACTCCAGAGACCTAGGTACCGATACCCCGAGAGAACTTTGTATGAAAATCTACTTTCTTTACAAGAACAAGAAACTAATAATGATGCAAATTAAGCTTTCGATTTTTTTTTTTTTTTTTTTTTTTTTTTTTTTTTTTTTTTTTTTTTTTTTTTTTTTTTTTTTTTTTTTTGTAAAAATATAAATTCTCATAATAAATAAAAATGTAGGTAACAAAGTACTCAGCGAACAAAAGCTCCGACCTGCATTGAATTACGCCTACAAATTCAAATTGGTAGCCAAGTTTATTATTTGTCTCTTCTTTACCAAACACAGACCGGTTTCGAACTTATTATGTTCTCGTCAGTGTGCCATAGGTAATTACTTGTGGCACACAATAAGTTCGAAACCGGTCTGTGTTTGGTAAAGAAGAGACAAATAATAAACTTGGCTACCAATTTGAATTTGTAGGCGTAATTCAATGCAGGTCGGAGCTTTTGTTCGCTGAGTACTTTGTTACCTACATTTTTATTTATTATAATTTAGTCCACTTGGGCTAGAGGTCGCCTGCTCTAAAAGGTACTTTAGTAGAGTCGCTATTTGTCACAGAGACATTGTATGTCTTGACAAGTAGTAGCAACTGACCACCAGAAGGATACACTTATCCCCCATCATTTATAAATTCTCATTTACCTTTAGACTTAATAGTTTAAAAATTTTATATCTAAAATAAAATAAAATTACAGGTTGAAGGACTTCGGTCGATGGCCTTTTGGTTATATAGTTATATATATAAATATGTAAAATATGTCACATGTTATATTAGATAGTGTAGCTACATTAATTTGTAAATGTATATATGACCAATAAATATCTTTTATTATTATTATTAACGAGTTTTATGCTAAAAAATTGTTTTACTTGCCCTTTGTACTATGTATGTTTGTTACGGACAATAAAGTATTCTATTCTATTCTATTATTATAGAACATTCCGCCTGCCAAATAGAGAATTTATTTTTCAAATGTTGTAATTCCTGTGTACTAACGATTAAATATAACATAACTATATTAACTAACTGCTAAGATTAAGCGCAGGAATCAAAATAGCTGGCTCACCGAGAAAGGATTAAACATAATTTCCTCGATGGCCGACTAAAAATGTTTTTATAGGTCTGGACCCGTGCAAATGGAGAATCTTGTGGAGTATATTATCTCGTCCTTGACAATTTTCCTATTCAACCTAGGCTCCAGTGCAGTGAGGCTAAAAAATCAACCTCTTTCAACACAAAAAAATCTACACTAGGAACGATATGATTCACTTTGTTGCCAAAGCATATGGAGATACTCATGATGCCAGCGGACCCAGAAATCTTGTAATTTTTTACATAATTGAAAGGAATTTTGTGTTGCGACACCGACACAACACGCATAGGATTTAACCTCCTGAAACCCTGACCCAATGAACTAACTTGCTAGGTAATGGGTACTCGTATCTAACGAATTTTGATGTTCAAGAAATAATTGATTCTACATTGAATTCATTTTTTACAGAAATAAATACCACAGGTCACATGGATGAAAAAATAATACATTTTTTGAAAAAATATGAAGTGAAAAATGTACCTGGAAGTCGTCAATTTGAACACAATTCATTCGTTAGCACATTTATATTTTCAGATCGACTACCGGTCCCAAAAACAATGCGTATATAACCCAACTATCAGAATTAGAAGTTCAGTAATCTTCTTCTTCTTCTTCACGAGTTGGCATGGAAAAACCATTAGTCATTTAACAGGTGCGTTCCAAAATATGTTTACGTGTCACCAACCTGACGAATTTTAATCATAAAAAGCGTTACCTAGTACAAATCGCAATAGTCCCAAATCTGTTATATGAATCTTCGATCAAATGATAGAAGATATGAATAGTCCAGCCGACCTGACCATTGTTCCAACTTGCATCGGAACCGAATATTACTGAAACCCGAACTGTTCGAATCAATAACATCAGATCACATAGGTACATCTTTTTATTACTGTAAGTAGCGAGTTGCTTTTGAACGACGAACTCGGCAATAAATTATGAGTAAGACAAGACGTATTTTTCAACCTGCATCCACTTATAAGTTGCAAGTTGAAGTATCCCGAGATCTATCCATTTCTATTGATTATTTATTTTTGCCTCCGCCATCCAAAAGCGACTCGATTTTAAAAAAGCACACCGTAATTCAGTACCTACCATTATATTTTCGAAAATAATACCGTGGATGCAAAGTAATTCACACGTGATCTACGTATTTCTACTAAAACCCATCGTGCTAACATATCGGAAAATTTCAATAATGGTAAATGGAGCAATAGCGCGCTGAATATATTACACTATACGCGGCAACTATAGGCATTTTTTCGCGAGTTACTTCTTGGTAACATGTGTTGTAAGTTGTAAGTACGTCATCGTACAACATGCATTTTATCCCCTTCTTAGAAAATGAAACAATTGATATAATCTCGAAGTTAAAAAATAAACCTTCATCTGGTTATGATGAAGTTCCTACTAAACTTATTAAAGAATGTAAATATGAACTAAGTCCTTATATCACTAAGCTAATTAATCAATCTGTAACTGATGGCCAGTTTCTAAAACAATTAAAATTGTCCAAAACGACTCCAGTTTTCAAAATGGGCGATCCTGAGTTAATCGAAAATTATAGAGCCATAGTCACGTTGAGCCCATTTTCAAAAATTCTCGAAAAAGCAGTCTATATTCGTCTAGTAGACTACCTTAACAAATTTAAATTATTAAGCAGCTGTCAGCATGGATTTCGTGAGGGGTTGTCGACTGAGACAGCTACTACCGAACTCATGCAATTTATTATGAGTAAACTAGACAATAGTGAACTGGTAGTGGGGGTATTTTTCGACTTATCACGCGCCTTTGACACTATCAATCCACTCTATTTATCTAAAAAATTGAACCGCATGGGAATTCGCGGACCCATAAATAATTGGATATGTTACAAATAGAAAAATTGTGGTAACACTAGAAAATCAATACTCAAAGGAATTTAATGTTGAGCTCGGCACACCTCAAGGCAGTATTCTAGGCCCATTGTTGTTTCTTCTGTACATAAATGACCTGCCCCATCACGTTAGGGTTGGTAGGGTGTTTATGTATGCTGATGACACAACGATAATATCGGCAAAAACTAGAGATAAACTAATGACTCTTCTAACTAGTGTACTCAATATGTTTACTGAATGGTGTTCAAGGAACCATCTTATAATTAACTTAAGTAAAACAGTGTGCGTAGAATTTACAAACCCGTACATTGTACAAACTAATAATTTAAATATTAATATAAATGACGTTACTCTGTCTTCTAGTACATCCACTCAATTTCTAAGCACCCTAATCGATAGTCCCCTACGGTGGAGTAATCAAATAGATAATGTTTGGGCGAAACTGAATAGTGCCTATTTTGCCTTAGCTACCTTAAAACTGTCACTTGATGAAAATTCGTTATTACATTTCTATTATGCCAGTGTTTATTCCACTATCTCCTACAATGTTATATCTTGGGGGCAAGCTACAGACGTGCTACGTATCTTTGTCCTCCAAAAAAAGAATAATACGTCTCATATTCGACCTGACATATACAGATAAGTCCAAGATGCTTCGAACATGACAGGGATTGGGACGAATATACGAGCGGCTGACAACTCGCCTCAGTTCGAAATTATTTGTACATTAGGAGAAGGGCAGTGCGCTGTGACCGTGGCCACTCACTGCTCGCTCAACAGTCAGCACTGTTGTTAGTATCTCATTACACAATGAAAAAATAAGAGATAAGAAAATGTAATAAGAAATAAGATAAATAATTATGCCAAGTTTTAAATACACAATACTCTGGGCGATAATATTAGTTCTTATTCGATTTAAAATTCAACTGTTCAAATTGTTAATTGCTTTTCGGATATCATTATTTGTTAATTCTATTCCATATTTTTAATTTCTTATTTCTTATCTCTTATTTTTTTCATTGTGTTTAAGCCTTTGTTGGGATGTAGAACTGATGTCTGAAAGAAATTTTATTTACGTTTCGAAATTTAAATTTTTTAATAATTCATCCTAGATAGGATTAATTATTGTAATTTTAAAAAAATCTCAAAACACATTTAAATATTTCCATTGTTTGTTTTTTTCGCAACAAAAATGTGATTCTACAACATAAAATTAAAATTAATTATTAATTTTAATTAATTGTCGCTGCACCTCGACTGTTTAAGGTTTAATAAAAATTATTATAAAAGAATTCAAACAAGGAATAGTAGACGTGATGAGAGCCATCGGCTACAGCGCAGAGATCCACGATTCCCACCACTGTATCCGCTTGCCTACAACGGGCACAAGTAAATCGCGCAACCTAATACGGGGTTCGAACCTCCTCGGTCTTTACTGTATAGAATCTTGTAGACACACGTTTAAGACTAAAAAAGTTTTAACATTAACTGGAATATATCTCTTTAAATTATTGCAGTACATACATAAAAACAAAAACAACTATTTAAAAAACAGTGACTTACATTCATATCCTACCAGTAAAAAGAACAACATTCATATTGATAAGTTTAAACACACATTTTATAAGAAATCTCCAGACCTCGCAGGATCTTATTATTATAATATGTTACCGTAGAGCGGTGTTACTTTACCAATCAAGGTGACTTTGCCAATGCGGTCCGTATTCTAATGTTTAATGTTTTTTTCTAAAGTTGGTAGTATCCCTCTAATGGTGAGTTCGGGATTCGTTAACCAAAACAATTTCAAACAAGTTGTGAGCAGTTGAAACATGTCGACATCTGGAATCGGTAGGAAGTGCGTGGTGTGATCAGGTAAGATTTTTACGTTTTGGAAAATGCGATATGCTAAGGGTTGTGTGCAAAATATAAGAAGTAGTAGATGAAACTACTTGACAATGAAGTAATTTATATCTATTTAAGGCCATGTACTGAAATTTTTGAACGCCTTTGGTCCAACAGGCTAAAAAATATAGTGAAATTATTCCATTGGTGTAGATTTTCAGGCGACTTTGCCACAAGGGTATATTTAAAAATAAATGATTTTTTTTTTTCATTTAGATGTAAATATAGGCCGAGTCTATAAACAAAAATTGGGTACGAGAAATTATCGTAACTATACTGAAGAAACCCTTAACCGTGCTGTCAATGATATCCAAACTAGAAATGTTTCAATTGGTGAGGCTTCCGATTTATTTCATATTCCCCGAAGAACTCTGTGGAACAAAGTTCACACAAGGCATTTTGAGAAACTTGGAGGTGCGACGACACTTACAAATGTTGAAGAAAGGCATATTGTTGATGTTCTGCTAGCAGCAGCAGAATATGGCAGTCCACAGACTAGTTTGGATCTAAGGATGGTCGTGAAACGATTTTTAGACAGACAAGGTCGAGTAATCCCCAAGTTCCGAGGTAACACTCCGGGAAAAGACTGGTGTCTAAACTTTATAACGACAAACTATCGCAGAGAAGTTGTCAAAATATAAAAAGGGCTAGAGCCGAAAAAAATGATGATGAAATTATTGAATATTTTAACAACTTAGAAATAAGTTTAGAAGGAATTCCACATGAAAACGTTCTTAATTATGATGAGACCAATCTTTCCGACGATCCCGGATCATACAAATGCATATTTCGAAGGGGAACTAAATATCCGGAAAGAGTAATGAACATATCAAAAGCCGCCATATCTCTTATGTTTTCAATAACTGGAGATGGCACGTCCTTACCACCATACGTGGTGTATAAATCCGAAAGGCTTTACGATCAATGGACCATAGGTGGTCCTAATAAAACGAGATATAATCGTAGCAAATCCGGATGGTTTGATGGTTTCAGCTTCGAGGATTGGTTTACTACAATCGTACTACCCTGGGCCCAAAAAAAGGCAGGATACAAAGTTATTATAGGTGATAACCTTTCATCGCACTTAAATCATAATATCATTGTTGCTTGTCAGAGAGCTAATATCAAATTTGTCCTGTTGCCACCTAACTCGACTCATCTCACGCAACCTTTGGATGTTGCCTATATTACGGTCCACTAAAGCGATGTTGGAAAAGGCTGTTGACAAATTACAAAATTCAGAATCCTAGAGAAAAAACGCTGAATTAAAACTTACTGATAAGAAAAATATAAAAAGTGCGTTTAGAACGACTGGAATTATTCCACTCAACAGAAATGAAGTCCTGAAAAAATTACCTAATCAACTGATTGAGAAGAACATAGAACAATCAATCGATGGCACACTTTTAGAATACTTAAAAGAAACAAGATCACCATCCACACCTGGAATTCGAAGAAGAAAAAAATGCTAAGAGTTGAACCTGGTAAATCGGTAGCAATTGAAGACTTCGTAGGTGAATCATCGAACACAGGCAACAGTGACCTTGTTTCTGAGGAACTTGAGGAACTAGAGGAAGTTGAGGATCAAGAGGAAGTTGGGGAGCAAGAGGAAGTTGAGGAACAAGAGAAAAACGCGAATGAAGATGAAGACGATGAACTACCTCTCATTGCATTTAATGAAAGAAGCCTCAAAAATGAAGACTTTGTAATTGTTGCCTTCCCAACTAAGAAATCTTTGAGGTATTATGTTGGACAGGTGGTGGAAATAGATAACGATGAGTTTTTAGTGAAATATCTCAGAAAAAATAAAGATGGATTCGTATTTCCGATTGTTGAGGATATCTCATCTGTTAGAGAAATGGACATTGACCAAAAACTGAGACCACCTAATATATCCCCCAGGGGATATCATTATTTTGATGCTGACCTAACTTTTTATAATTTGTAATTCGTTATTCTTACTGATCAGTATTATTTTTATTGGTTTTTAATACAAATTTAAAAATTTATTTTTTTGTAGTTTTATAATAAATCGATCTCAAACGTTGACTGTTAGTTAAGTTTAAGAATGTTTATTTTGTTTTTTTAGGTTGTTTTGTGAACCAAGACTGAATTTTTACCAAAGAGTGTCTTTTTAATTAAGTATAGTTATTTTAAGATGTTTTTTACTAGTTAAGTTATGTTGTTAGAACAATAAAATATATATCTTTTTATTTTACTTGTTTTATTTGAGCCCGATGCCTCTATGCATTTTTCTAATTTTTGCAATATTTTTAAAAACGTATTCTGTTGGCAAAGTCACCAATAGCACCGTCTGAAATGTACATAATACGCCTTTTAAACGCGTTGGCAAAGCCACACCGGTTTGCGGGTCACTTTGCCAAATTTTTGATAAATAAAAAAAAATGTTGCATATAATTTTTAGCATATTTTATTAGTAGAATCGATAGCTAAAAGGTTAAAATAGTACATACTTTATGCTGGGCCAATTTCGTTAAAAAATAAAAAAGATATAACGAGAAAAGTGTCAAAACCTCGGCAAAGTAACACCGCTCTACTACCTGCAGAAGTTAAAAATTCTTGTTTGTTTTCTAAATTCAAAAGTTCCTTAAGGGCATATTAATAACAAATTAATTTTACAATCTTGATGAATTTGAAAAGTTTTTTCAAAAGAAATGATCCTTTTAAATAATTAACAAATTATTAATTATTTACAGTTTCTAGTTTGTTTTGTCTATTTATTATTTTGTTGGATTTGTAATATCTTTATATATTTACCTACCAATGTACCTATATTTTTGCATTTTAATTTATTTATGTCGCATTTTTAACTATTTTTGTTATTTTATAAGATTAATTGTGGCACTAGCCATTCCGTGAGTTACCTAATCCATCTCTTTGTATATGGCAAAAAAGGTTGAAATAAATTTATTATTATTATTATTATTAAAGCGGTGGGGATGGATGTTCCGGTTGTTAGTTAACCACGCGAAAATGTAGGAAGCCGGGTCACAGATTAGAGACGAAGACCGGCTCACAGAATAGCCTGGTATTCTGTGGCCTGGTAGTTTATAGCACGGTCCTTATTATACTACAGGGTTACCTCATCCGAGGCGAACTACGTCAACGTCAGGCCTAAACTCCGTTGCACACGCCAACAATATCTCTCTCGTGCACGCGACCCTGCACTGTATCTATTTCTTTTTCGCTAATAATTCGTCGCCTTGGTTCTTATTTAAACTACGGGACATTTTTTACGAAAATGAGTTTTTTGCATATTTAATATAGCGCATACACGTTAATTAACGGTCACCTACTCTTTTTTGTATTATACAATTTTTCGGTCTTGTTTTAATTCTTATTTGATACATAGGACAACATTCTTCAGTTCTCA
This sequence comes from Rhagium mordax, assembly GCA_963680705.1. Taxonomy (NCBI): domain Eukaryota; kingdom Metazoa; phylum Arthropoda; class Insecta; order Coleoptera; family Cerambycidae; genus Rhagium; species Rhagium mordax. Next base: position 28,795,427 of record OY796664.1, read on the forward strand.
TATGATACAACCATTTATCTATTCTATAGTTAGTGCTTATTTAATACATGTCCTAGGCGTTTAGTTCTTATTTGATCCACGTCCTTTTTAGCCAATCATGGAACTGGGTTTTGTTGGGTTATGTTTACTCACAGTTGTGTTTTGTAGTGAACGCCGTTATAAATTTATGCTTTCTGTTTTATGCCTTAAAGGCCTGCTAGTGGTATATAATAATTTTACTTGCATATTCGAAACATTAAAAGTACCTAAGTATTTAGATATCAGTATCAGTAAATTTCATATTACATTTCCCGGTAAAAAAATTATAGCGGAAAATTAAAACAAGAATTCCAGTTTCATGTAAATAACTGTTTATATTCTACATTTTATTTTAGAATCTGTGTTAAACTCCTACATTTTTTTTCAGTTTAATTATGAACAACGGTCGAAGGAAATTATTTTCGGATGAAAATAGTAGAGAAAATGAAAAGAATGAGGTAATAGGGAGCTACTATATTATTAATGACGGGTCACTTAGAAAAGTTTATTTTGATGAAGATGATGATGAAGGAGGCGAATCTCCACTTCCAGGGATGTCTCAGGAAACTTTAGAAATTTTAGATTCTATTGATATTTACTCTCCAATACCCTCAGGAAGCCCAATAGTTGATGATGTCAATAATAATGCAGGTAAAAATTATTTTACTTATTATGCCTTATTATTATTACACCTCGTATTACACTATTTATTTTAAACATTTCTTAACTTCAATTTTGTTTCTCATTGCAAGATTTTTTTTTTGTTTTTCTTTAAATATTAATTCAAATACAGTTCGGATAACATGACAACCAGCGTCTAAATGTGCAGTTTTTGTTAACTGGGAAATTTTATTTGCAGAAGAACCCTGTACTACAACAGAATTGGAAACTACTGGTACAGATTATGTAGACAATAATAGCTATACCGAAGACAATAATGAAAATAAAGAAAATGACAAGACGCTTGAAAGAGTTAGAAAGAGAACGAGGAATCCAAAGAAATGGCAAAAAAATATAAGAGGGAACAAGGAGAAGAATATCTAGACCATAAAAAAGTGGTTCATAGAAAAAGAGAATGTAGAGGAAGATGTTTTAATTCGATTACTTGTTTTCTAAAGTGTGAAGATCGAATAACTCAGGAACAAAGGCACCAGGTTTTTGAAAGAGTTTGGAAAATTTGTGATGACAAGAAAAACCACTTCTACGCCAAATTTGTTAAAATGTTTTCTCCTGACAGAAAGGAGACCAAAGCTGAACATAGCAAAAAATTGAAGGTATTTAAATATCATTTTGAAATAAAAAAAAAGAAATACAGGTATACAGGCAGTTTTTCTTGTCAACGTTGGATATTGATAAACAAAGGATTTACTACTTCTTTAAAGAAAATCATTTTAATTTACAAACTGGAGTTGCTGAAACCTCTATTAAAGGGAAACATCAGAAGAAAGTGTTAATGGAGTGAGGTCCCACATAAAGTCTTTCCCTACCATTGATTCACATTATTGCAGAAGTACTACGAGCAAACAATATTTAGAGTCAAAATTAATTATTATGTACGATTTATATTTGCAAAGCGAATTTGTTATCAATGGTAATCCAGTGAAGCAACATAAATACAGAGAAATTTTTTGCAATGAATTTAATTTAGGATTTTTTGTTCCTAGAAAAGATAGATGCGATATTTGTGAACATTTTAAGATTCTAGACGCACCATCACCGCAAGACAACGATAATTTTCAACAGCACACATCTACAAAAAATATTTCCAAATAAGAAAGAGATAGAGATCGCAATATAAATTACGCAGCAGAAAAGATAGCTGTTATACAGGGTGAATCTTAGAGTGGCGGCCATATTTTTGGGGTTAATAGTACTAGTCGTCATGAACATGAATCCGAATTTTTTTTTTTTGTAGGTTGTAAAATGGCCGAGTTATGAATTTTTTAAAAAAATTCGCCATTCATGTATAATTCCTGTAATTCCGGTGCCGCTGGGCAAGCACTTGCTGCATTACGTGTGCCCGGTCGACAGTGTTGCCAAGTGTAGATGATATAAAACCATTCGATTACATTTTACATTTTCACTTTTCATTAATAATTCAGAGATACCCAATCACGAGAGAGAGATAAGGGTACCTAGTGAAAATGAAAAATTAATTAATTCAATTGGATAAACAGGTTTATTGAAATATGCAGTTTTAACTTCCATAATGAAAATTGTAATACAAAACAAAATGAAAAAGCCGGCTGCATAGTCCGCATAATTATTATGACACAAAATGAAAAAGATTTTAAAAACAGAATTAGTTAGGACATTTAAAACCACCCATCAGCTGTTAGAGTCGCTGAACTGTTTACAAACTATGACACTGACCTAGTTACTTAGCAGGTGCATTAACAAAAAAGGGTGATAAAAAAAAGGTTCTCCTGAAATGCAAAAGCCTCGCACGGCGGCGTGCCAGTTGTTTTTCTATGTTTTAGTTTTAGTTTTTAGTGTTAGTGACCAGTCAGACAGCAGCTAGTGTGGTTTATTATGGTTATAAAATTAAATTGTTTCAGTTTTTAGTGAAAGAAATTTATAAAAGTGGAAGTTTTGCGTTTGTTTTTAATAATTGAGTGAGGTGTACCTTCTACGTGTGTGTAGTTTTATTTTAGTGGTGTTTTAGAGGCGACTTTTATCTGTGGGGGCACATGAAAAGTTTGGTGCACCGTACAATGTACGGTGGTTTGGTGTACACGACTCTTGTCAACAACTTGAAGAATTACGGGAAATAGTAGAAAACGCTGCGAATCACATAAGGCAGAATACGGACTTCAATAAAGTTAGAGATTCTATGATGCTGCGAGCTACAGCGTGTTTGGAAAATAACGGAGGACAGTTTCAACGCCTGCTATGAGAAATGCCGATCCAAGATAAGTAAAGATTTATTGCTATTAGAAAAAATAATTTTCTGTTCATTATTTGTTACTAAGTATTAAGTTTTTTAGGTATTACTTTTTTTATTGTTACACTCACGGAGAATAGTTTTTACTTTGTTATTGTTTAGATAGTTCATTTTATTTAGTTTCTTGTTTGCTTTACTATAAATTCCCCGTATTTTATTTCAGTCGTGAAGTTTGGCAACAACGCACTGTTCTAGACAGGCGTGTGCGTCTCAGTTATTAGACGTTACTCTCGCTAGCGCATTCCACTGGCGGGGTACCCAAATTCAAATAAAAAGGGTTTAAACAATATTCATTTTTCATAGCGCGTTAAAAAAAAAAAATTTGTAGTTTTGTGTTCCCATAGTTGAACGGTGTTGCCTCATATAAATATGGCCGCCACTCTAAGATTCACCCTGTATGCTTTGATTTAGAAAATGTGTTTTGTTTACCAACAGCTGTTATAAAAGCCATTGAGGAACATGTTTTCCTAGTATTTGGAGTTTTGTGAGTTCATGATTGTAGACAATGGTACTCAATACGGAAGGAGTAAAGAGTTTAGGGAGTTTTTGGACTCTTATGGAGCCAAACCCTTGTTTAATGCTTTGTATCATCCTCAAAATAACCCCACGGAGAGGGTAAATCGGGTATTAAAAACTGTACTTTCGTCTTATGTTGATAAACAACAAAAGAACTGGAGTAACAACCTACCACATCTTGCATGTGCAATACGAACTGCAAAGCATGAAACAACACGGTTTACTCCATACCTTACAAATTTTGGTTGTGAGATGATTGTCAATGGTGAAGAATATAAAGTTAGACGAGACAAAAGTAAATTTGGTACTGATGATATTAGAGAGAATGTTGAATTTAAAAGTAAGGGACTAGCTAAGTTGCATAAAACGATTACATTAAGTTTGCAAAGAGCTTATGAAAGAACTAAGTTGAGATATGATCTTAGAAGACGTCCAGTTAGTTTTCAAGTAAATGACTATGTTTGGAAAAGAGACTTTCCTCTGTCGGATGCTTCTAAACATTTCTCTGCTAAGTTGGCTCCCAAATTTAGTGGTCCCTACCGAGTGAAGGAAAAGTTTGGTCTGAATGTGTATGAGTTAGAGAATGATGCCAAAAGGTCAGTAGGTCGATTTCATGTAAAAGATTTGAAACCTGATCACACTTTAGAAGTAGAATAAATTTTGGAATTTGGAGTATTTTGAAAAATGTAGATTCTTTCTTTGTGTGAAAATTTTGTAAATTTAGAACATTTTTGGTGATTTGCCAAACTAATTTAAATATTAGTTAGGTATTTCGGGTTGTTAAAGAAATTTTGCTGTTAAATAATTTTCTTGGGTGGGTGCTGTTTACCTATAAATTACTAGGAACGACGATCAGTTTCATAAATACCAGTAATGATGCTGAGTGACGACCAACTAGAAACTCTCATTGCTGATGACCAAAAAACGACCTAGTATGATTTTTTGGGATTGTTGTTGTTGGTATGTCTGGATTTATTGTTGTTTTTTGTATAAATGAATGAAAGTGATTGTTAGTGATGGATGATTGTGACATAGCCGATACGGAGGGATTTCTTGCAGGAGTTTATATTTTGTTGTAGGTACAGAATGAGATTCATGTAAGTTGTCGCTGACACACGAAACTATATCGGCTAGAGATAGAGATCTGGTCTGAATTGATGCTCGTCTAACCTAGCGTGAAAGAACCTTGTCCTTTGTGTTTTTTCCACCCTTCTGATGTTTCAATCATTTTCCTTGTCGCCTCACGACAATTTCGGCTTTGCAGATGCCATAATCTGGTCCTAAGGAACCTCATTTCTTAGTTTCAGCTCGTATTTGCTATAAAATACTTTAGTTTAAGTTGTCTTTCGTAGTACCTGTTAGTAGATGAATGGGAAACGTATGAATGAGAGTGTAGTTGTGGTTGAAGAGAAGCACCTGTTGATTTATTCTGTGTAGGTCTGCAGAATATGTCATACAATTTGTTTACCGTCTGCTAGAGCTATAACTAGTTTGATTTGATGTAAAGTCTAACCTAAGAATGTTTTGAACCTAGTCCGTTGTGTAATTTTGCTTCCACCCGTCTGGTGTTTTAAATTTGACCTGTCTCAGTGGCGTATTTACGGGGGGGTAATGGGGGTAATTACCCCCCCCCAGAGCTTAGAATAATAATTGTAACAATAATCAAAGGTAACAATAATAATTGTAACAATTAACAAAAATCAAAATTCTCCTGTAAAACATAAATTCCTTCGAAATTTACAATTTAATTAATTTACTGTGATAGTGAGTATTAATTTGTGTCTACGTGGAGTGCGAGGCAACAGACAAGAGCGATGCGACAATGTCACAATATTATAAGTTACGGCGCATGTCGCCGCGTGTGCCTCTCAATCACGCTTCTCTCTCAGCCGGTCACCGGCCACTGTTACCATAGATAAGAGGACAACTGTTACTATAATATTAGAGGTGGTCCGAAACACCATTCAGTCGTTGGAAGCACCAGATCTAAGTAAAACTTTAATTAATCAAGGTAAACAAACTCGTGGTTTCATTAATGCATGGTATGATAAATGCAATTATTGCAATTGGTTAACTGGTAGTTTAACTTTAAAAAAATTATTTTGTTGGCCTTGTGTATTATTTTCAAATCGAGATGTTTGGTCAAAATCGAGGTCAAAATCTGGATATGACGATCTTAAAAATTTATCTCGCGCAATGAACAGGCATTAAAAAAGCCACGTTTATTAATGTCAATGTAGAGTTTAATACAAATTTTGGGGTACTTGTAAAACACAATGACCTTGAAATTCCTGAAAAATTTTCGCCTGCGGCGCTTCGCGGGGGGCTGCCGCCCACCGCACCCCCTGCAACTCTTGCCCCGTGTACACAGCTTTTTACCTCTGAGCTTTTCACGCATTTCTGAACCCACTGGTTATTACCCCATCCAGAGCAAAGCTCTGGATACGCCACTGACCTGTCTAAAAAACGCAGTTTTGATCAATTTGGATAATAAAAAATTTTAGTTTGGTACATACTACAATGTACTGAATTCTCTTGTAAACTCTCGGCTTCACCGAAAATTTTGGCTGGTAATCTTTTAACTATGCATACCTATTTGACTTCAGATTTTTTTTTTGTTGTTTGGTAGGATGGAGTTATTACGGCTTAAAAATAATTAAAATATCTATGGAAGATTTCCACTGAACATAACCGATCGCTAGTTGAGATACGGAACGTACCCTCACAGCTGATTCAGTGAACCATCTGAAGTCTGTCGACGGTCATTGATAATACAGTTCTCTCAACCTTACCAACAATGAATTATTATTCGTTTGGAATAACATTGATAAATAAGTATGCTGTGTAAATATTAGCCTTTAGAAACTGTTTTAAAAAACATAATTACTTTTAATAAATAGTCCATCGCATCGAAATATTCAATGGTCCAGTTTTTTTTTTTAGTGTAACATAGTGAGTTGGCAACTCTGCTAGGTTTATACTAGCTATGTGCTATGTGTTTTTTGTTAATAAAATACTTTATAAAACGCGTTGAAAATGAGGGAATTTCTCTCTTTTGTTCATCAACTAATGAACCGATAGTTTCGTTGTATGATAATTGTGGTAAAAGCACTTTTGGTTGCTTTCGGCTACTTTCCGGAATATAACACAATTTCTACTTGTTTGGTTAGTTTAATACATTGTAGATTAAACTTACTTTCGATTTATTCGGATTTTGTAAGAAATTCATCGTCCAGAATAATCTGGGTAAGTTCTAGTAGTTTTTTTTTTATCTTTTAAAAGACCACGTGTTTTATAGGTTAACTTTAAAAATAATTTTGATGTAATGTATTTTAGGCGATTTTGGTATGGTGAAATTTGAGCGATACCACCAGCTCGTACTGACAATTGAGTATTTTTTGGACTGTAATTAGACTTTTTGGACTTTGGATATTTTTCGCGATTTTTGGGGACTTGATTTTGATATATTATTTTACGTAGAAGATAAGCATAGCTATTTTATTATTGAATACCTTTGTAAACATCATATTATGCAGTAACTAAGACCTGAGACGAATACTATGTCCAACGAGGACTGTAGTTCTTTCAGAAGTCTCCCTAGGCGTAACGAAGTAATCTTGTTTCTAGACCCGATTAACTCTCATTAAGTTAAGTTGATTTTGTACATTTGTTTTTTGAATTTCAGCTGTTATATTGTATTAGTTGCTTGTAACTGCATTAACATTTTTTTCCTTACAGATAATTGTCTTGATCTATTTTAATTATTTAATTATTGTTAATACACACTATATTATTGTATTTTAAAATCTACCCTAGACTAATTGTTACTTTAAAGTCATTATTTTTTGTTGGTAATTATCCTAGCTAAATTGTTAATAAACGTTTATATAATTTTTTTAAAACACGAGTTTTATTACTCTCGATAAAGGATTAGTAATACCCTGGACCTCACTTTATTACTACGATTTTAGATCGTAACACAGCTCATGTTAGAAAATTTTTCTACAAAAAATAATTTCGAGTATGACTGCACACTGTTCACTAAATGGTATAACATACTGTGCAATTTGGCATGAAGCACTTACTGGTAGAGGAGCTAATGTCTTAGCTAGTGCAATAATTCGTATATTGCATGAAATTATTAAGGACAACCCAAGTAGTATTTAGAAATTGATTATTTGGTCTGATGGATGTGTTCCACAAAATCGGAACAAAATGATGAGTATGGCTTTAATGAAGTTCTTAAATCTAAATCATAACATACAACAAATAGTGCAAAAATTTTCTGAACCAGGTCATTCACAAATTCAGGAGGTGGACGCTATTCACAGCAAAATTGAAAGATATTTAAAGAATATCGAACTATATAGCCCACTTTCCCTCATGCGAGCCTTAAAAGAAATTCCAAATCGCAAGGCAAATTTAAAAATACTGCAGTTAAAAGAAACTGATTTTTTTAATTATTCGAATTCTGCAGAGAACTTTAATTTTTCCCAGATACCTTATTCTAAAATAAAATACTGGGATTATCGGAAAAACAGTGAATGCCTAAAATACAACCAATCCTTTTTAGATGAAGAAATAACGGTGAACTTTATAAGAAGAACATCTAGAAGATCTAAAAAAGGTACCTCCTCCATCAGCAACTTCAACGATATTAAATTACTCCACGAAAAACCTGACCCAAATTCATTAAAAAATAAAAATGATCACATTTTAAGTATGACCAGTCTCATGCCAGAAGCTGACAAACGTTTTTACGAAATTGTTTTTAGTAATGTAAAATAGCGTATAATGTAAATTATTTAAAAAAATGTTAATATTTAATAAAAATAAATATAGTTCCTTTTATTTGGCTTTCTTCTAAAAATATTATATTGTATTATCTTAAAAAAGTATTATACTCGTATAATAATAACAATATATGTATCACATAAGAACTAGTATTTAAATTTTGTTTGATACATATCCATACATTTATTGTTTACAATTAGGTTTTTGATACACATCCAAAGTAATTTTCGTAAATATTAAATCAACTTACATTCACTCTCTTAGAGTTATATATTGCCTTTTTCATTATTAATTTAGTATATAGGTATTTCTTGAGGATTACATTGCCCCAGCCAAATAATAATAATAATAATAATAATAATAATACGTCTTTATTCATTCCATATAATTCTTACAATTAACAAACTAAACACAGAGAAAAATACATTGGAAAGAAATGGCGAAGTATCGCTCAAAGAGCGCTTTTCAACTTAACCTTAAAAAAAAAATAATACACTTTTAATTCATTCATTCAGTACTATTAACATCTAACATTTAGGTAATAACAGAAAAATAATACCTACTTAAATGAAACAAAGAAAAATCATAAACCAGTCCTTAATTGCATAGACCAGGGCATTAAATATTAGCTACTGTTCCAAAAGGAAATCTTTTAGCTTTTTTTTAAAATTCAGTATTGAATAATTCTTATAGTGAAACGGTAAGCTATTATATAACTTGCATGCATTATAAGAAAAAGAGCGTTTGTACATAGTCGTTGAATGTCTGGATATCACTAATACATATTTGTTGCGAGTACTAAAATTATTTACGTCACTAAATCGACTAAATTTTTGGTACAAATATGTAGGTTTCTTGGACAGCAGTACTTTGTGCACTAGAGATGATAGATGTAAATTTCTGAGTTTGTCTAGTTTTAATTTTCTAGTTTCATGAATTTTAGAACTAATGTGCTCATATTTTCTTATACCAAAAGAATATCTAAAGCAAGAATTTTGAATTTTTTGAAGCCTCTCAGAGTCAGATTTTAATAGAGCGACCATAAATTGCATCACAATATGATATTTTTGACATGATTAGTGCTTCACATATATTTAATTTAAGTTTAGAGTTTAATATTTGCCTTTGCGGATAAAGATGTTTTACAAAGGTGATTGATATGCTTAGTGAATCTCAAATCTGAATCCAGCCACAGTCCTAAATTTTTAGATTCCGTTATAATAGGTAATTCTTCCCCATTTATTTTTATTTTGAAAGAAGCTTTTACAATATTCCTTTTAAGTTTGGGGCCAAACAACATTACAGTTGACTTATTGGCATTAAGCTTAAGGTTATGAGCAGCCGACATATCAACCAGACTGACCAAGTCATCATTAATTTTATCCGCAGCTAGTAAACTTTGTTCGGTTGTGAAGGAAAAATAAGCTTGTGTATCATCAGCATAATTATGTACGTTGCAGTTCTTAATAACTTCATGAAAATCTGAAATGTATAATGAAAACAGTAAAGGTCCAAGTATAGATCCTTGAGGAACACCTAGATTGTTATGGCGTAATTCAGATTCATTATTACAATATAGTACTCTTTGGACACGATTATGTAAATAATTTCTAATTAGAGTAACAGCTTCGACAGAAAAGCCATAATATGTAAGTTTATCACATAAAATATTGGGTTCCATGGTGTCAAATGCCTTACTGTAATCCAATAATATTAGACAGCTTATTTTACCTTCATCCGTAGCTCTAATCAAGTCATCTGTAATTGTGGCCAACGCTGTAGTCGTACTATACTGTTCCCTGAAACCCGATTGTGAATCAGGTATTATATTATTTGTGAAAACATATTCGCTAATTTGAGTTTTCATTAAACGCTCTAAAACTTTAGATAATACGGGAAGCACGCTAATTGGCCGTAAGTGTCCCATTTCGGTAGGGCCAGAAATTTTGGCTAAAGGTAAAACGTTAGCCTGCTTCCACGCTTCGGGAAATACTGCACTAGCCAAGGCACAATTAACAATAAAAGTAAGATGATCTATTAGATAAACACTTACTAGTAAGCCAAATAAATTTGGCAAAAGTATATATCTAAAAAGATATATTCGATATTTAGCCATCACTGTGAATTTCTTACACTTTTACCAACAACAGACAATTGTTTCGACCTGTTAGGTCTCATCAGTGTTGTACAGGTTTGGTACGGGTATATCAGAGATATCCCAAGTGAAGACAATTCCAGCGAAGTAAACCTGTACAACACTGATGAGACCTAACAGGTCGAAACAATTGTCTGTTGTTGGTAAAAGTGTAAGAAATTCACAGTGATGGCTAAATATCGAATATATCTTTTTAGATATATTATTAATTTAGAGAAAACAAAATATTATACACTAAATTATTATTTTATGGGTCATTATACTAGGTCAAAATTTTATCTTCATGTTTCTTCATGTTTATTTTTTGTCCCGTGGATCAAATTAGAACTAAGGCTACGAATTTACGGACTTAGGCCTGGCGATGACGTAGATGAGGTAACCGTGTAGTATAAGGACCGTGGTTATACAGTGCGCGCCAGCCGACTAGGAACATGGGACCTCGAAATGAATGGGCAAACGCACCTCGATCGAGTCTCGTCCTTTGTACCGTTGTGCGTTCAATCCGATTCTCACCCGTAACGAGGACACTTTATCGAGTGCGGCTGCCCGTTCATTTCCTGTTCCGTGTTCCTAGTCGGGTGGCGCGCACTGTATAGAACCAAGGCGTATAGACTTTGTACAGGTTGCATCAATGAGCAGTATTAGGGCGAGAAATATGCGGGGTGTGGGCAGAGGTTGTGACGTTAACTGGCATCCGCGATGTGTTTATTTAATTTGCCGTCTTGTTTCGATTGTTCGGTTATGCAGAAACTGCTACTGATTGTTTGTGTTCTTGTGAAAAAAACACGTGAAAAGTGTGCTTTCTTCATTTGAAGAATAACTACCTACTTGTCATTTTGCTATAAAAATAGGACCATTGCATGGTTTTGCATTGTGATAGATAGGACTATAACGTGATAGAGTTTCAAGATCTCAAAACACAAAGTAATATAAGTAAGTACAAATAATAAATATATTTATGCTTAATATTCTACAATTTAAGACCTTTTATCGATAATGATACAATTTGCCTGATTTTTTAAATTATGCCATTGTTTGCACCACTCTGTTACATTTTTTAATACAGTCTACATCAGTCATCATTAGTGTTATTTACTGTTTTTTAATTCTGGGGTTAGTCTAATAACTAATAACTCTAATATCAATTATTTACATGTGGCTGAAGACAGACACGAAATCAGATTCGAGAAACGAATTTTTACAGCGGACCAGTTCGTTAATGCAAATAAACAATTATTTGAATTAATTTGAAAAACGTAATTTATTTGAAATTGAGATGTGACTGCACTAAATGAGTAGGTAGTACATTACTAAGTGGGTACTGTTAATAAATTAAGATTGTTTTACCAAGGTCGAAATCAAAATGAAATCTGCAAATATAATTAATTGTCACAGATTTTTTCCTTCCACACCGATGCTTTATAGGTGTCTAAAGTACTAGAAAGTACGATAGAATCGGAAAAATTCAGGGCCTACGAGGGTGAAATGATTTTTTCTATCTCAAACATTAAAAAGTTCCCACAATCTACAACTAGCGAAATGTGCGAGAGAAATCTTTTTTGTGGCTGCAGCCGTAGAACGGAATTTATTGATTATTTTAATAAAAAAAAAGAAACGGAAAATAATGGCTTCCTCAAGGATCACTAGCGGGGCTGTTTTATTGGTATCCTTTATATGTCGCACTAGTCATTAATGGATAGTTTGAAATTGATTCGTCTTTACAGATCGGATCTCCAAATAAAAATCTTAAAATGGACAAAAATAAACGAAAAATAAACTCATATTTCAATTTGTAATATTAGGTATGCTAAACAATACCAACATTTTTGTAAATTGCCGCAATAAATGCCACTAACAATTTAAAGAGAACAGTTTTCAGAGAACTAATAATAAAATTTATCTATTTAATCCCTTGTTAATCCAGTTAAACACATCCCGCCACAATAAATTAAGCAATTATAGGTAGGCGGCAGTTCCTGTAATATTTTTACATAATCCTTTTAATGACCCCTTACCCCTCCCTAGACAAGGGGTGGTAATTTGCGCTGGGCAGGTATGAATCGTTTATTGAAACATATTGCAGAAAATAATTTAGTTTAAACCCAACTGTGAAGTGACAAACACATTAAGCGATGTATCACCCAAATGTTGAATACGGTTGCAGCTTGCAAAATAAAATGGGCGCCATCAGAAGGTGCGTGCGTCACAGCCCACAAGGGATTCCCCTACAGCTGGGCCAAGCAGGAGTAACGTGCTGTGTGACGTGCCCGTACACAAAACGCTGGTCAAAATGCAGAACACCTCCAGGACCGAGTACTACAAAACGTCCAGCAAAGTGCGGCAGATGGAGTACAACATTCTGGAGGGGAAGTTGACGAAGCTGGAGAGAACGATCAAGAAGTTGACGCGGCGAGGCGAAACAAAAAAGTTCTACGACACCCAGCTGAAGAGCTCCAGGAACCGCTTATGGTTCAGAACATCGCATAACGATGGGTGCGACACCAAGTACGAGAGGGTGAAAAGCACGATAAACAAACTGACCAAAGTGTACCAAGGACACATCGCCGACAGCTTGTCGGATAAGAGTGAGAGCAGTGATAGTGGTAGCGATAAATCTGATTATAGTGATAGCAAATTCATGACAGACTTGCAGGAGGCAGAGATGCGCGTTATTTTTGAACATTGAGTAGAGCATTTGACGAACAATTTAGATTTAAGTTATCTTGTACGGAATGTTGTAAAATGAAGGAATACATCTTTTTATTGTTTATTTTCGTTTTTCTAACACCCTGTACATCCAACTAATAACTCAATCATCAAAAATAAACAAAACATGTCCATCGATGTTCATGTGCATCATAGTTCATGTACATCGCTAATTGGACCACTGATGATTAACTAGAAATTGTTTTAGTTTATAACGAAAAGTTGTAACACTGTATTTTTTAAAACTTTGATCTAACCAATTGTAGTGTTTGACTGCATTAGAAGAAAAAGATTTTTCAAACATAGCTGTATTATGCTGTGGCATAGTTAGTGTGTGCGTTTGTCTTATATTCAAATTATGTATTTGATTGCGATGTATTAACTTATTCCTTAAATAGGAGGGAGTAGAGGTAATCAGTAAGCGGTGCACAAAATTAAGTAAATGAAAGTGGTATATATAAGATACTTTTAACCACTTAATTTCCTTAATTTTTGCACTAATGTGATCGTATTTTCTTAGACCATAAATTAAACGACAACAAGTATTTTGTATCTTTTGTAACATATTTCAATCTCTTAAGTCTAGACAAGGATAACATATCATGTTACAATAATTAATCACTGACAGCACAATACATTCGCATAGTTTTTTTCGAATTTTAAAATTAATAATATTTTTATTAGAAAAAAGGAGTCTTAAGCTTATACAATATGACTTTTTAATTATCATATTAATATGGTTCGTGAATTTAAAGTTTTTGTCAAAAATTAATCTTAAATTTTTTACGCTGTCAACAAAAATTATCTCTTCATTATTAATATAAATGTGGACGCTTTTTAAGTATTCATAAACCGATTTCCCACAAAATAGCATAGCGTTAGTTTTTAGGGTATTTATTTGTAAATCATGGTTTTCACAATAATTAGTTAATATATTGAGGTCTTCATTTATACAGTATACCAATATTTTCCTAAATTGCCACAATAAATGCCATTAACAATTTAAAGAGATAGGTAACAACCTTTTCAGAGAACTAATAAAATTTACCTACTTAATCTTTTGTTAATCCAGTTAAACACACACACCAATAAATTAAGCAATTATTATAAGTAGGTAGGTAGGCGGCAGGTCCTGTAATAACTACATAATACTTTTAATGACCCCTCACCCCTCCCTGAACAAGGGGCACTAATTTGCGCTGGGCAGGTATGAATCGTTTATTGAAACATATTGCAGAAAATATTTTAGTTTAAACCCAACTGTGAAGCGACAAACACACATTACGCGATGGATCACCCAAAAGTTGAAGACGGTTGCAGCTTGCAAGACATGATGGGCGCCCTCGGCCTGGTGCGTGCGTCGTCGCAGCCTAAAAAGGATTCACCTACAAGTACGCCAAGTGAAAACCAAGAAAGTGCCTCGGCCGGGCCAAGCTGGGCTAATAACGTGCTGCGTGACGTGCCCATATACAGAACGCTGGTCAAAATGCGGAACACCTCCAGGACCGAGTACTACAAAACGTACAGCAGAGTGCGGCAGATGAAGTACAACACCCTGGAGGAGACGGTGGAGGAGCTGGAGAAAAAAATCAAGGAGGAAGCGGGGCGAGACGAAACGAAAAGGTTCTACGACATCCAGCTGAAGAAGAACATATCGAGACTGGTGAGCGAGAACATCAGGAGCCGCTTGCAGGTCAGTACGTCACTCAACGATTGGTACGACACCAAGTCCCAAGGGGAGAGGTGCGCGATAACCAAGCTCATCAAAGTGCACCACGGACACATCACCGACAACTTAACATCGTCGGACGAGAGTAGTAATAGTAGCAGTAGTAGCGATGAGTCTGGGGATAGTGATAGTGATAGCGATAGTGATAACGAATTCTTGGCGGACTTGCGGGAGGCAGAGTTGCGCATTATTTTTGAATAAGTGTAAAGCATTTGATTGATTGATTGATTGATTAATAGCGGGGTTGGGTCAAACCCAAATTGCACTGCAGCTCAGTTGGCTTATTGTACATCTCCGATTCTTACATGAGCTCCGTCCCTTTATTGAGGTTTAATAGCTTCTTTGCAAGATTTTCATGCGGAAGATTGTCCCCCCATTGTAAATCACCGAAAAGAGCAATCTCCTTCGGCCCAGTGCTTCGCAGTCGTACACTATGTGCGCGGAGGTTTCTTCCTCCTCTTCACATAGTCTGCCCATCGTACTGCCCCTATGCACGCCTATACGTTGCAGGTGCTTTCTCATGTGGCAGTGTCCTGTTAAAAGGCCCACTACATGTTTGATTTGAGGTCGTCCCAAATGGATGACTTCAGAAGTCAGTTTTTGGGAAGGTACTCCGATAGTGGCCTTCCCTTGGTGTTGGACAGGTGTCATGTCCCAGCGTTGCAGATGTTCCTTAAAAGACCATCTTTGAACCGCCGTTTTGACTGCCTGTTTTGAAATACCAATCACAGGTTCAGGCCCTGTGAATGGTGTCGCAGAACCCGTTCTTGCCAGGTTATCTGCTTTTTCATTGCCCTCAACCCCCGAGTGACCTGGTACCCAGATGAGTTCGACATTGTTCACCCGGGACAGGTATATCAGTTCCTGTAGGCACTCCCACGTTATTTTAGAGTTTATACGTGGGTCTGCAAGTGCTTTTAATGCTGCTTGACTATCAGACAGAATGCGTATGTGCTGTCGGGTATACCGACGCTTCATGATGGCATACATTTCCGCCTGGAAGACGGTGGCATTAGTCCCTAGGGATAAACTAACGTTCACCCTAGGTCGCACGCCATGAATTCCAGCTCCTGATCCTTCATTTGTCCTGGAACCATCGGTATACCAGACGTTCCCTTGGACAAATAGGATGGAGTACCTTGACGCCATTCATCGTGGTTAATTTTTACTACGAATGGCTTGTCAAAGGAGTATCTTGGAAGCATGTAGTCCGTGTCCATCATTAAGATGTGGTCACCAGCCGCAGCCTCCATAATCTTTGAGTGCCCATACTGCTCCTGGTTGGCGTTCCAGTAGCCGATGGACCGCATCCTTTTGGCATTCATTAGGGCTTTCCCCTTTATAAATATATCAAGGGGAATCAAGCCCAGGATGACTTCCATGGATGCTGTTGGTGTGGTGCTCATAGCGCCCGTAATTCACAAGCATGCCAGCCTTTGTAAGCTGGCGAGTTTTGTGATAGTCGTTCTTTGTTCAACCTTTGGCCACCAAATCAGGGCACCGTAGGTGATTATGGGTCTGACCACAGTGGTGTATAGCCACTGTACCATATTTGGTTTCATACCCCATGTTTTTCCAAACATGCGTCTACACCTCATAAGAGATGCTTTCGCCTTGTTTGTGACTTTTGACAGATGTTGGTTCCATGTGAGTTTGGTATCCAGGATTATTCCTTGGAATTTGACCTCTGTGACTACCTCTATCTGTTTTCCGAAAATGTTAAGGTTGTAATTCCCAACGTTTCTTTTTCTGGTGAAGGGTATCAGCGATGTTTTAGAAGGGTTTCCCTTTCGCACCACTGCTGAACATTTAGAGCTCTTTGCATACGCCCTGCAATAATGTTGGTAAAGCATTTGACGAACAATTTAGAGTTAAGTTATCTTGTACAGAATTTTGTAAATAACTAGATGAAATACATGCATTTATTTATTGTTTATTTGTGTTTTTCTAACACCCTGTACATCAAACTATATAATAACGCACTCATAAAAAATAAACAAAACATGTCCATCATGTTCATGTCAGTCTCTTTCACAATAGCTTATATAGCTAATTATTTCTAAAAGTCATCCCAAATACTCCACATACTAAGTTTTATGGAAATCTGATCAGTTAAATTAAAAGTCATCCACCCTCCACCCCTCATTTTTCATCATCCAGTAGATAGTATTTTTATAGGTACCTACAATTATGTTGATTTTATTGGTTAAATTATTAACCGTGTATGAAAGAGTGAATAAAAACTAATATTAAAAAAAAAACTTGAGAACGTCGCACCCTTGCAAGTTGTATTTTTCCAGTTTACACCTTTTATATTATCAGTTATTTAACAGATTTACGTGTCCTCGTTGATATTCACTTATTATTGGGCATTTTTAATTCATGTACAGGGTTATCCAACGAAAAGGCCCACCCTTATATTTTATTTATTTTTCGAGTTAGGAAAAAATGTTTCAAATAAAAGTTGTAGTGAATCAAATGAACTCATTTAAAACCCCTGCAAGGAATATACAGGGTGTTCCATAAAAGCGGGACAAACCTAACTTACATTTTTTTAAATAGAACACCCTATATTTTTTTACATTTTTCAAATCTGTGTTTTTTTGTGATCTCAAATATATATATATATATATGTTGTATCTTATCTTTTACTGTTTTTTATTTATTGCAATTTTCGCGAACAATATTATTTATACCACCAGCATCTGCATGCGTATCAATCAGGTTAGCCATGGATGAAAAGTTTGCTTTTTGAATTTATTCAATTATTCTGTAAGGCATAAGTGTCAAATTAATTGTTTTTCATCAATGGCTAACCTGATTGATACGCATGCAGATGCTGGTGGTATAAATAATATTGGTCACGAAATTTGCAATAAATAAAAAACAGTAAAAGATAAGATACAACATATATATATTTGAAATCACAAATAAACACAGATTTGGAAAATGTAAAAAAATATAGGGTGTTCCATTTAAATAAATGTAAGTTAGGTATGTTCCGCTTTTATGGAACACCCTGTATATTCTTTGCAGGGGTTTTAAATGAGTTCATTTGATTCACTATAACTTTTATTTAAAACATTTTTTCCTAACTCGAAAAATAAAGAAAATATAAGGGTGGGCCTTTTCGTTGGATAACCCTGTACATAGCTCAATTGGTCCACTGTAAAAATTCATTTCTTGTTTCTATTTCTGATTCTGTCTTCAGCCACATAATTTAATAGGCTACCAAATCTATAGTTCAAAATAGTAGACATAAAAAATCAAAACGGCGGACACCGGACACCTTTAAATATTTATAATTCTTTTCTATTCTCGTTCTTTATGGATTTTTTAAAAGCATTCTCCTCTTCCTTTGTTTTATGATCTGATTAGGCTGTCTATTGGTAATGAAGATACAAAAAATTTTAAAATGCTAGTAATTTTTTATGCTATTTAAAAGCATACATTAAATTTTTTTTAGGGTAGCTGAAAAATAAGTGATAAAATCATATGTCGTGTAAGGGTTCTATCTCTAAAACCTTACGTACTTAAATGAATTTCGATAGGAGGTTTTGAGGATACGTCACTATGTCCGTGTCATCAAAATCTCACCCAGCTATGCTCAGATTCTAGGAGGCAAGGGTCGTGAATTAGGGATTATTGCTGGTATAATCTGTAGTTGATTTCCCACTAGTTCAAATTACAAATATGGTTGTTAATTATTAATATACATATATAGGCTTTAGAAAATTCCCGTGGGCGCCATGACTATAGGTTAGCCAGAAAAAAAAATAATAGACTAAAATAAAACAAGAGACGAAAATAAAATTAGTACCATCCTATATTTAATCTTCCAAGATATGACAAAATTAGGTTACACAAAATTCAAATGTAACGCTTCCAATAAATGACTATACCAGATCAAAATATTTACTCATGCCTCAGCATCAATAAATTCTACAAAACATTTTAAAACAAACTCCCGCAGAAAATCGTTGCTGGTTACAACTTTATACAAAAATAGCTTAAGCTAAAAAAAATGAGGTAAACCTCCAATAACAGTTATAAGATTGTTATGACTAAAAAATTGTGACTTGACGTATCACCGATTTCGTAGACGACATACAGAGATTGATACTTGGGGCGGTAGTTTCCTCTAAATTGAAAAGATAAAAAGCAAGTTAACATTGAACAATAAAAAAATAGACTAAATTTACTCTATGAGAAAACCCCCTGTATGCCGCAAACGTAACCTAGTACACAATAAATCAGTGGGAACAACTTTCAAAATTTACTTATACCTAAAATAAAATAACGTGAATCGTTTACCTTAATATTCCTGCAAGGGAAGTGTACCAAAATTAATCAAATTAACACCGGGTGTAGTTAAACTGTATTAACTTAAGGTAACCGACCCCTAAACTATAAGCTCTAAGCAAGTGAGCATAAGAAATATCAGCACAAGCCTGATAACTATACTAAGGGAAATAAGAAAGTAATCAAATCAGATTGTGTTTGTTGTGACGTTGCAGTGTGTTTAGCAATTTACAATAGGAAAATGACGGCCGAACACTAAAGTGTAGCCTGAAACCTAAAAATCATACTCGTACCTCAACAACTTTTGTTAGGCACTAATTACTAACGTATATCTAAAACCTTGGTCCTCACCTCCTGTGCACCTAGTTAACAAATTTATATCGCCAGAGGCACGTTCCCTTAAGAACAAAATTAACTCAGTAAACAGGTGGGAGCGGGACTTACAAATGCCCATAAAACACTTGTAATTATTTATACTGCCAGTAAGGCACCACACAACCGACTGTAGTCGTTGCCACGACACAACAAACTCAAAACACACGACATTAAATTTAAAATATAGCGCTATATATAAAAAATCCACAAAGGTGACTACGATAATTAAAAACTACAAACTAAAAAACAGCAGGTACAAACATTACAATAATATCGATCGTTGCACGAGTAGTGATGGAGATTTAAAATTAAGTTTGTTTAACTTATCTTGTTATTTAAGATGAGATGTTGACATCGGGGAGGTTAGATTCCATACTTCAAAAACAAAACGTTGCCAACAGTTGGACACTTATCTCACAGCCAGGTATACCAATCCAAAGAAAATCATGGAGGCATTTACCCCAAATATAAAATGGCAGACTTCCGGGTGCTAAAAATCTGCATGGGAATATGGCGTCAGCTTCTCCCTATTTTCTCGCCAACAATATGACTTGTACTGGACCTCTTTTATAAAAGTTGGCACATTTGCCTGATAATAACAATTTCGCCGTTGTTGCTCCAAAACATCTAACGTAACGTAACGCTTATGTCCCCTATCGATCACAATGGAATTCGATACTTGACCGTTATCGATTAAACAAGTTCTAGGATCTCAGTGAGATTTTTAAAATCTTCAAAATTTTGTGTGGGTTAAAAAATCATCGACTATCTACGTAATCCACTGAAGAACGACAAATAAAACCCGACACTCTACGGATCGACTACTCGGGCAACAAACAAAACAAAAATGACCGGTGTCCAGGCTGCACTTGATGGTCAGCTCGGTGCGGTCAAATCAGTGCGGTCAATTGAGGAACTAAATTCCCATTTATTTACTCAAACAGACGGCCCAGAGTGGTTAAGATTATATTTAATTTCCTAAAGGCTCAGCCAAGGGTAATTAAAAACGTTTTTTTTGAATTATTTAAAACTTAATAGCAAATAAGCGACAGGGTTCACATCGTGTTTTAGATGACAGTCTGACTTTCAACTTCCGACTAAGCAGGAAATACGTATTAAATGATTTGAAACACAAGCGACCTGTTAGGTAGGGTTCACACCTATGTGAGATAAATGTCGTAGGCTGCTGCGTTAATTAACTTGTAACGCTACCGGCAAAGGTAACGTTACAAATACCTCCCTCCCAAACAACAGATAAGAAAAAAACTACGAGCCACGGGCTCTTTAAAGAATAGCTAAACTTATACTACACAAGCCCCTAACTTAACTAAATGCATCTTAAGCTACACAATAAGTTCTTAAATCTACTAACAACAAGGCTCTAAACTTAACACAATAAAACTACACTGGTCAGCTTAATTTACAACATTTCGATCTGGTATTCAGGTCCTTACTAAACAAATACAAGATATAATTAGGTTACATAATACATAATCATTCGTAGAGGCAAATCAAATCCAAATATGATGAAACAAACCAGCAGACACTGTCCGAAACTAATCTGGTGCTTCTTTTAGATCTTTAATATGATATCTGCCAAGCTTTCTGTTATTTTCATCTACCAGTTCATAGATGAGTGGAGAGATTTTTTTATGAACTGAACAGTTTACATATTTTGGGGCTAATTTAGCCGAAAAGTACTCCCCTGCTTTAGAAAGGACAAAATTTCTCTTATAGACAATATCCCCCACACTGAATTCTACATTGCGTTTTCTCAAATTATAATGTTTTTGATTTCTCTGATATGCCTTCGAAATATTTTGAGCTACTTGCTCATACAAGTCAGGTAATTTTTGTAACTCTGAAACCAGTTTATCACGGTTCTCGAAATCTTTAGGAGCAGTTTCTCGTGAGACTATATTGCCATAGTAAGTGCCAGAAATAGGAATTTCTCTACCGAAAGTCAAAATAGCAGGGGTATAACCGGTTACATCGTGAACACTAGTATTGATCGCATGAGCTATTTGGGGTATATATTGATCCCAATCTCTATGATTTTCCTTGATAAATGACCGGATAGCAGTGCCAATTACCCTGTTTGCTCTTTCCACGTTATTCGTTTGCGGGTGATAACGAGCATTATACCAAACATGATCTATCGAATATTTTGACAGTAAAGCCTTAAATTCTTTTGACACAAACTGGGATCCATTATCCAGGACATGGATCTGTGGAACTCCGAACACACAGTAAATATAAGTCTCCATATAATCACAAATTTCTTTCGCTGTAGCCCTTCTCATGCGATGAATGAAGGTAAACTTGGTAAACCAATCTACCACTACCAGTAAATAACAATTTCCTGCTTTAGACTTAGGGAAAGGCCCTACTACGTCACAAGATAACAATTGAAAGGGTTGATTTATGTTTTTGGGAGCTCCCATTAATCCCATACGCCCCAATTGTGATACTTTCTGTTGGTTACAAATTTCACACCGATACACGTACTTTTTAACATCTGACCTCATGCCTGGCCAATAATATTTCGCGCATGCTCGCAAATAAGTTTTTTTACAACCAAAATGTGCCGAAGTAGGGTCATCATGACATTCTCTTAAAACATTTAAACGATTGTCCTTGGGGACAACCTCTTTCCACTCTTTAAAGTTAGTACTAACATCATGTTTATTTTTCACAAATTTATACAGTACATTGTTCTCACTGTGCCAATCAGCGTATTGCTCCGGGTCATCTCTAACTCTATCTAACATTTTAACGTACCACTTATCCGTCTTAGCTTCAACCGCGTTTACATTGACAACTGCTCGGCTTAGAGCATCAGGCACGATATTTAATTTTCCAGGGCGATGTTCAATATCAAAATTATATTGAGAGAGATGTACAGCCCACCTAGCTAATCTACCTGAGGGGTTCTGAAGACGTTTCAGCCAAAGTAAGGAGGAGTGATCAGTAATCACTTTAAACTTAACCCCCTGCACGTAACATCGAAATTTAGATATCAAAAATACCAAGCTCAAAAGTTCGAGTTCGGTTATACTGTAATTACGTTCAGGTTTCGTTAAAGTACGCGACGCGTATGCTACCACTCTCTCATCCTCACCTTCTCCTTGGGTCAACACGCCCCCAAGCGCATAGTTACTAGCGTCACATTGAACGGTAAACGGTTTATCAAAATCCGGACTTGCTAACACTGGGGCACTTACTAGCCGTTGTTTAAGTTTAAGAAAACACTCATTCGCCATCTCACTCCACTCGATACGCTGTCTCTTTTGCTTACCTTTTATCAACTCGGTTATAGGCGCAGTTAAGTCGGAAAAGTCTTTAATGAAACGCCTATACCATAACGCCATCTCCAAAAATCTTTTGATCTCAGTGGTAGTCGTAGGTCTAGGGTATTCAAGTATGGCTTTGACTTTGTCTGGGTTAGGGTGAAGCCCATTGCGATCCACTATATAACCTAAGAAAGACAAGCTAGGCTGGCAAAATTTACATTTGGCAACATTAACAGTGAGATTTGCTGATTTCAGGCTTTCATAGACCTTCATGAGCGTTTTTACATGATCATCAAAGGTTTTGTTCACGATGATTAAATCATCTAGGTAAGTGAAAATGTTTTGTTCAATAGATGTCAATGAGCCTTTGGAGCTGTTGAGCAGAGTTGCATAAACCAAAAGGCATTCTTACAAATTCAAAATGCCCCTTGCCTACCACAGAAAAAGCTGTTTTAGCGCATGACTCAGGTGTTAATTTGACCTGCCAAAAAGCGTGTTTGAGATCGATTGCCGTTAGAAAATGGGCATCTCTCACCTTGTCTAATGTTTGTGTAAGATTTGGCAAAGGATAACGATCTTGAACGGTAATAGAGTTCAAACGCCTGCCATCAAAGCACATGCGGTACTCACCAGAGGCTTTCTTTACCAATATGACATTGGAAGAATATGGGCTTTTTGAAGGCCTTATAACTCCTAACTCCAGCATCTTATCTATTTCAGCTGAGATGTTTTTGCATATATGGGGACATAGTGAAATTTTTCTGCCGGAAGGGCTCTGAACTAGTGAGTTCGATATCGTGCTCTACTAAAGGTGTGCATCCTAAAGATGACGTAGTGGAGGATATTTCTCCAAATTTTTTAATAACAAACGCCAAGGTTTCCCTCTGAGCCTCACTCAGGTCGCTTTTACTTTCTATTGAACAAACAAAATTGCTGCTGTTAAATATTAAATCATTAGGAATATCGTGAACTTTAAATAAATTACTGGTAGCATCTAATTGCATGCCGAAAAGTCTATAAAAATCCATGCCCAACAATATGTTACTTTTAATGCTTGGTATTATCAATGCCCTAATGTCTCTAGTTATGTTTTCTACAGTAATCGGCAAATCTACCTGCCCTATGACATGCTGTAAACGCCCATCAGCCGTGGTCGCGCTGTGTCTATGATCATAATCAATTTTTAAGTCCAAATTTACAATGGTTTTAAAACCATCCTCCCCTAACACTGTCTGGTTAGCCCCAGGGTCTAAAAGAGCTTCCATAACTTTATCCCGGATATTAATTTCAAGAAATAAGCGATTATCATATTTTTTGTTTATGAACAATGAAGATATTTGGGGTTCGTGATAGAATTTACTAACTACTTGTAACCAATCGTTCCAGCCGTTTTCAGCTTTACATGCAAATGTGTTCTCTTTGACTTTACAAGGCAACGTATTATGGGGGTTCCGTGTGTTAGCTTTACTATTAAAAATGTGACCCCTTTTGTACGACACTGGTCGAGATCTAGTGAGGCATCTAGTGGTGTCCTTGTGACAATTTAACTGGGAATTTCGGAAAGTTTTGGTCGGAAATTTATTATTTGACCACCTGTTACATTTATTCAAAGATTTACCGGCATTTAAAAGTCTGCAGCAGCATCTACCGGCTCTGGATCTGCTGACTTGCCGTTTTTTAATTGACATTCTGGGCATTTAGGCTTGATTACATTTTTCTTTCCACACCCGTAACAAAATTTAGTCTTTTTAGCAGTGCACTTAACATAGGCATGCCCCTGTGTATTACAGTTCCAACACTTGATCGAACTAACTGCATTGATCTCTACATTCGAATTTACACGCTCATCTACTACATTATCGACTACCTCCTCGGATTTACTCGTAAAAATTTCGTTTACTTGAGTTTTACTTGGCGACTTATACATGAAAGTTTTAGGAAGGGAATATTCCGGCCCTAATATATTAGGATGGCCTCTGCCGGGTTCACCAAAACTAGTATTGCTCAATTTTACGTCCTCTAATGTTTTACATAAGTGTTTCAACTCGTTGATACAAGACGGGTATCTCAAAGCTAGTCGATCTTGATAATAAGGTTGCAAATTTTTCATAATCACTCTAAGTTGCGTTTGTTCATCAATCGGGTAACTAAACCTTTTGAATAAATTTTCTATAATAGCAATAAAAATCAAAATCTTTTCTGAAACTCCCTGTTTTCGGTCACGAATCGCGTCCCAAAGGGCACTCTCAAAGTCGCAAGGTAGGAACACAGACTTTAATTGACTCACCAAATCTGACCATGTATGACATTGACCTCTAATTGACCGAAATAAAATCAGCGCATCACCTTCGAAAAATTCGTGAGCGAATGTTAGCAGCTGGTCAGGATTAATATTGTGAGACATAGTGAATTCATTTACTCTTTCTAGAAAATTATGCAACGTTTGTTTTTTTCCATCAAATTTTAATAAATTCCGATGTGACTGAGACAACCGGAAATAGAATTGACTAGAATCATTATGGTTTCGAGCAGAAGGCAGAGTATATGTTTGATTTAAATTTGCAAAGTCAGGAGATACGTTTTGAAAACCAGTAGGTATGTTTTGTGGTGTGGACATAGGCAACCCATTATACATGTGAGAGTTAGCTTGCAAATTTGTGACATTCATGGGTTCATTCATATTTACTTGATTCCCATTCGGCAAATTTTGGCGGTATGAAAACTGTGTACTTATAGGCTCGTTAAACTGTACTGAGTGACCCATTAAGTTAGTTGAAAAGGGCAAATTTCTATTTAAATTATCAGTGACATAGCTAAAATTTTCCCCACCGAGTGCATTCTGATTCCAACGAGATGTACTAAAATTTTGTGGGTTAAATCCACAGGGTGCAGTGTGGTTTAAACGAGTTGGGTTAAAATTTGACTGACTATTTCCACTGGGTACCGTAGTGACGGGTACATAAAATGAGCTAGAAATCTTGCACTGATTAATCGAATTTACTACTTGGGCGCTCGCAGTCCCTAAACTATGATTTTGATCTACATATTGTGGTGCGGTAACCTCAGTAGTCATTATTTGTGGCACACACGTGTTATTATTTGGCAAAATACTCTCCGATGCCGGAGTTAAAACCTCTACGTTAATATTCTCGTTCTCGAGACTCACAAGATCTATAGACGGCACATTTTCTACTTTTGATTCGAGCATATCAAACAACATTATAATTTTTGTCAGTAACTGAGCTTTTAGGTTCGCTCCCTCCTGACTATTTACTTCAATATAAGAAATTCTCTTACGGAGATGCAAAAGTTTGGTTTTCAACCTTTTATAGTCAGGATGGCGCGCATCTGAAGCAAACTTTGTTACCATTGCCTCAAGAGTAGAAGAGTAATAGCGGATCCGAGGCTCCCCCCACCATTTGCTCCCCCCACCACTTTTTCTGGGGTGGGGGCAATTAGGATAATTAGACTGGGGTGGTGGGCAATTAGGATAATTAGATTGGGGTGGGGGGCAATTAGAGAGGGGAGGAGGTAATTTGTAATTGCGTAATTAGTAATTTGTAATTGTGTAATTAGTAATTTGTAATTGTGTAATTAGACTATTTGCGCATTAATTACACTAATGTAATTAGTCTGGAGGGGGGATAATTAAAACCCAATTGTCGCGAGAAATGAAAGTAATTGGATTATTGCGCTGAGAAATGAAAGTAATTGAATTATTGCGCTCTAATGTAATTGCGTAATTAGTAATTTGTAATTGTGTAATTAGACTATTTGCGCATTAATTACATTAATGTAATTAGTCTGGTGGGGGGATAATTAAAACCCAATTGCCGCGAGAAATGAAAGTAATTGGATTATTGCGCTGAGAAATGAAAGTAATTGAATTATTGCGCTCTAATGTAATTGCGTAATTAGTAATTTGTAAATGTGTAATTAGACTATTTGCGCGTTAAGTAATCGGATTATTGCGCTGAGAAATGAAAGTAATTGAATTATTGCGCTCTAATGTAATTGCGTAATTAGTAATTTGTAAATGTGTAATTAGACTATTTGCGCGTTAATTACACTATTTTATATAGTCTGGAGGGGGTTAATTAAAAACCCAATTGTTGCGAGAAATGAAAGTAATTGGATTATTGCAATTAAACTAGTATAATTGCAATATATCTTGTTACGTGTATTTGGCTAAAATACTCTAACAATCAAAATTTAAATGTATGAGCCCTTGGTTCGCTCAGCGGTTGCTTTAGGGCGTGGGAGAAAGTTTTATTAAAATTTTGGGCGCCAAGTAATTTATGTTTTTTTTCATACACTTAGGTTCTGTCCGACAAGAGACACAAAATTACTAAATTGACTCTGGGTTTGTTTCCAGCCAAATAAAAACAAGAAATAAGATTTAATACAATTTATTGGAGTAAAAAAAAATTGCTGTTATATTACGACAGTTAGACTATTAAATGGTGAATATCAATTACGTACTATTTTAACACCTAGCTCTTGCAAGAGTAACTGAACTGGGAAAAGTATGTATAACAAAAAAAATACACAGTCCGAGTTCAGGAGGAACAATTTTGGGGTAGATATTACTATATGTTGGTATTCTAATTAATAGCAAAATAGGCATTCATCGGTCATGAAAATATATATATGGTAGAAAACTAAATTTGCAAAGAAAAGTCTATACACATATGTACAGATAAATATATTAAATAAAATTCCCACAGTGGGGTACTTAATCAGTTTGGGAGTCGCTCTGCGGTGTGCACGGGTCGAAGTCGCCTGGCCGTCAAGCCCTACTTAAATCGGTGGACACCCAGGGGCTCCTAGGTTTCGTTATTGAAGTAAAGGTTACTGCGATACCCAAATTACGTAATCACCCATTTTCTTGTAGGCAGCAAAAACTCTATAGAACGGGAATAGCCAGATAGATTCCAAAAAAAAACGCCTCTAGCACAGAATCCTAATTGCAGAGGCGTTTTCCAGCCAAAATGTGTCACCCAAAAATCCGTAAAATACGTTTCAAGTCGTAAATCAACTACTTATTTAACACTATTTACGACTTATATTGTGAATTTTATACTCATATCCGTCTTCAACGCGAAATATAATATTTGATACCAAACTCACAGGACACACATTTTAAGTAGACGAACAAATCAACGCTAATTCCTCTATCGAACCTAGCGGTGCGAAGGAAGTTTTTTTTCTTTTTCAGAAAAACAGAAATACGCCGACCGCGCCTCTATTTGCAAATATGTAAATTTAAATGCTCGAATGTATTTTAATTTTTGAATTTAAATATGAATATTGAAAATCTTATTTGATATTCGTATCAATCTAATTGAATTGGTACAATTATATATTAATTAGTACATCAATTGGAGAAATGAAAGTTTATTACGCTGTAATTAGACTAGTATAATTGCAATATATCTAATTGAATTGGTACAATTGTATATTAATTAGTGCATCAATTGCTAAATTATGCGCTCTTAATTGTCAAAAATATATGTCATTCAATATCGCTAACAAGGGATCTGGTAACCAAAGTCAGCTTTTATGCGATTCGAATAGGACAAAAGGTTTGAACCGCATACTAAAGGAGTCATTCATTGCCACTGACAACGTTATTTACTGTCACATAATTTCTCGAAACAGGTGCCTATCTGAAAATCAAACCACTCGTATTTCACATACCCTACTGTCACTGTGCCTTTACAAATTATTAAAATTCCAAATTGTAGGTAGTCTTCGACAAGTATTCCATTAAAAAAGGCACACTTTCTATACTTTCCGACGTTGATTCTATTTTTTTATTATTATGGCGATTTAGTGATCGATTTATTAGAGCTTAATTTGATTATAATTTAGAATATGAAGGTTTTAGAGCAAGGAGCTAATTCACTATTAAATATAAATTACCAACTCGATCACAAAGTATATTTGCAGTCTGGTGGGGGGATAATTAAAACCCAATTGCCGCGAGAAATGAAAGTAGTTGGACTATTTGCACATTAATTACACTAATTGAATTGGAGCAATTGTTGTATATTAATTAGTGCATCAATTGCTAAATTATGCGCTCTTAATTGTCAAAAATATATGTCTGTCAATATCGCTAACAAGGGATCTGGTATATTAGCAGAAATGCATTCATTTTCTAGGGGTAAAAGAACAAGAGACATCGCATTTATTTTCTAATGATCAAAGATTAAATCAGCTTTTTAGTTTTTACTGTCGCATATCTCGAAACAAAATAGTTGGTTAAATTTATAGCTCCCATTTGTTCGACAGACAATAGGTCTGCATAAAGGACACAGGTACGTAGGCCAGGTGGCTCGCGCGAACGGTACCGACCTGAAATCGAGGGTATGCCATTAAGGCGGTCGACTTAAAACCGACAATAATACAATTTGGTATTTAATTTCTAGTCGAAATGCATTCATTTTTCTAAGGACAAATATATTGCACAAAAGATTAGCCATCTCTTATCTAAACAAAAGATACGTCGATTTTCACAAAACAAAGCCACACAATTACCTGAAATTTTAAACTTAAAAATAGCAGGTGAGAGTGTGATTCGAATAGGATAGAAGGTTTAGAACTGCCTACTATAAAGAAGTCATTCAATGCCGTTAACAAGGGTGGCAATATATTAGCTTATCAAAGATAGATATTGTCATAGTTTTAAAACATTTTCTATACGAGATAGTGGAGTACCTAACTAAGAAGCTAATGTAGATACATAAATAATGTTCTTTTATTTTTATTGCCATATTTATTACATCAAATATTGTATGTATTATGTAGTTATGATGGTATATTTTATATTATATTATAAGGTTAAATAAATGAAATACACATTAAAAGATTACATTAATTTTATTTACTATTTTTTATTACACAACTAAAAACAGCCATAGTATAATTAAAACAGTTTTATTTTAAATACACAATTACATTTTGAGAAAATAAACATAGACACTTAGTAGATCAAACTTTATGGTGTGATAAACTACCAAAATAATATGAAAAAAGTTCATATGTAAATGTGGGCCGGGAACACATAGTTCCGAGATACAGGGTGTTAAAGAAACATGCAAAATTTTTTTGTTGTTTGAAACACTGAAATGATGGCACACTATATTGCGCTCTAATTAGACTAGGTGCAATTTCTCGAAATTCTATGGTTTATTACCTTATAGAAAAGCAGTATATCTTAAGATATATTTACAGATCAGTATACATCCAACTTGACGGCGTTTTAACAAAAGCAAGCGGAAACGATGACTACTTTGATAATGCATTAAAATGCAATATTTTAACGGAAATTACAGCGATGCTTTAATAAAGCTCTGGAAATGTTTAATACAGGAAATTCATATCAACGGAAAAAATTAAAAGCCTCCTATTATGTTGCAGAAATTATTGATTTAATCATGAATATTGGTTCAAATAAAATGCAACTAGTTACCGTATCCAAAGATTAGATATAAATAAAGTTTCTTTTAAAGTTTTTTGCATGACGGGTGCATTTACGGTATACATTGTTCATTGATGGTACTAAGTCGAAAACAACATGCAATTCCCACTTTACCGATAAAAAAAAAAAGTCAATTAATGCTGCTAACAAGGTTTGGCAATGTATTAGCGTATCAAAGGTAGATATTGATATAGTTTTAAAACTAAAAAAAAAAAAAAGGTTATCTTCATATGCAGTTAATGGTCATATTCTTTTATTACAAAATATTGAAATTATATGATTGCTGTGGCTCTCTGCGGCCCTGAGATTTGAGATGAGCATTAAACTCAAATAATACAAGGTTTCGTAAATAACCCCTACTTTATTTTATCGATTTCAATTGAAACAAATCTAAATAATTATATACCTCTTTTAATCTGTTTTACTGAATAATGGGGATGGCTCTCTTCAGCCATCTGTAAAACTATTTAATGAAACCTAGTTAAAAATGCAGTTCCATAAAGAAGCTATGATAATTTATGATATAGTTAATCACGATCCATTTTATTATATTTTTTATCAGTTTGTAAAGAGAGAGCGCAGGCGGTCTTATATGTACGGTGGTGCAGGCAGCTTTCGGTCGGTCGAAAATAGCTTCTTATTTCGTGTACGCCGACAGCTGCAACGTAAGTCCAATTAGTATTGTTTTATATATATTTTTTTTACATTTTATTTTTAATTTCTAGGTACTTAGGTAGCAAAGATGCGGATGCAATATTCAACTCAAACATGAAGTCTGATGACATTAAATCTGCCATTGAAAGATTGTCTTGTAAACTAGATGACATAAGGAGGGATTCAAATAAAATACACATTAAAAGATTACATTAATTTTATTTCCTATTTTTATTACACAACTAAAAATACCATAGTATAATTAAAACAGTTTTATTTTAAATACACAATTACATTTTGGGAAAATAAACATTTGCATATACATCGTGATTATTGTTGATAAAATGTTTTTACTAGACATCAAGAAAACCATTCTGAACCGAGCCATCTAATGCATTATAACTTAAATATGTATCATGAAGTATAAGTGCATACACTCGAGTTTGTTCGGGAAATTTCGTTTTTCGTGTTTCAAATTCCATTTTTATGTCGACTGTAGATGATTTCACTGCAACAGGTTGGTGTGAACAATCAATGACAAACAAAGGATTCTTCCTGTATTCCCCAAGATCCATCATGGGTTCGCTCATATCTTTATCATAGTAACTACGTTGGAAGTTCTCATAAGCATAATATGCTGCAGAATCGAGCTTCTTATCGAAATCTAAATTCCAACGTTCGTATGGATAAACTTCAGAGTTTAGAAATAGTCGAATATTATTTATGTCTGCGTGTTTGAACTGTGTAACATCCTTTGTTCTATCATTGGCCTGATCAGTGTCTTGAAAACCAAGAAGGATGAAAAGTGGACTTTCAAGACGGGTGGAGAGTTTAAGAGCCCATATGTCATAGGCAGTATCACGTAGACAGGGAAGCTCATAAAAATCCCATGCACGGTAGACCATATTAACCTTGGCATTATTACCACTTTTATTAATTCGATTCAATAATTTTAACTTTTGTCGATCTTCAGGTACAATATGTCTTATTTTCCACTCAATTTTGCTTATTTCCAGCTCCGCATCAACTTCACCGATATAGGAGTCTTTAAATGAGCGTGCAATTATCATAATTAATTCTTGCTTCACATTCAGAATGCCTTTGGTATAATCTTCTGCAAAACCCATAAGGAGCTTAAGGGGTAGTTTGCCACTGAACACGTGACTGGTGGTATCTAAAATATCTTGTCTATTTTGACTGAGACCCCAACCTGTTGTTATTAATGAGCGTGCATGCGTTTGCCCATACGACACCATAGTTTTCATTGTTGTAGTAATACCAGGTCTTCTAACTACTGCTACTTGTTCACCACCCATTTCCAGACGTATCTCTTCAAAGAGAAATGCTAGTGCATTATTGGATAAATAGCAACGCTTTGTGGCATCACTAGGGGTAAATTTTCCTTCTATGTATATATAACTTTCTGAAATGTCGAGTATAACATCTTGAAAATTGATGGGGATACGTATTTCATCAGAGTTTCTGTAATATGGGGAACCATATGGTTTATATGTATGCTCATGTAGGCTAACTAGGGAATGATCCAACACAGGTTCATCAAACACCTCAAGTTTTTCACTAGTTGCAGCCGCCACCATTATTATGGCAAATATTTTCGCAGTTTTAATCCAATATGTTTTAAAAAGGCTTGATCCTCAGCTGACAACCTATGTCCTAACTGTTTAAGGTATAGACTTTGAATGAATTGCTTTCCACATCTCCCTTTCTTTTTATCCACACTATTGTTCGCTACAGTATCATATTGATGGTGATGTACTTGCTGTCGCTGTTTATATCGAAAGCCCATTTGGTTGGTGATATCAAACTTTCTTCAATTCTAGCCTTACAATAATTTTCTCACCTCGAAAATTGATCAAATCACCGTTGTCGTCCAGTACACGTAGCGTGATGTTATCTATTAACTGACACCATTTAGGTCTAACAGGTAAATATATGATATTTGTAGGTTCTCTAGTAAGTTTGTAGCCAGGCTCAACATCTATATCAAATTCAAAGAGAGTGTGTGACTTCCGCATTCAGATAAGCTCCAGAAATAATATTGCAATCTACACGTATCATCCTTACTTTCATAATATCAACAGGCTGTGTTGATTCATAATTTTTATTTGGTTGTAAATATATTGGTCCAAATCCCAACAGACTTCCTATGGAATTTGGTTGTCTAAAATCTATTTCATACTTTGACAAAATCTCGCACTTTAGGGTGTTGTTGTTTGCTCGTAAAGTGAATATTTGCGTGTAATCCTTTCCATCAATATTCATAGCTTTCAACATTGCTGCATAGATTTCATCAATTTCATAAGCCCCCAGAGGTATGTGAACAGTAGTGAATGTATCTTTAGCACTAACCCTATATTGGAAGATGTTATTTGTTTCATCCACATTGAATATGGAGTTGTAAGAGTAGAATCCAATTAAGCCTAACCCATGATGACTGCTCCTATCCAGTTCAATGGGTGGATTAAAGTTGACACTTAGCACACTTAAGCGGCTCGTTAGTGTGAACGTGTACGACATGACTGATGTAATTAAATTGCGTTACCCAATTTATTGTGGATTACAGCAATAATGGTATAATTTCCTCTTCTTTGAACTTGATGGTAATATATTTACATTGTTATTGGATGCCACATTTACATCGTTTACCTTACAATAGCAGCAAAACATTTTTCGAGGTATTGGACCGTCATTAGCATCAAAACTGCCTTCATGATCGTTAAGGTAATGTTCTGTACAGTATTGATATTTTATTATATCGACATCGTTCTGAAGATGTGTAGGTAGCTTATCCCATACTAATGCAATTTCATGTGAAGCCAACCCAATCATCACTTCTTTGGGCATATCAGCAAGTTGTTGTTTGCTCATCTTCAATAGACTACGCAAACGGGAGAATGCAATTAGTGAGTGGCCCATTCGCTTGATACCTTCTCGATCCATTGCTGGGGTTATAGTTTTCAGCTCCATGGCGTTTTATATTTCTTTCGTAGAGAGAAACTTTAAACACAAATGTCCACACCACACTGTGTTAAAATTCTGTACACGTTTGTAGTTATAGAATATTTGGTTGGCCCTCCTTGAATCGTTATTGAAATATGTAACTAATTCTATAGGTGGGGGTAAATCACCAAAACTATCAAAGTAATTTACTAAACTACCTCGTTTTTTATATGCCACCCAATGTGTCCCAGGACCATATATACTATCCAAATTGATTATTGCAGATTCATTGTAATGTGGGCCACGTCTTGGTAGTGAGTCGCGCATAAATACACCCCAAAAGTATGCTACCTTCATTTTCTTAGCATAATATTTAAGATCAATGTCGGTAAGAGGTCTCCGAGGTAGGGAGTCTATTAGTTTTTTGAATTCTGTTTTAGATAAAGGCCCATTCCCTTTCGATATGGCTTCATATACATCCCCTTACCACTTTTCATAGCTATTGCTTCCATACTTCTGTTGTGTCGATTTGCTTCAGCTAATTCTTCTCTACCCTTTTTTACGTCATTTACAGCTTTAGCAATACCAGCAGCCGTACCCACCAAACTACCCAATGCAGATAATCCAGCAAAAATGGGTATTAGAGGTAAAATACCGCCAACTTTTGGTATTGGTATAACTCGAGGTGTTCGAATATTGCGTTTCCCACCGGCCTGTTTTATATATCGACGTGCAGCTTTTAGAGCAATTCAGTCGCCTTCGTTTGGTCTTTTACTCTTTTGCCTCCAGCACTTCGCAGTGTGTCACGCACTTTTCGTACTATCCCAGATCCAAATGCTGTCTTTTTAACATTCTTCTTACCCTTCTTTGTTTTCTTGATGATTCGTTTCCTTATTGGATTACGAGATATTGTTGAATTACATCCCATACCAAGACGTTGTTTTCCTTTCATTATAGTTGTAACTAACCAAGCAGCGGCCTTTTCTCCACGTCCTGCGTCTTTGGATTTCACTCGTTTCCACGCAGCCTGTTCAAGCTGATAGTCTGCTTTATGGCGGGCTGCTAGATTACTGCTATTTTTGTCGTATGCAATATCGTGTTCCTTGCACGCTTTATCGAGCTGATTTATGCCAGGATCACCCCGTGTCAGCCGTTTATTTAAATCTGTGCCTGGACCACAAAATTGATAACCTGGCAAATGCAACTCGACGGGAAGCTTATTAATCAGGGAATTAATTAATCCTCTACCGCGCTTCATACGTTTTTCACGTGTGTATCGTATGGTGGAAACCATTTAAATAAGAGTTGCAAGTCACATGTCTATTTATATACCAATTAGCTGCGATACAATGCACATTGTGAAACAGAAACAAACGCTTTCCATAGATAATTTGGATGAAAAAGTTGGGCGTGGGTTAAGCGCTCATAATCGTCATGGACCACTACTACCTTCAACTGTACGTGCCCTCATAATAGGACCCTCGAATTGTGGGAAAACAAATGTCTTAATATCTTTGATCACCCATCGCTTAGGTTTACGCTTTTTAAACATTTACCTATACTCAAAGTCTATAAATCAACCCAAGTATGAGTATCTGCGTAAGGTGCTAGCGCCGATTGAGGGGTTAGGATTTTATACATTTAGTAATGGAGCACAAATAGTGGAACCATCCGAGGCAAAACCGGAGTCTTTATTTATATTTGACGATGTGATATGTGAGAAGCAAGATGTTATAAGAGCATATTTTAGTATGGGCCGCCATAGAAATGTGGATTGTTTTTATCTTGGTCAAACATATTCTCGAATACCGAAGCAGCTAATAAGAGACAATAGTAATTTAATTATTGTCTTTAAACAGGATGACATGAACCTTCACCACATATTTTCCGATCATGTGTCACCTGATGTAACGTTTACAGTATTTCAAAATATGTGTGCAGAGTGCTGGAATGACAAATATGGGTTTCTAGTGATTGATAAGGATAGAGAAGTACAAGGTGGGCGATATAGAAAAAGGTTTGATAGCTTCATATATCCATAATGAATTTTAATAAAAACTTCACTTGAGCCACAGACTTCGTATGGTTACTTCGTTTACGTATGCGCTAAGATGAAGGTTACCAAAGATAATAAAAAATATAACAATCTTGTGCATCCCAATAGTGAAATAGCCCTCAAGCGACAGTTGATTGAGGCGACAGATGCGGTACGTAAGAAGTTTAACTCTATTAAGAACAAAGATATTGAGATGCATGTAACACTTGAAAAGATCTATCAACCAATAACTGAACCTTTAAATGCTATATCTTCAGCATCGGAGAACAAACCACATACCCAACAACCATCATCATCATCAAGGGTGTCTACTCAGAGGGCAGTGCCATGGGAGAGTGCTTCTGAAGAAGGATCTGATAAGTATGTAGGCGGTGATGATGTTCCACCTTATACCCCCATTATGGAAACACCACCATCGTCTATAAGAACAACCCCCGTATCTGAAACTTCTCTAGCTAGAAAACTAGAAAAAGGACGTGAGGTTGTAAAAAGACATATACAGAATGTAAAATCGGGTAATTCCAAGTATGATAGTTTATATGGAGTGCGTGTAGATCCCAAGACAGGTAAACTGCTGATGGGTAATGCTGAAATACGTTTTTCCCATGGAAATATTACACTGTGGTATGGCAATAAGAAACTTGGCGTGTATCTAGGTAATCCGAAATTGTACGATCTAATATTTCTAAAACGTCCGCCAATTCTAGATGATAATACAGAGAGTGTTATCGACGATGAATGGAGTAAGATATATGGAGAAATACTAAGGAAAACAAAAGCGCCGTATAAAAAATTCAATGTAGCGAGTGGCTATAACACCGCTAAACGTGAAAAATTTCACAAAATTATCAAACCATTAACATCTTCTACAATTGTGACACGATCGTCAACAAGTGGTTATGGATTAAAACGTGTACCTACCCACAAATTGTACAGAAATAAAGATAAAGAATATATCTACTGGAATAAACCTAGTGAACTTGTGGCTCGTTTACGCCTCTTATGGGGTTCGAAAATGGCTGGAAATAACAACCACGACAATGAAATGATAGAAATAATATCAGAACTTAGGGAGGAAAAAATAGTGTATTAAAGATATAATACCTAGTATCATCATACTCGATAAGTATTATATAGCCTGAAATATATAAAATGGATCAGACGCAATCAGAAATGTCTACTGTAAACAACACAATTGACAAATTTGGACGCAGCAAAAGAATTAGTGCAAGTAAGTTAATAGCCTATCGTGGATTACCTGGCGTGGGTTTTAAACTTACCAGAGATAATAACTATGATATTGAAAATAAGCGTTTAAAAAATCTAGGGGAACCTGTCGATGATCAAGATGGTGCAACATGTAATTACGTTAACAAGCGTCTACAAACAAATGATGAAAATGCTGCCAAAGCTATTTTTGATACAACTGATGTAATTATTGAGGAAATGAAAAAATATGTTGATGTGGGACTTTTAAAAAGTGGAGAAGAAAATCGCACTATTTTCAATAAACAAAATAATGATACGATGCAGAAAATGAAAATAGAAATGAGGAAATATGTTGATAAAGCAATTTCTGAAGTTAAACGTTCGGCCATAAACAATCACAATACTTTAATCACTAGAATCTCCAAATTAGAGCATATTGCCACCGAACTCCAACCAAAGAAGGTGCAATCCGGAGGCCTAGCATTTCCACCAGAACTAATGCCTGAAGTTGATATATAGCTGAAGACAATTTTATAATGGAGGTTAGCAGCGAAAAATTACAAGTTGTTAACGAGTTACATAGAAATGCTCGACGAAATTTTCGTAGAAGGCGAACCATAATTAAGGGGTTTGGTGATTTGTGGCAAGCAGACCTAGCCGAAATGCAACCATACGCTGATAAAAATAGAGGGTATCGTTATATTCTTGTAGTGATTGACTGCTATTCCAAGTACGTATGGACCAGATCTGTTAAAAATATAACAGCTGTAGAAGTTACTAAGACTATGCAGACTATTATTCAAGAAGCAAATTATTCACCAAGAAATTTACAGACTGATAATGGTACAGAATTCTACAACAGAATGTTTTCCGCACTAATGAAGCAGCATGAAATTAATCATTATTCTACATATAGCACAAAAAAAGCAGCAATTGTTGAACGAGTAATCCGCACATTAAAGAGTTGGTTGTATAAAGAATTCTCAGCTATGGGTAAATATAAATGGCTCGACATCCTACCCAATGTTACAAAAAGTTATAATAACAAAGTCCATCGTACAATTGGTATGAAACCTGTTGATGTCACACCAACTACACATTTAAATGTATATAATAACATAAAAATTGCTCTCAAACCGAAATTCCACCTCGGTGACGTAGTTCGTATTAGCAAGTATAAAGGTGTATTTGATAAAGGGTTTACACCGAATTTCTCAACAGAACTTTTTAAAATTGTCAAGATAAACATAACAAATCCCACAACTTACCTGCTTGCAGACATGCTTGGACATCCAATCAAGGGGTGTTTTTATGAGATGGAGCTACTAAAGGCAAAATACCCCGATGTGTATCTAGTAGAGAATGTTTTAAAAAAGCAAGGAAATAAAGTGTTTGTAAAATGGCTTGGACTCTCTAAAGAACACAACTCGTGGATTGATAGAGCTTCTCTTGTTTAAAATTGTCACTGTCTGGAAAATATATTATTGTATTATTATTATAAGGTTATGTCAAATGAAATATTTTTATGTATAATAAATAAATAATAAAACGAATGTACTCAATTAATATTTGTTTAATTTATTTCCTTAATGTTAAATTGTAAACAAAATAAATATATTTTTAAGTTTATTACATATACTACAAATACTTAACTTAAAAAACACCAATTATTTTTTCATAAATATATATTTTATTACACAATAAATCTACTGAAATATAATACAATATCTCACATTTAGTATGAATTTTCCAGTTTTATAACTTTAACCCGATAAATAATGCAAATTTTATTTGATATGCTAATGTTATTGTGACTGGCTTAACTCATCTATTGCTGCAAGTAAAGCATCTAAAGGATCATATTTCTCCTTTTCAACAACATTATTTGTATTAGTTATTACGGCCAACTCATTTTGAAATATCGGTATGTCACAATGCCCCCATGGTAAAGTTTTAAACGTATTAGGAATGACGAATCTTTTGTCATCATAATGAGATAGTGCCACCTTATTTTTCATTTCTGTGTAAATATCATGCGAATAACTTCT
This sequence comes from Rhagium mordax, assembly GCA_963680705.1. NCBI lineage: Eukaryota > Metazoa > Arthropoda > Insecta > Coleoptera > Cerambycidae > Rhagium > Rhagium mordax. The sequence goes on from OY796664.1 coordinate 28,834,673, forward strand.
AAATGTATTCATTTTTCTTAATATTACCCCACCCTGCTCAACTATTTTCTTATAATCATCTATTGATAAATTTTTATTAATAACTGATTTCTTTACCCCCTTAGCTTTTTTCAATTCACTATTCATAGATTTTATACAGTAAGCTTTAGCCCCCGTCCCATAAAAACTAATAATCGGGTCGGCGGGGAACTCATCTTTAAAATTCCCTAAAACCGACAGACCTTTAGGAACATCAAATTTATTTCCTTCTTTATAGTTGGATGTATCGAATTTATCGGGGTTCTCTTTTATAAAATCGTAAATGTTATCAGTAAAAACTTTAATAATCAGAGAATCCGTATCGGTGTATAACAGGGAAGCATTTTCGTCAAATTTTCTTTTTATCACGTCATAGAAAAAATTGTATAACACCGTCTTGGATAATTCCAAAACACAAAACCCTACATAAATTGGCTTGTTGTATACTACTTTTAGTTTGTTCATATGAATCGCGACGAAATCTTCTGTAAAGATCGAACAAGTTTTAAAATTCGGTTGGGCTATAAGAGCATTTGCACCAAAGGACCTTCTAATACTTTCCCAATGCGTAACCAACTTTATATCCTTTCTATTATCCACGTTTTCCATAGTTTTACCGAAAACCGCATTATTCATTAATTTAAATTGATCTTTTTCGAATTTACTTGTTGCCGTGTTTCTCATCTCCGTATTTAAATCGATGTATTTTCTTAACCAAGGAGATTGATTAAATGTGAGCACTCTATGAATCTTTAAAACCATCAAACCATGATCCATGGCCTGTCTCAAGTTTTTATAGTGTACAATGTACCTTTTCTTGTCAAGCAAATTTGGAATCAACTTTGCTGATTTTGCATTAGGAGGAACCATGTTTTCTACTAGGAAAGGGAGGTCCGAATGTAGATCATGTAATTCGTTGGGATAATGAATGTCTACTTCGAAAATGTACCCGCGCGGATTTTCATCTGGAATATTCGTAATGTCTAAGTTTATAATTTCTTGTTGGGACAACCAGGTGAAACCACCTGTCGGTAGCGATTGAGACATACTGTGGCCGTATAGGTTTGTGGCGTCCAAATAAGTTATAAACGACGAGGGTTCGTTGGAATCGTAATCGGTGAGAAATTTATTATTTGCGATATGTTTTCTTTCAGAGCACTGACTTATTCCACCACGAATTCCTTTCTTAAAAAAGTTAATCATATCTATATCAATTAATAATTCTAACTCTACTCCTGTCAGTTTTAACATAGCGTCCCACGACAATCCGGGAGCTGTAAAATATTGAGCAGGATCCAACTTGTATTTCTCTAAACTGATTTTCCGAAAATTTTCGAATACATCACATAAAAGCAATACGTCTGTTTTCAAATACAGATCTGAATAATCGCCTAAATTCTGACAAGCGAACAACTTCCACACATCTTTAGCCCGTTGATAATCATCTTCGGATATATGCTGATCGTTTAGGTTGTCATAGAATTCAGCTTTGGATGGTAGATCTGGTTTATTCAACTTATTTAAACTATCCACAAAGCTATATGGAAATACACCCTTTTGTCTCATTAAACGAAATTCTTTGTTATCCGTATAAAAACTTCTGGTTATAGTTAACTGGTCATCATTTAAACTGTCACCCAAATTTTGTAGCGATGTGGACAAGAACTTAAAACTATCAATGAATCGCAATTGTAGAAATTTTTTCTTCTTCTCCCCATTCTTATTAATGTAATCGTGCATATAAAGGTCTTTTGAAAAAGATATGTACTTCTCTTTATTTTGCGCTAGTATCCCCACTCTATCTTTATGAGCGCATAGCTCTTTAATGAATAAATGTCCGTCGTATGAACTCATATTATGGAATATAATCGGTATGAAATTTGGTAATTTATAATTTAAATTGCAAACAGAATGTGCAGCGATAAATCTTATTTTTCCGGTTAAGTGGCAGTGATCCTTAACTTTCACATCACCTTCTTCGAATGCCTTCTCGCATATACCGCATACGGTTGCGTTTTCAAAGTCTCGTCTTTGTTGCGCTGTGAGCTTAGCCATTGGGACTATATCTTTCATATATCTATTAAAGATATCTCTCGAGTCAGCCTCGATACGTGATACGAAGACTTTGGCGGCGTCAGACCCCCGGTATAACTCAAACTTGTTTAGGGAATTGTCAAACGAACATTTTATTAAATACGCGAAAGAATGTGGTTGATGTTTAAAAGTTTTATTCCCGAAAGACCGTTCTGGATTGGGTTGGCAGGTATCGATAGGACTTAAAATTGATTCGAAATCGGCATACACTACAAATGGAACTTGCATTTGCCGTTCAAAATGTTCAAATTTTAACATATTCTCGGGCACTTGTTTACCATATTTATCTATTCGAAATTGGGTAGTAGGTATTGTTGTATAAATGTGATTACAATCGTGTGTCTGGTGTTGCAATAACTGACGTTCGGTATAAAAATATAACAAACAACCGTCGCAAAAATGTTTTTTATGATTGTGAGCAGAAATTTGGCGTGAAACTAACCTAGACAAATTCTTTATCCAGCAATAGTGAGTTTTAGCACAATCGTTCGTACAATGGTGATTAATATTACACACCTCAGAAATTAGCAATAAATTTAAATGGATACGCAGCTTTTTCCCCGAGTAACGTAAAGGACCTACAACTTCATATTCCATTCTATTATTTTTAAATTTCTCCTCTAACCCGTATACGTTTATCGATATATTATTCATTTCCTCAAATTTTGAAATATCTCGCAATTTTACTGGAAAATCCATACCTGTTACATTTAACACTTGTGAATAATGTGGATATGATGATAAGTCCGATGTATGACCATTTGCAGGATGCAGTGCCGAAGTCACCGCCCAGGCAAAACAACATTGATCTTGATTGTGCACGTTTACCACTGCATTCTTATTTTCAATGAATTTTGGTAATTTTATATATGATGATCCACGAAGTGGACTATACTTGTTCACATTAATTTCAACAAATTCGATTCGTTCCAAGGCCCATCCTAAAAATAAGTAAATGTTAAATGCAATTCTAATACGTTAATAAAAATAATTACACACCTGAATCTCGCTCTTGAAACTCTGTAGTTTGGGTAATCATCTCTTCTACAAAACTATCCAAAACATCACTTAAATTCATAGCTTGATCCAAAATTTTGTTGGTTGTATTAAATGATTTCATATCCGTTAACTCTTTACTTTGTATCTGTATTTGGCGAACACTTCCAGATTTACTTTTATTGCCATATGTATTTGTATCGCTTCTTCTAGCAGATTTAAAATTTTATGTTTGATTTCATTAAAGAACATTACGTAGTCCAGATGATTATGTTCACTATGCACTCGATATGAAATAATTCTGTATTTGAAAGCGCTTTGGATAATGCTTACACCATCCATTGAAGGAACACATGCATTTGCCTTATGTTGCAACGTCCTCTTATGGGAATGCATCTGAGCTGTCGTCAGCGTCACATTACAACAATCACATGTTTGCATACTTGCGGATGTTGAAGGGGTTGAATCAAATTTAAATTGTTTTGCTGGAGGTCCATTATCACGTAAACTCACACACGACTCTTTCTGATGACGACGTAAATTGCTGATCCGTGTAAAACTTTTACTGCAAGACGTACACTTATACATTTTGCGTGTTCACTAGGAGTCTGTTGCTACTAATAATGGTTGTGACAACTCCTCTCACTCTCTATATATCTACAGAATATGACCCCCCACCACCACATTTCAATATTCAAATATCCCCCATTATATTATTCTATTGTATAACTATTTAGATTGGCTTTTGTGTAATATATTTAAAATGATTCGATATCGTTTGTTTGTTAACCCATAATGTGGTACTATTGACAATACATCGATTTCTTTTGTCTAATTTCTTAACTTAAAATTTAAATGTAGGACCCCTATGTAGGTATTCATTAAATGTATACAATGGCAACAGTAAATAATGTCATAGAAGTGGAGTCTTTTGCACACATGCAAATACATATTCCTTACGTTAGCTAAGTAATTTAAAAATTTTTTTGTCCAATTTTACCCATCTAATATATGGCGTTTTACTGAATCAATTAATAAGTCAGGTTGGCCGAGTGGTTAAGGCGTCCAATGTGTAAAAAAAACATCAGATTCCCTAGCGGGAGCGTGGGTTCGAATCCCACACCTGACATTTTTTCTTATCCCATAACTGATTTAACCTGGAGATTTCTTGCAAAACCTCAGTGACAGTAGGGTATTTATTTTAATTTATTCCGTGTGCTTTTTAATACATCGATTTCTTTTGTCCAATTTCTTTTGTCTTTTTACAGGTTTGGTGTGTTTAAAATGTGAAATATATACTGTACTGTACTAGCCGCCTATGCTTAGCGGGAAGGTCGACCGACCGATGGTCACACGTGCCATCAAGTTGAACAATGCACTACCCTAGATTAAATCTAACTAACTATTAATCGTGATTTATGGGTTTCTTTTGTCTACTTGATATTGCTTTTCTATATGGGTAATAAACCGTAGAATTTCGAGAAATTGTGTCTTTATACTACAAATGCAGCAGTAAATAATTTTGACATGGTAATATACCAGACCCCTTGTTAGCGATACTGAATGACATATATTTTTGACAATTAAGAGCGCATAATTTAGCAATTGATGCATACACTAATTAATATACAATTACACTATACATACACTAATTACTATACAACAATTGTTCCAATTCAATTAGATGTATTGCAATTATACTAGTCTAATTACAGCGCAATAATCCAATTACTTTCATTTCTCCAATTGATGCACTAATTAATATACAATTGTACCAATTCAATTAGATATATTGCAATTATACTAGTTTAATTGCAATAATCCAATTACTTTCATTTCTCGCAACAATTGGGTTTTTTAATTAACCCCCTCCAGACTATATAAAATAGTGTAATTAACGCGCAAATAGTCTAATTACACATTTACAAATTACTAATTACGCAATTACATTAGAGCGCAATAATTCAATTACTTTCATTTCTCAGCGCAATAATCCGATTACTTAACGCGCAAATAGTCTAATTACACATTTGCAAATTACTAATTACGCAATTACATTAGAGCGCAATAATTCAATTACTTTCATTTCTCAGCGCAATAATCCAATTACTTTCATTTCTCGCGACAATTGGGTTTTAATTATCCCCCCTCCAGACTAATTACATTAGTGTAATTAATGCGCAAATAGTCTAATTACACAATTACAAATTACTAATTACACAATTACAAATTACTAATTACGCAATTACAAATTACCTCCTCCCCTCTCTAATTGCCCCCCACCCCAATCTAATTATCCTAATTGCCCCCCACCCCAGTCTAATTATCCTAATTGCCCCCCACCCCAGAAAAAGTGGTGGGGGGAGCAAGTGGTGGGGGGAGCCTCGGATCCGCTATTACTCTTCTACTCTCAAGTGTGGTGGCCTTGTCCAAACAGATACCTTGTTCTCTTTCTGCATCTAATGTCACCTTTGGATGAACAACAGACATCAGCTTCTCATTGCGGATGTGACCTCGCAAAATTTGGCGCTTCATGTCTAAGTTTCCCTCAATCACCAAGCCTCGGACATATAGCTCCCAGTCTATTTCATCAACAGAGAGATAATTCGGCTCCATGATTCCACAGTATTAAGTAACCTAAATGAACCTGAGATGAAAGGGAAAATAGTTTAGTACTAGAAAAACAAAAAGACAGAAATTTTGAATTTTCTTCCACCTATTTATTGGTACTTTTTATACCTAACAATCCTTGCCCCAAACGTTGACGGCGACACTTGTAAGGGTTCTATCTCTAAAACCTTACGTACTTAAATGAATTTCGATAGGAGGTTTTGAGGATACGTCACTATGTCCGTGTCATCAAAATCTCACCCAGCTATGCTCAGATTCTAGGAGGCAAGGGTCGTGAATTAGGGATTATTGCTGGTATAATCTGTAGTTGATTTCCCACTAGTTCAAATTACAAATATGGTTGTTAATTATTAATATACATATATAGGCTTTAGAAAATTCCCGTGGGCGCCATGACTATAGGTTAGCCAGAAAAAAAAATAATAGACTAAAATAAAACAAGAGACGAAAATAAAATTAGTACCATCCTATATTTAATCTTCCAAGATATGACAAAATTAGGTTACACAAAATTCAAATGTAACGCTTCCAATAAATGACTATACCAGATCAAAATATTTACTCATGCCTCAGCATCAATAAATTCTACAAAACATTTTAAAACAAACTCCCGCAGAAAATCGTTGCTGGTTACAACTTTATACAAAAATAGCTTAAGCTAAAAAAAATGAGGTAAACCTCCAATAACAGTTATAAGATTGTTATGACTAAAAAATTGTGACTTGACGTATCACCGATTTCGTAGACGACATACAGAGATTGATACTTGGGGCGGTAGTTTCCTCTAAATTGAAAAGATAAAAAGCAAGTTAACATTGAACAATAAAAAAATAGACTAAATTTACTCTATGAGAAAACCCCCTGTATGCCGCAAACGTAACCTAGTACACAATAAATCAGTGGGAACAACTTTCAAAATTTACTTATACCTAAAATAAAATAACGTGAATCGTTTACCTTAATATTCCTGCAAGGGAAGTGTACCAAAATTAATCAAATTAACACCGGGTGTAGTTAAACTGTATTAACTTAAGGTAACCGACCCCTAAACTATAAGCTCTAAGCAAGTGAGCATAAGAAATATCAGCACAAGCCTGATAACTATACTAAGGGAAATAAGAAAGTAATCAAATCAGATTGTGTTTGTTGTGACGTTGCAGTGTGTTTAGCAATTTACAATAGGAAAATGACGGCCGAACACTAAAGTGTAGCCTGAAACCTAAAAATCATACTCGTACCTCAACAACTTTTGTTAGGCACTAATTACTAACGTATATCTAAAACCTTGGTCCTCACCTCCTGTGCACCTAGTTAACAAATTTATATCGCCAGAGGCACGTTCCCTTAAGAACAAAATTAACTCAGTAAACAGGTGGGAGCGGGACTTACAAATGCCCATAAAACACTTGTAATTATTTATACTGCCAGTAAGGCACCACACAACCGACTGTAGTCGTTGCCACGACACAACAAACTCAAAACACACGACATTAAATTTAAAATATAGCGCTATATATAAAAAATCCACAAAGGTGACTACGATAATTAAAAACTACAAACTAAAAAACAGCAGGTACAAACATTACAATAATATCGATCGTTGCACGAGTAGTGATGGAGATTTAAAATTAAGTTTGTTTAACTTATCTTGTTATTTAAGATGAGATGTTGACATCGGGGAGGTTAGATTCCATACTTCAAAAACAAAACGTTGCCAACAGTTGGCCACTTATCTCACAGCCAGGTATACCAATCCAAAGAAAATCATGGAGGCATTTACCCCAAATATAAAATGGCAGACTTCCGGGTGCTAAAAAACTGCATGGGAATATGGCGTCAGCTTCTCCCTATTTTCTCGCCAACAATATGACTTGTACTGGACCTCTTTTATAAAAGTTGGCACATTTGCCTGATAATAACAATTTCGCCGTTGTTGCTCCAAAACATCTAACGTAACGCTTATGTCCCCTATCGATCACAATGGAATTCGATACTTGACCGTTATCGATTAAACAAGTTCTAGGATCTCAGTGAGATTTTTAAAATCTTCAAAATTTTGTGTGGGTTAAAAAATCATCGACTATCTACGTAATCCACTGAAGAACGACAAATAAAACCCGACACTCTACGGATCGACTACTCGGGCAACAAACAAAACAAAAATGACCGGTGTCCAGGCTGCACTTGATAGTCAGCTCGGTGCGGTCAAATCAGTGCGGTCAATTGAGGAACTAAATTCCCATTTATTTACTCAAACAGACGGCCCAGAGTGGTTAAGATTATATTTAATTTCCTAAAGGCTCAGCCAAGGGTAATTAAAAATGTTTTTTTGAATTATTTAAAACTTAATAGCAAATAAGCGACAGGGTTCACATCGTGTTTTAGATGACAGTCTGACTTTCAACTTCCGACTAAGCAGGAAATACGTATTAAATGATTTGAAACACAAGCGACCTGTTAGGTAGGGTTCACACCTATGTGAGATAAATGTCGTAGGCTGCTGCGTTAATTAACTTGTAACGCTACCGGCAAAGGTAACGTTACAGTCGTTAGTTTGTTAGTGCCAGTTTGGTAAATGATTGTCAGATTGCAATATTTTGAATACGGTTAAGTGCTGAAAAATTGAACAATTGTTTCACTCGGTATTTCTTCTTTAATAGCAAATATATGTGGCAACACACCCTGTACTTTTATAAATCGTATCACACCTAACAATGTAACACAAAGTAAGGCCGTGTGGGCGAATCACAAGCAGTAATATCTGCAAAATTGCAATTTGTTCGGTGAGAACGGATGTTGAAAAAAGTACTGACCACCGAAAATAAGGTAGGCAGAAGGGAGTCGAGAGAGTAGCGTCGAGCAAGAAAGTACGCCGTCGTCGCCGTCGGCATCGGGCCGAAAATTATAAGATATTCAAAACATTTTTTTTTTCCAAATTCACATAAAGAAAAATTATAAAATAACATATCGAAGAACGTGAAACTGCAGCAACTTATTTAAATAGAATTTTAATAGTGAAGTTTTATTTACGAATAATTAAATAAATAGATAAAATCCGTCGGAATAAAACAGTGGTGTGTTGAACAAAAATAACCCCTGCTGGAGGACCTATCTCTGATAAGTATCTTTAAAATATTTTTTGTTGTTGTTTTTTTTGTTGTCTTGACAGTAACGTTTTTTTTTTTTTGAGTAAATGAGTTAATTTATATCCTGTGCGTTTTCTTTTGAGTGTTTCGTTGATCTGTTACCTCTTTTGCGCGTCAAGCAGTTGTTTCTGAATTAACCAAAAATACAGGGCTACGGATACCATCCGCCGAAGGCCTACGTCGACACGTTACCTGCAGACCCTTCAGAGGGTTTGTAACAAAAATTTGGTGGCAGCTAAAGGGATTTATTCCATTTTTTTTTTTTGGTTGATTTTTTACCGCTGTTTGGTGGCATATAAGGTGCAGAATGCAAGAAACTCCAAAAGAGGGTAGTCAACCCTTAATTCAATCTTTTATATCACTGGGTATGATTGCTAATACTATAGATGCATTTTCGGGGAAAGAAAATGTAAGAGATTATTTTGAAAAATTTGAAAAAAGGGCAAAACTAGATAATTGGGATGAAGAGGCTACCTTGAATTTAATTAAATATAAATTAAGCGGTGAGGCATATAATTATTTCAAATCCGATAAACAATTAGACACTATAAAGTATAACGAATTTAAAAATAAATTTATCACCCAATTTTCTCCACTAAAAATACCTGGACAGGCATTGATTAATTTAGGACGATGTTATCAAAGATTCGATGAAACAGTAATAAATTTCTCAACAAGAATTAAACTATTAGGTAGACGAATTTTAGAGGAAGATTTAGAAAATGCGGCACAAGGTGAGGCCCCAGGTTTAGAAAAAAAATGTAATCAACTGGTTCTAAATCAATTTAAAATAGGTTTGAAAAGGGAAATCGTAGATAAAGTAGGGACTATGTTTATGAGAGAAATGGATTTAGATATAAATAAGGCTGTAGAAATAGCAAATTTTGAAGAATTAAATCAATTAACCATAAAAAATAGAAACAAAATATCCCCGCTTTACCAAAACGAGAGAAATTCAAATGATTGCAAAATTTGTCACAAAAATAATCATGACACGTCAGAGTGTTATTTTAAAAATAAAAGAAATATTTCTTGTACTTTTTGTCATAAGCAAAAGCATACAGTAGAAAATTGTTGGCAAAAAAATAAAAGAAATTTTAATTATCAAACCTCTTCTAGAGAAACTGGAAGGGCACTAAATTCACGCGAGTCTAGGGCTGTAAAATGCTGTAACTTTTGTAAACGAAAGGGCCATATTGAGGAAGAATGTTGGGCGAAAAATAACAGTTTTCCAAATAGAAATAAATATGACTCACAAAATTATCAATATAATGTAGATCAGTCAAGGGAAAGTAGAAATGAAAATGTCGAGGAAAATGAACAAGTAAATTCAGCTTTAAACTATCAAGTCCCTCCTGTTACGCCCCGACGGGAAGGGAGATATCTATCACAACAGTAGATAAAATTGTCAAAAATTCATAAAAAATACAAAAAGAGTTATTACAAATCCCCACATTAAATTTGAATAAAAGTAGCGATCCAAAATGGGTAAATTTTTTTGTAAATGGTAAATGTTTGACATTTCTGGTAGATACAGGGTCGGCCGTAACTTTAGTACGTAAAGAAGTATGTCCTAATATTGAAAATTTATTAAATTTGGAAGGTATTGAACATAAACATTTAACGGCAGTAACAGGCCATACAGTACCAATTGTTGGTACAGCCAAGTTAAATTTTTCCTTGCGAAAATTCTCCGAAAAATATAGTTTCAATGTAATTATTTGTGATGAAAATTTGCCAATTGACGCTCAAGGCATACTAGGCCGAGATTTTTTGTTATTGAATAAAGTAACTATTTGTTATGATAAAAATGTTCTGAAAATATGGGGTTATGAAATAACTATTTTTGATCAGAATGACTTATTAAATAATAGCGATTGTGATGAAGGGGATGAAATTTTTGAAAATGATAAAGAATGTCAACTGATTTTAGTTGTTATACATTAAACAATTACAAAGTTGATAATGAATGTGATGAAGAAATCGAAAAATTAAAAGAAAAGCTAATAACAATAAAGAAAAATGTCTATTATTTTTGTATAATATCAATTTGTATGTTGTTGAATTTAGTGATAAGTATATTAATTTTTGGTGAAAGCACCTACGTAAAAATAAAAATGTCATTAAATCATAAAAATGTAACTCAAACTAGACGTAAAATAATGGGTTTATTGAATCTTTTATGTGCGCAGGTATACAAAGTAATATACGAATATTTTAAAAATGATAATTTTTTCTCAAAAATGAAAAGGTACTCAGATAAAGGTATTACTAAAGATAAATCTGGTGATCTAAAGCTAGGCGGTAAAAATAAATTAGAAGTAATATTGTACCCGAATGTAAAAGTTACTCCTCACGGGGATATTAGTAGTGACAGTGATGAGGAAATAAATAATATAAGGCCTCATGGTATTAAATCGGTAAGAAGACCAAAAATTAAAAGAAATACTGAATGCATAGCGTTAAAAATGCAGAACAACTCAAGTAATATGAGTAGTAAAATAATACTGAACCATGTTAACGCGAAAAGAGTTAAAGAGGACTTAGAAAAAATTGAAATATATACAGGGGATATAAAAAGTAAAATAGTAGAATCAAATGATACGGGGGTTAATCTAAAAGTAACCACTCAAAACTTTGATAAAAATGAAATCTTGTGCAATAATAATAAAATGTGTACAGGAAATATAGATGATGACTTACCAAAATCTAATGATACGGGGGTTGATCATAAGGTAGCCAGTAAAGGCAAAAATAAACCTAACATGAGTAGGAATCATTTAAAAAATAAAGAGGTACTATTATATGATAAAATAATTGATGATAAAAATGACATAAAAAATATAATACAAGTAAAAAAGGTAAGGTTTAACCTAGAAGGGGGTGATATAGATAAGGTGAATTACGCTTGGACTCAAAGTAAGGGAAGCGCAAATTACAGGGATATAGTTTTGGATCGTGTTCAGACTCTACAGAAGGAGAACCGATCCGAATGTGTCATAGAAAAATATGATAGTTATACCGGGGAAGATGGAAAAAACGTTGTAATAAATAAACAAAGTATTAATAATGATGAGCTGTTCATTATGGACGTAATATTGAAAGCGAAAGTAAATGTAAAAATACCAATATAAGAAATTATAAAAGTAATAAACGAGGAAATAAAGTAGATAATGAAGTAATAATAGAAAAAATAACATACGGTAAAATTTGTTCAGTTCACGAGGTTAATTTGAAGTAAATTAATATTTGTTACATTTTACCTGCCTGTTTTATACATTTAAAATTATATTTTAATTAAAAACTAATAATAGGTCGGTGCTAAAATTCACTTCGTTACAGTTTTTGTAGTAATTTTTATGAAACCTGATATCACCACGTTACTCCAGGTACGCCCATTTTCATGATAAGTAGTTCCTTGGCAGGTTCCGTCGTTACTTAACGTCCCTAACATTGTTATTGATGCTGAAGTAGTACCATTTATAATAATATTACCGAGGTCTTGATTATATATCCGTAGACTTTTATACTGATGCATATAACGACAGTTTTCCGCGCCAATTTGATAAATATATTCTGAAATTCCCCCTGATACAACGGACGAGTGGCTGTGCATACCACAGTGCGTTATATGTCGATTGACTTCAACTAAACATGCTTTTACTAACTGCAATTTTATATCATTTCTTTGAATGACTTTTATGTTTATTCTTTTATTGGTATATCCTGATTCTGGTTCACCGCAAGGTGCGACGTTGATTATAGAAATGGAAGATAAATTTAGGTTAGGTGTATCACAATCATACGCAATTAACGCAATCGCGACCCCAAAAGTCGACAGCAATAAACTGAAGGAACCAAGGACATTTTCAAATCCGTTAAAAGAATATGTCAATCTGAAACGTTTAAAAAAAAATTCTTTTTATTATCATGTTAACAACAAATATAAAAAAAATAAGAAAAAATACACATAGGTAGGTACACAAATTCATTTCTTAGGTTTCTCGTAAACCTCTTTTCTTTATATTCAAATCTAATTAAAAAAAAGTTAATAATAAAACCCATAGTTTAATATATTTTTCTTATTATTCATTCTTCCCCTTATTTAAACACAGTATTCTTAATTTACCACTTATCTTATAACTTTATTTACATTATTTTCTCTATATTATACTTCATTTAACTTAGCAGACAAATGAATAATTTATTATCTTACGTATATCTATATTATATGAACATACTAATGTAACAAAACTAGGTACGATATATGAGTATGCTTTAATGCCCATAACGGTCTGGAGCACGTCTTTGCCTCATAGACCTTATTAAAGGTGTAGGCTGAAAAATTTCTACAGGGGCAGGACTGGCAGGAGTATCTTGTAACCGATTAAAATTTTGAGCTAACTCTGCCATCCTTGCTAAAGTTAATGTATGTCGTGCAACCTCATCAAGTTCCTCCTCGTGGGCAGGCTCTTGAGGAAATATCTCTTATTTAATTTTTTATTTTAATTTTTTGATAACTTTCGCCCGGACTCTCACCTATAATATCCCCTTTAAAACGTTTAAGTCTATTCACATGTACTATCTGATCTCTCTTTTCCCTACTTCCCTTATTTTATAATTTACAGGACCTTTTTTTTCTAAAATTCTATATGGTCCTAACCATGGTTTAGCCAATTTTTTTGATAAACCTATCCGACTCGTAGGATCGTGTAAATAAACTAAATCTCCTAACTCAAATATTCGCTCTTTAGTTTTTTTATTATACTGTTTTATCATATTGTCTGATGCGTGTGCCAAATTTTCTCGAACGTGCAAAAATACCTGATTTAGCCTTTCTAATAACTCAGATGCATAGTTTTCATCATAATCATATCTTAATTTATTTGGTTTTATAAAGTTGTCAAATGGTAGTACGGAATCTCGACCATGTAAAATAAAATACGGACTATAACCTGTCGCGCTATGAATACTCGTACGATACGCGAATAATACCAATGGTATCCAATCATCCCAGCCTGTTGACTATTTGAAATATACTGTGACAAAATATCCTTAAAAACTCTATGACTTCTCTCAAGCATGCCGTTGCACTGAGCGTGGTAAGGCGTTGTTTGAATCTTTTCGATTTGTAACAATTTACACGTTTCCTTCATAATTGAAGACAAGAAATTTGACCCCTGATCTGATAATAATTGGTTTGGTGTACCGTGTCTAGTAATTATATTGTCAACGAACGCTCTAGCGACGGTTTCAGCCTTTTGATTTGGCAGAGGTATCGCTTCAACATACTTTGAGAAATAATCTTGGAACGTTAACAAATATTTATTTCCTTTAAAAGTTGTGGTTAACGGTCCTACTATATCTATAGATGTACGTTCAAAAGGTTCGGTTACTTCTTGAAATTTCTGTAAAGGTGTAGGTTTCAAATGGAGCGAAGTCTTCCTTTGATTGCAAGCGTGACATGCACAACAATATTTGTTTATATCCTTACGAATATTTGGCCAATAGAACCGGCTATTTATTAACGCAAACGTTTTTGCCTGACCAGCATGCCCCGCAAAAGGTAATGCGTGGTAATCATGTGTAGCGTCCCTTGCCATGGGTCATAAACATCATTAGTTAATGGGTCGTCTGACACTTCAGACAACCCCCTAATAAATACCAGCCTCTTACGGCCGGTTCCATAATACAATGCTTAAAGGGCCTTTAGTTAAAAAGAGCTTTAACTTAAAAGCTACTTTAAAAAGTGTTTTAAAGTAGACATGTTCCATAATGAGTATTCACATTGTCTTTAGCTAAAGTCTCCTTTTACATTTTTTTATCACATTGGCAACACTGAAATGAAGTAATTTCAATTAGCGCTACTATAGACACTGTATACTCTTAACCACTTTCTGACATTTGACAGTTGTTCATAAATACTTTTTTATTTTATACTCGTGTTTCTTTATTCTACAGTTATAAAATGTCTGATAAAAAGAAGAACAGGGGAACTAATTTTAGTAAAGAAGAAGAATTGCAGCTTTTAGATGAAATATACAAAGAAAAACATATAACTGAATGTAAAGTAACCAACAAAGTTTCAAGTACAGAAAAGGTATGTTTGTTGACCATTTAGTAGGTATTAACATTGTTTATATATTTTATAAATAATGGTATTAATAACTTAAGTACCACAAGTATAACTAGATTTTATAATAAATACAATGTTTGTTTGTAGGAACTGGCATGGCGAAGAATATGTAGCAATTTCAATTCAAAAAGTTGCCAGAATAGGAATATCGACCAATTGAAGTCGAAATATGATAATCTGAAGACAAAGACCAGAAAAGTGGCTGCAAATCACCGAACATATTGTAAAGGTACTGGAGGTGGTCCTTCATTGGATGATAGCTTCGATCCAATTATAGAAGCGGTTCTGAAAATAATTAATTTTAAAACGGTCGTTGGTTTCGAATCACTCCATGATTGTGATAACTTAATCGTTGAGAGTGTATTTACTGGAGCTACAACAAGTAGTATCATATCAGATACGAGTAGCTTATTAAATAATGAAAGTTTTTTAATTATTGATGCAAATACATTAATAGAAGGGGAAAATGAAGCTAGCAGTTCTCAGTTAGTACCGATGCAAACTGAAAGTGATAATGGTACATCTCAAATTGCAAATTTCGCTGAACCCGTACTAAACAACAATGCAGCACCAAAAGTTAATGTGGATGGTACACCACAGCAAAAAAATATAGAATCTAAAACAGGGCAATCATGTAAAAGAAGACTTGACGATGATTGGAGCCATTATGTTCCTCGAAGGTTGAAAGGGCCTATAACAAAAAAACTGAAACCTTCTATAGCCAATCCCGTTATTGCCTGCAAAGAGGATTATTATAGAAAAAAAGCTCTCTTAGAGGGAGAAATTTTGGCAAAAAAACTGTGGACAGCTAGGGAAGAGGAAGAACACCAGAAGAAAATGCGTTTATTAGAGTTAGATATACTCATCAAGGAAGAGGAACTGAAGCAAAAAAAGACTTAATGAATAGGTTATTTATTATAAAAAATAGTATTAAGTGTATGCAGTTGTGTATTTATATAAATATAGTTGTATTTTTGAAATGTTTATTCTTTTCTCATATTAGTCTTGCGAAATGTTCGTTAATCAATAACCTTCTAATGTTTCGTCCATTGTTGTTGGCAATATTATCCTCTCTTCCATGTATCAAATTCTCATCCTCGTCGTGTCCTAAATCCTCATACCACTCTTCAGGAAAATTGTCATTCATCTCAACAGCAATGATGTGCAAAATAGCTGTTGCCACAATAATACTCATAACTGTTTGTAACTGAAGCCTCATTCCTAGACTTAAAATTGGAAATCTCCGTTTCCACACACCATATTTCCTTTCAACTACATTGCGTGTCCTAATGATCGATTCATTGTATAGATTTTCTGCCTCTGTATGTGTTTCCTGTAGCTTGGTCATAAGATAAGGTTCAATTTTATATCCACTGTCCCCAATTAATATGTATCGACCATATCTACCATCCTCAAATTCTCGTTTTAGGCTGCTATTATTAAAAACCGTCTGGTCATGGGAGGAGCCAGGCCACCGGGCTACTATATTTCTAATCTTTAAATTAGAGTCCGAAACAGTATGTACGTTTAAAGCAAAAAAGCCTTTTCTGGAACGAAATATTTCTGCATCTCACCTCCGGAAGATTCTAATTTAATTAAAGTACAGTCGATTGCTCCAATTACTCTTGGAAAACTTGCTATTCTATAAAAATCCTCGGCAGCCCTTTCCATTTCAGCATTGTTATGATACATATTTATATATCTTGGGCGCAATGATGCTATGGCTGCTGATACTCTCTTCACTATTCGGCATGCGGAGGTTTTTGAGACGCCCATAAAGTCACCTGCTGCAATAAGCATACTGCCTGTCGCATAAAATCTCAAAGTTAATAGTAATTGGATCATTGGCCGAATACACCCTCCTCTGCAAAAAATTAGAAATATTTTACTTTAGTGAAGTCCTCAGTGTCATCATCGTACCCTACCTACTTTTATCTACGTATATAAATTAAGTAAACTTACCTGTTTGTGGGAAATGATATTAAATGTTCGATTTGTCCCAAAAGGAATATTACAGTAGGTTTTATTAACCCAAATCTTTGAAAAAATTCTAAATCATCATATTTGTTTAAAAAATTTTGCCTTTTTCTATATACTTTCGGTCTTCTCAAAACTATTTCTACTTCATCATCTGATGAGGAGCTTGAACTGGTATCAAAATCAATATTATTCATTTTTTTTATATAAATTTCTTCAAAAACACAGTTAAATAGGCACGTATTTATTTATATATGCATGTGAGGTTATGTTCAATAACATTATTTGTCAAATGGTACCTTAAAGTCCACTTTACACGCACTAAAGCATCAAAATTGTGACTTTAACTTTAAGGAACGATAAAGTCTGTCATGTTTACTTAAAAATATATATTTGTATATTTGTATATAGATAGTGAGTTGTCAACCAACCCTCATACAGTCTGTACATATGTTAAATAAATCCAATACCCTTCCAACATCGCTTTTATTTTAGTGGCGCATAACGCTACACATGCATTGTTTTTATAATATACGATTCGGGGATAACCAATTTATCATTTTTATCATTGTGATCAAATTTGAACAAAATTTCATCGTCATCTAAAAAATATATTTCTTTTGCTAATTCATCATTTGCCTTTAATTGTGTTACTAAGTTTTTACAGAATATATCTTTACCTTGCTCACGTTTGACTATATCTCTGTCCCAGACTGGCGTAAAAGATTCCTCAGCATTTATCCTACATATATCTTTTTGATCTAGAGTTAGACAATAAATGTTTATAATATATTGGTTCCTTGAAAAATATATTTTATCATTTGGAATACCACATCCCACTTTAACTTATCTAATCCGCATCCAATTTTTGGCATTGCTAAGAATTTATCATGATTATTTAAACAATATTCCTTGAGCTTTAAGATTTTATAAGATGGTTTATGGTAAAACTTACTTTTGGTAATTAAATAGTGTATATTTTTATCTGAGATATTTAGCGTAGCTACTTCGCCTAATTGTTTTTCCTGACTTCTTAAGATGGATATTGATCCGTATCGTTTCCTAAATTCAAAAGCAATTCCCTGACTCATAACGAAATCCGTTGGTACACAGTGAACTAATGAAAATTTTGTAGGAGCTTCGAATAAGTGTCCCTCTAATATTTTTACATTTATGTTTGTAATACCTTCTCCCTTATCAATCTTATTTATGAATGACTCGTAACAAATTTCGTTTGTTTTTTCGATATTAACTCTGTATGTGATACCTTTTCTGATATTGGCTTTATTGATATAGTTGCAGTGAAACTAAAGGCTGGTGCCAATTTTCTATATATTTTTAATATTTACATTCCTCCGAGTCTAGGATTCGATGAATATGATATTTTGTTTGATGCAATTGAATCCCTACACCCCATTTATGATTCTAATGTACTGATTCTTGGCGATTTCAATATCCCGGAATACTTTGAGTGTTACTCAAGCGGAGTTCATAGTCGCCATGTTAATTCCCTACAAAATTTTACAAATTATCTCAGCTTAAACCAGTATAATTTTGTCCCAAATTCCAACAACAGAATCCTGGATCTCGTTATGTGCAATAAATCTTGTAATGTAGTTCATTCACCTGAATTATTATTGCAAGAAGATTCTCATCATCCAGCTCTCCTCATCGAAATGAATGGCGTACTTAGCAGTACAGATGTGGCATTTCCCCTAAATAACTCGACGAACAATGAGCTGGATTTCAATTTTAAAAAAGCCAACTTTCAAGCCTTATATCGAGACCTAGCATTGACTGATTGGTCTTGTTTGTCATTGACTTCTGATGTAAACAGTGCTGTGGATGTTTTTTATGTCAAACTAAAAGATATATTAACAAAACATGTCCCAAAAAAAACAAAGTCGAATTTCAGTAAACAATTTCCTAAATGGTTTTCCAAACAAATTATTGATCAGTGGAAGTCAAAAGAAAAAGCTAAAAAAATATATAACTCCACAAAGAACCCCGAGGACTATGACAAGTTTTCACGTCTTAGATCATCTCTTAAGATAAATATTAAGGAAGCATATTGTAAATTTATTAGTGATGCTGAAAATTCATTTAAAAGTAATCCAAACAATTTCTGGACATTTATTAATTCAAAAAAGAACAGCACAGCTATTCCATCCACAATGGTTAATAATAATATAGATATAGATGACCCTCAAGTGATAGTTAACACATTTGCCAGTTTTTTCTCTGACGCATATGTCAACTCCGGCCACCCTACAAACAATTCAAGCCCTGACAATGTGAACGTACTACACTTAATGAGCGTATCCGAATCTGATATTATAAGTGCAATAAAAAAAATAAAAAACAATATGTGCATGGGTCCTGACCTTATTCCAGCCTTCCTGATTAAAGACTGTGCAACAATCTTCTGTAATCCTTTAGTTACTATATTTAATATGATATTAACCTCGGGAGTTTTTCCCGATGTCTGGAAACTGTCTAGGATTACCCCTATCTACAAAAAAGGTGCCATAAATGACTTTGCGAATTACAGACCCATAGCCATATTGAGCAACTTCTGTAAAGTTTTTGAAATTATCCTGCATAGTTTTATTTCACCACATGTCTCCAATGTAATTATCCCAGAACAACACGGTTTCATTCAGGGTCGATCCACAATTTCCAACCTTACGTGTATCACACAATTTATCTCTACAGTCGTTGATGAGGGAAGTCAGGTAGACATCATCTACACTGACTTCTCCAAGGCGTTCGATAGACTTGACCATGCTTTGTTATTAAGGAGTCTTGATGAAGTTGGACTATGCACAGGTCTATTAAATCTCTGCCAGTCTTACCTTAAGGACCGTTCTCAATTTGTGCAATATCGGGGCTTCAGATCTAATGCATTCCCTCAATCGTCAGGTGTTCCCCAAGGATCGATCCTGGGACCTCTTTTCTTCATAATTTTCATTAACAATATTGCCAGTGGTATTAATGTTCATTATCTTCTGTACGCAGATGACCTGAAATTATATTGCAGGATTACTTCCATTTCTGATTGTGAGAATCTTCAGAATAATCTTGCGATCCTTGAAAGTTGGTGTCTTAATAATAACCTTCCCCTTAATCCCAGTAAGTGCAAAGTTATGTCTTTTCATCGCAAGAAATCTGCAATTTTGTTTGATTATATACTCAGTAATGAAGTTAGGCCTGATTTCGTTAAGGACTTGGGGGTCTTCTTTGACTCTGGGCTTACTTTTTTACACCACATTGATACATGTTTAACTGGTGCATATAAAAGTCTTGGTTTTATTGTTCGAAATTCTAAAGATTTTAAAAATATTGCAACATTGCGTCTACTGTATGTCACTTTTGTGAGACCAAGGCTTGAGTATGCTTCAGTTATATGGAGTCCTATATACACAACATACATAACAAGAATTGAAAGAGTTCAAAGAAGATTTTTCAAATCAGCGGTTTTTATACTAGATGGAGTCTATCCCATTAGAGGTACTCTACAAGAGCTTTTTCTTGAACGATTTGATTTGCAGAGTCTCTTCACTAGGCGTACAATGCATTCAGTGGTGTTTCTTTTCAAATTAATTCATTACATCATAAAGTGTGAATCTATCATATCGGAAATTAAATATCATGTTCCTAGAATTAATGGCAGGCATAACAGCTTATTTTTATTACCTACTGCACGCACTAATCTTATCACAAAATCGCCTTTATATCAGATGATAAATAATCATTGTAATGTTGAAAACATAGTAGATATTTTACTTTGTAGTTTGAGTGATGTCAAAAAATGTTTTTTATAAACTGTGACAAAATGTATTTGCTGTCCTGTTTTTAATTTTATTTTTTTTTTTAGGCACATTTTCCGTTTTTGTTTCTTTCTTATTTTGGTTTACATTTGTAGTGTATTTACTGTGATGTATAGTCTTTTAATTGTATTCTGATTTGTAACTTGTTTTTACTTATCCTGTAATTGGGCCTTAGCCCGTTGGATATTTTATTGCAATAAATAAATAAATAAATAAATAAATAAATAAATATTATAAATTCTACTTAACGCATCTACGTTTCCGTGCTTTTTGCCTGACCTATATTTAACTTCAAAATCGTACTCTGACAAAAACATTGACCATCTAGCTAACCTCGAATTACAGTCTTTCAATGATAAAAGCCACTTTAAAGATCTATGATCGGTAACAATTGTAAATTTTTTCCCATACAGGTAACAGCGATATTGTTTAATCCCATATACTACTGCTAAACATTCTAATTCTGTAGCGCTGTAGTTACGTTCGGCCTTATTTAGTTTTCGACTCGCGTATGCAATCGGCTTCTCAAAACCTTCTCTAATTTGGCTTAAAATAATTCCTAGCCCTACTCCGCTAGCGTCAGTTGATAGAATAAACGGTTCATCAAAATTTGGACATATCAGAACTGAGTCTGACGTAATGGCGCTCTTCAATTCTATAGCTT
The DNA here is from genome assembly GCA_963680705.1 of Rhagium mordax. Taxonomy (NCBI): domain Eukaryota; kingdom Metazoa; phylum Arthropoda; class Insecta; order Coleoptera; family Cerambycidae; genus Rhagium; species Rhagium mordax. Next base: position 28,856,165 of record OY796664.1, read on the forward strand.
CAAGACAAGTCGCGTCTATATCAAAATCTGTATCCTTTTTTGTCAAATTTATTAATGGATTTACAATTTCTGAAAAATGAGGAATAAATTTTCGATACCAGCCCACAAGTCCTAAAAATCCTCTAACTTCACGTACTGTTCTTGGATTAGGATAGTTCAAGATACATTCAATTTTTCCCGGATCTGGTTTAATACCTGACCTTGTAATTATATGCCCTAAATATTTGATTTCCGTTGTTAAGAATTTACATTTACTGGGTTTTAGTTTAATATTTGCTTCTCGAAATCGTTCGAAAATATTTGTTAACTTTTGAATATGATCTTCCACTCCTTTAGAACTAAAAACTAAGATATCATCTAAATATGCCATACAAATTTCCGGTGCTAACCCTGCCAAAATCAAGTTAATCGCCCTCTGAAAAGTACTTGGCGCATTCACAAGTCCGAAAGGCATCGCGTTAAATTCATAATGTTGTCCCAACGTGGAAAAAGCAGTTAATTCTTTATCATTTTCTTCTACCTCAATTTGATGATACGCGGCGGTGACATCAAATAAACTAAATAACGTGGAGTTTCCGAAATGTTCTAAGGTTTCTTGAAGATTTGGTAACGGGTAAAAATCCCTTTTAGTAACCGCAGTCCCCGATAATCTATACAGACTCTCATCTTATCATCACCATTTGGTAATTTTTTGGTAACTATTGGAGGGAGGCGAAATTCAGCAAACGCTGTTCTTCCATTTAACCCCCGTCCTACCTAACCTAAACTAACATAAAACTAAAACTAAAAACTAAATACTTAGTTTAATACCACGTTATTTATGTGTAACTTTAGTTAATTCAATTAGTAAAATTTATAATATTATTGATGAGCTAACAATTGCATTTTCATATCAAATTTAAATTTATTTATACCACATTTCCTTCTTACGGCAGGGATAGCATTATAAATTTTTGCTACAGTAAATGTAAATAATCTTTCATAAATTGCAGTTCTGTGAGCTGGTGGGGTAATCAAAGATTTCCTTCTAATGTTGATATTATGAACATCTGTTCTAAATTTTATTTTATTGTATAAATAAGGTGGTGTCTTCAACGTTATAAGCCTATGAAAAAAGACAGAGGAGTGTAATAGTCGCCTGTTACTCATGTTTAGCCAATTGATTGCACTGATCATATGGGAGATATGTTCCCCACGTCTAATACTACATATTAACCTAGTGCATGAATTTTGTACTTTTTGAATTCTTTTCGATGTCTGTACGTCAATGCATAGACCATATATAATATCACAATAAGCAAAATGAGATAAAACCAGAGCATCACACAGCAATTTAGTAGTATCTTTATTTAAAAGTTCCTTACTAGAATAAATATTTTTTAAATTGCAATATGCTTTCCTAACACAGTTATTTATATGAGTTTTAAATCTGAGGTCAGTATCGATAGTCAAACCTAAATTTTTTATTTCATTAATACTTTTAACCATAGTGCCCTCAATTTGTATGTTAACGTTAGGACTGTGGACGTGGCGTAAATGTTTTTTTCCAAATATCATTACAGCAGATTTTGACGGATTTATACACAAGTTGTGATCTTTTGAATATTTTACCAAGGTATTCAAATCATCATTTATTATTTGAATAGCTGTATTTATATCACTTATTTGAAACGATTTGTACAACTGTGTATCATCTGCATATTGGTGAATTTGACACGAAGCTAATTTTGTATGAAACTGGCTAGTATAAATTAAAAATAGTAAGGGCCCCAAAATTGATCCTTGTGGTACACCACGATCCAAAACTCCTTCTGTCGATAAGTTGTTATTTAGTTAACAATTTGTTTCCTATCCGATAAATAATTTCCAACAAATGTTATTGCTGTATTAGAAAAGCCTATGTAATGTAATATAGCTAATAAAACGTCATGATTGATACAGTCAAATGCTTTCGAATAGTCAATAAGTGTTAATACTGTAAGTTCATCATTTTCTGTTGCTTGTAAAATATCATCAATAATATGACACAATGCCGTTGTGCAGCTAAAATTTTTTCTAAAGCCAGATTGCGTTAAAGGTAAGATATCGTATTTATCTAAGTATTCTTTAATTTGATTTGAGACTATTCTCTCTAAAATTTTTGACAACGGAGATAATACACTAATTGGCCTTAAGTCCTTATAATCTTCTGGTTGAGCAACTTTGGGTAGAGGCAAAACTATGGAAATTTTCCACATGTTTGGAAAGTAATTTTCAGCTAAACAACTGTTTATAATATGAGTGATAAAAGGTACAATGTAAGGACAACAATATTTAAGCATACTTAAACTAATTTCATCGTAATCTACAGCATTGACTATTTAGCGAATTAATTATTCCTAAAATTTCCTCGTTATTTACTAATGAGAATGAAAATTTGACATTATTATTATTTTTTAAGTGTTCAGAATAAAATTTTTCTGTGTCGTGTACATTACCAGATGCTATATTCTTAACAGAATTTATAAAAAAATTATTAATCTCATTGACATTTAATAAATTAGGTGGTAAGCTTCTATTTTTCTTCTTACTGGAATAAATATTCAAGTGATCCAAACCATAACCTATCTAATTCCTCTTGTAACTTTGGTCGCAAATAAAATGGTACCCTATATGGTGTTTTAGCGATAGGCGGCACGTAGTCAGTGATAATTTTATGCTTTACTTTCGTAGTTCTAGTCAACTCGTCCCCGTCATCACAGAAAATATCCGTATATTTGGATAAAAATTCAAACAAAATTTATCGCGTTTGTTCATCTAAATGTGAAACATCAAACCCATCATAAAAGTCTTTTTCGGTCTTTACTATTACATTTATTGATTCATTTGCTCCGATTATTTTATTCTCGTCTGATTTTATTTCAAACTTATTTCCAACCCTTCCTACAATTTGACCTTTATTTATGATCACTCCGTATTCATTTAAGTTTACCAGGCGCGTAATAACTGTATTTCTGTTACTAACAAGTGTTGTTGCTAGTGTAACACCATTAATCCCTATCTCGCATGGCTCTATTAACAATGAGTCACCCTGTATATTTTTATTTGGTTTACATGTTATCATCATTTCGCATCTCGGTGGAACTTTAAGCATTTTTGAACCGCGTTTTTCCGTTTATACATTTTTAAATTATGCCGCAGCGAATGCAATAATCCCGGTTTTGATCTAATCACTCCTTGTGCCAGAAAACGCATCGACTGCAGTACCAGCTGCACCGCGCCAACATAAGTGTACGATGCTTGAAGTCAGTTTCGCGTTCAGTGCGCAAGATGGGTAGGGGTACGTGTCAGAAACCGGCAATAAAACTAACAATCCGGCCGTTTAAAAATCAGTTGGCGATGCGCCCGATCGAGTCCAGACCACCAGTCCGAGAAGAAGTCCGCTGCTAGAAGGAGTAAGATATATTAGGTTCATTTACTGTATTTGACCGGTGATTTTTATTCAATTATTTTTCTATGTTCGAATTGTTTTGTACGACTCGCGATCGGTGTTAATAAAACGTCACGGGTAATTTTCCGGCTCCGAGCAAATTGTGCTCAGGACGTCGTCTAGATTCCTCGGTGCAAGAGCTCATTTGGGCTCACGTGTATAGCGTTTTGATAGTCTGCTGTCTTGTCATGTTTAATCGCTCGCAGCAACATTATCAAGGCGTCGGGGCTTTTCTTTTGGTAAAAAAAACGATGTTTTGGTAGCTTGCTGTCTTTTTTTTTTTTTTTTTTTTTTTTATCACTTATTTAACGTCGGCCTATTTCCGCTACGGAGACCAATCACCGACGCCAGGAGACGAGCAACCCCCAACCTGGAAATTTTGCAAAACCTCTTATCTTACTAAGAGTAGGGATTTTTTACTTGCCTAACATTTAATAGACAAGGGACCGACTGCTTTACATCCCCTCCGAAGGATGGTATATCGTCAATACACCTCTCGCCTACAGTTGTATTGCTTCTGCGATATAGCTGATATACAAGCCGCTAGAAGTAGGGAAGCGAGACCGCGTCTTTCCGTGGATAGTCCCCATCCATGTACTACACGCGGTAAATGTTGCTTTACTCCTAATATCGCTATGAAGTGAGTGAAGTCAGTCCTCCGCTCGCTGCTCGGGCTTGCTGTCTTGACGTGTCTAATCGCTCGCAGCAATTTATCAGGGCGTCGCCGCTTTTGTTCCGCTCGATTTATATTGTTCAAGTCCGTGATCGCGCAAAAACGATGTTTTGGTAGCTTGCTGTCTTGATGTGTTTAATCGCTCGCAGCAACGTTATCAGGGCGTCGCCGCTTCGTATAGTTGTTTGTATTTATTTTATTAAAATAACCTGCCGTAAAATAATTCGAACATTTTTGCTGTAAATTATACTACCCTGTCTGGTCAAATACAGATTAACATCCGAGCCATACTGATATAGTTTTTTTGCTTGCCGTACGCTTCTTAACCATCGTTTGCCGCTTTTAACCGTAGATTTGCTTACTCGCTTTATTTGCTTGCCGTTTTACCGCTTAATAACCGTAGTTTGCCGCTTTTAGTTTTGTCTAGCCTGCCTGCTTTAAGTTTTTGCTTGTGTTTATATTTGTGCTTTATTTTCCGTCATATTTTGTATTGTATTAAATCTTGAATAAAGCTTGTCCTGTTTTTAATCCGAAATTCTGAGTTTTCTTTATAGGTTAATTTGACTCCTGGCTTAACCGTGTCTTCACTGCAGTTACCTGAAGCCTCTATTATCCTGCTAATAGAGTAAAGTGGTCTTTCTGCACTCTAAACAGAAAGTGGCGCCCGAGACACCGTCCTAAAAAGCACCGCCGCCCCTCAGGCGTCAAAGTAACCTCTTTCGAACTTCCGCCATTAACGAAAGAAGGTTACAAAATGGCGCCCGAGCAGGGACCTGAAGATTGACCGAATCCGAGAAGTTTGGAATTTTTAGCATTCGGCAGGCACCGAAGGCAACCGATTTTGGACCAAGTGGCACCAAAAGGCAAGTGAGGTGTCATTTTCGACATAACCGACCACGAGGAACTGTTTCCGACCATCGCCGACCCGCCCCGATCATCCCCGAAGCCGTTATAACCGTTTTTAACAGCGCAAGGAGGAATTTTCGAATAGAGAAGAGTTCCAAGCGAGCTGCCAAGCAGGCAAGTTGTCCGTTCCGTCCGAAACACCGACCTGTACCCGAAGATACCCGAGGCTATCCGAAGTTGCCCGTACAACATATAGTCAAGTGGGGTATCGTTTTCCAGTAAACCAGACCCAAGGAATCGATTGCAAGTACTCCTGACACTCGCCGACTAGCCGTTTCGCGAAAAGGTTCACCGTTCCGCCGTCTGAAGCCAGAACCGAGCGAAACCGATAGGAAGAAGGTACCTGCACCCAGACACACCGTCTAGACCGAGTTTTGCCGTCACACCGGACTTCACCCGGAATACTTGGCCGCTCCGGTGACAAAACTGACTAGGCGTGTGACCCCTCGTTTTATAGTAAATCGAGGGTGGAGAATCGATATCCGTTGGAATTTTTGCCGCCCGACTTTCCGTTCCGAATATAAGTCTACCAATCCCATATTAAGCATCAGAATCCGACTCCACGGGTTCAGAACCACTACGAGGACCATCTTCCACCATATACTGAGGATCCGTACCGCTCCGCCCGAAGCTTGTTCAAAAACCAGAGGAAATTTCGACCTGCCGTGTGACCCCTCCTTTTCGAGTAAATCGAGGATGAAGAATCGAAATCCGTTGGAATTTTTGCCGTCCGACCAGCCATTCCGAATATAGGTCCACAAAACCTATACATATTTACTGCCAGAGCCAGAGTCTACGGATTGAGAACCTCGACCAGTACCGCCTGACACGACATTTTTGGAATCCGTACCGCTCCGTCCCACGCCTGCGCAGAAACTAGACGAAAAACCGACTCGACGTGTGACCCCTCCTTTTCGAGTAACTTGAGGGCGCAGAATCCAACGCAGCGCCTACCAAGTCGCTCAGAAGACTCACTTGGGAGATAGCAGCGAACAGTTGGTGTTAGGACCGCTACCAGGACAGTTGGTGTTAGGACCGCTACCAGGACAGTTGGTTTTCAGGCCGCAACCAGAGAGGACCATTACCGCTATGAAATAACCAATTCAAGATGAACGACTTACCCGGCCAGGAGAACCAAGCCAGCGGCTCTAAGGAAGAAGCACTAGTTCCTGATTTGGGAGATTTCCGATTAAGCTGGATCTATAAGCTTAAGAAGGATGAGCTTGACGAAGAGTTAGGAAAATTTGGTCTTTCTACAACCGGTACCGTAGACGAAAAGAAGCAACGCCTGGTAAAATTCTTAAAGGAAGGATGCGCTTCACCCAGGCCGATGAACGACCGACCGATCTTTCCTTTACCGCCGCCATTGGGAACATCAGCACCGCCAACCAGTATTCCACGCATACCGCCGCCAGAAGAACCCATCCGCCAGATGACCATTAGTACTGTATGCGAGAAGGTCCGAAAATGAAATCTGCATTTCAACAGCAAGACAGATGCTGTAGAATTTCTGGAGAAATTGTGTGAATTCCAGGAACACAGCGATATTCCGAGACCAGACCTGTTACCGGCCCTCTATGAAATCTTTCAAGGGAATGCTTTAGCTTGGTACTGAAATAACCGTGACCTGTGGACAAATTCGGAAGAATTTCTTACCGACTTTAAGCAGTTTTACCTACCCGTCAACTACCAGTTCTTTCTAGAAGAACAAATACACAGTCGCCGGCAGCTACCAAATGAAGCAGGACGTGACTATGTAGTAGCGCTGCAGACACTGCTACGTAGACATGGGGGATATACAGCCGAACAAGCCATGTACCGATTGTATGGAAATTTGCGGCCAGAATACCGCCAGTATATACGACAGGGTGATGTGAAAAGCCCACGAGATCTTGTATGCAGAATCGACGAATATGAAGCTCTCTGTATGGAAATAGAAGCTCAACAAACTGTCCGCTCGCCCAATGTACCGACCACGGCACGCAAGACATACAGCCGTGTTGCTACAAGTCCAGGGAATCAAACATCCGAAAAACCTACACCATCACCGCAGCTTTCTGTCCCGACATTTACTGCTCCATTATCCGACAGGTCAGATGTACCGCAGGATGGCTCTCGTACCCTCCAGAACAACCGCCGTACCGACAGACCATCAACATCCGCTGCAACCGATACTTTTGACCGCAACAACACCTGTTGGCGTTGTGGTCAAACTGGACATTTCCGCAGCCAGTGCAAAGCCCCGCCGAAGTTGTTCTGCTACAGATGTGGCCAGCAAGGGGTCATGACAAGAGACTGCCGCTGTCCACAACAGGGAAACTAAGGAGGAACCGCACAAGACCGAGGCACGTACGGTTCCGCAATCCTGCCGCCTCCGACCGAATAACCGCCGTCGTACCAGATAACCGCCCACACGTGAACGTACAAATGTATGGACGTACAGATAACCGCCCACACGTGAACGTACAAATGTATGGACGTACGTTCAACGCACTGATAGACACCGGAGCAGTCCGTTCCTACATAGGTGACCAGGTGAATGAGTTGTGTACTCAGTTGAAAATTCCCTGTGTCCCTGTCACTGCACCGAGAGTCCAGCTAGCAGATGGTAGGCAAGCTTCTGTGAACCGATCCTACCAGCTGAGCTTTGAAATAGGGAAAAATCCGTTTTCCGAATGTCAGTTCCACCTCCGAAATTTGTCATCCGAAATCATCCTGGGGATGGACATCTTAAGTAAAAGAAATTTTACGATACATCCGGCCACCAACACCGTGACACTTAACGACTGGGACCTTAAGTACAACTATTATCCAGCCGAAGGTCTCTTATCCCCTGAAGAGGAGGAGCGAAACCTGCCAAGACACCAACCACCGTCTGTTCTCCGCCGTCAACCGTCCGTACCGTCCGCTCCGTCAGCTCCGCTCCACCAAGACAATCCGCTTCACCGCCCGCCCGCCGATCACAATGTCCGCCGTCTGCCATAAATCAAGCGAAGAACCCCAGACGCCGGAAGACCAGGAAGAAGAAGAGATACAGGAAACCCCGAACTGAAAATCAGTTAAGTGGACTGTCTCTAACGTTGTCTCCAGGAGAAGAGGAGCGACTCAAGGAATTTCTGGCACAGGAATTACCTAGCTTCCAGGATATTCATGGCACTACCGACTTAGTACACCACCATATCCGTCTCACCGCACCTGATCCGATCAAGCAACGCTACCGACCGCAAAACCCCCGAATGCAGGAGATTATCAACAAGGAAGTGAATGAAATGCTGCACAATGGTATTATCGAACCATCTGGTAGTCCCTGGAGCTCACCTGTAGTTATAGTCCGCAAAAATAAATAAATAAATAAATAAAAAAAGGATGGGAAACCCCGATTTTGCATCGATTTCCGAAAAGTCAACGACGTCACCGAAAAGGATGCCTATCCGCTACCTTTAATCAACGCCGTACTGGACAAACTACGCAAGGCTCGCTATATTTCCAGCATCGATTTGAAACAGGGTTACTGGCAGATACCATTGGATAATGACAGTAAACCCATCACCGCTTTTACTGTACCAGGCAGACTCTACTGTTTCAATTCAGAGTCATGCCATTCGGACTCCACTCCGCACCTGCAACATTTCAGCGCCTCTTGGACCGAATTATTGGCCCTGAAATGGATCCGTATGCGTTCGCTTACTTAGACGACATCATTGTCCTAGGAGAAACTTTCGAAGAACATCTGAGAAACCTCCGAGAAGTGTTCCGTCGCCTAAGAGCCGCAAACCTGCAACTAAACCCCGAAAAATGCCAGTTCTGCAGGAAGTCACTCAAGTATTTGGGACATGTGGTTACCGCCGATGGAATCAACACGGATCCCGAAAAGGTGGAATCGATCCGGAATTTTCCAACACGACGTAATGCACGAGACATCCGCAGATTTATAGGGATGGCTTCCTGGTACCGCCGCTTTGTACCGGAATTTTCGCAAATTATTGCACCGCTGACCAGACTGTTAAAGAAGAACCATCGCTTTAAATGGATCAGTGAGCAAGAAGGTGCATTTAACCGTTTGAAGACGTGCTTAACCGAAGCACCTATCCTGACTTGCTCCGATTTCGAGAAACCTTTCACGTTGCAAACCGACGCCTCAGATCAAGGTTTGGGAATAGCCCTAACCCAGGAGATCCAAGGACATGAGCACGTGATAGCGTACGCAAGCCGAACCCTCACTCCAGCTGAGAAGAATTACTCCGTGACCGAGAGGGAATGTTTGGCCATTTATTGGGGAATCGATAAAATGAGACCGTATCTCGAGGGATACCATTTTACCGTCATCACCGACCATCAATCTCTCCGTTGGCTGCACTCCATCAAAAGCCCAACTGGCCGCCTGGCTAGGTGGAGTGTATTTTTGCAGCAATACGACTTTGAGATTAAGTACCGCCGAGGAGCCTTAAACCGAATAGCCGATGCGCTATCCCGTCAACCAGTACCAGGGTCTTCTTCCGAACCCGACACCGAGGAACTGTGTGCCGTCACCGAACCGCCCAATTGTTCTTGGTATCAGCGGAAGAAGACAGAAGTGGAGCAGAACCCAGAAGCGTTTCCGGATTATTGCATTCGCAATGATAAGTTATTTCGACACTTCTGGGACAACAGCGACTTGACCGAAGTCGAGTTGTCCGATCCGTGGAAACTGTGTGTTCCCACTCCACTCCGTCCGGCCGTCTTATCCGAAAGCCATGATGCACCTACTGCAGGTGACATGGGAATTGCAAAGACAATTGCACGAATATCTCGGAGATATTATTGGCCAGGCATGTTTAGAGACGTCGCAAAATATGTCCGTAACTGCCTACACGGTTTGTAACGCTGGCAACAAACCGTCTCAGCAGCAGACACCGAGGAAAATGCAACCCTCCGCCAATCATTATCCCTGGGAGACAGTAAGTACCGACCTGGTAGGGCCACTGCCCCGATCCAGTAAAGGGAATAACTATTTGATAGTTTTTCAAGACCGCTTTACCAAATGGATCTAGTGCAGACCGCTCCGTAGTGCCACCGCCCGCAATGTCAGTCAAGCTCTGTACGAGGAAGTCATAACCCGCTTTGGCTGTCCTCGCACTGTGATAAGCGACAATGGTACCCAGTATGATAGCCGTCTATTTCGTTCACTACTACAAGACTTAGGCATCCAGCACCGTTTTACACCGCCGTACACACCGCAAGCCAACCCAGTAGAGAGAGCCAACCGAACAATCAAGACGATGATAGCCCAGTATTGCGAGCAGGATCACCGGAAATGGGACCTATATCTTCCAGACTTCCAGTTCGCACTGAATAGTTCCGAGCATGACAGCACCGGATTCTCTCCGGCGTTTCTGAATTTCGGCCGAGAATTGGAACTACCGAAGGCTATCTACTGACAGGATCCAGATGTAGAAGAAAATCCCGTACCTGAACCAGACGATACCGATCAACACCGAGACCGACTTCAGAAGTTAAAGGAGACGTTTGACTTGGTAAAAATCAACCTAGCCCGCGCTTTCACGACGCAAAGTCACTATTATAATCTCCGCCGCCGCGAATGGCAATGACATGTCGGTGATCGCGTCATGAAGCGAGAGAATCCGTTATCTTCCGCCGCCAGGGGCTGCGCCGCCAAGTTAGCTCCCAAGTATTCCGGACCGTAGACCGTCACGAAAGTCGTCTCCCCTGTGGTTTACAACCTGCGATCGGCCACCGGCAAAAAGCTCCATCACATACACATCAAGGACCTGAAACCCAAATAGGATCCGAAAACCGAAACCGAACCATCAAGAAGAAGGAAGTTTCCGTAGATGACCAGTGATGCTTCACCGATCCGACCGTTCCGTTCTACCGTCAAAACCGAACTCACCGACCGTCAAGGCCAGCTTTACGCTAGGCCACCGTCCGCTAAAATTTACTTGTTACTAATTTATTTGTATTTCTAGCAATCCACGCCCTCCACAGGACAGCCAGACCGCCGCTGCACACACCGTCTCCCCGGAGTCAACTAAAACAGCAACATCACCCCAGGGACAGAAGTTTTGCCACACTACTTGTCCAAGAAGTTATTTTTTTTTAAATCTATTTGGTAAATATGAGTATATTTTTCTGTTGATATTTTCTGTTAAGTTAATCTGCTATATCCGGGAGTCTCAGATAGGTTATTTTTTTTTATCTGTAAAAGGTGAACATGCCCTGCAAATAAAGTTTCACGTAACCAGGATAGGGTATGCGCCTTAAGTAGCCGTAGGGAACCGTTAGATTATTTTATTGTTATTATTTTGACTCCCTGGATAGAGAGAAAAAAAAATTGTAAAATTGAAATTTTCCATTTTTTTTTACCGAAGTAAGAGGGGGGTGTAACGAAGTGAATTTTGGCACCGACCTATTATTAGTTTTTAATTAAAATATAATTTTAAATGTATAAAAGAGGCAGGTAAAATGTAACAAATATTAATTTACTTCAAATTAAGCATTTTTGAACCGCGTTTTTCCGTTTATACATTTTTAAATTATGCCGCAGCGAATGCAATAATCCCGGTTTTGATCTAATCACTCCTTGTGCCAGAAAACGCATCGACTGCAGTACCAGCTGCACCGCGCCAACATAAGCGTACGATGCTTGAAGTCAGTTTCGCGTTCAGTGCGCAAGATGGGTAGGGGTACGTGTCAGAAACCGGCAATAAAACTAACAATCCGGCCGTTTAAAAATCAGTTGGCGATGCGCCCGATCTAGTCCAGACCACCAGTCCGAGAGAAGTCCGCTGCTAGAAAGAGTAAGATATATTAGGTTCATTTACTGTATTTGACCGGTGATTTTTATTCAATTATTTTTCTATGTTCGAATTGTTTTGTACGACTCGCGATCGGTGTTAAGTTAATAAAACGTCACGGGTAATTTTCCGGCTCCGAGCAAATTGTGCTTTCGCGTATAACGTTTTGCTACCTTGCTGTCTTGTCGTGTTTAATCGCTCGCAGCAACAGTATCAGGACGTCGTCTAGATTCCTCGGTGCAAGAGCTCATTTGGGCTCACGTGTATAGCGTTTTGATAGTCTGCTGTCTTGTCGTGTTTAATCGCTCGCAGCAACATTATCAAGGCGTCGCCGCTTTTCTTTTGTTCCGCTCGATTTATATCTTTGATCGCGTAAAAAAACGATGTTTTGGTAGCTTGCTGTCTTGACGTGTCTAATCGCTCGCAGCAATTTATCAGGGCGTCGCCGCTTTTGTTCCGCTCGATTTATATTGTTCAAGTCCGTGATCGCGCGAAAACGATGTTTTGGTATCTTGCTGTCTTGACGTGTTTAATCGCTCGCAGCAACGTTATCAGGGCGTCGCCGCTTCGTATAGTTGTTTGTATTTATTTTATTAAAATAACCTGCCGTAAAATAATTCGAACATTTTTGCTGTAAATTATACTACCCTGTCTGGTCAAATACAGATTAACATCCGAGCCATACTGATATAGTTTTTTTGCTTGCCGTACGCTTCTTAACCATCGTTTGCCGCTTTTAACCGTAGATTTGCTTACTCGCTTTATTTGTTTGCCGTTTTACCGCTTAATAACCGTAGTTTGCCGCTTTTAGTTTTGCCTAGCCTGCCTGCTTTAAGTTTTTGCTTGTGTTTATATTTGTGCATTATTTTCCGTCATATATTGTATTGTATTAAATCTTGAATAAAGCTTGTCCTGTTTTTAATCCGAAATTCTGAGTTTTCTTTATAGGTTAATTAGACCCCTGGCTTAACCGTGTCTGCACTGCAGTTACCTGAAGCCTCTATTATCCTGCTAATAGAGTAAAGTGGTCTTTCTGCACTCTAAACAGAAAGTGGCGCCCGAGACACCGTCCTAAAAAGCACCGCCGCCCCTTAGGCGTCAAAGTAACCTCTTTCGAACTTCCGCCATTAACGAAAGAAGGTTATAAAACGTATTATGCAAAAGTTGGGCAAGAAACAAATGAATTGAGTCTTATTCAAGGATACACCTGTCCATATTTGTAACAAGATTGTATAGATACTATGTTTGGTGAAACTACTTGGGAAATCACTCCTGAAAAATGTGAAAATGGATTAACCCTATTATACGAAGGTTGGGCAAGCCTCGTTGTCAACAAAGAACTGGAGAAATTTATTGTGGTGGAAGAAAAAAAAAATTATTTACATTAAGTATTATAAAGGTAGTGCCACTTTGTTTACAAATGGTATGGCAGACGGAACATCCTAAACTTGTGGTCATGGAAATTAAATCACCTTATACGATAAATCCAACTATGAATCTACTTACCGAGAATACGGATCTGACGAGCTATGTTAATAGTAAATTCCTATACATAGAACGAAGTTATAAAAGGGCATTGGATACATTACACATTGATACAATTTATAGAAGATGTTTAGTGCACCGAGAGGTACTACGAAACCGATTACTTCTAGCACCAATCACACCTAATGCAGTAATATCTATTCTACAAAACAAGTTGGGATATATAGGAAGAATTTTAGGAGAAGTATTATACATAATACAGTGTAAACCAATGGTTGTGAAACTAAGAAGATCCGAGTACTGTTATCAGGAGTTACCAGTCACAGTGGAAAACCGTTCAATGTTTATGGCACCGCAGACGCATATAATTCAAGAACATGCCGAGCAAATCACTTGCAACCCTCTTACACCACCGTTGTACTATATCGATGGAAGATGTATTGATCTCACACCACACCCTGTAGTAAGTGACCCACCAAAAACACTGGAAGTACATGATGAACCGAAATTAAAGTTTACCCCAATTCAACCCATGGGATCTAGTGGGCTATATACACAACAAGAAATTAGCAACGTTCAAAGAAGTTTGATATTTGGTGTTGAAAGAAAAGCAGTCGAAAATATACTAACTCGAAAAATAGCGGGACTTGATAAAGACAATCAAGGATATTCTACCTTACATCTTTTTGATGCAGAAAAAATGAAGAAATTAGCAAGATCAACATTCCAGCAAGCATGGGGTTGGTTTACCGATATTGGACTATTTACTAGTGGACTTATAGGATTTTATTTTATATTGCTACAATTTTTAAAACGAGAGGATGCGGATTAATAATACTCGTTAGTTTATGGAATACGTTAGCAACATGGGTATTACATGAAAATGCTCGAAAATCACCTGCACCAGAGCCGGAATTACATAATAAACAATCAGAGAAAAAACTGAACAAACCAAATCTCTATCCTGACATCAAAGTTACAAGTCATTGGACTGAAGGAAGTAAAAGTAGTGAAAACTAAAAAGAATAAGAACAAAAGGGAACAACAATATTATATTGATAAAACATACATATTATAAATAACAAACATATGCATATATATACTTATATCTGGTAGTTTAAATATAAATAGAAATGATAAGTGAAATGGAAGATTTTCCTTTTCCAAAAACTCAAACATTTTTAGTCATTACCCGTGGTATATCCATTACCCGTTTTGTCTCCATTTGGCGTGATGTACCCCTCGCCACTTTTACCTTTATTGAAAATATTCCTTCTTATCCTATATCTTTGTATCAGAAACGCAATTAAATAGATTATACGAGGCGAGGCGATTTGGATAAATTTTGGATGGCGATATACAGGCGAAATGTTAAAGCAGAACCTAACCGAATGGAACCTTGGACAACAATCCAACTGAAACATACATTTTTTTTTTAAATTACATAATTTTATAATTTTGTAGATGAATGAAACATATACTTTTTAAATAATTTAAGGACTGTATTACAACAATTAATATGAACCCTAACTTTTGTTTAATAATTTAAGGGTTTTATTATAACAAATCAAAGAGAAGCATATACATAGTATACATTTTAAAAAGAAAATAATGATAATTTAAGGGATTTATTGTATTTATATCGATCCAAATGAAACATATACATTTTTTTCTGTTGAAATAATTTAAGGATTATGTTGTATTACATATATAGTTTTTTTTTACTATAAACATATAAAAGGAATGATACTTGTAGAAGCATAATTCTTTTTAAAAAGGGGGAGTATTTGTGGCAACACACCCTGTACTTTTACAAATCGTATCACACCTAACAATGTAACACAATGTAAGGCCGTGTGGGCGAATCTCAAGCAGTAATATCTGCAAAATTGCAATTTGTTCGGTGAGAACGGATGTTGGAAAAAAGTACTGACCACCGAAAATAAGGTAGGCAGAAGAGAGTCGAGAGAGTAGCGTCGGGCAAGAAAGTACGCCGTCGGTATCGGGCTGAAAATTATAAGATATTCAAACATTTTTTTTTCCAAATTCGCATAAAGAAAAAATTATAAAATAAAATATCGAAGAACGTGAAACTGCAGCAAATTATTTAAATAGAATTTTAATAGTGAAGTTTTTATTTACGAATAATTAAATAAATAGATAAAATCCGTCGGAATAAAACAGTGGTGTGTTGAACCAAAATAACCCCTGCTGGAAGACCTATCTCTGATAAGTATTTTTAAAATATTTGTTTTTGTTGTTTTTTTTTGTTGTCTCGCCAGTAACGTTTTTTTTTTAGTAAATGTGTTAATTTATATCTTGTGCGTTTTCTTTTGAGTGTTTCGTTGATCTGTTACCCTTTTGCGTGTCAAGCAGTTGTTTCTGAATTAACCAAAAATACAGGGCTACGGATACCATCCGTCGAAGGCCTCCGTTTCGACACGTTACCTGCAGACTCCTCAAAGGGTTTGTAACATCATTAATTTGAGGTTATCAGTTAACCAGGGAGCAGGTTTCTTAGTTACTCTAATTGATTTAAACGGAGCATGAAGATCAAAGAGATGTAAAATAGCATCATTCCAAAAGTGCATCATATCATCTACATTAACCAGAGAAAATATATAATCTCACTGGATTTCTAATAAGTCTCGAGTAAAAAGATCGTAATCAAAACCGGAAAGTCTCTATATGTGTGCCACTTCGGCTTTATA
This sequence comes from Rhagium mordax, assembly GCA_963680705.1. Lineage (NCBI taxonomy): Eukaryota > Metazoa > Arthropoda > Insecta > Coleoptera > Cerambycidae > Rhagium > Rhagium mordax. The sequence goes on from OY796664.1 coordinate 28,872,203, forward strand.
TTATCTTTATTTATTTTAATGAAGCATTTTACAAAAGAATGGTCAGAAATGTCTTCCATTTTAATAACATCAGTGTGAATTACTAAATCTGAATGAGATGAAATTAAGAGATCAATCAAGGTAGGTACTTGAGTGAGCAGTAACTCTTGTAGGTTCTAAAACATTTAGATGCAGGCCATACTTATTTAAAAAATTAACAAAGCTTGATGTATTAACATTATTACTATTAGCCATATCTATATTAAGGTCATCCCCAAAAGGTACCTAATCATATTCAGGCACTAGAGTTACTAGAATATTTTCTAATTGGTCCAGGCAAATATTTAAATTAGACAAAGGTGGCCGGTACAGAGTACCTAAACACAATCTTTTACCTGCAATTTTTACAGAGATCCAAAGGTTTTCCAAACCATCTTGAGAAGCAGGTGTTTCCAGTATTTTGTATTTTATTGATTCCTTTAGAAAAATGCAACACCTCCTCCTCTAATACCTCTATCCTTCCGAACTAATTTGTAGTCAGGAATGCGAATATTGCTATTTGGAATTGAATTATCTAGCCAGGTTTCAGAAAGGCCTATAATATTTCATTAGCTACAAATTCAGAGAACAGGTCAAAACTACTAAATATTGATCCAATATTAAAGTGCGAAAAACATAAAAAATTATTCTTATCTTATCTTATCTTCATTGAGTTTTAGAATTTTTAGATGTAGCCGAAATCTAAAATACTAATGTGATTTTTTTTCTAAATAAGTATATGGATTTCCCATTTCTGTTTCTTACGCAACAGTTTCACAAAGGTAAATTAGTGGTAGTAATAGAATCATTTCATTCACTTGACGTTTTTCAATTTCAAAAGGAATATCGGTAGTAAGCGGGCCGCAAATTACCCTGAATACGCGAAAAGCTGACGACGCAAAGTATCTGGAGATATTGTAGAGGTCGCAAGTGTGTTCCCCCAAAAGGCCGTATCAAATGATTGTGTAGTCCAAATGCTGCATCTCCGACCAAAAAGTACGGTACTTTTGGACTTTCCGTACCAGGTAGACATTTTTCGTTGGGCACTTGCTGAGAATAAACTGGACCGTTTGGATACTGCAGTCACAGTCTTTGCCATAACTTCCTATGTCAACATAGATAAACCTGTACAGGGTTATCCAACGAAAAGGCCCACCCTTATATTCTCTTTATTTTTCGAGTTAGGAAAAAATGTTTCAAATAAAAGTTGTAGTGAATCAAATGAACTCATTTAAAACTCCTGCAAAGAATATACAGTGTGTTCCATAAAAGCGGGACAAACCTAAATTACATTTTTTTAAATGGAACATCCTATATTTTTTTACATTTTTCAAATCTGTGTTTTTTTGTGATTTCAAATATATATATATGTTGTATCTTATCTTTTACTGTTTTTTATTTATTGCAAATTTCGTGAACAATATTATTTATAACACCAGCATCTGCATGCGTATCAATCAGTTAGCCATGGATGAAAAACAATTAATTTGACACATGTCTTACAGAATAATTGAATAAATTCAAAAAGCAAACTTTTCATCCATGGCTAACCTGATTGATACGCATGCAGATGCTGGTGGTATAAATAATATTGTTCACGAAATTTGCAATAAATAAAAAACAGTAAAAGATAAGATACAACATATATATATATATATATATATATATATATATATATATATACATCCTGCTAACAATGCTGCGTCCTTACAAAAGCCAACCATACGGCGTCTCCCAGAAATACACTAGTTAGTTCAAATGTGATGGAGTATATTGGATCTACTCATCAAATCCAGCCCAGAGCTGGTTTTAGATTACTGATATCTTAATAAATAAAGAAGTTAAGATATACTGACAATACTGCGTCATTTCACTAATAGTACGATATAGCGTCCGGAGTATAATCATGTGTATATCCCACATGATACCACGTCCTTAGTGTATATTTTTTGACAAACTTGGTACAATACGGCGTCCGGCACTGTTGCCGCATTTATCGCTCTTAGTTTTTATTTTAAATCTACTCAGAACGTTGGACGTCAAATAAAAGTTGGTAATAATTTGGTCATGGGTGTTTATTAAAGAATGGGCCAAACAGTAGGAGTAGGTTCCTTAAGTAAAAATAAATAATTTTAGCTGCATAAACCTTAGTACCATTTTGCTACCTTAAAAATTTGTGGACCGTTAAATGCAATTTTTAAGTTATTATTTTTATTGCCTCTGGTGTTACGCATCTTACGTATTTCGACTTTAGTTTTCCATTTTTTTCCAATAACAACCTGATATCCATTATTTTAGTTTCTTAAAGGGAATTTGTAGAATAAGTTAGTTCTTTATTGAATATGATTTTAAATAACCTGTTTTGCAAAGTATATAACTACAACTTAGAATTCCATATACAATGATACAACTAAAGAAGCAGTAAATAATATTTGCCTTTTTGTCATCGCTTGTTACTTTTTCACCTCTGTTATTTCTAATAGTGCCTACTTGGATAATTTAGATTTATTTCTTTGTATTCCGCAGAATTCATTTGTGACTTCCCACAAATATTTTGGGGAGGATCTATTTCCTCCACTTTATGCGTATAATAATTCATTTTTTCTTTTTTAATTAAATTATTTAATTCATTACAATATTTTTTTTTAAATTGGCATTAAAGTACCTCAAATTCGTCATTAAAGTGATGTGATTTGTTTTTGGAATTTTTAAGTTATTATTTTTATTGCCTCTGGTGTTATGCATCTTTCGTATTTCGACTTTAGTTTTCCATTGATATATAATACTCTGGAAAATGAATAACAACCTGATATCCATTATTTTAGTTTCTTTAAAAAGGGAATTTGTAGAATAAGTTAGTTCTTTATTGAATATGATTTTAAATAACCTGTTTTGCAAAGTATCTAACTGTTGTAAATGTATGTCCTCTCCAACCTAGAATTCCATATAAATAAATTCAATATCTTCATATTTTGACACATATCAAGGAAATGCCGAAACACGTCAATTTTAGATTCTGGAATGACATCCTGCAACGTCAAAACTTCATCCCTAAATTCAACCTCCTTTGAGTGACAGTTGCAACCCCCAAATTTTTAAATTGGATGTAGGGATTGATTTTATTTGCAAGTGATTTGCCGATACAACTAAAGAAGCAGTAAATAATATTTGCTTTTTGTCATTACTTGTTACTTTTTCACCTCTGTTATTTCTAATAGTACCTACTTGGATATTTTAGATTTATTTCTTTGTATTCCACAGAATTCATTTGTGACTTCCCACAAATATTTTGGGGAGGATCTATTTCCTCCACTTTAAGCGTATAATAATTCATTTTTTCTATTTTAATTAAATTATTTAATTCATTAAAATATATTTTTTTAAATTGGCATTAAAGTACCTCAAAATCGTCATTAAAGTGATGGTCGAGATGGTAGCGTACCTGCCTCTCACCCAAAAGTCCCGGGTTCGATTCCCGGTCGTGGTAATGGAAAATACTGTGAGGGGGATTTTTCCATTATACACGGATATTGGATGTGTGTCCGTTGTCTTTAAATGTGTAGCCCCCTCCCGCACAAGGCTCTTGTAGAGCTTTCTGGGATAAAGGGGGTCGTAATTACATGTGGTGTATTTATTTATTTATTATTATAAAGTAATCCATTATTGTACGATTTTTGTAGTTGGCAGAGGTGGCAAGATAAATGTAAACATGCTTGTAACAATAACTGTGTTGTAATAAAAGGTAAATAAATACAGTTTTTTAAGTTCAGAATTATCACTATTATAATGCTAAAAATAATGGTTTTCTTACAAAAAATTATCCCGATTTTGACATTTAAAAATAATTATGACATTTCTTAATGTCACTGAAAATTATTTAAAAAATAGAGTTAATTAATCTTAATTTCACAGTTTCTGGATTTAAAAAAAATGCAATATGCACCTCGGCATTAAAGTTGCTTTTTATCACTCATGCGGTTTAAACTCCACATTCATGACAAATAGTTGAACTTTAATGCCTTGATACGTAAATAACTATTTTGTACTCCCTGTTTAATTCATTACTAGGTCGAGCCGGGGGCCCGCCGCGACCTAGGACTACGCGCCGCGCCGCTGGCGCGGTATATCAATAGTTTTATCTCGGGGTTTTTAGTTGAAAGACGGTTTTATAAATTTCGGAAAAATTGAAAATTGAAATTGAGGAAAAAAAAGGTCAGAGCCCCGCGGGGGTTTCTTTAGGCCCTAACGGGCCCAGGAATTTTTTTATAGTATGATTGATACAGCCCCTGCGGGGCTGTAGTTTTTAAGGTGTGGTTAAGTGTATTTATTAAGCTGCGGTCAAGTGATTTGGGTAAGTTAGTTGGATTCGGTGGAAGAGTCTCGGGAAAGATGTAGAGTCCTACAGAGATGCCACTTGAAAAGTGATAAGGTCATTAGAAGAGAGGCGTTTCGCGTATTTTCGTAGGCATCTTGGATTAGTTAAGGGATTCGGGTAATTTAGTTGGATTCGGTGGAAGGGTCTCGGGAAAAATGTAGTCTGACAGAATGCTACTTGAAAGGTGGGAAAGTAATGAGAAATGAGGTATTTCGCGTATTAGTCTTCGATTAGTTAAGGAATTCGGGTAATTTAGTTGGATTCGGTGGAAGAGTCTCGGGAAAAATGTAGAGTCTGACAGAATGCTACTTGAAAGGTGGGAAAGTAATGGGAAATGAGGTATTTCGCGTATTTTCGTATTAGTCTTCGATTAGTTAAGGAATTCGGGTAATTTAGTTGGATTCGGTGGAAGAGTCTCAGGAAAGATGTAGAGTCCTACAGAATGCTACTTGAAAGGTGGGAAAGTAATGAGAAATGAGGTATTTCGCGTATTTTCGTATTAGTCTTCGATTTGTGAAATGTTGAAAATTCAATTTATTTTTTGTTTTTCTTTAATAACTTCCACAAAATTAAAGATAGGGTAAGTAAACTTGGTACCTACACATAGTTAGGTTGTGAGGGTCCATCTTTGCTATGGTTCAGAGTTAAACAGAGGCGCGCCAGTGGCGTGCGGTGTGGTCACGTCGACATAATTTTAATGAAAAAAGTATGTGCACTAATTTTTTTCACAATTCTGATCAGATTTGCATAATTTATGGTTGATTTTCTAAAAAAACTTGTACATGTAAAATTTTGCATGAGGCAGTAGTTTTCGAGATATTTGCGTCTGAACAAAACGATGCACCAAAAACACAATTAATTAATTAAGATAGCCCTTTAAAAATTATTTTCAATCTGATTTTCGAAGGGATATACTGAACTGAACTGTCAATTTAATGTTTTTAATGTTTTTCTTCTTTTGCAATGAGGCGTTTTTAAGGTCTTTTGCAGTCAATATTATTTCTGCCAAAAGAAAAATTTGTTTGTTACGAAATTGCATAAACAAATTATCAACATCCAAATATCAAAAAAATCAACACCCCGTATTTCCGTTAGGAATGGCTATAGAGAAATTTTAGAAGGAATATATCGTGATTTCATCAGAACTATTCCCGACATGATAATTGTGTTTTTGGTGCATCGTTTTGTTCAGACGCAAATATCTCGAAAACTACTGCCTCATGCAAAATTTTACATGTACAAGTTTTTTTAGAAAATCAACCATAAATTATGCAAATCTGATCAGAATTGTGAAAAAAATTAGTGCACATACTTTTTTCCTTAAAATTATGTCGACGTGACCACACCGCACGCCACTGGCGCGCCTCTGTTTAACTCTGAACCATAGCAAAGATGGACCCTCACAACCTAAATATGTGTAGGTACCAAGTTTAGTTACCCTATCTTTAATTTTGTGGAAGTTATTAAAGAAAAACAAGAAATAAATTGAATTTTCAACACCCTGTATCTCCGTTAGGAGGCTCGATAGAGAAGAAATGTTAGAAGGGGTATGTCATAAGTTCATGTGAACTTTCTGTACCCGAAGTTTGTCGGTTTAAAATCGGGACACCCTGTATAATAAATAATAAATAACATCACAATATGTAATTACGACCCCCTTTATCCCAGAAGGCTCTAAGAGCGTTGTGCGGGAGGGAGCTGCACATTTAAAGACAAGGGACACATCCAATATTCGTGTATAATGGAAAAATCCCTCTCACAGTATTTTTTATTGCCACGAACGAGAATCGAACCCGGGGCTTTTGGGTGAGAGGCATGTACGCTACCATCTCGACCATTAGTCATATAAATATAATATATAATGGTCTGTTATTTTCGATTTTATTATACACTAACACGAATCTCATAGTGTATGCTGTGAGTCGGAAAAAACCTCGAAAAACAAGTATTTGGGTAGTCAAACTACTTCCCTCCCACGTTTTCGAGGATGCTGAACACGATGGTGATGTTGGCTCTGCTCCTCGAGTTGTCCCTATCCCCCTAACGGCCAAATAACCACTCTCCAAGGGGGTGAAAAATGTGTTTCGTGCTACAAACGAGAAAACCCTCGTTATCTCTCGTTTTTGAGTGTTCCGGGCAAGAGAAAAATATTACCAAGTCACCTCGATCCCCGCGAGCCCCTCGAAAGGACACAAACTACCCCTTTGACGCGCGGTTTTATAAAGTAAGTGAAGTAAGTTAGATCATAAACATTTTTGTTGACGCATAAAATTACTTATTTACTATAGGTAAATATAAATCATTTTCAACATTTGTCGAGATGACTTGATAATATTTTTCTCTTGCCCAGCATACTCAAAAACAAGACATAACGTGGGTTTTCTCGTTTGTAGCACAACACATTTTTCACCCCCTTGGAGGGTATTTTTTGCCCGCTCGGATGGTTGGTTTGCCCCAGGGAGCAGAACTAACATTACCATCGTGTTCAGCATCCTCAATAACGGGGGGATGACATAAGTCTTACCGGTGGAAGACGTAGAATACGCGATTCCCCCTCTTTGGGGATGGTTTTTGGCCATTAGGGGGGTAGGGTCAATTCGGGGAGCAGAATCAACATCACCATCGTGTTCAGCATCCTCGAAAATGGGGGGTGACATAAGTTCTGCCGGTGGAAGACGTCGAATACGCAATTCTCCCCTTTTGGGGTCGGTATTTTGGCCGTTTGGGGGGTAGGGTCAACTCAGGGAGCAGAAAAATCATCACCATCGTGTTCAGCATGCTCGAAAACGGGGGGAGACGGTAGTTTGGTTGACTCCGTCCGACTCACAGCGTCCGACTCACAGAATGCACTAGTACGCGCGAGTAAACGTCCCACTAAAAAGGAATGATTATATATATATTTATGCGATACGTTGTTGCCAAATCTCGGATGCAGCATCATGCTATAACTGAAAGAGTATATTAGATGTATATTTCTGTACAAAGATCGACGCGACCCCAAACTAAGTTCGTTGGAACTAAAAATATACTCTTGCTTACACTTGACATATAATACCGCGTCCAAAATCGAAAAATTGCCCAGTCAATATCTCAGTTAATTGAAATGATACAGAAATGATTTCTATGTTTATCGGTAGCTCAGGTGACACAGAATAATCTGAGAAGTTGTAAAAGGATCACTCGCGAAATATGGCGAAGATAATATGGAAAAACAATACTGCGTCCGGTATACGGATGCACTATTGTACAGGACGCACTAGTGAATGGTATTGTGTCAATGTACGGACGCAGCATTGATAGCAGGATAAATATATATATATATATATATATATATATATATATATATATATATATATATATATATATATATATATATATATATATATATATTTGAAATCACAAAAAAACACAGATTTGAAAAATATAAAAAAATATAGGGTGTTCCATTTAAAAAAATGTAAGTTAGGTTTGTCCCCGTTTTTATGGAACACCCTGTATATTATTTGCAGGGGTTTTAAATGAGTTCATTTGATTCACTACAACTTTTATTTGAGACATTTTTTCCTAACTCGAAAAATAAAGAAAATATAAGGGTGGGCCTTTTCGTTGGATAACCCTGTACTTGGAATCATTAGAACCACAGAAAAATATTCTTTATAATTAAAATACATTGATCCGCTATTAAATGGAGAATTAAGACGAATATGTTTTCCATCTACCGCTCCTAAGCAGTGGGGGAAATTGGCAGTACTTTTAAATCCATACGCAATTGATTCCCATATCTCTATTGTGGGTGTTGGTATACATTCTTCTCGCATTGACGACCAAATTGCTGTGCATACATCATTAACTACTTTACTTGCTGTAGACCTGTAGAAATCCCTATTCTATACTGGAAATGTAAGTCAGTGAAAGAACAACCACTTGCCAGATACCTGAAAAAAAAAAACATTTAGTTTTCTGCGTTTCTTAGTGTTTTCGTTTTGTTTTTTTAGGTAAAGAAGTAATACGAAGGTGGACTAATCTACGAGACTCCTTTGTTAAGTCGAACATAAAAATTAAAGGTACCAAAAAAGCGGCTCAGCGGCAAAAACATTTAAAAAATGTTTTAATTCTGATCAATTGCAGTTTCTAAAAAAACTGTATGATGCTCGACAGACGGAGGATAGTTTTCAATCGGAAAATGCTGCCGGGCTGGATGAAGATACAGAAACGCCGGGCTCCACTGAAAATATTGAGAATGCCTCTTAGCCATTTGATACACCATCCACACAACTCTCACCTAAAAGCGTACGTTGCACAATAACCCGAAAACATAAAAAACCAGATGAATTCGAATCGAAAATGCTAAAAGCTTTGGAAGCAGACAAACCATGCAGCAAAACGTCATTTTTATTTAGTCTCAAGCCTTACTTGGACAAATTTAATGAACAGGATTATCTTCAGTTTCAGCTGGGAGTATTCAGAGTTATAGAAAATATAAGTGAAAGAAAAAAGACAACGTCAGCTCAACCTCCTCCATACACCCAACACACACCTTTCATGCCCTACGATCAATTTCGTGCTTATTCTCATTCACCTATGGCAAACTCAGCTCCCATGTCCTCTTACCTTACGCTTCAGATTCATCCTCCTCCAGCTGCACCAAACCCAGGTTTTTGTTCTGTTCGACAATTACAAACTCCTCAAAGCCGCAGTTCTTATCAACAGGAAAGTGAAGTGCCATCACCATATCCCTCACCTTCCACTAGTAATGATGAACGCCCAAAATTAATAACAGAGTTCTACAGGCACTTCGGGGAAAACCTTTCTTCACAAAGTGACAATGCAGTCAGTCCTGTTACATATTCTTTAGATTCACCTGCTGATAGTATTGACTTTTCTTCCATATAATATTAAGTGAAATCAGAATGTAAAAAACAAATAAATAATTACTATTGCTTTTTAAGTATTTACTTACCTTAACGTGATAGCCAGAATTTGAACAGGTTGTATGCAATTTCGAAATTGTGTTTTGTCGCTGCAACACATCTTTAAGTTTTCTATGTAATTCGTCAAAAGAAGTAATAGACATTCGGAAATAGTTAATATCTAAAAAGATATATTCGATATTTAGCTATCACTGTGAATTTCTTACACTTTTACCAACAACAGACAATTGTTTCGACCTGTTAGGTCTCATCTACGAAAGCGTAGAAGGGCCACTACTACTTTTATTTTCGTAATTCCGACTTTTTTCTCGGAATTTAATAATATTCCGAGAAAAAAGTCGGAATTTAATTAAATTCCGAGATAAAAGTCGGAATTTAACAATATTCCGAGATAAAAGTCGGAATTTAATAAAATTCCGAGATAAAAGTCGGAATTTAACAATATTCCGAGATAAAAGTCCGAATTTAACAATATTCCGAGATAAAAGTCGGAATTTAATAAAATTCCGAGAAAAAAGTCGGAATTTAACAAAATTCCGAGAAAAAAGTCGGAATTTAACAATATTCCGAGATAAAAGTCGGAATTTAACAAAATTCCGAGATAAAAGTCGGAATTTAACAATATTCCGAGATAAAAGTCGGAATTTAACAAAATTCCGAGAAAAAAGTCGGAATTTAATAAAACTCCGAGATAAAAGTCGGAATTTAATATAAATTTGATAAAACAACAACTGAGCATCAGTCAAGCGTTCTTCGTGTGTTATTAGTGTTATTAACGTTTATTTTACATACCAAATAGAAATGGAGGAAATGTACGAGGTAAGTGTGTTTATTGTTTGTTATATTTTCTAATAAAATAATAAATACCTTATTAATTGTTTAGTATACTGTGAGAGGGATTTTTCCATTATACAGGAATATTGGATGTGTGTCCCTTGTCTCTACATGTGTAACCCCCTCCCACAGAAGGCTCTTCTAGAGCCTTCCGGGATAAAGGGGGTCGTAATTACATGTGGTGTATTTATTATTGTTTAGTATATTACAAAATAACTTCCTATAGAATATTTTTAAACTGCCCTAATAAATATTCTTGTTAAATGTGAATACTTTTAACGACTCTGCTGTAGTATATACAGAGTTGTCCATGTTAGACTATATATTTTCATTTATTATTAATATCGTGGTAACTTAAGGTAACAAACTTTTTGTTGATTTATTGAGCTAAATCTTTGGGGTTAATTATAGATTTACGGTTGTTTTTGTTCAGCTTCTAAAAATTACTTTGAAATAAAAGTGCAAAATATGTACTTAAAATGAGGTGTTATAATCACCTACAACGATAGATTTTTGCAAAATACAATAAGGCCTAATACCAAAAAAGAAGAAAAAATACAGCTTTAAAAAAAAAACGGAATCTTTTAAAATAAGCCAGATATCAATAAATTGAGAAATTCGTTTTTTGCCCATAAACCAGTGACTTATGAAATGGGTATCAAAAAAATATAATTTTTTTTTGTGGATTCTCGGAATACATAAAGTTTGGTTAAGAAAACCTGCTTCTCTTTCACACCCTGTAGACAGTACCCTAATTGAAACTAACAAAATTGGGCCAAACCCACGTTTTCACAAATAAATTAAACCGCGTATTGATATCTCAAAATATTTGACTATAAATTCAACCTAAAAATTCGCTTGGTACCTACGTTTAAATTGGCGAGCAGTTTATTTAATATTACGTATTAGAAAAGATTATTCGACTGAACAAGTTAAAACTTGCCGGTTACACGTGCTAAGGCTTTTTATGCGATTCTGCAGGCCTAAGCAGCAGAGAGGGATACGTCTGTCTTTTCAATGAAAATAAAATAAAAATACACCCGATTATGATCAAATGTGTTCAAGAATTCATAGTGTTGCTCGTTAGATCGTCTCTCTCTCTCTCTCTCAGTTACACTTTATTAACGTATTTTCAAAAATAAGAGTGTGTATGGAACCTGGAACCTCAAAATAAACAAAAGATATTTTTTAGGTGGAGAACCTAATCGATATGTCTCTAGACACATTTTTAAGAAGTAGAGGTGTATCGGAAGATACTATATTACAATTTAAGGACCAGAAAGTAAGTAGATAAACTTTTATTTACAATTATCTTAATTATTAAAAATAGCCACTTAAATACATCAAGCTGTATGCGCTGCTAGGTTAACGAGTTTATATACACACAAGGAAGGGTTTTTCACAATTATTTTCAAAATATCAGTAATAATTATTTTATTTTTTTTTAAATAGGCGGCTGCAGAAAACTTGCTCATCAAGTTCGAAAAATCATTTACTGGACACTAGGTAATTTCAGCGATATATGAAACTACACCATATGTCGTTGGTAAACTAAACTTGCATATCCTACATATTCTAACGACAGAATCGATTTTATGAGAGATAGTCCAGACAGCAGGTCGAAAAACCCACAAAAAATTACAAATTGATAATCATAATGTATTTTTTTAATAGTCTCGTCCACGGAAATAAGAAATATGTGAAAAGTGTGATTACCCCTGAGGTCGGCAACTAGCAAGTACCCTTAATTTTGCGATGTACACGTACCAAAATCTGATTTTTTACCGATAACTTGTATTTTATCCATCCTACGTAAGAAATGGTGGTACAGAAAATTAAAGATATTAGAATTCTCTAAAAAAGAGCTCCCATGCATATTTTTGCACAGACCAACGCTTTTCGAACACTAGTCGCATACAGTTGAAAAATTCTTAACGGCATTCATTGAGAGCTAAATATTATACAACCTTGATTTTCTTCATATGCAAAGCCGCCTGCGATTCCAAAATAAATGGAAAAAATCATATTAGGCATTTTTTTATTGAAAAATTTTACTAACAAAAGTTATTCAGAATTGCCCAAGAAGCTTAAATCCGAAGTTTGATCAAATTCAGAAAATATTGATATTTGAAAATATTGAAAATTGTAGATCCAAAAATATAATTTTAATGGATTTTTGCGTTTTGAAAAGCGTACTGTGATAATTATGTTTCATAAAATTGTCATAGCACGCTTTCCAAATCGAAATCACCTAATAAAATTATATTTTTGAATTTTCAATTATCAATATTTTCAAATTTTACTATTTTTTTAGTTTGATTAAACTTTGGATTTAAGCTTTTTAGGCAATTTTGAATAACTTTTGTTCATAAAATTTTTCGATAAAAAATGCCTAATATGGTTTCTTGATTTTTCCCATTTATTTTGGAATCGCAGGCGGCTTTGCATTTGAAGGGGGCGAATGGTTTTTTGGTCATAAGTAGACTCTAGTATTTTCTATCTTTTAGGCAAAATTTGGTTCAGATCGATTCCTAAATAAATATTTTACGGAGGTGGTAAATTCTTAACGTGGACACACTGTACATATATGGGACAGGACCATTTTTGTATAAAGAATTTTAATATCTTTACTTTTGCATACCATTTCTCACAGGGTAAATAACTTATCGCTAAAAACCCATTTACCTAAATTGCAAAATTAAGTGTAGTTGCCGACCTCCGCGGTAATCACACTTTTGATATGTTTTTTAGGCAACTGACACAAACAGTAACATTTTACGGATCTGACAGCGCTCCTAAGGTGTCATCTTTTTGTACTCATTTGTCAATTTTACTTTGCGGCCGCTTTACTTTACGAACTCATGTGTCAATTACTTTACGAACTCTTCTGTCAATTGATCATTAATAACAATATTTGAAATGGATTTAGGCATAAAGAAAAACTAAAACTGAGCAGTAGTTTGAAAAGTTTATTACAGGGTGATCCGAAATTAGTGGTCATCATTTTGTCCGCGTATTCCTCGATCGAAAATAAGACAAACAGTTTCTACAAACATGGCCCCGGAAATGCTTCCTAATTGAGCTACAACCCTTTAAAGATGCATCTTTGACGATGGTTTTTATTTAATATTTCCGAAACTGGTAAAAATAAAAACATGAAATTTTGGCCAATCACTAATCGTTTTATAATCTGAGAACGGATATTAAAAATATCGTAAAATATACAGGGTGGAAAATAAAACATGATTTTTTTAAATGGAACACCCCGTGTATTTTTAGACCAAAATAATGTCCTTAATTTTCTGAATCCAAAAATATATAACTATTATATAATCACTCCACCCGTTCGTGAGATATTACTAAAAACTTATCACATTGCGGGTGTCAATTATAAAACAAAAAACATATCAAGATACATCTGGAAACAATGCCATTTATTGAGATAATAAATAAATAAATAATATATAGGTAACCATAACAGTAACGAGTAGTAACAATCAACAACATAAGCCTAATAAAAACAAATAAAAGTAAGTTATTTGTGTAACTAGTGGAAAAAGTGTATCTTTGTTGCACGAAGCATGAAGTTTGCAGCGCGAGACAAAGTCGAGAGCTGCAATCATGCTAAGTGCAACAAAGATACTTTTGCACGTGTTGCACACATTTTTCCTACAATCGAATTATATCATTCTTCCTCACTATCAGAACTCAACATTTTTAACAGTTTTACAACAAAATATTCAGATTTCAAACTGACAACTGGAAATCAATTCCAACAATTGTCACTGTCAAACCCCCATATCAAAGTACTTTTTCTACGGTCGTGCAAAAAGTAATACTTTGTTGCACTTGTGAAAAAAGTAACCACTAGTGCAAAAAGTAGTGCCAAAAGTAACTTACTTTTTGCACTAGTGCAAAAAGTACTTTGATATGGGGGTTTGACAGTGACAATTGCTGGAATTAATTTTCAGTTGTCAGTTTGAAATCTGAACATTTTGTTGTAAAACTGTTAAAAATGTTGAGTTCTGATAGTGAGGAAGAAAGATTTAATTCGATCGTAGAAAAAATATTGTGTGCAACACGTACAAAAGTATCTTTGTTGCACTTAGCATGATTGCAACTCTCGACTTCGTCTCGCGCTGCAAACTTCATGCTTCGTGCAACAAAGATACACTTTTTGCACTAGTTACACAAATTATTTTGCACTAGTGCACCAAAGTATTACTTATTGCACTGTAAATAGTGCAAAAAGTTTATATTTTTTGCACAATCGTAGAAAAAAAATTATTATTATTTATTTTTGGCAAAAAATACCTGCCGCCTGGAGTAATAGAAAGTTCTGTACTAATAATACATTATTTATTTTATAGATTGATTGTGCAACTTTATTAATAATGCCAGAAGAGGATTTCAAAACATTTTTTCCCAAATATGGAGACAGAGCGGCAATAAAAAATTTTTGTCAAAAAAAAAATTCCTCTAACAACAAACAAAGTTTAATTGAAAAACTAAGGAGCAAAATCGAAAACAAAGATTACGGAAAAAGAAAGGCAAGTGAGAATGTGCAAATAAAGAAGAGGAATACAAAGAAACCCACAAGATTTATTGAAATCGGTTGGTTTTGTATGTTTAACAAAGAAAACAGATATCGTCAAGTGAGGTCCAAATTTGGGGGAGGAACTAGACGAATAGCCATTGACAGAAATAGCAAATGCACTGAAGTATTAAATAAAGCAAAAGACTTATTTTTTCCTAATGGACTTTCAACAAAGGGTACTTGGGATCAGTTCGATGTGGAATTATTGGATTACAAGAGTCACAAATGTGATCTTGATTTGACTGTTCAAGAGATATATGAAATTTCTGCTCTAACATCGCTGAGATTTTACTTAGCAACCACATATAAAAAAGAAATAAATATACCAGACGAGACTGATGAAGAATACATTCCAGTAACTGAAACATCCGATACAAGTTTCAGTCAGAGGGACTCAGGCTCTAGGTATGACCTGCGAAGTAGTGATGAATTAAGTCAATCTAACGACATTGCTGGTGGTGTTACAAATTATTTGACCAATTTCAATGTTGAACACATGGTAAGAATAATTCCTAACTAAAGTAAAATATTATTATGGTAATGATGATAAAAATACACTCAGTTCCATAAAAAGTGACGCACTCGATTTTTTGGGTAATTTTAAATCCCTTTAGTTTTTAAACCGGTAGACCGATTTAAACTTTCTTCTTTTTAGTTTGTAGCAAAATTCATTTCTGTATGAGCCCAATTGGAAGCGTGACCACCTAGTGCGCGGAAGTCCAATATCTTGGTTATTAAAATAGATAAATATATATTTTTTTCTCGCTATGTACCTAGTTTCACAAACTCTACAAAATAAAAATAATGCCAATTATACAGGGTGCGTCAATTCTTCTGGGCGGGTAGCAACTTTGGTTTTTTAAATGGCAACCTATATTTTTTTTATTTTTTTCGTAATTTACGTTAAAAATAAGAGGTACTTTATGCATAACACTCATATGAAAATATTGATAATTTTTGAGATATTTTGCTCGACATGTTTTTTCCTCAATTTTCGTTGTTCACAATATCTGCAATTCTGAGGTCATGCCAATCATCACTAAAAATATTTTTTTGGCTAAATGTTTAGCGAGAATGGCTCTTTGAAATGTATCAGAAATTGGTCTGTGATATACAGGGTTTGAAAAAAATCTTGCCAAACATGATAAAAGAAAATTTGAAAAATCTCCTTTAATTCAAATGGAACACCCTGTATTTTATTGAATAGTAAGATGCACCATTGAAGACCCTACAACTCTGCTATAGCGTTTCCTATACCTAAGTTCCCCAGCCATTCTTGCTAAATATTAGCCAAAAAATATTTTTAGTGATGATTGGCATGACCTCAGAATTGCAGATATTGTGAACAACGAAAATTGAGAAAAAAACATGTCGAGCAAAATATCTCAAAAATTATCAATATTTTCATATGAGTGTTATGCATAAAGTACCTCTTATTTTTAACGTAGATTACGAAAAAAATAAAAAAAATATAGGTTGCCATTTAAAAAACCAAAGTTGCTACCTGCCTAAAAGAATTGACACACCCTGTATAATTGGCATTATTTTTATTTTGTAGAGTTTGTGAAACTAGGGACATTGTGAAAAAGAAATATATATTTATCTATTTTAATAACCAAGATATTGGACTTCCGCGCACTAGGTGGACACTCTGTATATGTAATCTAGTGGTATTACCACTAGATTACATATAATAATTTAAAATCATACACGACACAGGTTTATGAAAAGCATACTAAGTGAATCACAAGATGCTAGAATTGGCATCGCATATTTTTCTTTATTCTTAAATCTATGGTAATAATTCAAGAAGCATTTTAATAATAAAATTAAACTTAGTTTCAGGAGGATTTAGCGGAACCACAGTACAATTTAACGTCTGAAAATAATGTGGATTTTATTATTACTAACAGTTTTGAGGAACTACCTGAAGCCTTGTTTAGAGAACACTCCTCTGGCGATAGTCAAACTTTAAAAGTTCATCGTGGAAGAATTTTTGAGGAATTTTTGGAAGCTTTTCAACGAAATTTTTTTGACAATTCTAACATAAGGATTGAAATGATTTTACCGAATGGTGAAATTGAATATGCAGAAGATTTTGGAGGCGTATTCAGAGATGCGCTATCCGAATTCTGGTTCACATTTTATGAAAAATGTACAATAGGAACTTCTCTAAAAATCCCCTATTTAAGACATGATTTCGGAGAACTGCAATGGAAAGCAATTGCTAGTCTTTATAAAAGGTTTTGAAACTGAAAAGTATATACCTATAAAGCTAGCACCAGTGTTCATACAGAGTTGTTTCGGGCAAAGTATAGAAAATGACGAGGAACTATTAAATAATTTTTCACAATACATGTGCGAGTCGGAAGCGGATGTTATTAAACAGGCCCTTAATGATTTCGAAGCTGTCGACAATGAGGAACTACTCGACGTTTTAACGAACTACGGTACTAAATGGGCACCGACTAAAAATAATTTTAAACAATTGCTGAGGGATATTGCACACACAGAACTTGTGCAGAAACCAGCTTTTGTGATTAAATGTTTTGGACAGGAATTTCAAAATAAAGCCAGTAAGATTAATGTCATTGAGGTTCAAAATTTATACAGCGCAAATAAACCATCTGTCAAAAATTGTTTGGCAAAAATAGACATACAAACCGAACAAGATATAACACCAGAAAGAACAAAGGTATATGGCTATTTAAAACGATTCATTAAAGAGGCAGATGAAAAGACACGAACAGGATTCTTTCGATTTTGCACCGGATCAGACTTGCCAATTAGAAATATTTCCATTACATTTATTGACACAATCGGTATTGGGCGGGTACCAGTTGCCCATACTTGTACGGGATTGTTAGAGCTCCCAGGAACATACGAAAACTTTGTCGTCTTCAGAACAGAATGGAATAACCTATTAAATTCCAATATTTGGATTATGGATATTATTTAAGTCCTAAATTTAAATTAACCGTAAACCTGGGATCCTAAGAAACGCTAAGTACTGATAAACATGTTATTGTTTACATCTTGTATCATTTTTTGCAAGGTGTCCCACGTAAGAGGCTTACTCGATCTCCTGGCTTTAAGATTAATGGGCTAAATTAAAATCCAAAAAGTCTCATGTATTTTTTTATGAGAAATCCTA
Source organism: Rhagium mordax (assembly GCA_963680705.1). Classification (NCBI taxonomy): domain Eukaryota; kingdom Metazoa; phylum Arthropoda; class Insecta; order Coleoptera; family Cerambycidae; genus Rhagium; species Rhagium mordax. Next base: position 28,890,112 of record OY796664.1, read on the forward strand.
TTGTAAGGTCGACTAAGCCATGCGACCTCTAATATACGAGGTATTGTCAAAACACCGATTTTTCAAATTTTTTCACCCTGTATATCATTGCAGAAATCGATATGGTATATAATTACGGTTATAATGGCATATTTCATTCATAAATATACTTCCGGTTTAGACGAAAATAGCTGGCGTCCGAGAACATTTTGGCGACAACCTGTAAATTACGAAATAATTGAAAAGTAGCCGATCTCCTGGTTTCAAAAATATATTACTCATGTCCATTACCTTTATTAGTTTTCTCTTTTTTTTTAATTCCAAGCTTTTAACTTGATTTCTTGGAAAAGTATTAGAATTAACTTATTTTATTACTTTATCATTTTGTTGCCCATTTTCCTAAAGCTAGTAAACATAATGCACATGTGTTATATATTTTTGATATCAGAAGACTGGCTACTTTTCAATTATTTCATAATAAACAGGTAGTTGCCAGAATTTTGTTGGATGTTAGCTATTTCCCGCTAAACCGGAAGTTGGATGTGTGAATGACATATACTTTTATAACCACAATAATATACCATATCGACTTCCGTAATAACATACTGGGTGAAAAATATTTGGGAAATCGGTTTTTTAACAAAACATCTTATATTAGAGGTTCTATGACTTACTCGACCTTACAATCGAATTCCTCATAAATAAATTCGTGAGAATAAATTTTAGTTTTTCATTTTAGCCCAATTATAAAGCCAGGAGATCGAGTGAGCTTCGTACGTGGAACACTCTGTACCTACACCTACTTAGTTTCTTGTTTGTTCAATAAGTAATGTTTCTTAGTATTTTCAACATTTATTAAGAATTTTCTTTTATGCTTTGAAGTTTTAGTTATCCACCAATTGTACCTTATACAGTACCTGAGAATGTAACTTTAGTTTATAAGTTAATTTATGAAAAGTATTATTTTCCTTGTGATAAGTACCTAGGTACCAGTAGTTTATCACAACTATTATTATTTATTGGTGCCTCCTTAGTTTTTTATTTGTTCATAAGTATTGTTCCTTAGTATTTTCTATATTTATTAAGATTCGGTTTTTTATACTTTGAGGTTTTAGTTATCTTTTACTATGTGTACCTTATACAGTAGGTACCTGAGAGTGTAACTTTGGTTTAAAAGTCAATTTATGAAAAGTTTTTATTTTCTTTGTGATAAGTACTCTATAAACTTAATATGTATTTTAAATTTGTATTTTTAACTAATAAAAAGCAAATAACTAAAATGTTATCCTAATTTGAATTGTCACAACCTTGGTTCCCAGAATTATATCGGAAAATTTTTCAATTTACATTAGTTAATATCAAATACCTACTTTTATATACGGAAACGTTTAACCATAAAGATCTACCCACTGTGTTTCTGAAAATACTGCACTTATTGGAAAGACCAATAGAAAGCATCATTGTTTGTTGCAAAAACAATTCTTATGCCATTTTCTTTAGAAGGAATTAAGTAAATTTAAAATGAACTTTTTATTACTTATTTTAAACAGTACTGACTGGAGAGGTAAAATTTAGTGCATATGGTAAATTTGATACCAGAATTCCTTTAGCAATAGCAATAATAAATAAGAATAGGGACAACCGCAAACGTGCGAAACTGTCAAAGCATCCGATGAAAGTACCCATATTTTTTGCTTTGTTTTGGGGAATTTTTGACATAAGAATAAAACTGTTTATTAGAAAAGCCTACAGAAATTTAGGTTTCATAATGAGAATAACCAAATCTTTTACTAATCCCAAATCGATGATACTATTGTATAACTCGCTTGTGCGTAGTCATCTTGAATTTGCTTGTGTACTATGGACTCCTTTTTATGTTAAATATATTGAACGTGTTGAGAAAATACAAATCAAATTCGTAAATTTACTAAATTACAAATTTAACAGAGACTTGCATTATTCTAATTATGAAGATAACCTTAAACACTATAGAATGTTAAAATTGTCCTCTAGAAGAATTATAGCATACTTGCTGCTTTTATTTAAAGTTTTCAATAATATGGTTGACTCTAGGTTTATCATAACAGTCTTTCTTTTAATGTAAAGCAATGTGTCACTCGAACAAATAACTTATTTTAAAGGCGGATTTATGCAGACTGCTTTTTCACTTTCATTTACATTATCTTTTTCACTTTCATTAAGAATTGAAAAATACCCTTTATGCAAACAATTTTGACGTTAATTACGCATGCGCATTTTTATATCTATCATCAGTCAGACGTCATCATAACATAACCAAAGTTAAAAAGTTGTTATTAATATTCTTAAAAATTTTCGAGATGGAAATACAAGAAATGTTTCTCTATTTACTTGGTTATGATATTTGTATTGGAGAAAGAAAATCACCACAGAAGTTACCAGATGAGAAGTAGAAATCAGACGCGCATGCCCAATACACTTTTCCACTTTCATTTTCATTAAAAAGATAAAAGTTAACCAACTCTTAATGAAAGTGTAATGATAGTCGAAAATTAATTTAAATGCATAAATGACCTTATTCAAATACATAGTTTTAACTCCTTAATGAAAATGATAATGTAAATGAAAGTGAAAAAGCAGTCTGCATAAATCAGCCTTTATTTAACATCATACTTAACAAATTATGCCAATAATTCACCTATTCTTCTTCTTCAAAAGAATGATAATGAATTCTTCTGCCACATTGATATTTTCTGTAAATCTTTGCATCGCGTTAGGCGTGAGGCTATTGCCATATTTAGTTGATATTTATAGTCACTTTCTAGGTTAAATAATGTTTCAGTTTTAGTTTTTCCTTAGATTACAAGATAGTATTGCATACTTCTAATACTTATCAAGGATGTTGATTTTTTTTCTAGATTTAGGTGGTTTATAGGTTTAGATCATTTTTTTGTTATTATTTTTTTTTTTTGTATTATGCAGTGTACGCTACATTTTTGTTCTGTTCTGTGTGGCCCTGTTATTGGAATTATTGTTAATTCTGTTGGGCAACCTATATTATCTTGAAACCTAGTCTTCTAAGAAATATTGAATCTAATTAAATAACGAACTGAAACAAACATCATTTAATTACAAGTCAAATACTTAGTTATAACTTTGTAAGTATTTAATTCAATTTGACATTTTAATTTTCCTTAAGGTCGCAGACACACCCGCTGTAACTTGAAAACGAAACAAGCTAGGACAAAAGTTTTATAGGACACTTTTTCTTGTAAAACACTCCTATGTGTTTGTGATACGGTGGCGTAACACCCTGTATATCGACTGATGTAGTTTTCACAATCATCAAAACTCACTGCATTTTAGATTTGATATAGGTATGTTGCGGTAACCAAGTCATCGAGTATTGTGAATATTATATTAATGAAACTGTTACACGAAGGGCTCCAACCCACTTTAATCTATACTATACTATACTACAAATACTATACTATAAGTTGTTATCTAAAAGTAATTTTTGTTCAATCAAATTGAAAATAAAAGTTAATCAATTTTAAAATAATTAATATATACGCTGGAATGATGTTAATTTAAAGTTTATTCAAAGAAGTCACTAACATATATTATAAAATATGTAATAGTTTTGTTCTTAATATAATATATAATTCGACAGCATCGTTAGGATCTTGTGGAAGAGTTAAGCCATTTTCAATCATTATTATTGCGGCTAACGCATACACATCTGAGTCACATGGAATTTTGTCGGAGAAAATACATAATTCACCACATGTACTAATATCTTGCTTTGAGACTCTACATAAATAGTCAGTAGTACTATAGACTATCGGCATATGATACATTATAAAAGGTCGTCCTCTTGGAGAGATGCTATTTCTTGATGAACTGATGCGATGCAAATTCCATTCCCTTGCGACAGTATCAAGTTCTCCCTAAAATATAAAAAAGTTTGATTTTTGCTAGCTACTATTCAGATAAGTGCGTGGAATCTGCCAATCTACCCCCGTCACTCCCTTTTCCACATTTTAAATTCGATAATGTGTAATAGGGTTTTTCATTTAAGCATGATAATCATACGTGATAAAATACCGACAGTGACATTTGCTTCAGTATTCGGACACCGTATTGTTGCAACATCACATATTATATGAACTAGGGATAAAAATAACACTTTACTTCCAAATGTAAAACGGAATCGTGAAACAAATGTCAACTTTTTCACATTTTTCCTTAAATGAACAGTTGGAGCGATGAATGTTTTCCATTACGTCATTAATTTAAAATTAAGGAAAGCATCCTATCTTCCGCTACCAATAAGATACGAGTACCTTCTCTGTGGGGCTAGATAGAAAAAAGATCTAGCTATCCAATGGTATATGCTGGAAAATCCGTCGATCCCAGATTGTCATGTGCATTTATATGACGTGCAGTGTGCACGTCATATAAATGAGGTACTACCGCGGCCGAAAAAAAGTAATCGATTGATTTTCCCGTTGTAACTATGGTTCTATTCAGTGTCGCATCAATCCTAATATTTTTTTATTAGTGTCAACATCATTGTCATAATAATCAAAATAGTTATTTTTCTACGATCGTTCAAAAAGTATAAACTTTTTGCACTATTTACAGTGCAAAAAGTAATACTTTGTTGCACTAGTGCAAAAAGTTACCACTAGTGCAAAAAGTAGTGCAAAAAGTACTTTGATATGGGGGTTTGACAGTGACTATTGCTGGAATTGATTTCCAGTTGTCAGTTTGAAATCTGAATATTTTGTTGTAAAACTGTTAAAAATGTTGAGTTCTGATAGTGAGGAAGAAAGATTTAATTCGATCAGTAGGTATTGGGTCGCTTGAGCGTGGGAACTTTTTGGAGACCGTGGGAACTTTTTAAAAGGGCGCGGCACCTTTTGTCGGCGAACATCAAAGGAACATTGGACAGGTGTTAATTGGATGGAATTTACCTGAACACCCCCGCACCTCACCAGCTCATCAGCCCCGTCTTTCTCCCCCCGCGACCACTTTAGGGGCGTATTTTAAATTTAATATGTATTTAAAAAAGTTGGAAGTTGGGTGAGATTCGAACCGTCTACCTTAGGCTTGGTCAGACACTTTACATGCTGTGCTACTGAGTAACTTGCTTACGAGGTGTGTAATTGTGTATAGATACCCCGTTGACATATGCCGACAAAGGCGTACCCTAATAATATTGTTGTGACATGCAGGAATCAAAGGGCTGGGGGAATTTGAATTTAATAATAATAATAATAGTAATAATAATAATTAGACAAATAATAATAATAATAATAGTTCTACAGGATTTGAAAACAAGACTCTAGATCATGTAATAAATCAACACTAATGAGATGGCTGCAGTACACAATAAAACAAAAGAAATAGTAATAATAATAATTTTATTAACTTTATAAAATACATAATTTTGATTCAAATAGATGACATACCATCTAATCTTTCTTACATAATATAATGTTTACAATAAGCAAAATTAAATATACATGTGGTAATGTTACAAAAAGGATATATGTACATATATATGAGCTAAAATTTCAGTCTTTTATATCCGTAAGGCACGGGCAACTCTTCCGAAAATACCCTCTTCGTTGAAGTCGGTTTAAATGTATTGGTTTCCTCTTTACTAATAACCTGATGGTTCATAGTTCTTCTTATATTCATGGATGTAATGTAAATGGACTCTTGATCGTCCTCTACTATTTTATTTTTCATGGTGCAGAAATTGATAAGGTTAGAAGCATTAAAATTAAGACAGAAACCTTTAACTTTACACAATGTATAGTACGTGTTATATTTGGGACTAAACACGATATAACCATAACTCTTAGGACCCCCTGAGGCAAATGCTACTATATAACTTCCAGGACCATATTCTTCGAGTTCGTCAGTCATATCTCCAAGGAAACTACCTGTAGGCACATCAGGCTCACCTTCCCTTGAAATATAGATGACAGAGTCAGTGTCATAGTACAATACTCTATCGCCAAGCTGCTCCAGATAGCTATATAATTTGAGACGTGCCTGCGTGGTAGCATAACTAGCTATGCATTTATTAACTGTAGATAAATGGTTTGCAGCTTCCTCCACATACTCCCATGAAACTATAAGCACCTCATCATTTACTTCTTGGATATTATTCACATATTTCGAAGGATCGTTAAGAAGAATGTATAACTCGCTGGGTTGTCTAATTATAGAGGTTTTAGGCTGATTTGGCCGTTGACCAAATTTACCCCAGAAAGAGTTTAACATTAATTTTGCTAGAGATCTCAAACCAGCATTTTTGACGATTTTAGAAAACTCTAGCTGAATTCCTTCGATTTTTAAAAAATCTTCTATATATTTATCTTTTTCTTCCTGTGTAACACAATTTGTAGGCCAGCCTGATGCTTGTGCTTTCATCTTTATGAACTTATTCATCATTTCTGTGAATAACCCTGTTAGGTTTTCAACGCCATTATATTGCGTCACTTCATAGGACCAAAACTCGTATATTTCCAATATTTCATAACCTTTCTCTATGGCCTTCTTTACTTCATCCACCACCCACGTACCTATCAGACAACGTTCATCTTCATTATGAGTACATGTACTTTGGTTTGTTGTATTACCACAAGTGCGACAAAGTACAAACAACAATTTGTCATTAATTTTCGCAGGTATCATCAGATTCTGAGGAGGTAGGATTTTACATTTAATAAGGCCTTCTGTTTCATTCAAATTGAGTTGTTGACATTCATTACCTATATATATTTTAGGATGACCCAGGGGGAATTTGCTATGTTTACATACCCAAGGATACAGAGAGCAAACATTGACAGTCCCCGTCAATTTTAACTCCTGATATAATAACCTCCTTTTGTTTGGCAGTATGCTGAATATTGATACCTCTCTGTAATTCTTCCCATATGAGCCACTGTGTTACTATCTTAGATTGATTATCTGCACATCGATAACCATTAATAGGTATAATACCTATAGTTTTAGACTTTAAAAAGTTACGACGGTATACCAGATTACAAGCTGATGCAATTGTAGCTTTCTGTAAAAGGACATACGTTACATTCCTCTATAAACATCTTTCTGAATTTTAAACTAGTCTTAACCAATATATCAACATCGCTTCTACAATATTCAGTCAACTCCTTCTCTAAGACAAATTCCTCAAGCTTATGTTTCTCATACCACTCTAGAAATTTACATCGGGCATCGTCTTGCAGTTCTCCGAGGTATTGAAAAGACGCGGAAAATATCCCTTTTTTGAGCTGCTGCAGATCAAATGCTTTTGGTAATGTAGAGAGAGGCATAGGAAAGTAATTTAGGTTATCGATGAGTTTTACGTTATCAAAACCTAGCACAATGATTTTTGTACCTTTCATTTCTATGTCTATTTCTAAATCAGTACTCTGCATAGTATGATGTAATATGTATTGGTGGTCATATCCACTTCCGGTATGTGCTGCTACAACTATTTTTTGAATTATCTACGCCTTGTAAGGATATGCTGTATAAAAGACGAAATCACACGGTCTTTATATCTTATTTCTCTGTAACCACATTTCATGCAAAAGTATAGGGTTTTCTCGTCTACGCATTTATCACATCTTTGTTGTAAAACACATAGATTGGGAATGTGTTCTCGGGTTCCATTTTCAAGTATTTTATCTTGCTGCGTTTCAAGATCGTAAAATATAAATAAAAAATCCTCAGTTTTTGGGGTACGTTTATCCACTTGTACGAAGCAATAGTGATTAGGCGGAGTGTATTCATTACATATTTTGCAAAAAATCTCTCCACTATGTGTTCATGCCCTTGTTTAACTACTTTTAAACATTCTTCACAGCGTTTTAGCTGACTACTAATTGACCCCATTTTTACTGAATTTAATCTATGATTGTTATAACATATTAAACTTCGAAACTTTCTATTACAATCTTGACAGAGTACCTCTTCTCTTGTCTTTTCACAGGGAGGTGTTTTTGGCAACAAGGACAACTCCTGGCTCATGCGTGATCATTTCTGTTATTATATGGTACATGACAGGCTTCACAATAATATCGATATACAAACGCAGCAGTGAGATTAGTAATCACGTTGTAATGGTTTTTATGGTGAAATAGATTAATTTTATTTGGAGCATCAGGGCTCTCATATAGTACTTCTCTACCCTTTGCACCGTATTTGTACTTGTTTATTCATTTCCATGAGCAATGGTGATTATGAGGGGTGTCGGTAGTTTTTAATTTCTCACACAAAAAAATTGAAAACTAAATTTAAAAATACCTAATTAAATGGCGCCTGCATTTCAAAGTAGTGTGTTGTTGTAATATATTTCAAATGAGTAGTACAGTTTAATATTTTTAACGAATTTCTAATAAGTAGTGATTATTATCAGACAACAAAAACATTCGTGTAAAAAAATTATTTTTAATTTAAACTAGGACTTTTGTTTTCTCACAATGGCCAGTGAACAATTTAGAAGCTCGTGCGTATATACCTGGCTCTTTTTTGTGGTGACAGCCCCTTTTGTACAGTCGGTCTTACAGACACCAAGAGTCGGTACTGACCCCATGCAGAGGTGCATTGACGAGCAGAACTGTCGACTTTTTACACCATCTCAATCAGAGACGATAACCAGTGCATGAAACATATTCTTTATGATTATCTGTCAAATCATCAGCTCAAATAGTTCGTGTTTTTAGGAAAATTTTAATTATTTTAAACTGCTGAAATTTTAACCCCCGATAGACCACCTACTACGGTATGTAGCATCGAATCGGAAGTATTTAACAAGAATAACAAAAAAAAAAATTTTCGGAAAGAAAATATCTACTAAACAAAGTTACTTATTATATTATAATTGATTAATTATCTGAGGAGAAGTCAATCAGTAGTGTAAACCGATTTTTTTTTTTAAATTAGATTGATATTTTCTAATAAATTGGATTGTCAACAAATCGGACGTTTATGCTAATATACCAGACTCCTTGTGGTGACAGCCTCTTTTGTAAGGAGGTCTAATGGACACCAAAGTCGATACTATCTCCATGTAGAAGAATATCGCATAAACCGTTTGTCAACTTTGACATCATCTCAGCGAGATGAAAACCAATTATTGCTCAGTGTATCTCTATTTATATAAGCTTGCGCCCCAGATAAAATTAAACAATTATTTTTAAAACATTTTGTGAACAAAAGATTTTGTTAAAATACCTACCTCGCGATACATACCAAATTTTTAATAAGAAAATGACCTGAAGGACTCGATTTCGGAAGTGGGAAATATCTAAAATGACAAACATTATTATTATTAAACTGGTTTATAAGGTATACATATAAAAAAAAAGTAAAAAATATGCTTTTATATAAAACGATGAGCTGAATTCACAGTTACTGTATTATTATAATAAATTTTTTAGTGAAAGGAAAGACCAAACGGCTCTGCCATATAAACTTAAGAGAAAGGTTAGAGTTATCAACGAAGGTGTCAGATATCTCCATAGATATAAATAGATTAATATTACTAAAAGTTACATCAATTTACATCCTCTGTAGTGCTAATCCATTGCGTACTAGCGCTAGAAAATACGAGTAGTATTGCATTCATTTAAACAAAGTGTAAAACAATTTTGGGGCAATTAAATACCCCTGCTTACCATTCTTGTTTCATAGAATAAAAAAAATTATTGTAAAGTACCAAGACAGTACTTTAATTTTAAGATACCTATTACAACGTGAAATGACAGTAGTGGATTTATAATAAAATTGAATAACTGAAAGTCTACTCTTTAGTCTTAATAGATACATAATTTCATTGCAATAATGTTATAAGTTCTGGGCTAAGTTAACGAGTCAGTAGTTATATCCTATTGAATGATAAAAAATTTAAGATATAATAGACGCAAACATAAATTAAAAATCAAAAAATATGATCAATATAACCTCGCTGGTCAATTCAATACTAAACAACTTTTTAATAAAATATGTAAGAAATAGTCTATTATTGTCGTTTTTATCTGTTTCCAGGGCATTTGAAATGCAGTTTTAGCCATACCAACTAGGTTTAACATACACCCTAAATAACCATAAATCTATAACGTTTAAATTATTATTATTAGCTGTTTTATATTGTCCATAATATACTGCTCCCAATTTGAAGTGGGACACTCGAAAAATGGTCACAATTCAAAGTGCCGTAAAATCCTTAAAACTTTACAGATTTCGACGGAACGGGCACTGTTTTAAAAAACAATTCTTTGACTTTCAGTATAAGCAAACGAACGGGCCAAAATATCCAATGCAAATACTCTACAGAGTGTTCAATTCAATCCACGTCATTTTGTAAAAGTCTGACATTGTGTACATATTTAATGGGACATACTGTATATTTTGTTTTGATGATATCTTGTAGCCTAGAGTGTCGCGATAAAATCATTTTTTGGTTTTTGTTTTTATATCCACTAGTTTCGAAGATATTAATTTTTTCTCAATTAAGTCACATTTTCCATAAAAATTGGATTAGCTTCTTGTTTTCAGTAGTTGGCTTTGAAATTAAAAATAAAAAGTGCGTCAGTTTGACATTTCAAATAATTGCACCAGTAAAACAAACCTCCAGGAAAAGAGCTCTTTTGGAAAGGACACTTAATGCGGCACAGTTACAACAATAGTTCGAACAGGTCAGTGGTATTCACCTTTCAACTGAAACAATAAGAAGTCGACTGCGAAATGTAGGAGTATGCAGCAGACGACCTGCCAGGTACCCGAAGTGGACAAGGCATCATCACAGAAATCGGTTGAGGTTTGGTTTAGAACATCAGAACTGGCATGGCAATTCTCTCATGATCTGGGCAGGTATAAGTACGGATTTTCGAACAGAGCTAATTATTTTTAACAAATCCATGACTGCAAACCTGTACCTGGAACGAATATTACAACCAGTTGTTTTGACAATTGCTCAAATCATTGGACCCGATTTTGTTTACGTGGATGATAATGCGATGCCTCACAGAGCTCAAATAATTAATGATTTTATTCACAGAGAACACATCAAGTGAATGTACTGGCCTGCTCTATCTCCGTATCTGAATCCAATTGAACATATTTGGAACGCGCTACAGAGACGAATTTCAAGTCGTCGTAATCATCCACAAAATTTAAATCAGTTAGAAAATGCACTTGTTGAAGATGGGCACGAATATCAGTTGAAATTGTAAACAGTACAATACAAAGTATGCATCAACGATGTGAAGAGGTTGTGAGGTCAAGAGGAGGCCCTACACATTATTAGGTTTAGCTCTTACTGATGTTATATTTTATTTTCGTTTACTTATTTTCGTTCAGTTTTTAGTGCCAGATTTAAAAAAAATCATATAAAAATATCTCTAATTTTGATTTAATATCTTCGAAACTAGTGGAGATAAAAACAAAAACCAAAGAACGATTTTATCACGACACTCTAGGCTACAAGGTGTCATTAAAACAAAATATACAGTATGTCCCATTAAGTTCGTACACAATGTCAAACTTTTGCAAAATGACATGGATGCATTGAACACTCAGTAGAGTATTTGCATTGCACATTTTGGCCTGTTCGTTTGCTTATAATGAATGTCAAAGAATTGTTTTTTAAAATAGTGCTTGTTCTGTCGAAATCTGTAAAGTTTTAAGGATTTTACGGCATTTTGAATTGTGGCCATTTTTTGTGTGTCCCACTTCAAATTGGGAGCAGTATATATACAAATCTTACACATGGGTAGATACATTTTTTTTTCCTTTATAAAACGAAATTAAAAAAAGTGTAGAAATACAGAAATAATATATATTATATATATTTGCGTTATTGAAATAAATTTGTATTGTATAGCAAAACTACGGTTTGTTTTTCAATAACTTACAACCCTATTATAATCAATGTGATAAATGATAAATAAAAAAAAAAAAAATAACTCACCTGATATTGCAGTGTCATATACAATGCACTATTTAACTATTTTAGGACTCAATAACTGGGAACTTGTTTGTTCAGAACACCCCTAACACAATAACAATAACCACCCTATAGTAGCAGTACTCATACTAGTTGTTTAACCTAACACGACTAAATAACGTGTGGTCTTAAGCCGCAAGTAAAAAACCTTCTTATAAACTGAATATAGTACGTCATCAGTTCTTACCCTCTCTCTAACCCCGAGATCCATAAATTAATCTTTACTGGCATTAAGATAATATGTGCCCTTATTTTTGAATTGTTATTTTTCCGTTTTGTGTAGATAATTGTATTAAGAGTGCTTATATAATTTATCAAAATCATATTTTAATAAAGTAATTAAATAAAGTATATGTATTTAGTAATATGCCACGTACCATATAGTAGGTAATTAAGTACCCTTAAAGACTTACTTCAATGGTTTAATTTATAACGACTCACGTTGCCATAAAAATAACAAACTGAAAAACTGGAAATAGTCTATAATAATACAAATACCAGGGAATATTATGGAAATCCTACAATTCATAAGTTTTTATAATTCTTCACCTTCAAACACAATTTATTATTTTATATTCATACGAGATATTTACAACTTATTCTTAATTTAAATTAGTTTTACACTTTATACTATTCGACATCGATGCAGCGATTAGCTGATAGTTTAGTATGAGCTAAAAGAAATATTAAATACCTATACGTGCCAACATTATTTTCATTTATCTTAGCAAGAATAATTGTCAAAATCGAATTATAAATGCACACGGCATAAAAGAAAACATTATAAAAGTTGAATTAGGTACAGATACATGACATTCTATTGCAATAGAGATATTGAGGAACAGAAACTATTTTTGTAACGAATTTAACTAGGTATAAAAATTAATTAAATTAACAATGTTTCATTAATGAGCTTAGAAATTGTTCATTTTCAGTAGTATAATAATTATCTATCGGCTAAATTTTAATGGATTAGCAGCTCACCAACCTGTCATAACAAGTCGGTGATCTCAAGAAATTAATACTGGTGGCTAGGTCTCCCCTTCAGCTCGCGGGGGTGAAATGAATACCAAACTCAGACGTAATGTATAGGATATAATCTCTTGCATCTACCTTGATTTGCCGGCGATGGGTCAGCTTTTTAGTGGCTGGCGCGCGTGCCCCCATATTACGTAGAATGTTTTTTATTAATTTAGTAAAATAAAATATCAAAATCTGTGTCACCAATAAACACTAGCAATTTACTTTTTTTTGCCAGTCCTTGCGGTCAAGTACGTGTGTATCTATCAATGTATCCATATGACTACCGTGATCGGTTCAAATAATAGCGGTTTTTTTTTATGAGAAATAATAATAATCTTGACACACCGAGAGTAGAATACTGCAATATCGTTTAAAATTACAGAGTAAAATAGTAGAGTGATACTATTACCTGCTATACATATTTGAAACAATTATATGCATTAGATTAGACATCCCCACTCTGTCAGCTTTTAAGAAAACCAAACAGTTATTACAATTATTTGTAACATATCAATATTTTTCATAAGCGAACGACTGTGAAATACCCGGGCTAAGGATACATAGATTAAATTAAGATTTATCGATTCGTCTGTCCTGCACTAAAAATTATTCAAAAATGCATTTAAAACGTCTTTTTAGCTCTCGAAATACAAAAATTATCTTTTTAATTTCAATAAATACCCTCGGAACTAAATTATAGTACATAATTCTATTTAGTTCTAGAGAGCAATAAGTAGCAATAAATAAATAAAATATCATATATGTTAGGTTAGGTTGGGGGTAGTCGCGAGCGTCTACCCCCAACCTAACCTAACATATATGATATTTTATAGTTTTTATTGATTTCTCGATCGTTCTACTAGATGGTTTGAGTGTGGTCGTTAGAGGATTCGTCTTGAGAAGAAAATGCAACCTAACCTAACATATATGATATTTTATAGTTTTTATTGATTTCTCGATCGTTCTACTAGATGGTTTGAGTGTGGTCATTAGAGGATTCGTCTTGAGAAGAAAATGCTGTAATTAACAGGTATTATCACAAAATCATGTTAAATTTGCTTAATTAAGGATAATTAAGGATAAATGGGTAAATGTATTTGTTCTGCAGGGTAAATCCTGATCCTAGAATGAGGATATATAGTTAGGTACGTGTTAAGTGAAGAACGGGGAACCTTATCGTAGAGGTAGTTGCATCTGTGGTCTAATTATTGCTACTTATTGCTCTCTAGAACTAAATAGAATTATGTACTATAATTTAGTTCCGAGGGTATTTATTGAAATTAAAAAGATAATTTTTGTATTTCGAGAGCTAAAAAGACGTTTTAAATGCATTTTTGAATAATTTTTAGTGCAGGACAGACGAATCGATAAATCTTAATTTAATCTATGTATCCTTAGCCCGGGTATTTCACAGTCGTTCGCTTATGAAAAATATTGATATGTTACAAATAATTGTAATAACTGTTTGGTTTTCTTAAAAGCTGACAGAGTGGGGATGTCTAATCTAATGCATATAATTGTTTCAAATAATAGCGGTTTTTTTTTTTATGAGAAATAATAATAATCTTGACACACTGAGAGTAGAATACTGCAATATCGTTTAAAATTACAGAGTAAAATAGTAGAGTGATACTATTACCTGCTATACATATTTGAAACAATTATATGCATTAGATTAGACATCCCCACTCTGTCAGCTTTTAAGAAAACCAAACAGTTATTACAATTATTTGTAACATATCAATATTTTTCATAAGCGAACGACTGTGAAATACCCGGGCTAAGGATACATAGATTAAATTAAGATTTATCGATTCGTCTGTCCTGCACTAAAAATTATTCAAAAATGCATTTAAAACGTCTTTTTAGCTCTCGAAATACAAAAATTATCTTTTTAATTTCAATAAATACCCTCGGAACTAAATTATAGTACATAATTCTATTTAGTTCTAGAGAGCAATAAGTAGCAATAATTAGACCACAGATGCAACTACCTCTACGATAAGGTTCCCCGTTCTTCACTTAACACGTACCTAACTATATATCCTCATTCTAGGATCAGGATTTACCCTGCAGAACAAATACATTTACCCATTTATCCTTAATTATCCTTAATTAAGCAAATTTAACATGATTTTGTGATAATACCTGTTAATTACAGCATTTTCTTCTCAAGACGAATCCTCTAATGACCACACTCAAACCATCTAGTAGAACGATCGAGAAATCAATAAAAACTATAAAATATCATATATGTTAGGTTAGGTTGCATTTTCTTCTCAAGACGAATCCTCTAACGACCACACTCAAACCATCTAGTAGAACGATCGAGAAATCAATAAAAACTATAAAATATCATATATGTTAGGTTAGGTTGGGGGTAGACGCTCGCGACTACCCCCAACCTAACCTAACATATATGATATTTTATTTATTTATTGCTACTTATTGCTCTCTAGAACTAAATAGAATTATGTACTATAATTTAGTTCCGAGGGTATTTATTGAAATTAAAAAGATAATTTTTGTATTTCGAGAGCTAAAAAGACGTTTTAAATGCATTTTTGAATAATTTTTAGTGCAGGACAGACGAATCGATAAATCTTAATTTAATCTATGTATCCTTAGCCCGGGTATTTCACAGTCGTTCGCTTATGAAAAATATTGATATGTTACAAATAATTGTAATAACTGTTTGGTTTTCTTAAAAGCTGACAGAGTGGGGATGTCTAATCTAATGCATATAATTGTTTCAAATATGTATAGCAGGTAATAGTATCACTCTACTATTTTACTCTGTAATTTTAAACGATATTGCAGTATTCTACTCTCGGTGTGTCAAGATTATTATTATTTCTCATAAAAAAAAAACCGCTATTATTTGAACCGATCACGGTAGTCATATGGATACATTGATAGATACACACGTACTTGACCGCAAGGACTGGCAAAAAAAAGTAAATTGCTAGTGTTTATTGGTGACACAGATTTTGATATTTTATTTTACTAAATTAATAAAAGACATTCTACGTATTATGGGGGCACGCGCGCCAGCCACTAAAAAGCTGACCCATCGCCGGCAAATCAAGGTAGATGCAAGAGATTATATCCTATACATTACGTCTGAGTTTGGTATTCATTTCACCCCCGCGAGCTGAAGGGGAGACCTAGCCACCAGTATTAATTTCTTGAGATCACCGACTTGTTATGACAGGTTGGTGAGCTGCTAATCCATTAAAATTTAGCCGATAGATAATTATTATACTACTGAAAATGAACAATTTCTAAGCTCATTAATGAAACATTGTTAATTTAATTAATTTTTATACCTAGTTAAATTCGTTACAAAAATAGTTTCTGTTCCTCAATATCTCTATTGCAATAGAATGTCATGTATCTGTACCTAATTCAACTTTTATAATGTTTTCTTTTATGCCGTGTGCATTTATAATTCGATTTTGACAATTATTCTTGCTAAGATAAATGAAAATAATGTTGGCACGTATAGGTATTTAATATTTCTTTTAGCTCATACTAAACTATCAGCTAATCGCTGCATCGATGTCGAATAGTATAAAGTGTAAAACTAATTTAAATTAAGAATAAGTTGTAAATATCTCGTATGAATATAAAATAATAAATTGTGTTTGAAGGTGAAGAATTATAAAAACTTATGAATTGTAGGATTTCCATAATATTCCCTGGTATTTGTATTATTATAGACTATTTCCAGTTTTTCAGTTTGTTATTTTTATGGCAACGTGAGTCGTTATAAATTAAACCATTGAAGTAAGTCTTTAAGGGTACTTAATTACCTACTATATGGTACGTGGCATATTACTAAATACATATACTTTATTTAATTACTTTATTAAAATATGATTTTGATAAATTATATAAGCACTCTTAATACAATTATCTACACAAAACGGAAAAATAACAATTCAAAAATAAGGGCACATATTATCTTAATGCCAGTAAAGATTAATTTATGGATCTCGGGGTTAGAGAGAGGGTAAGAACTGATGACGTACTATATTCAGTTTATAAGAAGGTTTTTTACTTGCGGCTTAAGACCACACGTTATTTAGTCGTGTTAGGTTAAACAACTAGTATGAGTACTGCTACTATAGGGTGGTTATTGTTATTGTGTTAGGGGTGTTCTGAACAAACAAGTTCCCAGTTATTGAGTCCTAAAATAGTTAAATAGTGCATTGTATATGACACTGCAATATCAGGTGAGTTATTATTATTTTTTTTATTTATCATTTATCACATTGATTATAATAGGGTTGTAAGTTATTGAAAAACAAACCGTAGTTTTGCTATACAATACAAATTTATTTCAATAACGCAAATATATATAATATATATTATTTCTGTATTTCTACACTTTTTTTAATTTCGTTTTATAAAGGAAAAAAAAAATGTATCTACCCATGTGTAAGATTTGTATATATTATGGACAATATAAAACAGCTAATAATAATAATTTAAACGTTATAGATTTATGGTTATTTAGGGTGTATGTTAAACCTAGTTGGTATTGCTAAAACTGCATTTCAAATGCCCTGGAAACAGATAAAAACGACAATAATAGACTATTTCTTACATATTTTATTAAAAAGTTGTTTAGTATTGAATTGACCAGCGAGGTTATATTGATCATATTTTTTGATTTTTAATTTATGTTTGCGTCTATTATATCTTAAATTTTTTATCATTCAATAGGATATAACTACTGACTCGTTAACTTAGCCCAGAACTTATAACATTATTGCAATGAAATTATGTATCTATTAAGACTAAAGAGTAGACTTTCAGTTATTCAATTTTATTATAAATCCACTACTGTCATTTCACGTTGTAATAGGTATCTTAAAATTAAAGTACTGTCTTGGTACTTTACAATAATTTTTTTTTATTCTATGAAACAAGAATGGTAAGCAGGGGTATTTAATTGCCCCAAAATTGTTTTACACTTTGTTTAAATGAATGCAATACTACTCGTATTTTCTAGCGCTAGTACGCAATGGATTAGCACTACAGAGGATGTAAATTGATGTAACTTTTAGTAATATTAATCTATTTATATCTATGGAGATATCTGACACCTTCGTTGATAACTCTAACCTTTCTCTTAAGTTTATATGGCAGAGCCGTTTGGTCTTTCCTTTCACTAAAAAATTTATTATAATAATACAGTAACTGTGAATTCAGCTCATCGTTTTATATAAAAGCATATTTTTTACTTTTTTTTTATATGTATACCTTATAAACCAGTTTAATAATAATAATGTTTGTCATTTTAGATATTTCCCACTTCCGAAATCGAGTCCTTCAGGTCATTTTCTTATTAAAAATTTGGTATGTATCGCGAGGTAGGTATTTTAACAAAATCTTTTGTTCACAAAATGTTTTAAAAATAATTGTTTAATTTTATCTGGGGCGCAAGCTTATATAAATAGAGATACACTGAGCAATAATTGGTTTTCATCTCGCTGAGATGATGTCAAAGTTGACAAACGGTTTATGCGATATTCTTCTACATGGAGATAGTATCGACTTTGGTGTCCATTAGACCTCCTTACAAAAGAGGCTGTCACCACAAGGAGTCTGGTATATTAGCATAAACGTCCGATTTGTTGACAATCCAATTTATTAGAAAATATCAATCTAATTTAAAAAAAAAAATCGGTTTACACTACTGATTGACTTCTCCTCAGATAATTAATCAATTATAATATAATAAGTAACTTTGTTTAGTAGATATTTTCTTTCCGAAAATTTTTTTTTTTGTTATTCTTGTTAAATACTTCCGATTCGATGCTACATACCGTAGTAGGTGGTCTATCGGGGGTTAAAATTTCAGCAGTTTAAAATAATTAAAATTTTCCTAAAAACACGAACTATTTGAGCTGATGATTTGACAGATAATCATAAAGAATATGTTTCATGCACTAGTTATCGTCTCTGATTGAGATGGTGTAAAAAGTCGACAGTTCTGCTCGTCAATGCACCTCTGCATGGGGTCAGTACCGACTCTTGGTGTCTGTAAGACCGACTGTACAAAAGGGGCTGTCACCACAAAAAAGAGCTTCTAAATTGTTGACTGGCCATTGTGAGAAAACAAAAGTCCTAGTTTAAATTAAAAATAATTTTTTTACACGAATGTTTTTGTTGTCTGATAATAATCACTACTTATTAGAAATTCGTTAAAAATATTAAACTGTACTACTCATTTGAAATATATTACAACAACACACTACTTTGAAATGCAGGCGCCATTTAATTAGGTATTTTTAAATTTAGTTTTCAATTTTTTTGTGTGAGAAATTAAAAACTACCGACACCCCTCATAATCACCATAGCTCATGGAAATGAATAAACAAGTACAAATACGGTGCAAAGGGTAGAGAAGTACTATATGAGAGCCCTGATGCTCCAAATAAAATTAATCTATTTCACCATAAAAACCATTACAACGTGATTACTAATCTCACTGCTGCGTTTGTATATCGATATTATTGTGAAGCCTGTCATGTACCATATAATAACAGAAATGATCACGCATGAGCCAGGAGTTGTCCTTGTTGCCAAAAACACCTCCCTGTGAAAAGACAAGAGAAGAGGTACTCTGTCAAGATTGTAATAGAAAGTTTCGAAGTTTAATATGTTATAACAATCATAGATTAAATTCAGTAAAAATGGGGTCAATTAGTAGTCAGCTAAAACGCTGTGAAGAATGTTTAAAAGTAGTTAAACAAGGGCATGAACACATAGTGGAGAGATTTTTTGCAAAATATGTAATGAATACACTCCGCCTAATCACTATTGCTTCGTACAAGTGGATAAACGTACCCCAAAAACTGAGGATTTTTTATTTATATTTTACGATCTTGAAACGCAGCAAGATAAAATACTTGAAAATGGAACCCGAGAACACATTCCCAATCTATGTGTTTTACAACAAAGATGTGATAAATGCGTAGACGAGAAAACCCTATACTTTTGCATGAAATGTGGTTACAGAGAAATAAGATATAAAGACCGTGTGATTTCGTCTTTTATACAGCATATCCTTACAAGGCGTAGATAATTCAAAAAACAGTTGTAGCAGCACATACCGGAAGTGGATATGACCACCAATACATATTACATCATATTATGCAGAGTACTGATTTAGAAATAGACATAGAAATGAAAGGTACAAAAATCATTGTGCTAGGTTTTGATAACGTAAAACTCATCGATAACCTAAATTACTTTCCTATGCCTCTCTCTACATTACCAAAAGCATTTGATCTGCAGCAGCTCAAAAAAGGGATATTTTCCGCGTCTTTTCAATACCTCGGAGAACTGCAAGACGATGCCCGATGTAAATTTCTAGAGTGGTATGAGAAACATAAGCTTGAGGAATTTGTCTTAGAGAAGGAGTTGACTGAATATTGTAGAAGCGATGTTGATATATTGGCTAAGACTAGTTTAAAATTCAGAAAGATGTTTATAGAGGAATGTAACGTATGTCCTTTTACAGAAAGCTACAATTGCATCAGCTTGTAATCTGGTATACCGTCGTAACTTTTTAAAGTCTAAAACTATAGGTATTATACCTATTAATGGTTATCGATGTGCAGATAATCAATCTAAGATAGTAACACAGTGGCTCATATGGGAAGAATTACAGAGAGGTATCAATATTCAGCATACTGCCAAACAAAAGGAGGTTATTATATCAGGAGTTAAAATTGACGGGGACTGTCAATGTTTGCTCTCTGTATCCTTGGGTATGTAAACATAGCAAATTCCCCCTGGGTCATCCTAAAATATATATAGGTAATGAATGTCAACAACTCAATTTGAATGAAACAGAAGGCCTTATTAAATGTAAAATCCTACCTCCTCAGAATCTGATGATACCTGTCCTTCCTGCGAAAATTAATGACAAATTGTTGTTTGTACTTTGTCGCACTTGTGGTAATACAACAAACCAAAGTACATGTACTCATAATGAAGATGAACGTTGTCTGATAGGTACGTGGGTGGTGGATGAAGTAAAGAAGGCCATAGAGAAAGGTTATGAAATATTGGAAATATACGAGTTTTGGTCCTATGAAGTGACGCAATATAATGGCGTTGAAAACCTAACAGGGTTATTCACAGAAATGATGAATAAGTTCATAAAGATGAAAGCACAAGCATCAGGCTGGCCTACAAATTGTGTTACACAGGAAGAAAAAGATAAATATATAGAAGATTTTTTAAAAATGGAAGGAATTCAGCTAGAGTTTTCTAAAATCGTCAAAAATGCTGGTTTGAGATCTCTAGCAAAATTAATGTTAAACTCTTTCTGGGGTAAATTTGGTCAACGGCCAAATCAGCCTAAAACCTCTATAATTAGACAACCCAGCGAGTTATACATTCTTCTTAACGATCCTTCGAAATATGTGAATAATATCCAAGAAGTAAATGATGAGGTGCTTATAGTTTCATGGGAGTATGTGGAGGAAGCTGCAAACCATTTATCTACAGTTAATAAATGCATAGCTAGTTATGCTACCACGCAGGCACGTCTCAAATTATATAGCTATCTGGAGCAGCTTGGCGATAGAGTATTGTACTATGACACTGACTCTGTCATCTATATTTCAAGGGAAGGTGAGCCTGATGTGCCTACAGGTAGTTTCCTTGGAGATATGACTGACGAACTCGAAGAATATGGTCCTGGAAGTTATATAGTAGCATTTGCCTCAGGGGGTCCTAAGAGTTATGGTTATATCGTGTTTAGTCCCAAATATAACACGTACTATACATTGTGTAAAGTTAAAGGTTTCTGTCTTAATTTTAATGCTTCTAACCTTATCAATTTCTGCACCATGAAAAATAAAATAGTAGAGGACGATCAAGAGTCCATTTACATTACATCCATGAATATAAGAAGAACTATGAACCATCAGGTTATTAGTAAAGAGGAAACCAATACATTTAAACCGACTTCAACGAAGAGGGTATTTTCGGAAGAGTTGCCCGTGCCTTACGGATATAAAAGACTGAAATTTTAGCTCATATATATGTACATATATCCTTTTTGTAACATTACCACATGTATATTTAATTTTGCTTATTGTAAACATTATATTATGTAAGAAAGATTAGATGGTATGTCATCTATTTGAATCAAAATTATGTATTTTATAAAGTTAATAAAATTATTATTATTACTATTCTTTTGTTTTATTGTGTACTGCAGCCATCTCATTAGTGTTGATTTATTACATGATCTAGAGTCTTGTTTTCAAATCCTGTAGAACTATTATTATTATTATTATTTGTCTAATTATTATTATTACTATTATTATTATTATTAAATTCAAATTCCCCCAGCCCTTTGATTCCTGCATGTCACAACAATATTATTAGGGTACGCCTTTGTCGGCATATGTCAACGGGGTATCTATACACAATTACACACCTCGTAAGCAAGTTACTCAGTAGCACAGCATGTAAAGTGTCTGACCAAGCCTAAGGTAGACGGTTCGAATCTCACCCAACTTCCAACTTTTTTAAATACATATTAAATTTAAAATACGCCCCTAAAGTGGTCGCGGGGGGAGAAAGACGGGGCTGATGAGCTGTTGAGGTGCGGGGGTGTTCAGGTAAATTCCATCCAATTAACACCTGTCCAATGTTCCTTTGATGTTCGCCGACAAAAGGTGCCGCGCCCTTTTAAAAAGTTCCCACGGTCTCCAAAAAGTTCCCACGCTCAAGCGACCCAATACCTACTTCGATCGTAGAAAAAATGTTGTGTGCAACACGTGCAAAAGTATCTTTGTTGCATTTAGCATGATTGCAGCTCTCGACTTTGTCTCGCGCTGCAAACTTCATGCTTCGTGCAACAAAGATACACTTTTTGCACTAGTTACACAAATAATTTTTTTATTACATAATCATGCCTTATCATGTTTTGAGTGAAGCAAATGGCTACATTATCGCCAAACTTGGAGAAGGGTGGTCTCAACAACGCAGAGCAAGTGAAATTAATTGTAGCAAAGGCACAATTCAAAAACTAAACAAAAAGTGGATAGAAACTCATGATCTGAGCAGGGCAGTGGATTCTGGGTGGCCAAGAAAGAGTACTCTAGAAAATGACAGTACCCTGGTTAAGTATGTGAGTTTAAACCCATCTTCTAATTCGATTGAAGCCAAAGAGCAAACCAACTTCCCAGCTCTGTTAGGACAGCAAGAAAACGATTGCGAGAGCAAGGTCTATTTAACTGTGCTAGTGCTAAAAATCCCCGGCTAATAGATTGATGGTCGCCCAGAACCCACTACCCTGCTCAGATCATGAGTTTTTATCCACTTAATTAGTTTTTGAATTGTAGTACAGCGGATTAGCTAGCCTATTGTGCACTTTTTGATAGAGGCACCAAATTTGTCACAGAGGTAGACCGATGTAATATGAACAATTTTGGATGTGGAGCCATCGGCCAACTGCCCCCTGGCGGCCGTGGCGGACATTATATAATTATTGTCCGCCTATTATTAATAATCTACAATATTGAAATTTTACATATTTTCTGCCAGCAAGAGTTTTTAAATGTTATTAAGGATCCATGTTAAAACGACAAAAATTTAAATTTAAATTGAAAATTAATATATCTACAAATAAAAAAATTTTAGGTTATGTGAGTCGATCATAAAATGATGGGTACGCCCTATAATAATGCCCTATAATACTTCAGAGCTATTTTAAAAAACACTATAGTCTGGTATCATTTGCAAAATATCGAGGACAAACCCATTGTTCATCTTATTTCATAATTAATAATGTCTGATTTGGGCACTACTACACGGAATCGAATCGCTAGCTAGTATATGAAACAAGAGATTTTGTTTTAGATGGGAGGATTCAATTCATCCAGCTATGAGTTATGAGTCCAGAGGGTTCCCCAACTAATAAGAATAATTAATAAAATATGTTTATTTACACTTACCTGAATAATTCTTAAAAAGCAAAATTGGATCAACGATTTATCCAAAAATGACCCAGAAAACAAACCATCATCTTTTAATTTATGAAACAAATTCATCCAAAATTGACTGTGATGTTTTCTTAATATTGCCCACCAAGCCTCGATTCTTTGATTGGCCGGACTTGTACCATATAAGAAAGGCGGCAATGAACTCGATGGCTCCCTTTCATTAAATTGACTCTCCCTAAAGTAATTTTGAACCTGTTCAACGACTCCATTTTCTGTTCCCAAATCAGCCCGTATAGTTCGTGGACAACCACCTAATATTTGTATGGTTTCCAAATAGTAGCCACAAATAATTTTTGGATCATTGCTATTCTTTCCTGCCTTTAGCCACATTATGTGTCGAGAAAAGCCATCAATGCAACCACTTATGCATATTCCATAGGGCTTTAATTTATCATAACAGTCCATGTGCCACAGGTAATTAGGCCCTTTATTTCGATACTGTCTTCGTCGTAATCTTTTTCTGCTACGAATGTCTACTCCTTCCGGATCAATTAACTGTAGAAGTAATCGGACCATTTCTTGAGTAACCACTATATTATTTTGGAGACATCTCAAATGCATCCACTTGTAGCCATGTAGTTGACCATGAATCTGAATATTGTCGTTAATAAATCTATACACATTCATTATATTAGTGAATTTTCTTCTTCTATATAAATTCAGCTTTCTTAACTTTCTTTTTAAAGTACGTCCACTTATAATTATGTTATGGTTTAAAGCCAAGCAGGAAAGCACTTCTATTTGTTGAAGTCCCAGCGTGAAATAAAACTTTATTAAGTTATCCATTTTTGAAATTCCACGCGAAATAAATTACAAACTACACCTTTTGCTTTGAAATAACATTGCTATACTAAGTTGCAGCTTTACATCCGACTTATATCTCGAAATTTTATTAAATTCCGACTTTTATCTCGGAATTTTATTAAATTCCGACTTTTTTCTCGGAATTTTGTTAAATTCCGACTTTTATCTCGGAATATTGTTAAATTCCGACTTTTATCTCGGAATATTGTTAAATTCCGACTTTTTTCTCGGAATTTTGTTAAATTCCGACTTTTTTCTCGGAATTTTATTAAATTCCGACTTTTATCTCGGAATATTGTTAAATTCGGACTTTTATCTCGGAATATTGTTAAATTCCGACTTTTATCTCGGAATTTTATTAAATTCCGACTTTTTTCTCGGAATATTGTTAAATTCCGACTTTTATCTCGGAATTTTGTTAAATTCCGACTTTTACCTCGGAATTTAATTAAATTCCGACTTTTTTCTCGGAATATTATTAAATTCCGAGAAAAAAGTCGGAATTACGAAAATTAAAGTAGTAGTGGCCCTTCTACGCTTTCGTACTCATCAGTGTAAATAGTTAAAGAATTTATTTTCGTCGTTCCTCAAATCTTCAAAGAGTGTGTAAAACAACCCTACTTCGTCTCTCCTCTGATTCATTAATCACCCCATTGGGTGCACCCAAATAAGACGATATCATTTTACTCTTTTTCGTCGACGATGAAGCAACCACAAACCAATAATTTGTTTACGATTCATCTTAAAAGGCACATTCACAAATGAAATAAAAATATCAAGAATTTGTCACGGCAAATGTGAAAAGAAAAATGTCACGGCAGAAACTCGTACGGCTTTTTGCCGCACGATCAAAACCGTACAATGTGAGACCAGCCTAAGAATAAGTAAGACCTATTGTTGGGTAACGCCCACTGGACATTTCGATTCTCCACAAATTTTATAATTTGCGTGTGCAATTTATTACTTGAGTTGGTGCATTGTTTTTCAATTATCCAGATAAATATAACGTTTTATTTTAGACTGCTTTATTCAGTAGAGAATAGACATATTTGAATACATATAAAAAATACATAAAGAAATAATAGATAACATATAAAAACATGGCATACACAAAGATGAGTGTTTTCATAAATCAATAATGAATATATTTTATTTATGACATTTCCCTTGTTTGTTTAAACAATTATTTACAGCAAAGATATGTGCATTTAATCTATCCTAACTTAAATATAAAACAATTTTATACTAATTTTAATATAATTAATATTCAATTTATCCTAACTTAAATATAAAACAACTTTATTTTAATTTTAATATATCAAATACATATGTATCTAATTAGGAGTAATTCAGCCTATCAGGCACATTAACTATCCTACCTCTCCGTGTTGTATTTGGTACAAAAACAATATCATCCTCACTAACATCCGAGTTATTTAACGTATTGTTTAAATCAGAATTACTACCTTTTGAACTAGTACTAGTATTTTCATTTACATTATTCTTATTATTTTGTGGAAAAATTTTAATAAAATGTTTATTTCTTGACAAAATATTACCATTGTGTAATTGTACATTGTAAGACCTAGGTCTACTTGCTGATTTAGATTGTATGACACCTTCTTTCCATTTTTTATCTGACAAATTTGTTTTTAAAAGAACGTTTTCGTTACTTTTAAACTCGTAATCATCTTGTTTTGTTTTTCTATCATAATATTTTTGTTGATTTGCCTGCTTTGTTTTTAATTTATTTTGAATATCCCCATAGTTATTATCTTGAGGTTTCAATTTGGAAATTTCGAGGGGTAGATTATCCCTTAAATATCTAGACATTAACAGTTTTGCAGGGGACCCGATATTTTCGTCTATAGGTGTATTTCTGTAATGTAATAACGTTAAATACAAATCTTTGTGATCACTTTTAGTCTTAATTAACATTTTTTTTAGAGTCTGTACATTTTTTTCAACTAGTCCATTTGACTGTGAATACAAAGGACTCGATGTTACATGAGTAAATTGCCATTCATTTGAGAACTGTTTAAAATGAAGACTAGAAAATTGAGGTCCCCCGTCACTTATTAAAATTTTAGGAATTCCATGACGAGCAAAAATTGATTTCAATTGTATAATGACTTGCATTGAGGACGAACTGTCAATTAATTTTGCTAATTCGATGTATTTCGAAAAATAATCTACAACTAATAAATAAATCTCACTATCCAAATAAAATAAATCGCATGCAACTTTTTCCCAGGGTAGATTAGGTACTTCATGGGGCAACATAGGCTCTTTTTTTTATTTTTTTGAAAAGACCTGCAAACATAGCAATTTAATACATAATCTTCAATATGTTTCGACATGCTTGGCCAAAAGAAACATTCTCGTGCTCTGTTTTTACATTTATTTACTCCTAAATGACTGTAATGTATTTTTGATAAAATCTCATTACGTAATTGTTTTGGAACTATAAGTTTTTTATTTTTATATAACAACCCATCAGCTTCTATTATTTCATCTTTAAATTTATAATACACTTTAACTAAAGAATTTACTTGTTTAATTGATTTTGGCCAACCATTTTTTACGTAATTACATAATATTTGCATTTCAATATCAATTAAACTTGCATTTTTTATTTCTCTAATTTTATCATCCGTAGCATTTAGATTTAATCTTAGTAAGCAAATTTGTGACTCGATTTCGGTGTCAAGTTCATCATTATTTTCAGAATGTCTGATATAAGCTCGTGACAATGCATCTGCTATGAAGAGCTCTCTACCAGGTTTATGTATAAGTTTGATATCATATCTTTGTAATCTTATAAACATTCTTTGTAATCTTGGTGGACAGTCATATAATGGTTTATTAAAAATCTGTACAAGGGGTTTGTGATCGGTTTCCATAGTAATAGATTTTCCAAATATGAACTGATGAAAACGTTCACATGCAAATACTAAACCATGGAGCTCTTTCTCTATTTGGGCGTAATTTTTCTGAGTTTCCGTTAAAGCTTTTGAGGCATACATACACGGCATTTTATTTTGCATCAAAACAGCCCCAACCCCATTTTTTGACGAATCTGCAGAAACTACAATTGGCTTGTCCGGGTCATAATATTGCAACACAGGTTGGCTAACTAACACCTTTTTTAATTTGTTAAAAGCCTCAACATGTTTTTCCCAAACCCAAGTTATATTATTTTTCAGTAATTGTCTTAATGGAGCAGTAATATTTGACAAATTATCAATGAATTTTCCAACATATGTTACCATCCCCAAGAATGTTCGTAATTCTTTTTTATTTTTAGGTATAGGCATTTCTGTAATAGCTTTTATTTTAAAGTCATCTGGGCTATACCCATTCTGCGATATTTTATGTCCCATATAAACAATTTCTTTCATGGCAATTTTACACTTATCTTTATTAAATTTTATGTTATTTTGTTGTGCAATTTTTAAGACTTGCTCAAGCCTCTCGTCGTGTTCTTTTTTATCTTTACCCCAAATCAAAATAATATCATCTATGTAAATTTCAACCCCATTTATATTAAATATTTCTTTAAACCTTTTATGGAAAACTTCTGGACCACAATTTAATCCATATGGCAATCTTAAAAATTTATATCTTCCGAATGGAGTAGCAAAAGTACACAAGTCAGAACTTTCTTTATCCAAACTAATTTGCCAAAATCCGGACATAGCATCTAATGTACTAAAATATTTTGCACCACCTAACTTTGATGTAATTTCTTCGAAAGTAGGCAACGGAAAATATTCTCTACAAATATTTAAATTCAAATCGCGAGGATCCAGACAAATTCTTATTGACCCGTTTGTTTTTTTAACCAATACTATAGAATTAACCCATTCAGTTGGATAATCTACTTTAGAAATAATTTTTTCTTGTTCCATATTAAACAAACTCATTCTAAGACTGTCCATTAATGGAAACGGTATTTTCCTGGCAGCATGAATTATTGGTTTGACATTCTGTTTTAACTGTATGTGAAATGGTTTTTCTAAGCAACCCACTCCATTGAATAAGTCGCCATACTTTTCCAATAACAAATTATAGTTCTCATTCATAGTGTCTATTTTTTTTATCATATTTAGTTTAGTGCAAGTATCTAACCCTAAAATTGCAGGCGACTCAATATTTACTACCACAAAATTTAACAAATAATCATAATTGTTGTAATTACAACTTAATTGACATTCTCCAATAACCGGTACGACTTCGTTAGAATAATTGGTTAATTTTATATTTGTTTTTCTTAGAGATTCTACGGCTATTTTTAAACTTTTAAGTTCCTTAAAACTTATAACATTTGACATTGCTCCCGTGTCTAATTTAAATTTGATTAACTGTTCCGTATTTACCATCATATCAACATTCCACTCCCTATTTGTTTCACTATCAATATTAACCATACCAATAAAGATGTTTTAACTAAACGAATCATTACAAAAACTATCGCTATTTTCTAAATTAACAACATGTACATTCTTATTTTTACACATTTTTTTAAAATGATTGTACATACCACAAGCACCACACTGTTTACCCATAGCCGGGCATTTTCCTTTCATATGTTGATAACCACATCTAAAGCAAGAATTTCCAAAGCGTTGATCTGTTTGTTGTTGATTGGAGCTAAAAAAGTTTTGATTTGGCACTTGTCTAGCTGCTGGTTCTCTAAACTGCTGCTGCTGTTTTTGTGAAGTTTGTGCACCTTGCCTAATATTTCTTCCGCTTGGACCAGGTCGATTTAGGAACGATGCCGATCGACTTTGAATACTACACACCTCCACTCCCTCAGTCATTTCTTTTTCTTGTTTTTTTGAATCCTCAACAGATTGACATATGCGTATAGCCTTATCCAAATAAATTTCATCATCTTCTAATAACCTTTGCTTTAACTCTACCGAAAGTAACCCACTGATTAGAACTGAACACGTTAAACTATCTTCTAAATTACCTAACTCACAATTTCTGGCTTTGTTTTTTAAGTCTGTAACATATTGCTGTATTTTTTCACCATCCATCTGTCTTCTGTTAATAAATTTGTACCTTTCATATGTTAAATTTTTTTTTGGTTGAAAAAATTCCTTAAATTTATTTATAAGAGGGGTAATTTTATCTTTCTCACTAGCACTAAATTTAAACGTATTAAACACACGTATCCCTTCATCCCCAATATATTGTAGTAATTGCGCACACTGTAAATATTCATCCTTCTTATCCAACTCCGTTGCTTTTAGATAATTGACAAATTTTTGGATCCAAAACTTCCAGTTTTCTGAAACGTTACCACTCATATCTAGCGGTGCAATACCACGATAATCTGCCATTTTGTAGTAAAATTTTAGTTATTATATGCAATTTCAACAATACTTATTTCGCAGCGCCATGTGATAAATATAACGTTTTATTTTAGACTGGTTTATTCAGTAGAGAATATAGCCCGTCGGATGGCTGGGTCTAGCATTCACAAACCCAATACCGAGGTATAACCAAATAAAACATTTACCATTTTATTTAGCAGGTTTTTTTACATATAATTCACTTTTGACGACACTCTCCATTGGTAGAGACCAAAGTTACAATAAAAAAAAAAAATAATTGAAAATAAGAATATTAAAATTAACCGCGAATAGCTTTAAAACAAAAAGGAGTAAAATTATATTTTTTTTTAGTCTTATAGTAAAAATGATTCTCTTTTGTTTGAGGTATAATTTGTCACAAAAATAATAACGTTAACTTTAAAAAAATGATGTTATTTTAGAAACTACACAAACTGTCAACTTTTTAAAAATGTTTAACTTGTTGTAACTCGCTTATGTGTTGAGGTATTCGAATATTTTTGCGACCAAAAACTGCCAAATTTAATATACTTTATTTTGTCTCAATTAATGTTGGGTCTAGTTTTTTAAACTAAAGTGGTACAGCCCTTTAAACACAACCAAGCGCGCTACGGCGACGGAGGCGCGAGGCTTCCAATTTCCTTCCCGCGTTCGACAACGTCCCCTACAAAAGCTTTAAAATAATTACCCTTTAGTGCAAAATGATAAAACTAACAAATCAAGTTGAATAATGAGATTTATTTAAAGTATATAGGAAATTTAAATATAGAAGTAATTGTTCTACATGTTTTATGGACATAAACGCCATTCATCAGTGTGCTGTATTTGATTTAAGATTTAATAGACGAATAAGTTTGAAATATTTGAATAAGACGTTTCAAAAATAATAAGGGCATTAATGAGTGTAAAATGTCATCGAAAAAATTTACCTACGTAATGTAATATATTATACCTGTATATATTCTATTAATATTCAATTCCTTTCCTACTATTTACCAGTTTTTATTATTTATTTATATTATATATTCTTATATACAGCGTGTCCCACTTTTAATGCCCCCCCCCCCTTCACAACTCAGTTATTAGTTAACCATTTTTGTCAGTGGCGTGCATTTTTATTAAGAAAAAAAAAGGGGGTCGCTTTTTCGATTTTTTTACAGAAAAACTAATACAATATTATTAATCAGCATGCTTTAGAACCTCCATGCCGAAAATTTCACAACATTTTGATTAAGGGTTTCCGTATAACGGGCCCAGTAAAAGTACATTTCTTCATTAGTAAATAATTGACAGCTTGAAAACGGTTTGCGTTTTGAAAAAAGTCATTCCTCCTTTTCATTTTAAATTGATTTACTCAATCTCCCCATGCCTTCAAAAGTTTCAAATGCTGCAAGCAAAAAATTTTCATTCGACGATAAAGAAATATTTTAACCGGTTCTGTATTATTTGGGCATTAAGTGATAAAAAACGATCTTATGTGATAATAAATCGATTTTATACCAAAAAAAAAAAGGTTGCTCTGATATTAAATTAAACTATTTTTCGAAAAATAAACCGTTGTCAAGTTTATTATTTATGACTGCGGCATTTCAAACTTTTGTGCACATGACGTGATAGAGTAAATCAGTTTAAATTGAAAATGACGAATGACTTTTTTTCGAAACACAAACCGTTTTCAAGTTCTCAGTTATTTACGACTGAAAAAATGTATTTTCACTGGGCCCGTTATTCGGAAACCCTTAACCAAAATGTAGTAAAATTTTGAACATGGGGGTTCCAAAGCATGCTGATTAATAATATTGCATTAGTTTTTCTGTAAAAAATGCCTAATATGACTTCTCGAAAAAGTGACCCCGTTTTCTGGGTGTAAGGGTTTATACAGGTTGTTCCCATTCGGATTTGGCGATTAACTAAAGCTGTTCTCCACGTTGCCGTAAGTCTCAGGCTATCATCGCGTTTATTTATGCCGTTGGGACGTTTTTCGATTTCGATGGCCTCTCTGATTATTCTTGATGAAAAATGTTCCACAGTTGCCAGGCTTCTGGTTCTGTCAAAGTCAATTAAGTGACCTGTGTTTTTGACGTGTTGGAATAGTGACGATGTCGGATGTCGCTTCATTTCAGAACAGAGTTAACGTGTTGTATGTTTCTTACGTTTATCCTTCTGTTGGTTTGTCCAACGTATGTTTTCTCGCAATCATGACAGGGAACTTCGTATACTCCTTGGTTTTCGAGTGGGATTTTGTCCTTTGGGTTTTTAAGGACAGAGTGGATCTTACGATCAGTTTTAAATACAGTCTTGATGTTTCTGCGGTTACATATCAAATTAGAAAATACAATTGCTATGCCACAAGCAGAATTTCTACGAAATAAGAATAGGTGTTGAAGAAATTACAGGCTGCAAGTGGCTCCGACATATGTTTAATCGTTAATACTGTAGTAGAACATTCAAATTGTGGTAGAGCTATTATTGTAGTTGTATCTGAAGACACTGATGTTGCGGTTCTGTTGATTCATTATTCACAGTATGATAAAATGTTATTGCTTTGACCAGGAAAAGCTGCTAAAGCTGATGCTGATAAAGTGACGAACATATTTAAACTTAAAGAAAAACTAGAGAATATTAAACAATGCGTATTATTCCTTCATGCTGTATCAGATTGCGACGCAACCTCGTTCATTAAAAAAAAAAACAAGGAATTCTGTTTACAGTTGCTAAACAATGATATACCTTTATGCGACGTCTTTATATTTTACCAACAAAGTCCAAATGAAAAACAGTTAATAGAAGTAAGTGTAAAATGCATTACCAAGTTATACCGACCCATGAATAGTAAAGAAGGTACACTTTAGTCAATCGAGTGACATCTCGTCAAGATCTATCTGCAAACTTCAATTTGGCATCACTTCCCCCAACTGAAGACGCTGCTGTATAACATGTTTTAATAGTTTATTATCAGGTATCTAATTATGATTACTTCCTTTACCCTTTACTGTATGGATGACAATTAGATAAAGGACACCTTGTTGCGATATCCATAACAAAAGAAATTGCTCCCTCTGATATACTAAAATTGGTATTCTGCAACTGCAAGGAAGATTCATGTGGCAAATTATGTTCCTGCAAAAAACTTGGACTAAGATGTTCCTCCAAATGTAGTCAATGCTTAGGATTTGCTTATTACAATCCTTGCATCGTACTTCAAAATGACGAAGAAGAAAATCCTATTTTAAATTGGATATAATTATTATTTGTAATGCTAAAAACTAAAAAAAAAACATGTTTTTCCTGTCAATTATTTAAATAAATCTTTTACATTTAGTTTATCCAATGTATTTTCTTATTTTACGTAAAAAAGACTTCTTGACTTTTTTTCATAAACCCCACAGTTTTTCATATTTAGAATAAAATGAAAAAAGAAAATGGCAGCAGTTTTTGGCAACTTGCCATAGACATGATGGGACTTTTACTATGTGGTTTAACACATTTTTCCTCGTACATTTTCGTTGAGAAATACTTGTATATAATTATTTCAACCTTAACTGCCAATTTGCTTACACTATAAGGACATGTGCTTTAAGCTTTACTAAGTTTCTAAAAACAACCACCAAACAACAGTTATCCTAAAATGTCCGCTATCCAATAAAAAATAAAATAACACCACAAAAACAACTAAATCTCTTATAATCTGAATGTAAACAAACCTATTGATTACTAGGCCAGACTGGCCAGACAATATATTAATGACTAATATAATACATTACATCAAATTTGGTATTTGATTACATGCAATAGTATGATTTCATGCGAACGCGGGAGTGGGGAACGAGAAACAAAGCCACGCGACCTCGTTGTATGTTGAGGGTTATAGCGGTTTTATTTAAAAAAATAGATTATGCATTAATCGAGACAAAATGAAGCCTATTACATTTGGCAGTTTTTGGTGCCAAGAACATTCAAATACCTCAACATATAAGCGAGTTACGGCGAGTTAAGTATTAAAAAAACATTGATAATTTGTGTATCTTTTAAAATACCGCCAGTTTTTTTATGTTAGATTTTTAATTATTGCAACAAATTAGACCTCAAATTAAAGAGCAAGGTTTACTTGTAAAAATCAAAAAAAAATTTAATTTTGATCTGTTTTATTTCCAAACTTATACGTGATCAAAACTCAAATTTCTAAATTCCTTTTTTTTGTAGTTTTTTTCTTATATATCGTGTCTCGACCAATGGAGAGTGTCGTCAACTTTGATTCGTATGTGAAAAAACATGTGTTAATAAGTGGTGAAGATCTCATTTGGTTATAATTCAGTATTGGGTGGGACAAGAAAGAGAAGGCTTTTAGCGCTCTCCCCAACGGGCTAATAGACATATTTGAATACATATAAAAAATACATAAAGAAATAATAGATAACATATAAAAACATGGCATACATAAAGATGAGTGTTTTCATAAATCAATAATGAATATATTTTATTTATGACAATAGAGCAACCACAAACCAATAATTTGTTTACGATTCATCTTAAAAGGCACATTCACAAATGAAATAAAAATATCAAGAATTTGTCACGGCAAAAATCCGTGCAAATGTGAAAAGAAAAATGTCACGGCAGAAACTCGTACGGCTTTTTGCCGCACGATCAAAACCGTACAATGTGAAACCAGCCTAAGAATAAGTAAGACCTATTGTTGGGTAACGCCCACTGGACATTTCGATTCTCCACAAATTTTATAATTTGCGTGTGCAATTTATTACTTGAGTTGGTGCATTGTTTTTCAATTATCCAGATTGCGCGTCTCTACACTATTGGTAACGTTTAATCTTGGAAGCCGATATAAATGCATCAGACGGAGATAACTTAAAGCATTTACAAGTTAAACAGACAACGCGCTATCCCCTAACTCCCACCTTCCATTCTTTACAACACGCGGTCGAAGGGGACGACGGAATCGGGCGAATGTGTCGAGCGGCCGCGGTGTTGCGGCACAGGTCACCTGTGGGCCCTGTGGCACGGCTAGGTCGGCTGAGACGATGTCGTCGAGCGCGCTACACGCACATCCCCTCTTTAGTAGGAGTGTAGGAATGGTTAGGCATCTCTTGTTAACTGAAGGCTTTGCCTCTATGTACCTTCTCTCTTAGTTGCATTACAGATTTCGCATTCCAAAGTCGAAGCTTGCCAACAGTGTATAGCTCATTTGCATGCGTGACGGACCCTTAATGTAGATATACTAACAGGGCTGTTACAAAGAGACGGACGAGACAGACAGTAACATATTACGACTTCTGGGGTCTTCATACTAGACACATCAAGACCCAAATAATTCTTTACTGTCAGAGAGAATTCCTTTGTCTGTAGTTAGTGTTAATTAATATCATGAGTTTAAAAATGGACGAAGGCTTGTTAATATCTTTAGAAAAACATCGCAACTTATACGACAAGCAGAGCAAGGACTTCAAAGACGTTAAAATGAAACAAACCTCGTGGGAAGAAATAAGCGGCGCGATGGGAGAGTCAGGTATAATGTATAAGTACTACGTGCTTATATTTTGTACTGTTATCGTAATTTTTAGTATCTAATTTAAGTTAGTTTCATTTTAGTTGAGGAATGCCAGAGACTGTGACGGAAATTAAGAGATAGGTACGTTCGAGAAAGAAATACCACAAAAGAGACCACACATTGAGATTTTTACGCCGATTAACTGAATAATCAGCCTATTATTCGTAGAAAAAAAGTTTCAACTGAATTTCTAAAAATATAAGGTAGATTGCGTTGATGTCACTTTTCTTCTAGAACAAACCAGATCCGTGGCGATCAACAATACCGACACATCTCAGTTTCAGTTGAGTTGCTTGGAGACCTTTTCCGCGGAAGCACTACGCATCGTGAAGAAAACCGACATATTTCTAGTTAATTGTGTAACATGATTATTCACTTAACAAGAAAAACGACCCATTTGGAGTGGTGACACTTTTTTACAATTCTCTTTCTTTGCTTGATATGCATTGTTTATAAATGACTTTATTTAGGCTTTATACAAGCATAATAACAAAAAATATATCCAATTTTATATACTCACATTGATGTTTCATCTCTAAACATACAATTATTAAGTATATTGTGATACTTTTCTTTAACAGATATGTATGATTATTATTTCAATTTAAATTTTAATAGGAAACATTTCGTGTTGTGTCAGTTTTCTTCAAAAAATTATTATTTAAAAAGAAACTTATTTCTAGAAGTGTCACTTTTCTTGATTAAAATATATACATATATGATGTTGTGTCAATAGGTTATGTTTTTTTTTAAATTTTAGCAATGGCAAGCCACAGCAGATCCAAATTGATTTTAAAATTTTCTCAAGACGATAGTTTCCACAAAGTAGAGTCTCTGAAAGATATTGCTGTCAACATTAGCAATATTGAAAAGGAACATGTTTACGATGGCGTCAACTTGCATAATGAAATAAACGATAATATCTCAAGTAATATTTATGGAGTAATGGATCCGGGGATTGAAAGTGGCAATTCTCTTGAAAAAAAGAAGCCCTATGTTAAGTCGTTTCCTTACAAGATATTGTAACGTTTTTAACGTCATTCTTTTTATTTCTTGATATGTATTTCTTTTAAGCTAAAAAGAAATAACGGGCGATGTGGACTAGCGTGTAGCTAAAGAGTTGGGTTTCGACGGTAAAAGTATTCGAACACGTCCTCAATCTAGGGAGCTAATATTAATAATTGCTGTCGCATTTAGTTTAATAACTAAGTATATATACAGTGTGTATATAACGCCTAAAGGCGGATTTAGTAGTTAGTGTTAAGAAGAATTTGTACTTGGTAATCCTAGTGAAGATTAGATACCAAGTTTGTTAAGTTCGGTCATATGTCGAGTCGGTTCCCTAATAAAATCTTGTCAAGCAATACACGGTTTTCTTTATTTCTCCACAATAAATAAAGTGGTGCCCACACTTTACCAGCATTAAGTCACTGCA
Organism: Rhagium mordax; assembly: GCA_963680705.1. Taxonomy (NCBI): domain Eukaryota; kingdom Metazoa; phylum Arthropoda; class Insecta; order Coleoptera; family Cerambycidae; genus Rhagium; species Rhagium mordax. Next base: position 28,927,337 of record OY796664.1, read on the forward strand.
ACATCTGGACCACGACCATCTCCACGAGCTACCGGGCCGCCCATATTGTGCAAGGGCGTAAAGCACGATCTCCATTTTTTTAATAACCACTCGTTATAAAATTTGGCGCCCAACGTGGGGCTTCGAAAATCGTTTAGCCATTCATCAGCAAGCAGTGACGAACGCCATTGGTAATCACGTCATCGACAGCATCCTAACATCTCGACTGGAGTAGAAGAGTAATAGCGGATCCGAGCCACCCCCCACCACTTTTTTCTGGGGTGGGGGGCAATTATAGTGGGGGGAGGTAATTTGTAATTGCAATAAATGTAATTAGAATAATTAGATTGGGAGGTAATTTGTAATTGCGTAATTAGTAATTTGTAATTGCGTAATTAGTAATTTGTAATTGTGTAATTGGATTATTTCGCTGTAATTAGACTAGTATAATTGCAATATATCTAATAAATGTAATTAGTCTGGAGGGGGGATAATTAAAACCCAATTGTCGCGAGAAATGAAAGTAATTGGATTATTGCGCTGAGAAATGAAAGTAATTGAATTATTGCGCTGTAATTGCGTAATTAGTAATTTGTAAATGTGTAATTAGACTATTTGCGCGTTAATTACACTATTTTATATAGTCTGGAGGGGGTTAATTAAAAACCCAATTGTTGCGAGAAATGAAAGTAATTGGATTATTGCAATTAAACTAGTATAATTGCAATATATCTAATTGAATTGGTACAATTATATATTAATTAGTACATCAATTGGAGAAATGAAAGTTTATTACGCTGTAATTAGACTAGTATAATTGCAATATATCTAATTGAATTGGTACAATTGTATATTAATTAGTGCATCAATTGCTAAATTATGCGCTCTTAATTGTCAAAAATATATGTCATTCAATATCGCTAACAAGGGATCTGGTAACCAAAGTCAGCTTTTATGCGATTCGAATAGGACAAAAGGTTTGAACCGCATACTAAAGGAGTCATTCATTGCCACTGACAACGTTATTTACTGCCGCATAATTTCTCGAAACAGGTGCCTATCTGAAAATCAAACCACTCGTATTTCACATACCCTACTGTCACTGTGCCTTTACAAATTATTAAAATTCCAAATTGTAGGTAGTCTTCGACCAGTATTCCATTAAAAAAGGCACACTTTCTATACTTTCCGACGTTGATTCTATTTTTTTATTATTATGGCGATTTAGTGATCGATTTATTAGAGCTTAATTTGATTATAATTTAGAATATGAAGGTTTTAGAGCAAGGAGCTAATTCACTATTAAATATAAATTACCAACTCGATCACAAAGTATATTTGCAGTCTGGTGGGGGGATAATTAAAACCCAATTGCCGCGAGAAATGAAAGTAGTTGGAATATTTAATAGCACATTAATTACACTAATTGAATTGGAGCAATTGTTGTATATTAATTAGTGCATCAATTGCTAAATTATGCGCTCTTAATTGTCAAAAATATATGTCTGTCAATATCGCTAACAAGGGATCTGGTATATTAGCAGAAATGCATTTATTTTCTAGGGGTAAAAGAACAAGCGACATCGCATTTATTTTCTAATGATCAAAGATTAAATCAGCTTTTTAGTTTTTACTGTCGCATATCTCGAAACAAAATAGTTGGTTAAATTTATAGCTCCCATTTGCTCGACAGACAATAGGTCTGCATAAAGGACACAGCTACGTAGGCCAGGTGGCTCGCGCGAACGATACCTATCTGAATTCGAGGTAATGCCATTAGGGCGGTCGACTTAAAACCGTCAATAACACAATTTGGTATTTAATTTCTAGTCGAAATGCATTCATTTTTCTAAGGACAAATATATTGCACAAAAGATTAGCCATCTCCTATCTAAACAAAAGATACGTCGATTTTTACAAAACAAAGCCACACAATTACCTGAAATTTTAAACTTAAAAATAACAGGTGAGAGTGTGATTCGAATAGGATAGAAGGTTTAGAACTGCCTACTATAAAGAAGTCATTAAATGTCGTTAACAAGGGTGGCAATATATTAGCTTATCAAAGATAAATATTGTCATAGTTTTAAAACATTTTCTATACGAGATAGTGGAGTACCTAACTAAGAAGCTAATGTAGATACATAAATAATGTTCTTTTATTTTTTATTGCCATATTTATTACATCAAATATTGTATGTATTATGTAGCTATGATGGTATATTTTATATTATATTATAAGGTTAAATAAATGAAATACACATTAAAAGATTACATTAATTTTATTTCCTATTTTTTATTACACAACTAAAAACAGCCATAGTATAATTAAAACAGTTTTATTTTAAATACACAATTACATTTTTGAGAAAATAAACATAGACACTTAGTAGATCAAACTTTATGGTGTGATAAACTACCAAAATAATATGAAAAAAGTTCATATGTAAATGTGGGCCGGGAACACATAGTTCCGAGATACAGGGTGTTAAAGAAACATGCAAAATTTTGTTGTTGTTTGAAACACTGAAATGATGGCACACTATATTGCGCTCTAATTAGACTAGGTGCAATTTCTCGAAATTCTATGGTTTATTACCTTATAGAAAAGCAGTATATCTTAAGATATATTTACAGATCAGTATACATCCAACTTGACGGCGTTTTAACAAACGCAAGCGGAAACGATGACTACTTTGATAATGCATTAAAATGCAATATTTTAACGGAAATTACAGCGATGCTTTAATAAAGCTCTGGAAATGTTTAATACAGGAAATTCATATCAACGGAAAAAAATTAAAAGCCTCCTATTATGTTGCAGAAATTATTGATTTAATCATGAATATCGGTTCAAATAAAATGCAACTAGTTACCGTATCCAAAGATTAGATATAAATAAAGTTTCTTTTAAAGTTTTTTTGCATGACGGGTGCATTTACGGTATACATTGTTCATTGATGGTACTAAGTCGAAAACAACATGCAATTCCCACTTTACCGATAAAAAAAAAAAGTCAATTAATGCTGCTAACAAGGTTTGGCAAAATATTAGCGTATCAAAGGTAGATATTGATATAGTTTTAAAACTAAAAAAAAAAAAAATGGTTATCTTCATATGCAGTTAATGGTCATATTCTTTTATTACAAAATATTGAAATTATATGATTGCTGTGGCTCTCTACGGCCCTGAGATTTGAGATGAACATTAAACACAAATAATACAAGGTTTCGTAAATAACCCCTACTTTATTTTATCGATTTCAATTCAAACAAATCTAAATAATTATATGCCTCTTTTAATCTGTTTTACTGAATAATGGGGATGGCTCTCTTCAACCGTCTGTAAAACTATTTAATGAAACCTAGTTAAAAATTCAGTTCCATAAAGAAGCTACGATAATTATGACTTAGTTAATCACGATCCATTTTATTATATTTTTTATCAGTTTAAATACACTAATGTAAACAAACAACATTACTCGTCTGTCAAAATTTGGTACCAAAAATACGTTTTTTTATTATTTATTCCCTAGTTCGTAGCCTCCGAGTAATATCAATTCGTACAATTAAAATGCATATCTTTTGGATAATTTTTAATTACTACTATTAGTACATTAAAGCAATAATTCTAACGGAGCGTTTTTAGATGCCACCGAAAAAAGCCACTCCAGCACAATTAAAGTGCCTTCTTGACTATATAGAAAAGGATGATATAATCCTATGGAAAAGAAGACAAAAGGCAACCCGCCTTTGTTGCACTGACGAGAAATTTTTCAGTCCTTTTAAAGCAATAATGTCACAGCTTAATGGATCCATTTGAAAGTTAAAATATAGCTATTAGATTCATGCTTTGTTTTGCAGTCAAGGGTCGATAAACATAAATGTTTTAAATAGTAAAACTATTCAATAGCCATTTAAATACAAATACGCTTGGCAAAAATAACAAAAGGACACGGTCAAGATCTTTCAACTTAAATAAACAATAATAAAATTTTCATTGATTTACAAATTTTAACATACAAGGTGCCCCGAATTGTACAGATCAAACACATGTTCTAAAAAAATATATATGGGGTGTTCCATTAAAAGACACACTTTCTATACTTTCCAATGTTGCTCTATAAAGAACTACTGATAATAATTGCAGGTAATTGACGTGTATATTGATGCAATGTACGTACAGATTGACATATTAGATATAGAAATAAGTGTGAGATCATAATTAGAAGCATGAGTTACTCCTACTAAATAAAAGTCAAGTTCTATGATGAAAACGACAGACTTGTTAATGAAAAAGTTATTGAGCGTTATAAATTTCGATGTATTAAAGAAACATTTAATCTAACAAATATGAACCATTCTTACTATAAAATATCAGGATGTTTTGTGGAGTACCTATTTAAGAATATTATTGAAAAAATATCAACAACAATATGACATATAATATTCATTTTATTTTTTATTGTCATATTTATTACACCAACTATTTTATGTATATGTAGTAAACAATAGTTAATTTTTCATAAATGAAATACACATTAAAAGTTTACATTCAATTTATTTCCTATTTTTATTACATAGCTAAAAATACCTTATTATAATTAGATTTCTGTAATTGCAATGTATACGCTTGTATACTAAAATATAAGGGCAGGTAGTTACACCATTCAACAAAGCATCAATGTTTGTTAACTGTATAATAAATAGGTGAAATAAATCCACAAAAATCACCTGTTAGTACAAGGCCCATAAAATATTTTTTCTTTTGTAAAAGGGACATTAAGGAAGACATTATAGTCAGTAAATATTGATTGTTATCAAATGGAATCCCTGTCTTTCGATCGACCTTTCCCACGAGATTGATTAGATAAGAAAGATACGTTAAGATACACTTATATCGGTATTTGTTTAACGATCAGATCATTTTTTGCAAAACTTTATTTTCCCATAGCTTAATTTAAAAAAAAATGCCTCGTCATTATAATAGATCTACAAATCAGGCGGTTTATTGGTAATAATTACAGATGAACTAACTAAAGATGATGAACAATAAGTCGGCAATACACAAAAAAAAAACATATTTATTTACTGTCGCATAAATTCTCGAAACAAATAGTTAAAAGACATGTCAAATTGCATGAAACATGACCATAAGAGAACAAAACCATTGAAAATAAGTGTTGTGAAGTTTATAGATTTGTTCGACAGACAATGGGTTTTGAATAAAGTGTACGTACGCCTCGGCTCATGTAAGACAACGAACGGTGGTACCTATCTGAAAATAAAATCAGTCGTCATTTCATGTATAACAAACGATAGTTGTCTCAATTTATTTACAAGCGTGCACCACAATTTCTAATTATGACAATTTCAGAATACGGGGGACAAAGATTTTAGCGTTGAAGGCAACCAACATTCTATGCAAACTGTTTTACACAAGAAGGACTGTTTTAAAAACAACTCGAGCACATACCAACATATTATAACATTTTTGGAATCAACTAAAAATGGTCATTCAAAATATGCAAAAACATATAGGGCGTTCCATTAAAATGGTACACTTTCTAAAAATATATACGGGGTGTTCCATTAAAAAGGCATACTTTCTATACTTTCCGATGTTGATCACAATATAAAGAACTACCCTGCACATAAATTATAAAATTATGGACTCCATACATAAATGATATTTGATAATAATAGTCTATACTATTCTACGTGTCCTATGTATTAATTATTTACAGTGTCGTCATAATAGTAGAGTTATTGGATGTATTTGATCACATTAGAGGCATGTATTTTATGAATAGAACCAAATTTATTATAAGCTTGAGTTCGAGAAAAAATCATATGAGAATATTCATTTAAGGAAATAACTGCAATTTACTGCAGTATTGTTTGAGTTTATTAAGTAAACTATTTATTAAATGATTTACAATTAATTTATTAGTTAAAATTATTTATTAAATTATTTGCAGTGCATCATCTAAAACTACGTATTAAAAATCATTTACAATTAATTTATATGTACATATGTCTAATCTGCTTCCTCATCGCATCCTATTAAGAGCTGATAATCTGACCAATGACTCTGGTCCGGTGATGGTTGGCCGTCTGGATCGTAGAACACCGTTTCCATTGACCATGCTGATGGTGATGTTGGTCTATCAGTGCTGCTGTCTGGGGAGTTATCTTGATCTTCCAGATCCTGACCTAAATCCTCATCTATCCAATACGATGAAGATGGCGGTGTTATAGGTCTGTCAATGCTACTATCTGGAGGGGCATCTTGGACTTCCTGGTCAAACTTTGTGAGTCACTCATATTGTCTAAATTAAATTACTGTATTGTCGCTTTGTCACATTCAGATTTCATAAAGTAAATAAACTAGAGTACTACTAATAGAAAAATACACAAAAGCAATATTGCATAAATGTAATCTTTATTTCAGGGTAAAATGAGGATAATATAAGGATAAAGCAATAAGCAAGGATAAAACAAGGATAAAGTAAGGATAAAGTACGGATAAAGTATGGATAAAGGATAAAGTAAGGATAAAGGAAGGATAAAGTAAGGAAGTAAGGATAAAGTACGGATAAAGTATGGATAAAGTATGGATAAAGTAAGGATAAAGTAAGGATAAAGTAAGGATAAAGTAAGGATAAAGTAAGGATAAAGTAAGGATAAAGGATAAAGTAAGGATAAAGTAAGGATAAAGTAAGGATAAAGTAAGGATAAAGTAAGGATAAAGTAAGGATAAAGTAAGGATAATGTAAGGATAATGTAAGGATAGAGTAAGGATAAAGTAAGGATAAAGTAAGGTTAATGTAAGGATAAAGTAAGGATAAAGTAAGGATAAAGTAAGGATAATGTATGGATAAAGTAAGGATAAAGTAAGGATAATGTAAGGATAAAGTAAGGATAAAGTAAGGATAATGTAAGGATAAAGTAAGGATAAAGTAAGGATAAAGTAAGGATAATGTAAGGATAAAGTAAGGATAAAGTAAGGATAATGTAAGGATAAAGTAAGGATAAAGTAAGGATAAAGTAAGGATAAAGTAAGGATAAAGTAAGGATAATGTATGGATAAAGTAAGGATAAAGTAAGGATAATGTAAGGATAAAGTAAGGATAAAGTAAGGATAATGTAAGGATAATGTAAGGATAAAGTAAGGATAAAGTAAGGAAGGAAGGATAAAGTATGGATAAAGTAAGGATAAAGTAAGGAAGTAAGGATAAAGTAAGGATAAAGTAAGGATAAAGTAAGGAAGTAAGGATAAAGTAAGGATAAAGTAAGGATAAAGTAAGGATAAAGTAAGGATAAAGTAAGGATAAAGTAAGGATAAAGTAAGGATAAAGTAAGGATAAAGTAAGGATAATGTAAGGATAATGTAAGGATAAAGTAAGGATAAAGTAAGGATAAAGTAAGGATAATGTAAGGATAAAGTAAGGATAAAGTAAGGATAATGTATGGATAAAGTAAGGATAAAGTAAGGATAATGTAAGGATAAAGTAAGGATAAAGTAAGGATAATGTAAGGATAAAGTAAGGATAATGTAAGGATAAAGTAAGGATAAAGTAAGGATAATGTAAGGATAATGTAAGGATAAAGTAAGGATAAAGTAAGGAAGTAAGGATAAAGTATGGATAAAGTATGGATAAAGTAAGGATAAAGTAAGGAAGTAAGGATAAAGTAAGGATAAAGTAAGGATAAAGTAAGGATAAAGTAAGGATAAAGTAAGGATAAAGTAAGGATAAAGTAAGGATAAAGTAAGGATAAAGTAAGGATAAAGTAAGGATAAAGTAAGGATAATGTAAGGATAATGTAAGGATAAAGTAAGGATAAAGTAAGGATAAAGTAAGGATAATGTAAGGATAAAGTAAGGATAAAGTAAGGATAATGTATGGATAAAGTAAGGATAAAGTAAGGATAATGTAAGGATAAAGTAAGGATAAAGTAAGGATAATGTAAGGATAAAGTAAGGATAAAGTAAGGATAAAGTAAGGATAATGTAAGGATAAAGTAAGGATAAAGTAAGGATAATGTAAGGATAAAGTAAGGATAAAGTAAGGAAGTAAGGATAAAGTATGGATAAAGTAAGGATAAAGTAAGGAAGTAAGGATAAAGTAAGGATAAAGTAAGGATAAAGTAAGGATAAAGTAAGGATAAAGTAAGGATAAAGTAAGGATAAAGTAAGGATAAAGTAAGGATAAAGTAAGGATAAAGTAAGGATAAAGTAAGGATAATGTAAGGATAATGTAAGGATAAAGTAAGGATAAAGTAAGGATAAAGTAAGGATAATGTAAGGATAAAGTAAGGATAAAGTAAGGATAATGTATGGATAAAGTAAGGATAAAGTAAGGATAATGTAAGGATAAAGTAAGGATAAAGTAAGGATAATGTAAGGATAAAGTAAGGATAAAGTAAGGATAAAGTAAGGATAATGTAAGGATAAAGTAAGGATAAAGTAAGGATAATGTAAGGATAAAGTAAGGATAAAGTAAGGATAAAGTAAGGATAAAGTAAGGATAAAGTAAGGATAATGTAAGTATAAAGGATAAAGTAAGGATAACGGAAGGATAAAGTATGGATAAAGTAAGGATAAAGTAAGGATAATGTAAGGATAATGTAAGGATAAAGTAAGGATAAAGTAAGGATAATGTAAGGATAATGTAAGGATAAAGTAAGGAAGTAAGGATAAAGTAAGGATAAAGTAAGGGAGGAAACCTAAAATTATATAGGTATAAAAATGTGTCATATTAAATTAATGTTAAAATTTCCCCCATATACTTATTATCTACTCTACATGTTTCTATGTTACCCCATAATTAATTATTTAACAAATCTACAATGTTTTACGTTATACCCCATAATTAATTATTTAACAAATCTACAATGTTTTACGTTATTATATTATAAATAAGTTTATAATAAATTTTAAAAGTGAAATTTTAATATATTACTTACCTTGTAAATAGTATCCCTTATTTAATTCTAATCTAGTACAAAGATTGTGCTATTTAATCTGTTCATTACCTCATCGAGAAGACAACGATTGCAACATGCCAACATTTAGATACATGTGAATTTTATTGAAAGATTATAACAGCAAAAGTTATGAGGGTGTGAAATTATTTACGTTAATCAAGTACTTGCTGTTAGAGACCAATTAATATTTAGATATACTATTCATTCTAGTAATTTAAGACATTCCAATACACTCTCTTTGCCTAAATATCATAAAACCATTTAAACGGTCCTTCATATACAATGTTGTGAATACTTACAATAGTTTGGCTGATGCGTTTAAGTCTCTTCCTGTAAATAGATTTCGAAAAAATGGTCAACTCATATTTCTTGTCACTTCAGTAATGTATACTTGTTATTCGCTCAATTTCATTCATATTGTTTATGATATTTATAATAAAATAAATAAATAAATACACTACATGTAATTACGACGAAAAAGAATTAAAACGGTTGATTATTTTGTCAAATTGTTTAGGTCCCATCATATTTTTTTTTTTGCTCAGTTTATTGACTATTGTACAAATGTTCTCTTATATTTGAAAATGGTAACAAAAATGAAATTATTTTATCGATTTAAATTAATAACATATCTAAAATTATATATATATATATATATATATATATATATATATATATATATATATATATATATATATATATACATCATTCTATCAATCCTGAATCACCAGATAATCCATACTATCCTGAACCACCTATTTATAGAAGAGGTAGATAAGAAATATTTGTATATATTGGCGTATGTATGGGGTCGGACAACCTATTTTGTAAAGTATACTTTCATATTTTTATAAATAAACATAGCTGTATATATACATATTTATGATGCAATCCTGAATCAGTATACTAATAAGATTAACCTGAGCCACTGTATACGGTAATACATAATTCAATGACATATCCTGAACCATTTCAACGTTGCCAATTTTACACTAAACTATAAGCTACCTGCTTGCCTTTATTTTCAGGGGTCATAACTCAGCACAGAGAATTTGTATTATTCTTAAGTGCGAGTACCTTTTCGTAAACGATATGAACACATTTTGGATAGTTAAATTCTAAAAGGCTAGAGTAAATAATAATATTTTTTTAGGTTTGAGGTTTGAAATTAATATCCATTTTTTTTTGTTAATAACTTGCTATTTATTTGAAAGAGCACTATCTTGTTTATTTTTAAAAGGTGTGCATTAGAAATTATTTTCTGACATATGGCAGACATTTCTATCTTAATTTTCCCTTTTCAATTTAAATATCAGTTTGCGGTTTATGGGAAAATTTTTACTTCCAGGCCATTTTAATGATACCTGAGGTCGACTTTCTTAGAGAACAAAAAACTAAGATAAACATTAAAATAGTAAAATTTTCAATATTTTGGAAACAGTCGAATTTGTGAGGTAGTTACATCAAATATGCCTAGAATTTACATAGAATTCAAAAATGTTTAAAAAAAATGAGGTTTCCGTACAAAAGCATTAGTAACGCCGTAGCTCCTACATGGATTACTTGTATAGCTACCATTACAAAAATAATGCATTACTAAAAATAATAGTTGACAAAATACACAAAAAATTTAATTTATTTGAGCTTTAAATCAGTTAAACTCAGTTGTCAAACAGTTGCATTTATTTTAAATATTTATTAATCTGTAATTCAATTTTATTATATTTATATCGTGTGTCCCCCCGGATGGACTTAAACTAATCCGGCAAGTCCTATTATTAATAATTTTTCGAGAAAAAGTTATTCTCTATAAAATAATTGCTGAAAAGTCATTGGCGGTAACCAGTAATTTGTTTATTACCTGCAAGTGTACCGGGTTATCCAACGAAAAGGCCCACCCCTATATTTTGTTTATTTTTCGAGTTAGGAAAAAATGTTTCAAATAAAAGTTGTAGTGAATCAAATGAACTCATTTAAAACACCTGCAAAGAATATACAGGGTGTTCCTTAAAAGCGGGACAAACCTAACTTACATTTTTTTAAATGGAACACCCTATATTTTTTACATTTTTTAAATCTGTGTTTTTTGTGATTTTAAATATATATACACAGGGTGTTTGGGTAAAGGTATTCAGAAATCCAAAGGCACGTAGTACTCATCAAAATAAGCCAAAAAGTTCATATAAACTTTGTTCCAAAAATGGTTCCTAAGGGGGCTGTAGCCCCTTTAAGGGGCTTCTAAAAAAGAAAAAAGATCATTTTCGTACATATTTCGAGAACCGATCAAATTAACTAATAAAATTTGCTATGGTAGAATACTTTTCTATAGTATACATCATTTTGTATTAGAAATGAAACTAAATAAAATTATTTAAGGTATTTTGCAGATGTGCATATTGTGCATACTAAATTTCAAATTCATTTATCTCAAAGACGGTTCAATTTATGAAGTTTTAGAAAGAGGATCTTTTTGAAGTAAAATTGCTTGAAATTTTGAAAATTTTTATCAGAATAGTGAAAAAATTAAGTGCAGAGAAAATAAGGGGGCGACATTCCTGACACACCCCCATGTAGGAACGCCCCTGAAGAATTTTGAAATTTAAGGTTTACCATTTTGTTAAGCACAAAAAAGTATTCTACCATAGAAAATTTCATTAAAATATATCGATCGGTTCTCGAAATATGTGACAAAAACATCTTTTTTAGAAGCCCCTTAAAAGGACCGTTTTTGGAACAAAGTTTATATCAACTTTTTGGCTTATTTTGATGAGTACTACATGCCTTTGGATTTCTGAATACTTTTACCCAAACACCCTGTATATGTTGTATCTTATCTTTTACTGTTTTTTATTTATTGCAAATTTCGTGAACAATTTTCTTTCTGTTCTTATTTGGGATTTACGGCCACACTTCTGAACATTACCCAGATAATCTGAAAAATATCTGGATTATTTAAAAAATAACCTTTACGCCTGTGACTTTACGTCAAAGGAACAGTTAAAGGTTGGTTTTTTGACATAAAATATAATTAAAATAAAATAAAAACAATGATGTTTTGCAGACGTTTCGGAAACTTAATCTGTTTCCTTTTTCAATGCTAAGTAGTCTTTCTCTTGTGTAAAAACATCATTGTTTTTATTTTATTTTAATTATATTTTATGTCAAAAAACCAACCTTTAACTGTTCCTTTGACGTAAAGTCACAGGCGTAAAGGTTATTTTTTAAATAATCCAGATATTTTTCAGATTATCTGGGTAATGTTCAGAAGTGTGGCCGTAAATCCCAAATAAGAACAGAAAGAAAATACAGAAAGATGCCACAAATAACTTTTAGACAATATTCGTGAACAATATTATTTATACCACCAGCATCTGCATGCGTATCAATCAGGTTAGCCATGGATGAAAAACAATTAATTTGACGCTTCTGTAAGGCATAAGTGTCAAATTAATTGTTTTTCATTCATGGCTAACCTGATTGATAACCATGCAGATTGCAGATGCTGCTGGTATAAATAATATTGTTCACGAAATTTGGAATAAATAAAAAACAGTAAAATATAAGATACAACATATATACAGAGTGATTCATTGGTAAGTGTACATACTTTACCTGCATATGTAGGTTACTTGGGCGATTCCATATCACCTATGGTTAGTGATATGGAAGCAAATAGTGATAGACTGTATAAAAGCATTACAAAATTTGAAATTTAAAAAATGTCATAGTATTTCCGTAATATAGTAACTGACACGGCTTTATTTATATAATAACAGTTAAGTACCTACATATAATTTTTGTGAGTCAAATTGATTTTAAGTTATTATTAATTATAAAAATGAATCTTGCTACTGAAAACAATTTAGAAAATTTTAAATGCCGCTCGAGAAGCAACTTTGAGCTTACTTTCTTTAAAAATCGAAGGACAAACACGAGAAGGTATATATGAAATATTTTCTGTCAAACCGTTTTTTATTAACATTACTATATTAGTAAAGTGACATTTTCATATGGCAAAGTGCCACTTTATTAAACGATTTTGAATTTAGTAAAATAGCATATTATCAGTCAAAATGCGAAAAATAATATTAATTTGAAAAGTTATTGGTAACCAATGATTTCTCACTTGATTTATTGTAAATAAATATTGTTGGAAACTTTTTTCAAAAATGTCGTCGAAAACATATTTTCTCAGAGTTTCATATTTTTCTCGGAATACATATACCTAATTCCGATTTTAGCTTAATCAAGTACAATATGTATGTACGGGGTTTTCCACCGAAAATGATCACCCCGATAACTTTTTAATTTGTAATTTTAGAGAAAAAAGTTTCAAGTAAAAGTTGTAGGACATGTTAAGGGTTTAAAAATCCCATTTTGACAATTGAACATCGTATTTGCGATCTACCGATACAAGTTATGTTTTTTGTAAATGGAACACCCTGTATTTTTTTATATTTTCGGATTCTATACGTTTTTCTGATTTGAACCATATAAATATGTCATATGTTTGCTCCGGTAGATATTAAAATATTAATTTTTTGGGAAAGCAAAACTAGCCTTCTACTGTCTTCATATACAGGGTGACCATGAAAAAAGTGCAATGCATAATGCCACAAGGTAGAGGAGCGTAAAATAATGAAAAAAGTTCGTATACACTTAGGTCCTAATTCCTTTCGTTTTCGGGATAGAGCGTGTTAAAAATTTTTTAAAAATATTATTTTTTTTCTTATTTCTCAATTTCTTTTCGTTTTTTTCAACGTTTTTTCACAATGAAAAATTTACTTTCGATTTAATTTAATAAAATATCCATGTTCTCTTAAATAACTAATGAAACAATGGAAACCAAATTGATTGACGACATCTCTGAAATATCCCGGGATTATTACGAAACCGATCAGCAGCTTCAATAACTCTGTTCCATAAATGCTCTTCATTGTTTATTTCTTCGGAATATACTTCATTTTTCATAAACCCCCAAAATGAAAAATCGAGGGGAAAATTTTTCATTGTGAAAAAACGTTGAAAAAAAAACGAAAAGAAATTGAGAAATAAGAAATAAATAATATTTAAAAAATTTTTTTAACACGATCTATCTTGAAAACGAAAGGAATTAGGAAACAATTTTATTTTCTAACGTTTCGGTTTTTATTAACAATCATCAGAGAAAATTTATTTTTCATTTGTTTATTTGAAATATTTAACAAATACTATTACATTTTTTATTGTTGGTACGCTGCTTCGAGTGTTAAAGGCAAGTGTTAAATATTTCAAACAAACAAATGAAAAATAAATTTTCTCTGATGATGGTTAATAAAAACCGAAACGTTAGAAAATAAAATTGTTTATAATTGTGACCGATATTCCCAAGAAAATCTAACTAGTATTTAAATTCAACGGTCAGGAAAAAATAAAAATTTATACGTTATATTTTTATAATACTGGCATATATTTGCAAGATTTATTATTATTTGCGTTAGTTTATGCCAAAAATATCAAACTATAGAAATACAGCTTAATAGTGATATATTATATTCCTTTAAAATTTAAATACCCAAGTGCCTCGGTCTTTCTGTAAAATGGTAACAAACACTTGACAACAATAAAAATGTTTTGTCTGTGAGAAACATGTGCAAGAAGTTTAACCATTGTAACCATTGACCTTTACTTTATTTCAGCCTCTTATTCTTAAAAAATAAATAGACCAAATGTTCAGAGAAAAATCACAATGTGTAAGTAAAAAATGTTGATTAGGGGTTTAGAATTTGTTTGGCAATCAACACGTGATAGTTTATTAAACTAACAGTCTGTGTTGTTCTCTCTTTAGGGTAAGATATACCGAGTAAATAAATCTTTTGGACCTCAGTGATTGATATTAGTGGGTGCGTTAGAGTGCGTTATTATCTCGGTTTTTATACAATCATGTCCCTTAGAACGAGAAAAATTATGTGTTTAGCCAAACAAAATAAAATAAGTGTGTCGGAGCTCACATCTCCGAGAAATTATTTTCCAAACAATGTTTCTTCGGATAATAAACATCAGGTAGGTAAATATTTTTGTATTTTCGTATTCTATTAAGTATACTCATATTAATTCATTAATTTTTTATACATTCTAATTATTTAACATTTTATGTATAGAGCATTTCAATCAAAGAGTTTCTGAACAAAAGTCACACTAATATCTTCAACACTTACTTGAGTAACCCTTTCATGAAGAATTTCACAGTAGTCGGGCAAGGAAATTTGGAACCTCGAAAAAATTCCAAACTTTCTGAAAGTTTCAGGAAATTGTCTTTATTAGTAATATATTGCTATATTAAAAGTCTCAAAAAATCCACTTTGAGCGTTAGCCACCATATTGAAATAATGGTGACCAAACATAGCAATAGAAAATATTTATTATCTTACTTGTTTTTTAACTAATTTTAAGAATTCAAAAAAGAAAATATCCATACCTATAGGTACTATCAGATGACGACATTTTTATTACATTTTTGAAAGACCCTTTAACATGCCTTATATTGAACTATAATTAGACATTAGCTCTTTCTAAGAGAATTTTCTCAAACTAGAAAATTAAGAAAAATATTGAAAAACATCTTGAATAAAATTTGTAGAGGTAACATTTCTGAATAATACAGTTTTTTTCAGATTTGTGATTATTGAAAAATTAAGGGAGTTATGAATTTTCAAAAATAAGCGCGTGCGCGTAAAGTATATAAAATGTACCTCTTACAAAAACGCAATTTTCTTTAAAATCGAATTTATTCGCAGTTCCAAACCTAAAAGATTTCTGATCCAACTCAGGTACGGCTGATCATTTATATCTTTACACCCCCCCTTAACTTTGTTATTTTTGGAAATACAAAAACAGTGTAAAGACAGAGGTTTTAGTTATTTTTACGTAGATTTTAAATATGATATCAGAGAAACAATTCAGTAAGGCCAAAAAAAGTTATAATACAAAATTGTGCTTTTTGTTTGATAACATGCTGTATGTATTTGCGGAATACGGAAGAGCATGAAAATAGCTTCTCAAAAATATATAACACTGTTTTATCTTTTGCGGTTTTTGAACTATTTACATACATACAGCGTGTTACTATAAAAAAAATACAAGTTTGTATTATAAGTGTTTTTAGCAATTGTTTTTCTGATATCGTATTTAAAATCTACGCAAAAATAACTAAAACTTCTGTCTTTACACTTTTTTCTTTTTCCAAAACTAACAAAGTTAAGGGGGGTGTAAAAATAAAAATGAACACCCTGTACCTCAGATGTAGCAGCACTATACTGCTGCACTGTAGTTTGATGTATGTGTGTATTATTTCCTACATTTTGTATGTAGCACCATGAGATGAGTATTTAAACGCTTCTTAACAGTAAAATATACACCAACGGTCTTCCATTTTTTAAACACGCAGGTCCGATTAATATTAGATGTAAAAAATTTGAAGGAATTTCCAGAAACCTAAACAAATAATCAGAAAGAAATCCAAAACTAGAACACTCTATCAAATAATATTAACCAAGAAATAGATATTATTAATATTAGATGTAAAAAGAATAAAAGGCATCTCTAGGGAAAAAAAATAATAAGAATGGAAACTAAATAACACTAGATCAAATTTCAACCAAGAAGTTTCCCCTAAAAAGAAAAATTTTGTTAATTATTATTTTACTAACACTATATTATAATAATATAATAATATAGAGTATGTCGCCGTTTTACAAGAGGGAAAATTTAATTATTTTTGGTATTACGAAACATTTGATTCTTAAAACACAGAGTCAAGTATTAGTGGAGTAAATAGAAGTTTTCACTTCGGAAAAATTCCGGGAAGCGGCCATTTGAAGGTCAATTTTGTTTCTTTTAATATAAATCCCTATTTTTTTACAGATTCATATTTAGCGCTAAAAAATAAACAGCTTTTGTTACTACCATTTTTCTAATTCAACTCATTGTTTGTGAGTAATTAAGCAATGAAAATAGAGGTTTACATTAAAAAAAAACGAAGTTGACCTTCACCATATTTAAAAAACTTATAGCCATTAGATCCCGCTTTGAAATGATGGAACTCATGTCTGAAACACTTTTTTCTAATTTGCGATTGTCAACTTAAACGCCCCATCCAGTATAAACTTACACTTTTTACGAAATATTGAAACTAATAAGTATTTTTCGGTAAATCGTATCGATATTAATGTTTCTAAAATTTTTATCCTGTTTAAAATATCGAAAACATATTCAAAATATTCACGTGGTACAGGGCCATGAGTCAAATTATAATGCCTGAATAACAGAAAGAGATAGCATCATCTTCCCCGCACGCTCTGGGTCTGGGTCTAATTTAAAAATTAATTTATATCGTTCAATATAATTTGATTATTCTTAAAGTGCCTTTAAGACACTCAATACATCACATTAAAAAATGTAGTTTAAATTAAGATCAAGCAAACACAAAATAATAATTCTCTGATGATGGTTATAAATAAACCGAAACGTTAGAAAAAAAAATAAATAAATAAATTTGTTTATATATATGACCGATATACCCAAGAAAAATAATACTTGTAGTAATTATTAATGAAATTTTTAAAGAAAAGTAGGCCATATTGGATCAGCCATTTTGATTAACCTTTTTTTGACATCATAATCTGTTTTAGCGACCTCGAAAACCCCTAATATGTCAATTAGAATTAAATTGCCTTAAACTTACTCAACTTATAATAATTTTGATTAAAAAGAAAAGTTTTTTTGTTTAAATAATTAATAAACAATTTCCTCACAATTATATGTTTATAACTTTTTATTTTAAGCTATGTAAAAGTGATATCAAAAGGTTTTAGGAAAATCGAAGCTTCCCGTAATTATTCCGAAACATTGCATATTTTCAACCTCTATTGACTCCACTATATGCTGATTTTTAGCTTTATACAAAAATGTCAAAGAAATAAAAGATTCTGATTGTTTTAAAACTACCAAATACGTGATAAAAACGTCGACGGATATATATTTTTTTATTTTCACTTAAAAATGGTGATCCGACCATAGCTTAGTGGGAATATAAAAATTTTATACCTTTAATATTCAATTATTGTTAACATGATCAATAACTTGACATTTTGACGGTTCGGACACTGAAATTATAATAATTACCCTATATGGATCACCATTTTTAAGTGATAATTAAAAAAACTGTCCGTCGACGTTTCCATCACGGATTTCGTGGATTTAAAACAATTAAAATACTGTATTCCTTTGACATTTTTGCATAAAACTAAACATCAGGGTACTTTATTCTTGTATTATTTTCACATTATTGCTTGTTAATAACATAACATTTCATGTACAGGGTACATGAAATGTTATTTTTATCAGTGGCATTCTTATTTAACTGAAGGAAATTTTTTTATGAAGAAACAAATTTTTATTTTTTGAATATTTGCTGCGTACATAGTTAAGTGCTGACAAGTATATTTCTTAATATCAAAATTAAAGAAGTTTTCCCTCTTGTAAACTCAATCCGGGGACATACTGTATATTCAATGTAAAATATTAGTAGAACTAATAATCCAAATATAAATAAAACTATCTCGAATCAAATTCGGAAATTTGTCAACGTAAACACGAACACGTTAAGCAAACACTCTGACCTAGCCGTAAACTGCATAGGTATAAAGTAAAACTCGCGCGCTGTTTATCTTTAAAAATTCATGACTCCGTTAATTTTTGAACAATCACAAATCTGAAAAAACTGCATTATTTAGAATTGTTTTCTCTACAAATTTAATTTGAGACATTTTTCAAAATTATTTTTAATTTTCAAGCAAATTGAGGGAAATCGCTTAGGAAGAACTAATGTCTAAATATTTTTCAATATAAAATACGTTAACGGTTCGTTTTAAAAATGAATAAAAATGTCGTCATATGCTATGGTATTATGTGGTTATTTTCTTTCTCGAATTTTCAAAATTTATTGAAAAACAAGTGAGATAATAAATATTTTCTATTGCTATGCTTGATTACCATTTTTACAATATGGCGGCTAACGCACAAGGTGGATTTAATATAATAAATAATAATATATAATAATAATAATAATATAATATAGAACATTTCCTGAAAATTTCAGAAAATCGGAATTTTTTCTAGGTTCTTATGGGCTATGCTTATTTCGTTACCCGACTACAGTCAACATCGGTCAGTACGCTTCTGTTTAAGCAATTTTAGTTGAAATTGTTTAAAAAGGTGTTAACTAATGTTGTCTAAAAGTTATTTGTGGCATCGTTTAATTTTCTTTCTCTTCTTATTTGGTACTTATTACCATATTCTTGAATACTTTGAATTCCCGGATAACCTGAATTTTTTTTTAAAGTAACGTGAAAATATTGCGTAATTTCACGATTTATACATATAAAAAAGAATCTTAGCACTTAGGAAGAAAACAGTTGAGTTTTCGAAACGTCTGCGAAATATCATTATTTTATCTTTATTTTATTTATATTCTGCTACTGTAAACCAACATTTAACTGTTCCTTTGACGTAAAGTCAGAGGCGTAAGGCGTAAGTAAAGGTTATTTTAAAAAAAGCCAGATATTTTCTAGATTATCAAGGACTTCAAAATATTCAAGAATGTGGTAATAAATTCCAAATAAGGAAAGAAAGAAACAGGTGTTAATTAATCAAGCTATAATATTATCTTTTAGGAATCAGGAACCAAACCAAATCTGGCCATTGCGTATGAAGATGCCTCAAAAAATGTAAACATTATATCGAATGTAGTCATTATTCCATCAGCTACAGTACCTAAAGAAGAAAAAAATGCAATTGAAAATGCAACAGAAATTAGAAAAAATTACGGCGAAGCTAGTATATTGTTTAACTTTGATAATGGAACAAATTCATCGCAGGTCGTTTCAGAGACAAGTCATGGTAGCTGCAATACTAGTAAAAAAGATCCCTACAATTTTCCTTCAGACACTGAAGACGAGGTAAATATATATTCTTATTCAGGAAATGCAATGGGTTTAATTATTTAAATAATAGTGGAAATACTTTTTAAAAACTTTTATTTTTTTTAGGATTCAGAACCCAAACCGGATATTTTCATTCCAGTGTTTTTACCCACAGTTCTTCGGGAAATTTCGGCTTATCAAATAAAAGGAGAGGCTACAATCGAAACTGATCAACAGGAACAATCAAAAGAATTTGCCGAAACTAGGTCACCGGAGATAATTGCAGGAACAAGTTATGAAAGCAGCAATGATGATAGTATTAATGACCCTAACTATTTTCCTTCGGAAACCGAAGACGAGGTAAATATGTGCTTATTCAAAAAAAGCAATATTTTTGAAAAATATTTATTTTTTTAGGATTCTGAAACTAAATCGGATATAAGTAATGATAATAGGAGCAGCAATCCTAACTATTTTCCTTTGGAGGCGGAAGACAAGGTAAATAAGATATTTTTGATGAAGGAGTGGGATTAAGTAATTTATTGCTAATAGTGCGGCAGCATAGGATATTTCAACATATTGTGCACTTTTTGATAAAAGCACCAAATATGGCACAGAGGTAGACCGATGTAATATGAACAATTTTGGATGTGGAGCCATCGGCCAACTGCCCCCTGGCGGCCATTTTCCAAAGTGGCTGCCAGTGGACACCTGAAAGACAACAGAAGTTAGATTTGCTGCTGAAGGTATTAGTGAATGTTTATTGAATGTTTTGAATGAGAGATAGTTTGTAGGTTATATACAGGGTGAGTCAATAGTGCGTATTTCTTCTATATCTCCTGTCTCCTTAGAGATAGAGACATGGTTCAAAATTTTAATTAAATTGTGAGAAAAAGTACATTTTTTTTTAATTATTATCAATTATACAGGGCGATCCGTTAAAGTGGTAGATGAAAGAATATACAGTGTGTCTCACTTTTCACCACAACGCCCCAATATCTAGGCCATTTGTTGATCGATTTAGATCAAATTTGGTATACTTCTTTTCTTTCAGATTGTGTTTAAAAAGTTATTAATAAAAAATTTTTTCAAAATTAAATACGCCTACTATGATCAAAAGAAATTGGCAAAAATTAGGAATTTATATTAGCGATTGAGATAGGGTTTTTGTTTTTACAGATTCTTGTTCAGCATGACCTAAAACGCCTGTATACCAAATTTCGTTAAAAAATATTCATTCCTTCACAAAAAAAAAAAGTAATAAAAACCTAAGATTTCAATAATAATCACCCTACTATTCCAGTTATTTATTGTCGGATATTTACATAACTTGGTAGTTGGGTGATATAATGACGCTAATTAAGCATTAGGACACTTTTTTTAGAAAATATCAAATAACTCAACTTTTATTAATAAATAACTGGAATAGTAGGGTGATTATTTTTGAAATCTTAGATTTGTATTACTTTTTTTTTGTGTATACAGGCGTTTTAGGTCATGCTGAACAAGAATCTGTAAAAACAAGAATCTGTAAAAACAAAAACCCTATCTCAATCGCTAATATAAATTCATAATTTTTGCCAATATCTTTTGATCATAGTAGGCGTATTTAATTTTGAAAACATTTTTTATTAATAACTTTTTAAACACAATCTGAAAGAAAAGAAGTATACCAAATTTGATCTAAATCGATCAACAAATGGCCTAGATATTGGGGTGTAGTGGTGAAAAGTGAGACACACTGTATATTTTTTAAATGGAATGACCCAATTTTTTTTATTATATTTGAATACCACTATGATGGCCTATTCAGCTCTAAAATATTTTTAAAATTTGTTGGCTGGTTAATGAAATAAAAAATATTTTTATGGAAAACTGACGTTTGTAGGTATCAATTTGAAAATTGATTTTGGACTTATTTTTGGAGAGTAATTTTTTTCTTTGACATGGTGGTAGTGTATGCCATACTTTAACTATTAGCTGATGTAGAAAAATTGTGTAATATTTCCTTTGAAATTATTTCATAGAAACAAAGACATTTAACGTCATTTAATTTTAGATATTTTCAATATTGTTGCAA